>OZ024927.1:84822756-85520256 GCA_964017235.1 Sabellastarte sp. h YS-2021
CTATTTAGGACTGGAAGCTATAGCCCAGCATCATTGATGGTTACAGGTCAGTCATTGCTGATAAACTGGGAAATTCACCCTTCAACATCAGCAAGGACAAAATCTCGCTCGTCTCCTGAGTAGCCTCCATAGAGACAGACCCAAGAGGGAATCTCCTGGAACCTCTCACTGGTCTTGCACCAGCTGACTAAGGCTCCTTTTGAACCAATCAAGGGACCCTCCGTGAAGCATTTGACCTTCAAGACGGTTTTCCTCTTGCCTCTTGAGTCGGGCAAGTGCAGAAGTGAGATTCATGCTTGGCAAAGCAGGACTATTAGACACAAATCTGATTGATCAAAGGTGTCCCTGTGTATCCATCACCCAGCCTTCTTTCCAAGAATCAGCTGGCCCAAGAGGGTCCAGACAGTGTGGCCCCAGTGGTTATACCAACCCTGGCCCCAACTCTGGATAGGTCCCTCAAGTCTGACAGGTCCCTTTTTCAGGTTAGAGCACTGCGCTCCTTTTTGGAGAGGGCCTCAGACCTCGGGCACAGTAAGGAGGTGGTTTTGTCTCCTTTAGGAAAGGTTTCGACAAAGACACCTCACCTGCCTCTATCTCCTCTTGGATCAAGCAGACTGTGATCCTATGTTATGAGCTCTCTGACCAGGAGGCCCACACTTTACATCAGGTTAAAAACCCATGATGTCAGGGCCTTTGCTGCTCCTAAGGTCTTCCAGTCGGGAGTTTCCTTAGATCCATTTTTGTCAGCCTGCCACTGAAGTCACATAATACCTTCACACAGTGCTTTCTGAAGGGTGTGGTTTGGACTGACTCAGAGCTTTACCAATTGGGCTTGGTGTTGGGCTGCTCAGCAGAACCACAAGTGGCCCTTAGAGTGAGGAGATTTGTATATATGTACATAATGTAACAGTTCTACAAGCACATAGTATAAAATGTGATGTGCTTCCTTCGGGAGGTTTATTGGCTTTCTGGGACTGAACTCATCCCTCTTCCCCTACCTCAGAGCAGGTCTGTTAAAAAGGGGGGGGGGGGGGGGGGGGGGGGGGCGACGTCGGTATAGCCCCCGGGTAACCGGCTGTTGGCAACCGACCAAGGTCTTACAGGGTTTCCTGACCTTAGGGTCAACCCAGGCCTGGGCCTATAGGTCTCCTGACGAAGTCAGCCTAGACCGTAGGTTAAAATTTGCTATTACTTGTGAGTTCACATAAGTCCCTAGTAACTTACCCGCCGACCAAGCGGTAGTTATTCAGCAATTGTCCATTGGATAGGATGTATTAACGCAATAAAATTGCAAATTTAATAAGTAAATTAAATTTTTATAAGTTAATACCCTATCCAATGGACACACAAGACCCTCCCACCGACCCTGCTATCAGCTTACTAGGGGTCTAAGAGGTTTAGACAACGAAAAAGATGCTATGACGTCAGGTTGTCTAGACAGGAAGGAAGTACGAGGCGCCATCTGGGGAGTGCACAGTACTACGGACCGGCCAGCCGGTGGCAACACAGGACGTCTTTTTCTGGCGTTTGGCGGGCCGGTCTGCGCCGACCGGATTAGCAATTGTCCATTGGATAGGGTATTAACTTATAAAAATTTAATTTACTTATTAAATTTGCAATTTTATGCTTTTTTTAAAGAGAAAAGATAACAAAATCAGTGATCTGGACCTTATTTTACCTTGCGTGAATGCGTTTTTTTGCAACAGTGCTGCATTTTCTTCACGCAATGCGCATACGCATGCTTAACGCAATAAGCATCAGTATATATGGAAACAGTCTGTATCATTTGTACATGCTGCAAATAAACGCAAACGTGTTCACGGATCTGCATTGCGGATACGCAATACGCATCAGCATGTATGGAAACAGCCCCTAAGTCGGGTATCTGTGGCCTAGTGGTGAGCAAGGTTGGCATCTGGGGCCGTACTGACAGGTACTCGGTATGGTGATCCATGGGGTTTTCATGCTACTAAAAATGTCTGATTTCCATAAGTACTCTCACAAATCAGTTTCAAATATATAACCTGTTTAATTAATAGAAATTTACAAATATTTCAAAGCTACTGTAAACAAAAGAAATAAATATTGTTAGTTTTACAACATATTTTGAAGCCAAAAATATTTTGAGAATAATTGACAGATAAGAATATTTACTGTGGAGTTTTCGTGTTACATGCTAATTAGTCAAATTGCAGGTGCTCTGGATTGTACCTGGGAAAAATATTGCTCCTCAAAATATAATTTATGTAGATTAAATTGGTAAAGTGACATTGGTAAATTTACGAATTACCTGCAAGTCGCCAACAAGTCAACTCGCCGACAGATTATTTAAATACAAAAATGACCCTTGCAGCCTTTATAACACTAAAATATTGCCATAAAGTGTTTTAAAATGTATTCTATATCTGCAATCATTCATTTCCCTTCATTAAAACATGTTATACTACGAAAGTGATGAAACTTCTCAAGTTTAAGTATGTGTGTAACTTAACAGACCATTCACAATAAAATGACAGAGGAGTTCATCTTTTGGACAGTAAAAATGTGATTTGCCTGCTTTGAAGACATGTATAAATGATTATTTGAATATTGTTACGTCTTTTCAGTGAAAAAATGACAAAAAAATGGGGTAATGATATGTCATTAATTTATTTAAAATTTGTCGGCGAGTTGATGTCTGCAAGTTGTCTCGACGGCTAGCGAATTTTGCTAATCATTTCAGCTCTAGTACCCATTCAAGGCCTCCCTCAATTTTCTTAAAGATTAATAATTTTGCATGGAAAAGATGTTTACCACAACATAGATAATTATTAAATTGATCATATACATTGGTAATTTATTGTGTAATTAAGCATCCCGCAAGGGACGCTTGTTTGTGTATGGGAGAGCTTCCGGCTCCGCATTTTGTTTTCCTTATAACTCTGTAACCGTTAGGCGGATTCTTTTCAAATTTGGCAGGTTTAGGCAGTAGCCTTGGGGAATTTTTTTGAATATGCTGCAGTGACATTTCAACCAATCAGAGAGGTCACATGACCAAAAATGTCTTTTTTTTTCGATGGGGAAGCTTGTCCGGATGATAACTTGAAAGGAATTTTATCAATTCACCTGAAACTTGGCAAATGCATTCATTCTATTAAAATCTGGAAATCATTAGATTTTGGCATTGATTGGTCAAGAAATGGCCGAGTAATTAATGATTAATTAATCATTACGAATTTTCCAAATAAGGAAAACACAAAAATGCTTATATCTCGAAAACCGTGCTAGATAGAGCGATTTCGACGAAATTTTTGACCCGCAGGGTATCTCTGCGGAGTAGTTTTCCCAATTTTCAAAAAAAATTTGTCTCGCCCAAAATGGCGGCCATTTTGAATTTTCGAAATTTTCAAAAAAATTGCAAAACACAAAAATGCTTATATCTCAAAAACCGTGCTAGATAGAGCAATTTCGACAAAATTTTTGACCCGCAGGATATCTCTGCAGAGTACTTTTCCCAATTTTCAAAAAAAATTTGTCTCGCCAAAAATGGCGGCCATTTTGAATTTTCGAAATTTTCGCAAAAATTGCAAAACACAAAAATGCTTATATCTCGAAAACCGTGCTAGATAGAGCGATTTCGACGAAATTTTTGACCCGCAGGGTATCTCTGCAGAGTAGTTATCCCAATTTTGAAAAAAATTTTGTCTCGCCAAAAATGGCGGCCATTTTGAATTTTCGAATTTTTCGCAAAAATTGCAAAACATAAAAATGCTTATATCTCAAAAACCCTGCTAGATAGAGCGATTTCGACGAAATTTTTGACCCACAGGGTATATCTGCAGAGTAGCCATGCCAATTTTCAAAAAAAATTTGTCTCGCAAAAAATGGCGGCCATTTTGAATTTTCGAATTTTTCGCAAAATTGCAAAACACAAAAATGCTTATATCTCGAAAACCGTGCTAGATAGAGCGATTTCGACGAAATTTTTGACCCACTGGGTATCTCTGCAGAGTAGCCATGCCAATTTTCAAAAAAAAATTGTCTTGCCAAAAATTGCGGCCATTTTGAATTTTCGAATTTTTGCGCAAAAATTGCAAAACACAAAAATGCTAATATTTCGAAAACCGTGCTACATAGAGCGATTTCGACGAAATTTTTTATCTTCAGGGTATCTCTGCAGAGCAGCTATCCCAAAGAGCTTTCACTTGGTGAAGTTTCAGACCCATAGCTAATTGCTCACCTACTCAAAAAGAGTAAATGCGAATTACCTCTAAAAGTATTGCAGATGGCCAATTTTTCTCAAATAACTCATTCACCTACTTTTGGAAGAGCTTTCACATGGTGAAGTTTCAGACCCATAGCCAATTACTCACCTACTCAAAATGAGTAAATGCGAATTATCTCTAAAAGTATTGCAGATAGCCAATTTTTATCAAATAACTCATTCATCTACTTGTGGGAGAGCTTTCACATGGTGAAGTTTCAGACCCATAGCTAATTACTCACCTACTCAAAATGAGTAAATGCGAATTATCTCTAAAAGTATTGCAGATAGCCAATTTTTCTCAAATAACTCATTCACCTACTTTTGGGAGAGCTTTCACTTGAAGTTTCAGACCCATAGCTAATTACTCACCTACTCAAAATGAGTAAATGCGAATTATCTCTAAAAGTATTGCAGATAGCCAATTTTTCTCAAATAACTCATTCACCTACTTTTGGGAGAGCTTTCACTTGGTGAAGTTTCAGACCCATAGCTAATTACTAGTGCTGGGACGATGTTTGCAAACTTCGGTATTATCGCTCGCTGGCTCAATGCCAATCAATGATCGGTAAAATTTAAGTAAAACCGATATTTGCTAAATCCATTTCTTTGCAGCCTGTTGGTCACAATAAAATGCTAACCTTAATAATATTTTGTAAAAATCTGAAATATCCACCAGTTAAAATCACAAAACTAGCCGTGAATGCAATAAAAATAACGTAAATAGAAACACCTTGGGGTTTTCCAACTGTTGTCAAGGTAATAATAAAATCAGCCAATCACAAGTGAGGATACATCAAGCATGGTCTGTTAGTGAGGGAGACGTCTGTGAATGGCTTTTAGATTATATTTTGGTCATATTTGTGTGTATTTTACTTCATATAATTTAATATTAATATTTTATCTGTCTTTTTAACACTTCGACTCCATAATCGGAAATGTTCGAAGTTTGGTTACAAATGTCCGATACGAACATCGACACGGAAAATCCAAGCGATCTCCCAGCACTACTAATTACTCACCTACTCAAAATGAGTAAATGCGAATTATCTCTAAAAGTATTGCAGATAGCCAATTTTTGTCAAATTAATCATTCACCTACTTTTGGGAGAGCTTTCACTTGGTGAAGTTTCAGACCCATAGCTAATTACTCACCTACTCAAAATGAGTAAATGCGAATTATCTCTAAAAGTATTGCAGATAGCCAATTTTTCTCAAATAACTCATTCACCTACTTTTGGGAGAGCTTTCACTCTGTGAAGTTTCAGACCCATAGCTAATTACTCACCTACTCAAAATGAGTAAATGCGAATTATCTCTAAAAGTATTGCAGATAGCCAATTTTTCTCAAATAACTCATTCACCTACTTTTGGCAGAGCTTTCACTTGGTGAAGTTTCAGACCCATAGCTAATTATTCACCTACTCAAAATGAGTAAATGTGAATTATCTCTAAAAGTATTGCAGATAGCCAAGTTTTCTCAAATAACTCATTCACCTACTTTTGGGAGAGCTTTCACTCTGTGAAGTTTCAGACCCATAGCTATTTATTCACCTACTCAAAATGAGTAAATGCTAATTATCTGTAAAAGTATTGCGGATACCCAATTTTTATCAAATACTCATTCATCTACTTGTGGGAGAGCTTTCACATGGTGAAGTTTCAGACCCATAGCTAATTACTCACCTACTCAAAATGAGTAAATGCGAATTATCTCTAAAAGTATTGCAGATAGCCAATTTTTCTCAAATAACTCATTCACCTACTTTTGGGAGAGCTTTCACTTGAAGTTTCAGACCCATAGATAATTATTCACCTACTCAAAATGAGTAAATGTGAACTATCTCTTAATAGTATTGCAGATAGCCAATTTTTCTCAAATAACTCATTCACCTACTTTTGGAAGACCTTTCACACACGAAAATGAAAAATTGTGAATATCTCGGAAAAGCTATTTCTTCTGCTTTAATGCTCGGCGGGAGATACACACCACGGCAGTGGTCTTGACAAAAATTTTTGTCTCCCCAAAAATGGTGGCCATTTTGAATTTTCAAAGTTTTTGCAAAACACAAAAATGCTTATATCTCGAAAACCGTGCTATATGGAGTGAACTCAACAAAATTTTGGACCTGCTGGGTATCTCTGCAGAGTAGCCATGCCAATTTTCAAAATATTTTTGTCTCTCCAAATATAGCAGACATTTTTAATTTTTTTATTTTTTGCAAAACACAAAAATGCTTATATCTTGAAAACCGTGCTAGATAGAGCAGACTGCGCTGACTTTGGTTGCCACAATAGTATAAGGCTAGAAACGAAGCATTTTCTTAATACTTTAGCACTCACCTTTATATCCTTTTCGGGACGCTTTGTTTTTGCTATGCAAAAACATTATCTTTTTTTTTTTGCGAGCGATCCTCTAGTTTACTAATTGTAATTGTTTTGGAGAAATTTAGGGGTGGGTGTGAACTGGTCCACCACCACTAAACACATAGAGCTTGATATTCTCAGAGGTCCATGGTGGTCAAGTGATTAGCAAGTTTGGCATCTAATCACAGGCCGTCGTCTCTGTGTTGGTTCGACTGTCACAAGTGGCAATGCTAAGGACGTATCCCAGTATAACCGTTGCAGTTGAACAGGACATAATACCCCAACTTTGAGCTTTGTATTTTGAATGTGTCTTGATTGCCACAAAACACATAGTCTTGGGTCTGACGGCTACTTAATTTGAAGCTATCTTAATGATACAATTGACAGTAGTTTTGATAAACACATGTGAGACTTGAATTATGAATATGGTGACAGTGGTAACATACTTGCCTCCCACCTCTGAGGTCGGCAGTTCAAACCCTGGACCTTATGTGGGCAAGTTTGTAGTCTCTTACCAATGGGCAGCAGTTTACAGAACCTTGACCAACTGTATATACTGGTTTCCTCAGCCCACAGAACTACCAGTCATGATATAATCTGTACAGTGTGGAAAGCAATGTAAAACCCAAAATAATAAATTTAATGATATTCAGAGGCCGCAGTGGTTCATAGGGTTGATATTTTTCCACGTGATGATGTGGGTTCAGGTCAAACTTGTAATTCACTGAAGGTCTGCCCTGGTGTGACCTTTTCGTTTGGATCCTCGGTGGCCTAGTGGTTAGCAAGTCGGGCATCTAATCAATAGTAATCATAGGTTGTCACCTCGGTGGGTTTGAGTTCGACAAGTGGCAATGTTGAGGACCTGTCTGGTTGTTCCCATATGACCCTGGCTGTTTTATGGGATGTAAAACCCCAACTTCGAGTTTGTTACCTTTTCTTTTAAAAAGTACTGTGTCCCAAACTTTTGTTGACATTTTTGTTCATAAGTACTGTGTCCCAAACTTTTGTTGACATTTTTGTTCATATTTTCAGTAAAGTATCAAGAGAACACCTGAACGAGTGTGTGGCTCAGATGCTGAAGGGGGCAAAAGAAGATAAGCCTCGTAAATTTACAGAGTCTGTAGAACTTCAGATTTCTCTGAAAAATTATGATCCCCAGAAGGACAAGCGTTTTGCTGGAACAGTCAAGTAGGATTGCATTTTTGCTTGTCATCATCCAGTTCTGGAAATGCATTGAAATTCAAATTTTCAATCCACATCAAATCTTCCAAACTGCACACATGGATTCATAACTTGAGAACAAGAAAACAACCTACTTCTGGTTTATTTCAGTTTCAAATAACAATTTTACGTTGTCAAATAGTTACTTGTAATTTAAGAAGAAAATTACATTTGAATCAAAATCCACTTTACAGAACAGGATGATACATAATATGTACCTCCACCCAGGGTCAGAAAATAATTGGGTAGGTGACAGTTGTGTTTCACACTGTTTGCCGCAATCTTGACTAAGATTGGCACTCTGCATTACCGTGTCATTACAGTAAGTGAATAGATTAGAAGATTGCTTTAATGTTTCCACTTTCAAAATGTGAATTCATAATCTGTTAAGCAAGTCAATGTATATTGATGATGGCAAATTTGTACAGTACAACATATTCATCAGTCTTTGAAGAGCACAAGTTTGGTTGAGAAACTGAAATGGAGGAGTTGTAATATAGAAACATTTCCTTGCCATCAAACAAAAGAAAAATACAAATTTCTGACAATGGAAATATGTCATAATTAGGATGGAGTCTGTAACACTGGTATAAAGACATTTTCACAGAAATACTGTGACAAAACTTTACAACTGGCATGATTGTCGGCACATTTGTGATAAAGCTTGAAATGGTAAAAACAACTCTAAATCTGAAGAAAGTTAAAGAAATTATTGGGGCGGGGTCAGTAGCAGATTTTCCATGTCGATATCCCACCAGTGTGAAACCATACGGAGAGCAAAAAAAAAAAAATTGCGTTCTATAGAGCACATCTTCAATCAAGTAGGCCTGCCAACAGGAACGTGTCAGTTTATGCAATTGCTATAGAAGTACCAAAATACACAAAAATAAGAGATGAAAGTTTATGTTTTCAGGTTTGGGTTTATTTTCCTAATATTTTATGTTTTCTCAAAATATTATGTACTGACACTTAAAGTGCTGGTTGTAAAGTGTTGTCATGGTATTCAAGTGAATTGGTCTCACTACCAGTGTTGCCAACCTTGTTCTAGAAATTAGGCACTTTTATTCCATATACTTGTAGATTTTAAGAATTTTGTACCAAATTTTAACCTCAGCCCATAAAGGCTGGGATTTTAGTTGCCCCTGCACCTTCTATGTGGCAGGCACAAAATGTGCGAGTGTTCCACAGCCACAACTTGGGCATGGAATTTACAAAATATTTTTGATATGTTAAACTCAAGAGGATATAGAAATGATTAGGTTTTGAAAAATATCTGGTGGCCATGGCAATGCTTTAAATTTTTGGGTCTTAAAGTTTGTCAGTGCTCTACACACAAAATCCATACACAATTGTTCATGGCCAAAATGGATAAAATCTGTGTTTTCCCTTCTGCAAAAAAAAAAAAAAAAAAAAATCCATTTGACAGCATCTGGTGGGTTCTGTATACTTGTTACACTTTTCAAATTCCTTTATTTTTCCCAAATCTCTGATAATGCCCATGAAGTTGAACCTGCAGGAGAGGTTTCTTGCCTGCCGAGGCAGGTCTACTGTGCACTTGCTCTATCTGACGCCTAGACATAGTACTGGTTATTTGGATGGTAAAATTTCTACCATAGGGATGCAATGTGCATCAAAACATAATATGTACCATAGCATATCGTATTTTCTGCCAAAGAATGAAAAAGGAAACGAAAATGTGTGAATAACGGTGTAATTGATCATGTGACTGTTCCCTAGGTTGAGGCACATTCCCAGACCTAAAATGAGGGTTTGTATTCTTGGAGATCAGCAGCATTGTGATGAGGCAAAAGCTAAGGAGTTTGACAGCATGGATGTTGATGCTTTGAAGAAACTCAACAAAAACAAGAAACTAATCAAGAAATTGGGTAAGATAGTCCACAGTGTAATAGTAACCCCTTAAAGTAGATACTATAAAGTAATAAGTATATATTTAGAAAGCCTAACCATTAATATTAACTGTGTCTGGACTTGTACAAAAGCAATAATTCCTGAATGAAGGTCAATTGTATATAGGTCATGAACTGTCATTGACAAAACTGATTAAGCAATAGCAAGGATGGCGATTAAGGCACAAATATTCTGCTTATATCCTGTCTACACTGGGAGCAAGTTTATTTAGAATATCCCTTGTTAGTCGAATCTTTGATTCGAGTTATGTACTGAGTTGCGGCCACGATTTTAAATTGGCCGTTTAAACCCCTAAATACCAAATTCTGCATAATATTTCTTCACATATCTGTACATTCAGGTGTATATTATACACTCTGCCATTTTGAAGATTTTTAATGCCTTTATTAAGTTATATTTTATGAAGTAAAAAGCATGTCTAGCACTTCGTCTGGCTTTCTCCAAGGACCCGTATGTCCTAGAAACTATTGTTTTTGCTGTTGTGATGGCCTACTCGAAGGAGTCTTTTTTAACGGTTTCGTCTGCTGGTTTCTAGAGGTGAAACCCCAATTAATTTATTTGTCTGCAGGGTTTACCACGCAGTCACTGTTAATGTAAAATTGCTGTCTGGGCATCTATCCATTTATCAAACAAATAAACCGCAAAGAAATTAATGAATGAAGTGACGTCACGGTAGTACTACACATTTGTCTTTCAGCCAATCAAAATCGAGGAAACCTATGGCAGAGACAATGAAAATATTTCAAACTCCGTAGTTCTACATTCAACCATTCGAAGGCGCTTTTGCATGTACTAGAAGTTATCACGTTTCATTTTTCTGTCAATCCGTTTCTTATTTGGAGGAAGTTGTCTTCCAAATTGCTTTACAGTATATTTACAAAATAAAGCAGTTCGGTAATCTTATTTCCTGACAATATTTTATAAAATGGACGGCAGAAAAATTTCACAAGACAGCTGTAAAATACAGCATAATCTACAGCTCCCCATTTTCGCTCATTGTGACAATTCATAATATTATAGAAACAACACATAAATATTTCATTTAAATACTTACAATTTGCTTGTGTAAAATATCCATATACAGTACTATATATCCACGCTTCAAAATTGAAATATGTCTTCTCATTTCAAAATCAAATTTCAAACTGCGAGTCCGTGAACAGGAAATATGCTGGTAGTTTTCATCTTAAACCAGCGTTATTGACTGCGTATATTTGCTCATTAATATTAATGAGGCAAGTCCGTGGACAGGAAATATGCTGGTAGTTTTCATCTTAAACCAGCCTTGTAAATTGTCAGGAAAAACGCACAAAGAACTGCCATGACTGCGCATATTCGCTCTTTAATATTAATGAGGCAAGTCCGTGGACAGGAAATATGCTGGTGGTTTTCATCTTAAACCAGCCTTGTAAAACTGCGCATCTACAGACCCTTTATATTTGTAAACCTTTCACATCACGTCACTACAAATACCCATCTCGCTACAAAAATCTGAAAAGGGTTTCCAAATGCGGGCGATAATACAGAGTTTACAGATTTCAACACCCAGTGCTGTCCTAAGATTCGACTCTGTGGTTGGGTGAAAGCTAACCACGTCACCCTTGTACTAATGGATTGAATTAGGAAATTTGTCTTGTGTTTACTGTTCAACCCAGATGGACTTATGTAACTTTAATATTCTGAGCTAATCAGCAAAACTGAGTAGAGTGTCTGGATAGTTTTACATTTGGATGTTCTTGGGATTCTGAAATAATTTCCACAAGATTTCAGTGCATTTTACGCCTCGTACCTTATCCGTAATATTGTGATGGGTAGTTAAAAATGCAGAGGAAACCAGTACATTCAGTTGGTCAAGGTTCTATACTTTAAACTTCAGAAATCTTTACTAATACTAAATGCTCTACTTGCATTTGTTTTCACTTTTGTCAAGTGCCCATGCAATGGGAATGCACTAGGAAGAGTAACGATACAACATTAACTGTTGATGAGTTCAGAAAACAACTTTGACTTCTAGTTTAGGCTGTTCAGTTATATCAATGATATGCCCCATAAAGGTATGTTATTGTTATTAATGTATTTTTCATTTATAACTTCCAGCAAAGCGTTACGATGCCTTCCTTGCCTCTGACTCCTTGCTAAAGCAGATCCCCAGAATCCTTGGACCTGGTCTGAGTAAGGCTGGAAAGTTTCCCACCATGCTTACACACAGTGAGTCCATGACTCAGAAGGTAGACGATGTCAAGGCCACCATCAAGTTTCAGATGAAGAAGGTACACTATTATTCTTCCATAATAAACTATACTACCCGCAATCTTCCATTATATGACTGGATTATTTTCCAAGTTTTATCAAACCTGGTTCAAATTTACAAAACATCTGTTGTATTTTCATGGTGGCAACACCAAGCTATTGTGTTCTAGGTTGTGGGTTCACATCATGGTCATACTTTTGAGAGGGCTATTGTCTTACATGCTAGCCAAAGCACAGAAGTTAACCATGTACAGCAATCAACCAGCATTTCTCTTGTTTTCTTGCATTTTGACTTTCTAGGGGGTGAATGTTAGTGGTGTGAACGGTAAACCACATTTCGTTTCGTTTAGGTAGGAATGATGAAATCCGCAAAGAATATTTAAGTACCAGTTATTAAAAACGTCATTATATTAGGCTTTCTACTGGTTAATATTTCGTCAAAACAATAAAAACCATATAAATTTGAGGAAATAACTTAATTTTCACTTTATATTCATGGTAAATGAAATTTACAAACTTCAAAATATCTCGCAAATCCATATTTCCTATTCAGAATGGAGCTCATGTGTGCTCGCGTAAAACTTTTTATGATATCTCTGTAAACTTTCGAAATCCCGGATTTCGTTCGGTTTCAAAGCCCGAAAACCGGTTTTTATTTTCAGAACCAGTCCGACCACTAGTGAATGTGGTACATGTATATGCCAGCCAAAGCACAGTAGTAAACACTGTACAACAACTGACCAGTATTTTTCTGTGCTGTGAAATCGTTTTGAATTTCGGGTTCAATGTTTGATATCTGTACAAGCCAGCGAACTTTGATTTAGTTTGATCGTCGAAACAGCGTTTTCAAAACCTGTTACAACGCAGAAATCTGACATTAAAGTTTTGTTACTTTGTTGAGCATATAGTAAAAATATAAAATCCATGTATATTTTATATAATTCGCCCAGATTTTATAGATGTTCGAAAATAGGATCCAATGGGATGTCATGGCGATTTCTAAACGTTTTGCAAAGTCCATATTTTGAATGTTTGAGCCAAACTTCAAGCCGGTAAAGGGGGCCATGGTGGCTCAGTGGTAACACTCTGGCCTTCCACCTCTGAGGCCGGGGTTCAGTTCCCGGCACGGCCTCAAGTGGGAAAGCTGGTAGTTGCTTGCCGTTGGTCGGCAGTTTACAGTACAGAACCCCGACGAACTGTATGTACTGGTTTCCTCTGGCCTTCCAACTACCCATCGTGATATGGCCTGTACAGTGTTGAAAGTGACGTAAAACCCCAAATAAATAAAGCCAGTAAACTATCGAACTTGGACCAACATCGTCGCAGGACTACTGTTAGCCAGCACTTTTGACAGTCATAGGGTTGAAAGATATGTTTAAATTCAATTTTATAAATTCTAAACCACCTTTATCAGTGTTTTCGTTTACGCACAACATGCATTAATTTACATCGAAATCAAGCGATTTACGCACATAATATGTACCTGGGGGTCACAGACTGATGCAGAAGTATTTGTAAAAGGAAATATTAATATTTTGTCTATATATGCAGAAATTATTCCAATTTCAAAACAAAAATGGTGGATTTCCTGTTTGTTTACCTGTCACTGCGCATTCGTGGGATAAAAAAGGTCGAGAGGTGAAGAGTTCATGCATGCGCATTATTCAATAACAAAGGACGCGAGATTTTTTTTACTGAAAGCATAGATGCACATGCAATAAAAACAGCACTGAAGATAAGCTGTATATTTTAAAATATCATGTGAGACGAGAGCTACGCAGATGAGATCCATCTTAATGGCCAGTGTTACGATGTACCATAGCAAATCTTAATTGAAACGTTACCCATGGAAGGAAAATGTGATCTCTGCAAGGACACAATTGGAAACATCTCTGAACGATGACAAATACCTTGTGCAGTGGGAGACACTTCCTACTAATCTCGGAAATTTTTTGAATTTTTAACCCCGGAAACCTCACCAGAAAATATTTCCTCTGAAATTCAAAAATATTTACACGGGTTGTAGTAAAAACACCAACTTTGGAACCACTCAATGGATTTTTTTCAAATAAAAAGCAACATAAACTACAATAATTTGTCTTTCAAACAGTATAAATATCATATTTGTTGTGTAAATAAAATAATTTTTTTAGAAACTATCAACATATGCTATATGTCATTGAAAATTGAGTAGTGCTTCTGTTCATTTTTGCTACCTTAAAAGTAGGGCTGCAAGCGAGCCCGAAAATGCGCCTCGATTCCTCGTTTTATAAGAATCGACTCGGATTCGGTTACTCGCTTGATTATCGCCCACGAAATAAACTGCTTCATATTTTGACATACCACGCCTTATTAAATGGTTACAAACCACACAACAGGAAAGAATTTTGATAATTTATTGAATTTTGGGGAAAAGACGCATTTATAATGCAAAATATTAGAAACTGTACCCATCCTTATATTGCGAGATTTGAGGCGTCTTCGAAATACGTTAGAATAAAATGCTGTCTTAAAACGTTGTTACACAAAGAATTTAAGTTTGCAAATAGTTAAAATATAAAATACTGAAACGGAAACGCCTTATAATAGTAAAATATATAAATATATTAATATATTTAAAGAAAAAAACTTGAATTTTGTAGTAGATTTTACTTCTATGTTGTTTTCGAAGACCCGGTTCACTTTTCTTGCCTCGAGTATTGAAGTGAATCGTTTCGTTTCCGAGTAACCGAAGAGTCATTGCAGCCTTACTTAAAAGTAAGCTTTTTAGTAACTGGGTATATCTAAACATTTAGTATTGGGGAAAATGTGGCAGCATATTACTTGTGTACCCCATTTTTGATGCCCCAGGAGTACATGGTACCCCACATGTCATAGCTCTTAACACGCACACTGGCTTTGTAAGATATTTCTAACCTGCAGTTTAACCATAACGGGTAATGCGTAACTGACCCTCAAAAATTTCAGTTGACCCCCGGTTTTCAAAGGAGGGGGTCAATTGACCTCCAGAAAAAAAAGAGGCTCAAGAAACACTGCTTTATACTTTTATATTTCAGGTTCTGTGTCTGGCTGTGTGTATTGGCCATGTCAATATGACCCAGGAACAGTTGGTGTCCAACATTGTGCTGTCTGTCAACTTCCTCGTTTCTCTGCTGAAGAAGAACTGGCAGAATGTAAGGTCACTGTACATCAAAAGTACCATGGGAAAATCCCAGAGAATCTACTAATTGTGGAACTGAAAAGACATGCATTGTGTAAAACGATATGATTCTGAAATAAAGCAATTTGGGAAACAAGAAGTGTTTTTCATGTGTTAATCCATAGCCAATTAAAAAATGACTTTGGAAGCAGTAACCTATTTTATTCATCTGTCATAAAAAGAAGATTTGTCCATATTAGTGGAAAATAGTTCCCAAGAACGTGCTACTCTTTTGGTGAAATTTAATCCCAAGTGCAAATAATGTTGGTAAACACATATTTGTACAGAAATGGCCTTGGTTATGTAGCATTAAAGTGACAGTTACTCCATAAACAGTGGTGTATTTTAGGGATGGGTTGGTAGGAAGGGTATTGAGAGCATTATAATGAAATACTGATGCGAGATTTTTAAAACTGTCACTCCGTCGGTAGTGTAACTACATCCATCATGCCAGCAAATACTTTTACAACATTAGCAATCTCTTTACCTGGATTTCTCCGATTACCCAAATAGACTGCTGTGTAAGATCAATTTTAATACCAAGGAATGAAATGGAGGAAAAGTAGCAGAGAAATTTATTGGATCACTTCTAGGGATTACTTTTGTAATTTTTACAAAACATTGTTCCTTTGGAGGTCACAACAGAAGTTACCTCCAACTATTTGCCATGCTTCATAAAATTGCAAGGCTATAGTGCTCATACATTGAAAAGGGGATCACAAGCAGCATTATGGCTGAGAGGTCAAATGAACAAGTTGTATGTTTAAATTTAATATCAAAACCTCTTACATATGATACTCAATAATGACACCCAAAATATCTGGAAATACTTTATTACTTAAAAAATAACTTTCCCAAAAGAAATGGATTTATTTATGGCAACCATCATTCTCGAATTTTCTGACCCTTGTTCATTAATGTTCAATCACAGAGGCCGTTTGATTTACAGTTCATACATTGATGCCACCAACAGGGTACAAGGAGTGTAGAACTGCCATTGCATGGCTCATTCACCATGAGATGTTTCAGAAAGATGATGCCATTGTAAGCATATACATACTGTATTTATTGAAAAATACCATCAGAGATGCCCATACTCCACAGCCTGGGTTAATCGTTTTCAACACCATGAGATATAGTAGTAGTGAAACAGTGCAAAGATTGGGATACTTTCAGAGCAGTGTCCGTTATCCAAAGCTCCAAATAATATTTAAGTAGATAAAATAAAACCTAAGAGAAAGAAAAAATATTATTAATTGGAGAATAGCTGTCAATAGAAATAGCACAATTATGCAAAAGTGCACATAATAATCCGTTGCAGCAACCGATATATCTTTGTCATAAGATGTCATAAATATAGCAGGTGAAGACACTTTGTAAGAGCCAAAGTTAAAGGTCACACCATGATGCACACCTACACCCCCTAACAAATGTCCCTACCAAATGTAAACATTCTACACCTTGTGGAATTCAAGAAATGGCCCAGGCAAGATTTTAAAACTAATGGTCACTTTGAAAAGGTCAAATCAAGGTCACACCATGATGTTGCACACCTACAACCCTTGAGCAATGTCCCTACCAAGTATCAACTTCGTACACCTTACGGTTTCTGAGATACAGCCCAGGCAAGATTTTATAGGGCAAGGTCAAAAGTCAACTCAAGGTCACACCATGGCATTGCACGCCTACAACCCCCAACTAATGTCCCTACCAAGTATCGACTAACTACACCTTATGGTTTCCAAGAAAAAAAAAGCCCAGACAAGATTTTATAGGGCAAGGTCAAATCAAGGTCACACCATGATGCTGCACACCTACACCCCCTAAACAATGTCCCTACCAAGTATCAACTTCCTACACCTTACGGTTTCCGAGATACAGCCCGGACAAGATTTTACAGGTCAAGGTCACTACGGCAAGGTCAAAAGTCAAATCAAGGTCAGACCATGACGTTACACACTTACAACCCCCAACCAAGTATCAACTTTCTACACCTTATGGTTGCCAAAATAAATCAAGGTCACACCATAAAGTTGCAAACCTACACCCCCTAACTAATGTCCCTACCAAGTATCAACTTCCTACACCTTACGGTTTCTGAGATATAGCCCAGAACTTTTTCCCGCTGCCCGCCCATCCGGACACCATAGGTTAAAACAATACCCCGACAGGGATGAAAATGAAGAATTATAGCATATCTATATCACAATGTTGAAACTGCAATCACAATATTTCAATTTAAAGTGCCTTCTGATGGTGTTGCAATTAGTGATGTCCCCACTGTATCATGGAAATCAAACTTTAATTCAGCCCCGTTGTTCTAACAATCTGTTATAAATTTAGAGGTTTGATAATGCATGTATACTAGACAACATTACAAGATTCGTATTTGTGTAACACCACTCTGAATCATATTCAGCCATACAATCCTGAATAATCTATTGTTTTGAGACATGCACAATAGATGAAGTATTATTTTCAGTATATTTGCAATGTACCCACATTTATTATTTTATATGGGTATTGGGTACTTTTCGGTAAAAATAGTTCCACTTAGTCGGGAATTCCAGATATAAATGTAAATTTTAATTGGGATAAACTGAGGTCCTGATATTTATTTCTACTCAAAAAAGAATGCCACTGAAAAGAGTTTGTACTACAGGTACTAGACTGAATTTCAAATCATAATACAAGAACTGTTTTACAATACTGGAATTACGGCTGTGACTGGATGCACAGGCTTTTTCAAAAGATGTGTTTACAAACTGAGTGTGGACTAGCAAACTAATACTGTTTATTTTGTTAAGTATGGGTGAAACCTAATTTTCAGTTCGATGTTTTTCTTTCTCCTGACTTTTTTTCACATAATTTTCAATATTTTCACATACTTGACATTATGTTTTTGATAATTTGTTTACATCAGCTGCTATATTTACTTTAAAGGTACATTCAGTTGAAAACAACGAAAACACCAGTCTTGGGATTTGGCTCAGGATTCTATGTTTCAAGCACCTAATATTTAGGCATGATTCAAAGTGAAACTGACATCCTTTTCAAGATGCTCTTAACAGTTAAAGTTCTGTGATATATACAATTGACTAAGCATTATTTTTAGTGGCTTTGAATGGAATTTGCCTCCATTAGTTACAATAACCTGATGTATATACTATATACTTCATGTTTTAAGCACTAAGGTATTGTTATACAATATACAAATGTGAATTCTTCAGCTATTCTTGGATGCAACTTTTGCTAACTAGCAGCAGCTTCATCAAGGTCATCTAATAGTTCATCATCAAGGTCAAGGTCATCCATATCTTGAAATAATGACTCGTCCACTTCCACTTTTTCTCCCTCTGAATCAAAAAAAAAAAAATTTAAAAACATGAAATATTTTAAAAGAGCTGGAATTTTTTTTTATATTTAACCATGGTGGCATTTTACAAAGTAGCTGATAAAGATACTGTAATGGTTCACTCAAATAAGTGGCACACAGATAAAAGTATGTAAAAGCAGTGGTTTGTTAAATAATAAATAATTTACAAACATGAAATATTTTAAAAGAGCTGGAATTTTTTTTATATTTAACCATGGTGGCATTTTACGAAGTAGCTGATAAAGATACTGTAAAGGTTCACTCAAATAAGTGGCACACAGATAAAAGTATGTAAAAGCAGTGGTTTGTTAATACATTAAAGAGTTCAAAAGTGTCTCTATTTCTTGTCAGTTATTATTTCAGCCAATAAGATAGAATACTACTGTCCAAGTCACTGTGAGAGATTTGCAACAGCAGTTCAAAATCTCATACTCCAAAACGGACTAAAATCTCTTATGAATTATGAACAAAGAATTTTTTTCATGGTTGTAACAATACTTACCTTCTTCCAAAAATTTTACATCTGAATCATCAAGTGCACTGTCTTTCAAGAACATTTCTTTTCCTGTAACATACAACCGAACCTTTATCTGCAACCTGCCTTCACAGCAATGTATTACTTTGTTTACCCTTGCCCCAAAAAAAGAGAACGGGAAAGGTTATTGTAAATTTATAATCACGTCTGTTTCTTAGTGCACATAACTTGGAAACTACATTGGATCGGGGTCATATTGTTACAAAAGGCAGGGGCTAAACATGGGGCTTCACGTGAAGCAGATCCAGAAACTAGTATTGTTTTTGTCATTCTTCTGCAAAATCTGCATGCCTAACTCAAATATTATTCATCGGATCAGAATTTTATTTTTACCTAAAGCGAGGGGTCCGCCGATGGCTTGGTCCTCCTTTTAGTTTCTCAAGATCCAAATCTGGTATTCAGAAATTCTTTAGCACTTCCCATTGGCAAGTGGCTGTGTGGCACTACAGATGGTTATTGATAAGTTTAAAAACTAGACCTAGCGCATCGGAGTACCAATACAAATTGTATCCACCAGAAAGAAAACTCACCAAAGCCAATCAACCATCGCTTAACCTTGAAGGAGTTAGCAGGTTATAAGCACTTTTAAGTTTGGCTATCCTTGCTTGTTTGACCTTGAAGGAGGACCCCAACATAAAATCTGACCACATCAAAAGATTCTTAGCCCATGATTTCCTATAGGTTGGTGTGACATTACAAACCTCTAGGAACAAGAATAAGCACGTTATAAGCACTTTCAAGTTTGGCTATCCTCGTTTGACCTTGAAAGATGGGCCCAAGGTCAAATCTGACCACATCAAAAGATTCCTAGCCAATGACTTCCTACAGGTTGGTTTACCATCCCAAACCTCTATGACCAATAATGAGTGAGTTATAAGCACTTTTAAGTTTGGCTATCCTCGTTTGACCTTGAAGGAGGGGTCCAAGGTCAAATCTGACCACATCAAAAGATTCCCAGCCAATGATTTCCTATAGGTTGGTTTCACATTACAAACCTCTAGGACCAAGAAAAGCGAGTTATAAGCACTTTTAGGTTTGGCTATCCTCGTTTTACATTGAAGGAGGAGCCAAAGGTCCAATCCGACCACACAAAAAGATTCCCAGCCCATGATTTCCTATAGGTTGGTTTTACCTTCCCAAACCTCTATGACCAATAATAAGAGAGTTATAAGTAGGGCTACAACGATTCTTCGGTTACTCGGAAACGAAACGATTCAGTTCAATACTCGAGGCAAGAAAAGTGAACCGGGTCTTCGAAAACAACTAAACATAGACGTAAAATCTACTACAAAATTCTATTTTTTCTTTAAATATATGAATATATTTATATATTTTAATAATATAAGGTGTTTCCGTTTCAGTATTTTATATTTTAAGCATTTGCAAATTTTAATTCTTTGTGCAACAACGTTTTATAAGACGGCATTTTATTATAACGTATTTCGAAGACGCCTCAAATCTCGCAATATAAAGATGGCTAAAGTTTCTTATGTTTTGCATTATAAATGCCTCTTTTTGCCAAAATTGAACAAATTATCAAAATTCTTTCCTGTTGTGTGGTTTGTAGCCATTTTATATGGCGTGTTATGTCAAAATATGAAGCAGTTTATTTCGTGGGTGATAATCAAGCGAATAACCGAGTCCGAGTCAATTCTTCTAAAATGAGGAATCGAGGCGCATTTTCGGGCTCGCTTGCAGCCCTAGTTATAAGCACTTTTAAGTTTGGCTATCCTCGTTTGATCTTGAAGGAGGGGTCCAAGGTCAAATCTGACCACACCAGAAGATTCCCAGCCCATGACTTCCAAAATAGGTTGGTTTACCATCCCAAACCTATACGACCAATAATAAGCGAGTTATAAGCACTTTTAAGTTTGGCTATCCTCGTTTGACCTTGAGGGAGGGGTCCAAGGTCAAATCTGACCACATCAAAAGATTCCCAGCCAATGATTTCCTATACGTTGGTTTACCATCCCAAACCTCTATTACCAATAATAAGCGAGTTATGAGCACTTTTAGGTTTGGCTATCCTCATTTGACCTTGAAGGAGGAGCCCAAGATCAAATCTGACCACAACAAAAGATTTCCAGCCCATGATTTCCTATAGGTTGGTTTACCATCCCAAACCTCTATGACCAATAATAAGTGAGTTATAAGCACTTTTAAGTTTGGCTATCCTCGTTTGACCTTGAAGGAGGGGTCCAAGGTCAAATCTGACCGCATCAGAAGATTCCCAGCCAATGATTTCCTACAGGTTGGTTTACCATCCCAAACCTCTATGACCAATAATAAGCAAGTTATAAGCACTTTTAAGTTTGGCTATCCTCATTTGACCTTGAAGGAGGGGTCCAAGGTCAAATCTGACCACATCAAAAGATTCCCAGCCAATGATTTCCTATAGGTTGGCTTCACATTACAAACCTCTAGGACCAAGAAAAGTGAGTTATAAGCACTCTTAGGTTTGGCTATCCTCGTTTTACCTTGAAGGAGGAGCCAAAGGTCCAATCCGACCACACAAAAAGATTCCCAGCCCATGATTTCCTATAGGTAGGTTTTACCTTCCCAAACCTCTATGATCAATAATAAGAGAGTTATAAGTAGGGCTGCAACGATTCTTCGGTTACTCTGAAACGAAACGATTCAGTTCAATACTCGAGGCAAGAAAAGTGAACCGGGTCTTCGAAAACAACTAAACATAGATGTAAAATCTACTACAAAATTCTATTTTTTCTTTAAATATATGAATATATTTATATATTTTACTAATATAAGGTGTTTCCGTTTCAGTATTTTATATTTTAAGTATTTGTAAATTTTAATTCTTTGTGCAACAACGTTTTATAAGACGGCATTTTATTATAACGTATTTCGATGACGCCTCAAATCTCGCAATATAAAGATGGTTAAAGTTTCTTATGTTTTGCATTATAAATGTCTCTTTTTGCCAAAATTCAATAAATTATCAAAATTTTCCTGTTGTGTGGTTTGTAGTCATTTTATATGGCGTGTTATGTCAAAATATGAAGCAGTTTATTTCGTGGGCGATAATCAAGCGATTAACCGAGTCCGAGTCGATTCTTCTAAAACGAGGAATCGAGGCGCATTTTCGGGCTCGCTTGCAGCCCTAGTTATAAGCACTTTTAAGTTTGGCTATCCTCGTTTGATCTTGAAGGAGGGATCCAAGGTCAAATCTGACCACACCAGAAGATTTCCAGCCCATGATTTCCTATAGGTTGGTTTACCATCCCAAACCTCTATGACCAATAATAAGCGAGTTACAAGCACTTTAAGTTTGGCTATCATCGTTTGACCTTGAAGGTGGGGTGCAAAGTCAAATCTGACCACACCAAAAGATTCCCAGCCCATGATTTCCTATAGGTTGGTTTACCATCCCAAACCTGTACGACCAATAATAAGCGAGTTAAAATCACTTTTAAGTTTGGGTATCCTTGTTTGACTTTGAAGGATGGGTCCAAGGTCAAATCTGACCACATCAAAAGATTCCCACCCCATGATTTCGTATGGGTTGGTGTACCATCCCAAACCTCTATGACCAATAATAAGCGAGTTACAAGCACTTTAAGTTTGGCTATCATCGTTTGACCTTGAAGGTGGGGTGCAAAGTCAAATCTGACCACACCAAAAGATTCCCAGCCCATGATTTCCTATAGGTTGGTTTACCATCCCAAACCTGTACGACCAATAATAAGCGAGTTAAAATCACTTTTAAGTTTGGCTATCCTCGTTTGACCTTGAAGGAGGAGTCCAAGGTCAAATCCGAACACACCAAAAGATTCCCAGCCTATGATTTCCTATAGATTGGTTTACCATCCCAAACCTCTATGACCAATAATAAGGGAGATACTAGAAATCGGCCGCCCTGTTGATAGTAGATGCGAATAGAAACAGGATAGCATAGAAGAACACACATTATCATGTGTAATGTCCACCCATGAACCTTTTGCCCAAATTGTACAGTAGTCTTACAAGACCCTGTTTCATTTGTAAAATATATCAATGATGCTTAAATATTTGTTAGTGTAGATGTAAATTATTTCAGCTTCATGCCTTTTTGCATTGGTTGGGTTGAAAATTTTGACGAAATCACTCTATCTGGCATGGTTAAGAAGATAGAAGCAAATTCCTGTTTTTCTATTTTTGGCAAAAATTTGAAAATTCAAAATGGCCGCCATTTTTGGGAAAAGGAAATTTTTTTGAAAATTGCCAAGAGTACATTTTCTAGATACCCTATGGGTCGAAAATTTCAACGAAATAACTCTATTTGGCACGGTTAAGGCCAGTTTGTGTTTTTCCATTTTGGGCAAAAATTCGAAAATTCAAAATGGCTGCCATTTTTGGGGAGGGGAAAATTTTTTGAAAATTGCAAAGATTACATTCCTTAGATACCCCGTGGGTTGAAAATTTCGACGAAATCGCTCTATCTCGCATGGTTAAGGAGATAGAAGCAAATTTGTGTTTTGCCATTTTTGACAAAAATTTGAAAATTCAAAATGGCCGCCATTTTAGGGGACGGGAAATTTTTTTTTAAATTGCCAAGAATACAATGCTGAAATACCTGTGGGTCGAAAATTTTGACGAAATCGCTCTATCTCGCACGGTTAAGGAGATAGAAGCAAATTTGTGTTTTGCCATTTTTGGGAAAAATTCGAAAATTCAAAATGGCCGCCATTTTTGGGGAGGGGAAAATTTTTGGAAAATTGCAAAGATTGCATTCCTTAGATACCCTGTGGGTCGAAAATTTCGACGAAATCACTCTATCTCGCACGGTTAAGGAGATAGAAGCAAATTAGTGTTTTGCCATTTTTGGCAAAAATTCGAAAATTCAAAATGGCCGCCATTTTTGGGGAGGGGAAAATTTTTTAAAAATTACCAAGAGTACAATGCTCAGATACCCTGTGGGTCGAAAATTTTGACGAAATCACTCTATCTGGCACGGTTAAGGAGATAGAAGGAAATTTGTGTTTTGCCATTTTTGGCAAAAATTCGAAAATTCAAAATGGCCGCCATTTTGGGGGAGGGGAAAATTTTTGGAAAATTGCAAAGATTGCATTCCTTAGATACCCTGTGGGTCGAAAATTTCGACGAAATCGCTCTATCTCGCACGGTTAAGGAGATAGAAGGAAATTTGTGTTTTGCCATTTTTGGCAAAAATTCGAAAATTCAAAATGGCCGCCATTTTTGGGGAGGGGAAAATTTTTGGAAAATTGCAAAGATTACATTCCTTAGATACCCTGTGGGTCGAAAATTTCGACGAAATCGCTCTATCTCGCACGGTTAAGGAGATAGAAGCAAATTAGTGTTTTGCCATTTTTGGCAAAAATTCGAAAATTCAAAATGGCCGCCATTTTTGGGGAGGGGAAAATTTTTGGAAAAATTACCAAGAGCACAATGCTCAGATACCCTGTGGGTCGAAAATTTTGACGAAATCGCTCTATCTGGCACGGTTAAGGAGATAGAAGCAAATTGGTGTTTTGCCATTTTTGGCAAAAATTCGAAAATTCAAAATGGCCGCCATTTTTGGGGAGGGGAAAATTTTTTGAAAATTGCAAAGATTGCATTCCTTAGATACCCTGTGGGTCGAAAATTTCGACGAAATCGCTCTATCTCGCACGGTTAAGGAGATAGAAGCAAATTAGTGTTTTGCCATTTTTGACAAAAATTCGAAAATTCAAAATGGCCGCCATTTTTGGGGAGGGGAAAATTTTTTAAAAATTACCAAGAGTACAATGCTCAGATACCCAGTGGGTCGAAAATTTTGACGAAATCGCTCTATCTGGCACGGTTAAGGAGATAGAAGCAAATTGGTGTTTTGCCATTTTTGGCAAAAATTCGAAAATTCAAAATGGCCGCCATTTTTGGGGAGGGGAAAATTTTTTGAAAATTGCAAAGATTGCATTCCTTAGATACCCTGTGGGTCGAAAATTTCGACGAAATCGCTCTATCTCGCACGGTTAAGGAGATAGAAGCAAATTTGTGTTTTGCCATTTTTGGCAAAAATTCGAAAATTCAAAATGGCCGCCATTTTTGGGGAGGGGAAAATTTTTTGAAAATTGCAAATATTACATTCCTTAGATACCCTGTGGGTCGAAAATTTCGACGAAATCGCTCTATCTCGCACGGTTAAGGAGATAGAAGCAAATTAGTGTTTTGCCATTTTTGGCAAAAATTCGAAAATTCAAAATGGCCGCCATTTTTGGGGAGGGGAAAATTTTGTTAAAATTACCAAGAGCACAATGCTCAGATACCCTGTGGGTCGAAAATTTTGACGAAATCGCTCTATCTGGCACGGTTATGGAGATAGAAGCAAATTTGTGTTTTGCCATTTTTGGCAAAAATTCGAAAATTCAAAATGGCCGCCATTTTTGGGGAGGGGAAAATTTTGTTAAAATTACCAAGAGCACAATGCTCAGATACCCTGTGGGTCGATAATTTTGACGAAATCGCTCTATCTGGCACGGTTAAGGAGATAGAAGCAAATTTGTGTTTTGCCATTTTTGGCAAAAATTCGAAAATTCAAAATGGCCGCCATTTTTGGGGAGGGGAAAATTTTTTGAAAATTGCAAAGATTGCATTCCTTAGATACCCTGTGGGTCGAAAATTTCGACGAAATCACTCTATCTCGCACGGTTAAGGAGATAGAAGCAAATTAGTGTTTTGCCATTTTTGGCAAAAATTCGAAAATTCAAAATGGCCGCCATTTTTGGGGAGGGGAAAATTTTTTAAAAATTACCAAGAGTACAATGCTCAGATACCCTGTGGGTCGAAAATTTTGACGAAATCACTCTATCTGGCACGGTTAAGGAGATAGAAGGAAATTTGTGTTTTGCCATTTTTGGCAAAAATTCGAAAATTCAAAATGGCCGCCATTTTGGGGGAGGGGAAAATTTTTGGAAAATTGCAAAGATTGCATTCCTTAGATACCCTGTGGGTCGAAAATTTCGACGAAATCGCTCTATCTCGCACGGTTAAGGAGATAGAAGGAAATTTGTGTTTTGCCATTTTTGGCAAAAATTCGAAAATTCAAAATGGCCGCCATTTTTGGGGAGGGGAAAATTTTTGGAAAATTGCAAAGATTACATTCCTTAGATACCCTGTGGGTCGAAAATTTCGACGAAATCGCTCTATCTGGCACGGTTAAGGAGATAGAAGCAAATTAGTGTTTTGCCATTTTTGGCAAAAATTCGAAAATTCAAAATGGCCGCCATTTTTGGGGAGGGGAAAATTTTTGGAAAAATTACCAAGAGCACAATGCTCAGATACCCTGTGGGTCGAAAATTTTGACGAAATCGCTCTATCTGGCATGGTTAAGGAGATAGAAGCAAATTGGTGTTTTGCCATTTTTGGCAAAAATTCGAAAATTCAAAATGGCCGCCATTTTTGGGGAGGGGAAAATTTTTTGAAAATTGCAAAGATTGCATTCCTTAGATACCCTGTGGGTCGAAAATTTCGACGAAATCGCTCTATCTCGCACGGTTAAGGAGATAGAAGCAAATTTGTGTTTTGCCATTTTTGGCAAAAATTCGAAAATTCAAAATGGCCGCCATTTTTGGGGAGGGGAAAATTTTTTGAAAATTGCAAATATTACATTCCTTAGATACCCTGTGGGTCGAAAATTTCGACGAAATCGCTCTATCTCGCACGGTTAAGGAGATAGAAGCAAATTAGTGTTTTGCCATTTTTGGCAAAAATTCGAAAATTCAAAATGGCCGCCATTTTTGGGGAGGGGAAAATTTTTTAAAAATTACCAAGAGTACAATGCTCAGATACCCAGTGGGTCGAAAATTTTGACGAAATCGCTCTATCTGGCACGGTTAAGGAGATAGAAGCAAATTTGTGTTTTGCCATTTTTGGCGAAAATTCAAAATGGCCGCCATTTTTGGGGAGGGGAAAATTTTTGGAAAATTGCAAAGATTGCATTCCTTAGATACCCTGTGGGTCGAAAATTTCGACGAAATCACTCTATCTCGCACGGTTAAGGAGATAGAAGCAAATTAGTGTTTTGCCATTTTTGGCAAAAATTCGAAAATTCAAAATGGCCGCCATTTTTGGGGAGGGGAAAATTTTTTGAAAATTGCAAATATTACATTCCTTAGATACCCTGTGGGTCGAAAATTTCGACGAAATCGCTCTATCTCGCACGGTTAAGGAGATAGAAGCAAATTAGTGTTTTGCCATTTTTGGCAAAAATTCGAAAATTCAAAATGGCCGCCATTTTTGGGGAGGGGAAAATTTTTTAAAAATTACCAAGAGTACAATGCTCAGATACCCAGTGGGTCGAAAATTTTGACGAAATCGCTCTATCTGGCACGGTTAAGGAGATAGAAGCAAATTTGTGTTTTGCCATTTTTGGCGAAAATTCAAAATGGCCGCCATTTTTGGGGAGGGGAAAATTTTTGGAAAATTGCAAAGATTGCATTCCTTAGATACCCTGTGGGTCGAAAATTTCGACGAAATCACTCTATCTCGCACGGTTAAGGAGATAGAAGCAAATTAGTGTTTTGCCATTTTTGGCAAAAATTCGAAAATTCAAAATGGCCGCCATTTTTGGGGAGGGGAAAATTTTTGGAAAATTGTAGATTGCATTCCTTAAATACCCTGTGGGTCGAAAATTTCGACGAAATCGCTCTATCTCACACGGTTAAGGAGATAGAAGCAAATTTGTGTTTTGCCATTTTTGGCAAAAATTCGAAAATTCAAAATGGCCGCCATTTTTGGGGAGGGGAAAATTTTTTGAAAATTGCAAATATTACATTCCTTAGATACCCTGTGGGTCGAAAATTTCGACGAAATCGCTCTATCTCTTACGGTTTCTGAGATATTAGCAAATTACTCAAAAGTAGTACTGAAAATACACAATGAAGTACCTAAATGGCTATTACTCATGTACTGACAAAGCTATCAGTCCCAAATGCAATACCAAGCGAGCTATGGACATAACAATCTTGTATTCAAAATTGTAGTAAAATATCTTTAATTATTTTGGCTTAAATGCACGGAAACCAATGGGTACTGAAAATAGCTGTACTTAAGTATTACTCAGTAAGCAAAAGAGGTACAACAGCCAAAAGCAATCCCAAGCAAGCTACTGACCCAATAAGCCTGCATACCAAATTTGGTGACAATAGCTCTAATACTTTTCCTTTAAATGAGCGGAAACCATGCGTGACGCCGGACATCGGACGCCGGACGCCGGACATCGGACATCGGACGGCGAAAAAAGCAAAAATAATATATCCACCCCCCAGGGGGGTGGACATAATAAGCACTTTTCATGACTGATAAAGAAACACCCATGGCAGCCTTCTTGTTTTTCAAAATGAGGCCAAAAATATTCCCAGTCAAGATTTCATAATGAGGAACATATCCTGCGATTTTGAGATCTCTACCTATAATACCCTTTGCTCTAGAGGGCCAAGAAAAGTCCTTGCTGAAAGTCGAAAAAATGCCTGTGGCGGCCATCTTGTTTTTCAAAATGAGGCCAAAAATATTCCCAGGCAAGATTTTATGGTTAGGAATATACACTACAAATTTGAGAAGGCAAGCTATAATTTTTTTTTCGTAAGAGCGGTAACGGTGAAATCTCTCTACACACTGCGGCGTGACGGCGTAACGAAGCGAAATCCATAGCATCAGGTGGATACAAATAACTATTTTACAAAATCTCAAAAACTTATTAGTCATAGTTCACACCATTTTATGTAATAAACTGATGGATTTCTTTTATTCACACTTTCCACAATATTTACAGGATATGGGCATTTTCATTGGATACTGAATGTCGAGGAAAGAATCACAATTACTGCAACAAAAAGTGTTTAATTGTTTACTGATCAATAAAACACTAAAAGGAAATAATGAATTTTGGCCTGATCACTGGTCAACAAAATGGGCAATTACTTGACCGTAAAATTCAGGGTGATTCTCAAAACTAGTAATTTATTTACACAGTTATACTTTTTAGCATTGACGGCACATGAAACCTGAATTAAGGATCATTCCTGGAAAGAGACAAGAGAATATGATAAAGTTTTCAATACAATTATACAGCTTAAATCAAGTAAAAAAGAATCTTAAAAGATGTATGTAGTCCTTGTAACATTCTCCTGTATATCATTTCTGTTAATACCTGGGCTTCCAGGGGATTCCCCTTTAGCTCAGCTGGTTAAAGAGCTAGACTTGTGTTGATTTCTGTGTGTAATCCAAAGGCACTGAGATTGAGTCTCATCAGAGACAATAATTTCTCCACAGTACACCCTGTATATAACTGTACAGTTCAATTGAAAAAGTCCCCGAAGGATGTGATGTGTACTTCTATTCAAAAGCATTCCACTTATTTGAATTCCATTCAAAAAAGGTTCCAATTTATACAAAACAAGACCTCTGACACGGTCATTTATCTCCCGCCGTAAAATGTATATAATGGTGCTGTAGATAATACATTACAAAACATTACCTCAAAAAAATGAACATTTTATTATTCCTTTTTAATGTGGTATCTTGATATGGTGTTGACATATCAATTTATTGGGGACTAAGTATTGCCAATTTTTCAAAGTGAAGATATTTTGTTCAAACAGATTTTATAACCTTGTTGTAAGTTATTAATTATAATTGTTAATTTTGTTGTTACTTTGGCAATCTTAGTTTGTTGAATGTTAGAGAATGATTATGACTATTAAGTGTGATAGCAAACTAGATGAACAACATATTTGAAAAGTTTTGCCTAACTTTAATACTTTTGGAAGATATTTGACATTTACTTCTGTCATTATTTTGCTACAAATAAAACTAGAGGATCGCTCGCAAAAAAAAGACAATGTTTTTGCACAGCAAAAACAAAGCGTCCTGAAAAGGATATAAAGGTGAGTGCCGAAGTATTAAGAAAATGCTCTGCTTCTAGCCTTATACTTTTTTTTTGAAAACTGGGATAGCTACTCTGCAGAGCTACCCTGTGGGTCAAAAATTTTGTCAAAATCGCTCTATCTAGCACGGTTTTCAAGATATAAGCACTTTTGTGTTTTGCAATTTTTGCGAATAAATTCAAAATGACCGCCATTTTTAGCAAGACATAATTTTTTTGAAAATTGGGATGGCTACTCTGCAGAGATACCCTGTGGGTCAAAAATTCCGTTGAAATTGCTCTATCTATCACGGTTTTCGAGATATAAGCATTTTTGTGTCTTGCAATTTTTGCGAAAAATTCAAAATGGCCGCCATTTTGGCGTGATAAAATTTTTTTTCAAAATTGGGATGGCTACTCTGTAGAGATACCCTGTGGCTCAAAAATTTCGTCAAAATCGCTCTATCTAGCATGGTTTTCGAAATATAAGCATTTTTATGTTTTGCAATTTTTGCGAAAAATTCAAAATGGCTGCCATTTTTGGCGAGACAAATATTTTCTGAAAAGCTACTCTGCAGAGTTACCTTGTGGGTCAAAAATTTCGTCGAAATCCCTTTATCTAGCACGATTTTCGAGATATAAGAATTTTTGTATTTTGCAATTTTTGCGAAAAATTCGAAAACTCAAAATGGCCACCATTTTCGGCGAGACAAAAGTTTTTTTAGAAAATTGGGATAGCTACTCTGCAGACACCCTGTGGGTCAAAAATTTTGTTGAAATCCCTCTATCTAGCACGGTTTTCGAGATATAAGCATTTTTGTGTTTTGCAATTTTTGTGAAAAATTCCAAAATTCAAAATGGCCGTCATTTTTTGAAAATTGGGATGACTACTCTGCAGATACCCTGTGGGTCAAAAATTTTGTTGAAATCCCTCTATCTAGCACGGTTTTCGAGATATAAGCATTTTTGTGTTTTGCAATTTTTGTGAAAAATTCCAAAATTCAAAATGGCCGTCATTTTTTGAAAATTGGGATGACTACTCTGCAGATACCCTGTGCGTCAAAAATTCCATCAAAATCCCTCTATCTAGCACGGTTTCGAGATATAAGCATTTTTGTGTTTTGCAATTTTTGCGAAAAATTCGAAAAATTCAAAATGGCCGCCATATTTGGTGAGACAAAATTTTTTTTGAAAATTGGCATGGTTGCTCTGCAGGGATACCCCGTGGGTCAAAAATTTCGTCAAAAAATGCTCTATCTAGCAAGGTTTTCCAGATATAAGCATTTTTGTGTTTTCCTTGTTTGGAAAATTCCTCGGCCATTTCTTAACCAAACAATGCCAAAATCTAATGATTTCCAGATTTTAATAGAATGAATGTATTTGCCAAGTTTCAGGTGAATTGATAAAATCCCTTTCAAGTTATCATCTGGACAAGCTTACCCTTCGAAAAAAGACATTTTTGGTCATGTGACCTCTCTGATTGGTCGAAATGTCACTGCAGCATATTAAAAAAATCCACCCTAAAATTATCTGGCAATAACTTCCTTTAAAAAAATCCTGGATCCAGATGATCCAGACAATGATCCAGATCACTCCCAAAATCTAATCACTTGTTCCTCGTCCCAATTACGACATATCCTGAAAATTTCATGAAAAGCCAGCCATAACTTTTTGAGTTATCTGTCTTTAAAAATTACATATCCTGGATCCAGAAGATCCAGATAGTGACCCGGATCACTTGCAAAATTGAATCATTTCTTTCTTTTACCACTTCTTCCTTTTACCATTTCTAACATATCCTAAAAATATCATCAAAATCCATCCTAAAATTATCTGGCAGCCTGGATCCAGATGATCTAGACAGTGATCCAGATCACTCCCAAAATCTAATCACTTGTTCCTTGTCCCATTTAGGACATTTCCTGAAAATTTCATCAAAATCGATCCATAAGTTTTGAGGTGTCTGTCTTTAAAAATTAAATTTCATGGATCCAGAAGATCCAGATAGTGATCCGGATCACTCCCAAAATGTAATCATTTCTTCCTTTTACTTTTTCGGACATATCCTGAAAATTTCATCAAAATCCGTCCATAGGTTTTTGAGTTATCTTGTTCACAAAGAGACAGACAGGCGGTCCCAGGCGAAAACATAACCTCCTTGGCGGAGGAAAAAATTCCCCGAGGCTACTGCATACACCTACCAAATTTGAAAAGAATCCGCCCAACGGTGACAGAGTTATGAGGAAAAGAAAACGCAAAGCCGGCGGAGGCGGCAGAGCCGTCTCTGACAAAATTTTTTTGAAAATTGGATAACTACTCCTCAGAGATACCCTGTGGGTCAAAAATTTCGTCGAAATCTCTCCATCTAGCAAGGTTTTCCAGATATAAGCATTTTTGTGTTTTCCTTGTTTGGAAAATTCCTCGGCCATTTCTTAACCAAACAATGCCAAAATCTAATGATTTCCAGATTTTAATAGAATGAATGTATTTGCCAAGTTTCAGGTGAATTGATAAAATCCCTTTCAAGTTATCATCTGGACAAGCTTACCCTTCGAAAAAAGACATTTTTGGTCATGTGACCTCTCTGATTGGTCGAAATGTCACTGCAGCATATTAAAAAAATCCACCCTAAAATTATCTGGCAATAACTTCCTTTAAAAAAATCCTGGATCCAGATGATCCAGACAATGATCCAGATCACTCCCAAAATCTAATCACTTGTTCCTCGTCCCAATTACGACATATCCTGAAAATTTCATGAAAAGCCAGCCATAACTTTTTGAGTTATCTGTCTTTAAAAATTACATATCCTGGATCCAGAAGATCCAGATAGTGACCCGGATCACTTGCAAAATTGAATCATTTCTTTCTTTTACCACTTCTTCCTTTTACCATTTCTAACATATCCTAAAAATATCATCAAAATCCATCCTAAAATTATCTGGCAGCCTGGATCCAGATGATCTAGACAGTGATCCAGATCACTCCCAAAATCTAATCACTTGTTCCTTGTCCCATTTAGGACATTTCCTGAAAATTTCATCAAAATCGATCCATAAGTTTTGAGGTGTCTGTCTTTAAAAATTAAATTTCATGGATCCAGAAGATCCAGATAGTGATCCGGATCACTCCCAAAATGTAATCATTTCTTCCTTTTACTTTTTCGGACATATCCTGAAAATTTCATCAAAATCCGTCCATAGGTTTTTGAGTTATCTTGTTCACAAAGAGACAGACAGGCGGTCCCAGGCGAAAACATAACCTCCTTGGCGGAGGAAAAAATTCCCCGAGGCTACTGCATACACCTACCAAATTTGAAAAGAATCCGCCCAACGGTGACAGAGTTATGAGGAAAAGAAAACGCAAAGCCGGCGGAGGCGGCAGAGCCGTCTCTGACAAAATTTTTTTGAAAATTGGATAACTACTCCTCAGAGATACCCTGTGGGTCAAAAATTTCGTCGAAATCTCTCCATCTAGCACGGTTTTCAAGATATAAGCATTTTTGTGTTTTGCAATTTTTGCAATAAATTCGAAAATTCAAAATGGCCGCCATATTTGGCGAAACAAAAATTTTTTGAAAATTGCATGGTTGCTCCGCAGAGATACCCTGTGGGTCAAAAATTTCGTCGAAATTGCTCTATCTAGCACGGTTTTCAAAATATAAGCATTTTTGTGTTTTCCTTATTTGGAAAATTCGTAATGATTAATTAATCATTAATTACTCGGCCATTTCTTAACCAATCAATGCCAAAATCTAATGATTTCCAGATTTTAATAGAATGGATGTACTTGCCACATTTCAGATGAATTGATAAAATCCCTTTCAAGTTATCATCCGGACAAGCTTACCCATCGAAAAAAAGACATTTTTGGTCATGTGACCTCTCTGATTGGTCGAAATGTCACTGTAGTATATTCAAAAAAATTCCCCAAGGCTACTGCATACACCTGCCAAATTTGAAAAGAATCCGCCCAGCGGTGACAGAGTTATAAGGAAAATAAAATGCGAAGCCGGCGGAGCCGGTGGAGCCAGATATCCTCCCATACATAAACAAGCGTGCCTTGCGGGACGCTTAAAAATAGCTATTACTCACTTATGGCATGTAATGGAACCCCAAACTATGTCCCATCTTATAGCTAAGGACAAATTAGCTGAACAATATATTTTAGGAAAATACTCTAACTGCATCAGTTTTTGAGTTACGAGTCCTTTACTCAGAGTAGCTAAAATTGCTATTACTCACTTATCAAATAGTTTTGGAGAAATCTGCGTGGCACACTAACACACACACATGATGCATTTTATAATCTCCCTCCCAGGCTAAAGCCCGGTGGGAGATAATAATAATCAGATTTAATAAGTTATCAAGTTTTAAACTTTTGTTTTTATTACTTTCTTCACATTGACAGAGACAAATCTTTTCAACGAGAAGTGGAATTTCGATTTAAATCTCACACCACACTGATTCTTATATAGCAATGGCCTATAGTCCATTGGTCCCATCACCCCATAGTTAATCAAATAAACATACAAACCTGTTAGTTTATTTGGATCTTTTTTACTTTTCAATGTTCCTTTTTGCCTTTTTAATTCTTCCATTTCTGCATCAAACTTTGTTTTCCATGCAAGGAAATTTTCAACCGTCACTCGTGTACCCTCAAATTTTTTCTAAAAATATAAAATAAACACAAAATCATTGTCTCATAACAGCACTGGTCATAAACTTAAAATATAAAACCCCAAATTATTGAGATAATTTTTTAATATAGTAAGCAATGGCAAACCAAGTGAAAATTTGGAAAAATGTGTGTAATAAACATGGAAAACATTGTTTCAGGAAATTTATTTTATTCAGGAATTAAATCAGAGGTAATTACAATTAATTATTCTTCACACACGTTTCATGAATACATAACTTTGTACAGTTATGTAGCATTATTAATTGGGAGCATTTATTACATGTCAATCTCATATTACTTCTAATTTTAACATGTAACCTTAATTAAAACACTTACTCTATCAGCTTCTTCCTGTGCTTTAATTTTCCGTTCTACAGCATTGCGTTTTTCTTCTGCAATCTCGTCAACTATTTCATTTAATTTCTCTTGAACCGCCGAATAAATAGTAAAAACCATTGCCATACCAAGATTTTCTTCGACCTTTAAATGAAAAAAAATCCAAAGAAACTGCTAAAAATAAATTATGAAAAAGATTTTTTGTTAAATCTAACCTAACATCAGTTGAATGGAAAAAAGTATTTCAATGTGATAACATATAAGGCCTTGTTTTTGAAGAGATATTCAATTTATAAAAGTAGTAATTTCAGCTAGAAGAAAATTTCACTGATTCTTCATTAAGAAATACACTACAAGTAATTTCACTAATGGTGATTTTATTGTGGAGATACTAGTTAATGTACTTGTATATGTCACAGTGGAAACTCCAATCCAGTGCCATTTCTAATTCCCCTAGTGGTAGTTCAAATTGGAACTACTACTAGTGCTACTTCCAATTGGAACTACCACTAGTGTCATTTCTAATTCCCCTAGTGCTGCTTCCAATTGGAACTACCACTAGTTGTACTTCTAATTGGAAGTAGCACTAGGGGAGTTAGAAATAGCACTAGTGGTAGTTCCAATTAGAACTACCACTAGGGGAATTAGGAATGGCACTAAATCTTTGAAAGGTGTAATTTCTAAAATCATCAACTCAATATTTTTATGACAACACTAATTTCTAATCTGAATTGCAGTTACCCCATTTTGTCCCTTTAATTGTGGCATCTGCTCCAATGAGCAGCTCTCACCAGAGCAGCATTTTCCTTTAATCTTCTAGATTATAGTTGTGCAGGTAATCCATGCCATCATTTGACCTATCTCTCTTTAGAACACATAAAAGAGGGGGCCATCAAAGCAAAGGAATACATTTCTGTAATTAACTGTGGTGCTGTGTCTATATAAGACCAGCCCATCTGGGAAATGGTCAGTTTAACTTTTGGTAACAGCAGTGAATAGTATGGATGAACAGAAGTCTGAGTTTGTGAGACAGCTTGAAAAGCATATTGATGGACTTGTGGAAAAGAGTTAAAGTACTTTCTCTGTATTACAAGAGAAATATGACCAAGCTGTAGCTTCTCTAAGTACTGGGTTTCCAAACATTTTAAAGTACAAAAAATTGGTGATAGAAATCTGTTGTACTGTCTGAAGACTTCCAAACCAGTGGTTCCTCAAGTGATATAAAACATTAAAACTTGTGAACAGACCTCATGTTGTATATTGTATGTATGGTCATTTACTGTATGTAAATAAACAGTTTGTGATCAATGATGAACTTCTTTGTGAGAAATCAAAGAATCAGGGCCATTTCTAATTCCCCTAGTGGTAGTTCTAATTGGAACTACCACTAGTGCCATTTCTAATTCACCTAGTGGTAGTTCCAATTGGAACTACCACTAGTGCTACTTCTAATTGTTGTTTATCAGCAAAGGATTAGAAATGGCACTAGTGGTAGTTCCAATTGGAAGCAGCACTAGTGGTAGTTCCAATTGGAACTACCACTAGGGGAATTAGAAATGGCACTGGATTGGAGTTTCCACTGTGACATATACATTTATGTGTAGTTGTATTAATAAATAACTTATTTCCAACTTGCTTCACTTCTTGGCTTGTAATACAGATTTAAAATTTCACCAGGAATTATTTTTCACTGTCCAAGCTCATGAGCTAAAATGGCCAAAATTAATGGTTAGTGAAAATTTCAACTTATACAGTATATTTAAATGAAAATTTTAGAAGCAAGTTTTTATAGAATCTTGAAAATGCTGATCATCCAAAGATCACCTGTTCTTTCATTACAGATAGCAGTAAATCACAGTGACTTTCTTCTATGTTGTCAAAGGATGTTATTTCCATGACTGGTCCTTCATCTGGGTACTTTGGTGTATATGTAAATTGCAAAACACAGGTCGCTGTAAAACATTAGAAAAAAAGGGGAAAAATAGTTTAAAATACAATGTATAAAAACCATCACTGCACTACAATGAAAGGTCAAACTTTAGTTTTTATATCCTTTTTAACATATTGGACAGGGAGTGAGTAAATCCCAATTTTTTTCATCAGTTGGGTCAAAAGCAATAACCAAAGATAACAAAGGCAAGTGACTAACTGCCAACTTGTTAACTAAAGGACTCTTCCTGCTGTAAAAAGAAAGTCTAATATAAACATAAATGGTAACATTTATGTTAAGACAAAACAGTGTTAATCTGATAACATGTATGAAATTTACCACTGATGTAATGCCTGAGTTATCTATAGTTTTGATATGTGGTATTATGGAGGTAAAATCAGTTGGAAGGGAGTGCATGTGTATCTTCCAATTAATTACGATTTTGCTGGGTATAAACCAGTATATACCCAGATATTGTTGAAAAAGCCATTAAATATATATTGATGTAACTGTGTCAAGGTTCAAAATAGCATCAGAGATGCCCATACCCCACAGCCTGGGGAAATAGTTTTCAACACCATGAGATATAGAAGTAGTGAAACAGTACAAAGATCGGGATACTTTCAGCGCAAATACTAATACTTAATACTAGTATGTCTCAAATATGTCTCAAATATGGCAGGTGAACACACTTTGGCAGAGCCATTGGCAGAGCCAAAGTTAAAGGTCACACCATGATGCACACCTACACCCCCAAACCAATGTCCCTACCAAGTGTCAAACTTCTATACCTTATGGAATCCCAAGAAATAGCTCAAATAAGATTTTAAAATTGATGGTCACTATGGCAAGGTCAAATCAAGATCACACTACGATGTTAGAATCCTACAACCACTAAGCAATGTCCCAACCAAGTATCAACTTCCTACACTTTAGGGTATCAGAGATATTGCCTTGACAAAATTTTAAAGGTCACTACGGCAAGATCAAAGGTCAAATCAAGGTCACACCACGACAATGCACACCTACAACCAATGTCCCTCCAACGTATCAACTTCCTACACCTTGCAGTTGTCCAGATATAGGTCGGACCACATATTATAGGTCAAAGTCACCACGCAAGGTCAAAGGTCAAATCAAAGTCACACCATGACATTGCACACCTACAACCCCGAGCCAATGTCCCTACCAAGTAACAACTTCCTACATCTCATAGTTTCTGAGATATAGCCAGGACAAGATTTTATAGTTCAAGGTCACTACGGCAAGATCAAAGGTCAAACAAGCATTCTGACGCATGCATTTATCTCCCGCCATATAAATTAGATATACTAAAGATAGTGGAATATAAATTTTCTTGTGAGATGGAGGCACATGTAGAAGTGACAACAACCAAGGGGCACATTAATGTTTGATTGCAATACTTTTAAAGATAAAGGGTATTGACTCATTTTAGTAGCTATTACTCAGTTATGCAAAGAGCTACAGTTGTGCAACCTCACTATGTGGTAGATCACCCAAAAGTAGGTGAATGACTTATTTCGAAGAAATTGCCTATCTGCAATACTTTTAGAGATAAAAGACATTTACTCATTTTAGTAGCTATGAGTGTGCTATGCAAAAAGCTATAGATGTGAAACTTCACTATGTGGTAGATCAGCCAAAAGTAGGTGAATGACTTATTTAGAAGAAATTGCCTACCTGTAATACTTTTAGAGATAAAAGACATTTACTCATTTTAGTAGCAATTACTCAGCTATCTACTCACTTAGCTATTGACATAGATCTGCAAAAGCAATAAAAATATAAAGGACACAATAAAGTAAGTTTCTCAAAAATAGCATCAGAGATGCCGGTACCCCACAGCCTGGGAAGATAGTTTTCAATACCATGAGATATAGAAGTAGTGAAACAGTACACAGATTGGGATACTTTCAGAACAGTGTCAGTGTCCAAATAATTTTTAAGTAGAGAAAATAACATCTAAGAGAAAGAAACGCATGTAAAGATAACGTTTTAAAATAAGACAGTTCAGTAAACTAAAAATTATGAAGCTTTAAGACTTCTCCCATTTTGATTTTCATTTGTATGGTCAAATTATGGTTTGGATGTTTTGAATATTACCCATACATACAGATGTAGCAATACATGCTTTTATGTGGAATTGGGGCAAAACTTGTGGCTCACTTGATGCAATACCATCTGTTACAATGGGAAGTTGCAAAAGTAAAACAGTTAATGACTTCTAATGTGACTTTAACAGTGCTTAATCTACACCAAAAGACACCCAAAGGTGCAACGATTGAGACATAATTATATGAGAGATATAAGAGAGATAAATAGTATAAGATATCCTTGTAGAGACATAAAATAGCATCAGATATGCAAGATCAAAGGTCAAATCCAGGTCACACCATGATGTTGCACACATATAACCCTTGACCAGTGTCCCTAACAAATATCAACTTCCTACACCTTATGGTTTCCAAAATATACCCAGACAAGGCATTATAGGTCAAGGTCACTACGGCAAGGTCAAAGGTCAAATCAAGGTCACACCATGGCGTTTACATCTACACACCCTAGCCAATGTCCCTACTCAGTATCAACTTCCTACACCTTACGGTTTCCGAGATATACCCCGGACAAGATTTTGTAGGTCAAGGTCACTACGGCATATCAACTTCCTACGCCTTACAATTTCCGAGATATAGCCCGGACAAGATTTTATAGGTCAAGGTCACTATGGCATATCAACTTTCTACGCCTTACAGTTTCCAAGATATAGCCCGGACAAGATTTTACAGGTCACTATGGCAAGGTCAAAGGTCAAATCAAGGTCAGACCATGACCTTGCAGACCTACACCCCCAAACCAATATTCCTACCAAGTATCAGCTTCCTACACCTTACAGTTTCCGAGATATAGCCCAGACAAGATTTTACAGGTCAAGGTCACTATAGCAAGGTCAAAGGTCAAATCAAGGTCATGCCATGACATTGCACACCTACATCCCCAACCAATGTCCCTACCAAGTATCAACTTCCTACACCTTACAATATCCGAGATATAGTTCGGACAAAGATTTTATAGGTCAAGGTCACTACGGAAAGGTCAAAGGTCATATCAAGGTCAGATCATGACATTGCACACCTACACCTCCTAACCAATGTCCCTACCAAGTATCAACTTCCTACGCCTTACAGTTTCAGAGATATAGCCCAGACAAGATTTTATAGGTCAAGGTCACTATGGCAAGGTCAAACGTCAAATCAAGGTCAGACCATGACATTGCACACCTACACCCCCTAACCAATATTCCTAGCAAGTATTAGCTTCCTACACCTTACAGTTTCCGAGATATAGCCCGGACAAGATTTTATAGGTCAAGGTCCCTACGGCAAGGTCAAAGGTCAAATCAAGGTCACGCCATGACGTTGCTCAACTACACGCCCTAACCAATGTCCCTACCAAGTATCAACTTCCTACACCTTACAGTATCTGAGATATAACCCAGACAAGATTTTATAGTTCAAGGTCACTACAGCAAGGTCAAAGGTCAAACCAAGGTCAGACCATGATGTTGCACACCTACACATCCTAACCAATATCTCTACCAAGTATCAACTTCCTACACCTTACGGTTTCCGAGATATAGCCTGGACAAGATTTTAGAGGTCAAGGTCACTACGGCAAGGTCAAAGATCAAATCAAGGTCACACCATGACGTTGCTCACTTACACCCCTAACCAATGTCCCTACCAAGTATCAACTTCCTACACCTTACGGTTTCTGAGATATAGCCCGGAGAAGATTTTAAAACTCAAGGTCAGTACGGCAAGGTCAAAGGTCAAATCAAGGTCACACCATGATGTTGCACACCTACACCTCCTAACCAATGTCCCTACCAAGTATCAACTTCCTACACCTTACGGTTTCTGAGATACAGCCCGGACAAACTTTTTCCCGCCGCCCGCCCGCCTTACGGTTTCCGAGATATAGCCCGGACAAGATTTTATAGGTCAAGGTCACTACGGCAAGGTCAATGGTCAAATCAAGGTCACGCCATGACGTTGCACACCTACACCCCCTAACCAATGTCCCTACCAAGTATCAACTTCCTACACCTTACGGTTTCTGAGATATAGCCCGGAAAATATTTTAAAACTCAAGGTCAGTACGGCAAGGTCAAAGGTCAAATCAAGGTCACACCATGATGATGCACACCTACACCTCCTAACCAATGTCCCTACCAAGTATCAACTTCCTACACCTTACGGTTTCTGAGATACAGCCCGGACAAACTTTTTCCCGCCGCCCGCCCGCCTATCCAGACACCATGGGTGAAAACAATACCCCGACAGCCCTTAAGGGCTGTGGGGTAAAAACTAGAATTTATCCCATCACTAATAAGGTCCATCACTAATACTGCATTTTACACTTCATCAGCCTTTTGTACAATAATTTAGGCAGTCACTGTAACACTTTAAAACTGAGACTACATCCTCAAATAGGAGACAAGACAAAATATTAGTATTTTAATAGGTATTTTAAATGACATAATTTCAGCCAGTGAGGTCACTTCTGATTTATTAAGCAATAGGCATCTCTGTCCTTTTATGGGAACAATACCAAGGACCTGCTGAAATGTAAGCTTTGGTCATATGGGCCATTATGCTGACAAATGACTTGACCTACTTTGGATTTACAGGGGAATTTGAGGGAGATTAGGGTGATCAAACTGAGAAATGACCATCTGCAGAATTATTGTTGTGAAAATGTTTAAAACTTGAGTATTATTTAATGCCTCCTTCTGGAGATACTGGGCTCATCAGGTTGCTTAATTAAACTTATTTCATATGCAAGAGAAAATAAAGTGTTTTTGCTTTGGAAAAAAGATGAACCTTTGAACTATATAAAAAGTAATGATGTTTTATCACCAAAATTTCAGCTGTCACATTATGCAGTGAAAATTACTGCTGCGAAGCAATCCATCAAAGTTTTCTAAGTACTGTGCATTTAAAACTCGTGTATTATGTATTAGTCACAAGTTACATAATGTTTATAAAACTTTTCATATCAACTTAAAGCCAGCAAATCCTCTTCAATCTTATATGCCACAATATAAAAATGTTCTCTTCTTTCACAGTTTAGAACTAGGGTACCTTTACACAAAGAAACTGAAAGATATCACCTTACTAAACACTCGCAACCTATTATATATAGAAAACAGAAAATTTAAAAGGTAAATTAAATATTTATAAGTTAATACCTTACCTAACAGACTAATGCTATATGCCCGGCGTGAGCTGGTCCGTCAAAAGTCAGAAAAAGACTTCTTGAGTACCCTCCGGCCGGACCGGCCTCTTTTTCAGTTTAAACCTACCCTTGAAAGCCCCATGCAGATCGAGGTGCGGGGACGGGAGTTTGGGACTCTACCATCTGTTAGGTAAGGTATTAACCTATAAAATAGCATCAGAGATGCCCATACCCCACAGCCTAGGGAAATATTTTCAACACCATGAGATACAGAAGTACTGTATCAGTACAAACTTCAGGATACTTTCAGAGCACTGTCAGTTATATAAAGGTCCAAACAATGTTTAAATGGAAAAATAATGTTTAAAAGAAAGATCATGCATATAAAGATGAAGTATTAAAACAAGATAATTCAATAACAAGATGACAGCATTAATCAGCAAACTAAAATTCAACCCTCTTTATCTACATCTGCAAGGCCCGAATTATGGTTTAGATGGTTTGAATACTACCATGCATACAGAAGTGGTAATACATTTAATGAATGCTTATGTGTGGTGTTGGAGCAAAATCTGTGGCTCACTTGATGAAATTCGATCTCTTACAATGGGAAGTTATGAAAGTAAAATAAATTAATTTATAAAATAAAAATAAATTAATTTATAATTAAAATAAATTAATTTATAATTAATAAATTCTAATATGACTTTAATAGTGCTTAACTCTTTCGGCGCGATTGGTGACTCCCGTCGACATATACTGAAAGCGCGACGTTAACGTAACTAATGAGCAGATCAACGCGGAATTGTTTTTCATTTGGAAGTGTCTTTTATGACAGGCTTTGTTTGTGAGTAGCGAATGAGAAAACAGGATTTTTTTCATTGGCTGAGCCCTTGACCAATGAAATATCAGTAGGAAGTAATATATTTTCTTTGCTTTCTCATTGGCTGACTGCTATCCAATAGAATTTGAGTATTCATTGATTGACAGGCTCTCTGCTAGAGATACGCAATGATGAATGTCAGTGTGTATAAGTTCATTTCAACACTAAATTCCTTGCTTCTTTTGCAGAATAATGTCTTTTAAGAATTTTAAATCACTTTATGACGCCAAAAAATATTTTTACAGCTTATTTACACAAAGAAATGACGTATTTATCACGTCATTATAACGGTTTTTAATTTCATACGTCACGGCGATTATTGTCGACTTTCGCGTTTCCTAGAAGAGTCGACGAAAGTCGACTGCCGCGTTTTAGCCACAATTTGCTACGTGAAACTCGCGGCGAAAGAGTTAATCTGCATCAAAAGAGAGACCCAAAGGCGCAACAAGATTTTATAGGTCAAGGTCACTACGACAAGGTCAAAGGTCAAATTAAGGTGACACCATGATAATACACACCTATAGCCCCTAACCAATGTCCCTAGCAAGTATCAACTTCCTCAACCTTACGGTTTCCAAGATATAGCCCGGAAAAGATTTTATAGGTCAAGGTCACTACGCCAAGGTCAAAGGTCAAATCAAGGTCAGATCATGACGTTGCACAACTACATCCCCTAACCAATGTCCCTACCAAGTATCAACTTCCTACACCTTACGGTTTCCGAGATATAGCCCGGACAAGATTTTTTAACTCAAGGTCACTACGGCAAGGTCAAAGGTCAAATCCTGGTCAGACCATGACGTTCCACACCTACACATTCTAACCAATGTCCCTACCAAGTACCAACTTCCTGCACCTTACGGTTTCCGAGATATAGCCCGGACAAGATTTTATAGGTCAAGGTCACTACGGCAAGGTCAAATCAAGGTCAGACCATGACGTTGCACACCTACACCCCCTAACCAATATCCCTACCAAGTATCAACTTCCTACACCTTACGGTTTCTGAGATATAGCCCGGACAAGATTTTATAGGTCAAGGTCACTACGGCAAGGTCAAAGGTCAAATCAAGGTCACCATGACGTTGCACACCTACACCCCCTAACCAATGTCCCTGCCAAATATCAACTTCTTACACATTACAGTTTCCAAGATATAGCCGACAAGATTTTATAGGTCAAGTCACTACGGCAAGGTCAAAGGTCAAATCAAGGTCAAGACCATGACGTTGCACACCTACACCCCCTAACCAATGTCCCTACCAAGTATCAACTTCCTACACCTTACGGTTTCCGAGATATAGCCCGGACAAGATTTTATAGGTCAAGGTCACTACGGCAAGGTCAAAGGTCAAATCAAGGTCAGACCATGACGTTGCACAACTACACCCCCTAACCAATGTCCCTACCAAGTATCAACTTCCTACACCTTACGGTTTTCGAGATATAGCCCGGACAAGATTTTCAAACTCAAGGTCACTACGGCAAGGTCAAAGGTCAAATCAAGGTCACACCATGACGTTGCACACCTACACCCCCTAACCAATGTCCCTACCAAGTATCAACTTCCTACAGCTTACGGTTTCCGAGATATAGCCCGGACAAGATTTTATAGGTCAAGGTCACTACGGCAAGGCCAACGGTCAAATCAAGGTCAGACCATGACGTTGCACAACTACACCCCCTAACCAATGTCCCTACCAAGTATCAACTTCCTACACCTTACGGTTTCCGAGATATAGCCCGGACAAGATTTTCAAACTCAAGGTCACTACGGCAAGGTCAAAGGTCAAATCAAGGTCAGACCATGACGTTGCACACCTACACCCCCTAACCAATGTCCCTAGCAAGTATCAACTTCCTACACCTTACGGTTTCTGAGATACAGCCCGGACAAACTATTTCCCGCCGCCCGCCCGGGCGCCCGCCCGCCCATCCGGACACCATAGGTGAAAACAATACCCCGACAGCCCTTAAGGGCTGTGGGGTAAAAACTAGATGAATAACGAATGAAAAGATTTGCCTAACTTTAATACTTGTGAAGGTATTTGACATTTATTTCCGTCATAATCTTGCTACAAATAAGAAAATAGTGATTACTCACTATATGCCAAGTTATAGTTAAGGAAAAAGTAGCTGAACAAATTATTTTAGGAAAATACTGCAACTGCAGTAGTTTTTGAGTTACAATGGATTTACTCAACAGTGACAATTTCAAAGTAGCTATTATTCAGCTATCCAATGTGCAACAGGTCTGAAACTTTACTATGTGATAGCTTATCAAAAACTAGATAAATAACATATTTGAAAAGATTTCCCTGACTTTAATATTTTTGAAGATATCTGACATTTACTTATGTCATTATTTGGCTACAAATAAGAAAATAGCATCAGAGATACCGTACCCCACAGCCTGGGGAAATATTTTTCAACACCATGAGCTATAGAAGTAGTTTCACAGTACAAAGTTCAAGATACTTTCAGAGCAGTGTCAGTTATATCAAGGTCCAAATAATGCTTAAGTAGAGAAAATAATATCTAAGGAAAAGAAATGTGTGTAAAGTTGAAGTATTAAAACAAAACAATTCAATAATAAAATGACAGCACTTATCAGTAAACCAAAAATGGCCGAATTATGGTTTGGATGGTTTGAATATTACCCATGCATACAGAAGTGGCAATACATTCAATGAATGCTTATGTGTGGTGTTGGAGAAAAGCCTGTGGCTCACTTGATGAAATTCCATCTGTTACAATGGGAACTTGCAAAAGGAAATTCTTAATGAATTCTAATATGACTTTAACAGTGCTTAATCTGCATCAACAGACAGACCCAAAGGTGCAACAAGATTTTAAAGGTCAATACAGCAAGGTCAAAGGTCAATCAGTGTCACACCATGACCGCATGACGTGGTACACCTAAAACCCTCAACCGATGTCCCTACCAAGTATGAACTTCCTACACCTTAGAGTCTCTGAGATATAGCCTGGAGAAGATTTTATAGGTCAAGGTCACTACAGCAAGGTCAAAGGTCAAATCAAGGTCACACTATGACGTAGCACACCTACACCCCCTAACCAATGTCCCTACCAAGTATCAACTTCCTACACTTTACAGTTTCCAAGATATAGCCCGGACCAGGTTTTATAGGTCAAGTTCACTACGACAAGGTCAAAGGTCAAATCAAGGTCACACCATGATGTTGCACACCTACTACCCCCAACCAATGTCCTCACAAAGTATCAGCTTTCTACACCTTACAGTTTCCGAAATATAGCCTGGACAAGATTTTATAGGTCAAGGGCACTATGGCAAAGGTCAAATCAAGGTGACACCATGACGTTGCACATCTACACCCCCTAACCAATGTCCCTACCAAGTATCAACTTCCTACACCTTACAGTTGCTGAGATATAGCCCGGACAAGGTTTTATAGGTCAAGGTCACTACCGCAAGGTCAAAGGTCAAATCAAGGTCAGACCATGATGTTGCACACCTACAACTCCTAACCAATGTCCCTACCAAGTATCAACTTCCTACACCTTACGGTTGCCAAGATATAGCCCGGACAAGATTTTATAGGTCAAGGTCACTACAGCAAGGTCAAATCAAGGTCACACCATGACGTTGCACACCTATTATTATTATTATTATAATACACACACATTATCATGTGTAATCTCCACCCCATGAATTTTTGCAAAAATTGTACAGTAGTCTTACAAGAGTACATTGCTCAAATACCCTGTGAGTCGAAAATTTCGATGAAATCGCTCTATCTCGCACGGTTAAGGAGATAGAAGCAAATTTGTGTTTTTCCATTTTTGGCAAAAATTCGAAAATACAAAAGGGCCGCCATTTTGGGGGAGAGGAAATTTTTTTTGAAAATTGCCAAGAGTACATTGATCCCTGGGGGTCGAAAATTTTCGACGAAATCGCTCTATCTCGCACGGTTAAGGAGATAGAAGCAAATTTGTGTTTTTCCATTTTTGGCAAAAATTCGAAAATACAAAATGGCCGCCATTTTTGGTGAGGGGAAATTTTTTTGAAATTTGCAAAGGGTACGCTTCTCAGATATACTGTGCGTCGAAAATTGGGACAAAATTGCTCTATCTCGCACGCTTAAGGAGATAGTAGCAAATTTGTGTTTTTCCATTTTTTGGCAAAAATTCGAAAATACAAAATGGCCGCCATTTTTGGGGAGGGGAAATTGCCAAGAGTACATTTCTCAGATACCCTGTGGGTCGAAAATTTCGACGAAATCGCTCTGTCTCGCACGGTTAAGGAGATAGACAAAAATTTGTGTTTTGCCATTTTTGGCAAAAATTCGAAAATTCAAAATGGCCGCCATTTTTGGGGAGGGGAGTACATTTCTCAGATATCCTATGGGTCGAAAATTTCGACGAAATCGCTCTTTCTCTCACAGTTAAGGAGATAGAAGCAAATTTATGTTTTTCCATTTTTGGCAAAGTAGCTAAGTAGCTATTACTCAGTCAGTTATACAGCTATTATCACTAAAAGCAATCCCAAGCAAACTATCGACCAAAGTAATGCTCACACTAAATTTGGTATTGATATGTCAAATATTTTTCCTTAAAATGCCCGGAAACAAAAGAAGTACACATAAGTAGCTAAGTAGCTATTACTCAGTTAGCTATAGACCTATCTTCACTAAAAGCAATCCCATGCAAGCTATTAACCCAATAAACACCCATACCAAATTTGGTAAAGATAGGATAAATACTTTTCCTTCAAATGAGCGGAAACCAAGCGTCCGGACGGCGGACGGCGGAAAAAGCAAAAATAATATGTCCACCCCCCAGAGGGGTGGACATAACTAATGTCCCTATCAAGTATCAACTTCCTACACCTTACGGTTGCCGAGATATAGCCTGGACAAGATTTTCAAACTCAAGGTCACTGCAGCAAGGCCAAAAGGCCAAATCAAGGTCACACCATGACGTTGCACACCTACACCCCCTAACCAATGTCCCTGCTAAGTATCAACTTCCTACACCTTACGAATACTGAGATACAGCCCGGACAAACTTTTCCCCGCCGCCCGCTCACCCATCCGGACACCATGGGTGAAAACAATACCCCTTAAGGGCTGTGGGGTAAAAATTGGGTATTTTATGACCCCAGTTTGACCCATAAGAGCTGGGTCAGGGGGTAAATCTGACCGGCTATCTAGACTCTTCACACTTGGTTTCCCACCTCTTAATACATTCTAAAGCTCTAAAAGCAAGAATAAAGGAGATATAAGGCAACAACACAAAATCGGCTATTTTATGATCTGGCTATCTAGACTCTTCATATATGGTTTCCCAATACCTCTACATACATTCTAAAGCTCTATAAACAATAATAAAGGAGACATAAGACAAAATGTCAAAATCAGCTATTTTATGACCCTAGTTTGACCAATAAAGGGGGGGTCGGGGGGATTCGACTTGCTTTTTAGACTCTCCGCATATGGTTTCCTACTACCTCCCAATAAATTTTATGGCTCTAAATGCAATACTTAAGAAGATAATAGGCGGTTCACATGAATTTTAAGATTTCTGGTTGGTACCTGTGAGAAAATCACTCATACATTGGTCAATTTTCATTGGATCGCTCCCAAAATCTAATTAGCTCGCGTTTTAATAGCATAAACACGTGTATGAAATTACAAGCCTCTATGGTCAGTAGATTTTGCTGAGCGGAGATGACGGGCGGGTGTACCCAAAAAAACTATTTTTGGATCATGTGACCTTGATAAAGATCAAAAGTCAAATTTAAGCATGTGGAAAAATTTTTCCACCCCTAAGGTATGTAACTGCCAAAAACAGTTAAAAAGCTTCCAATAATAAGGGAGATATTCAAGGGAGACCATAAGGCGGTGGCTGCAAGGAAACTGAAGCGAAAATAAATAAGCACCCTTCCAGGGACGCTTAATTATAATGTCTGTTATATTTAGATATTTTACCATTTTCTGCATCTTCCTCAGTGCTTGACGAAGCCAAGTTTAGTTCAAAACTGTGATGAGGATCAGTAGACAAAACTAGAACACAAAAAAGTTGACAAATACAGTAAATATTCCTTGCATAATTTTTTATTTTTTTAATATTTTTTATTATATTAATTTTTTTTTTTAAATATTCCTTGTACATTGTGTTGATCCAAATATCAATCAGAACATTAGCATAAATGACCTGATGATTTTGGTAGCTTAATTTGGGTTAAAATGTAAGAATACTGAATTTTAAGAGTACTGTACTATTGCATCTTTGATCTTTCAAAATAGATTTGGTGTATGAAACTATGCTATTATAATTAATAAATGTCAGTCTTGTAGTGCAAGTTTTTTTCTGTTACATAGTTATACAAAAAGTATGTAAAATGGGCAACAAAGATGGCAGATATGGCCATTTCCACAAAATAAAAGTGTGGCTTCATAAAAATAACAATATTTTATTGCTGTGCTGTATTGTTATTTTTCATTTAGGAAGTTGTAAATTGGTTAAAATTGCATGGAGCATATTTAGACAAGGTTACCTCGGCCCTACTTTCCTGTGTGTAGTGACACAACCCCACATAGAACAGGTGATGTCCTTGAGTGCAACAAAAACATTATTCTTCTGACATCGGAACTGTAAATGTGTCCTTAATATATTTTCTGACTTCAAATTTTACACTTTAATGATTCCAATAAAATTGCAAGTGGCTTGTTCCTATAAAACTGTGCTCATACCGCATATATGTATCTCGACAGAGGTTTTGTCCCTCACCAGTTGCTTTTGTCTTACTGATTCTACAAGATGGACAGAGTTCCCTAGTACTTGTTTTCTGTGTAAATCTTAAATGGCATATTTGTACATATATTACCACAAGTATAAAGTTTTATTTTCATTTTTTAAGGTACATATATTTGCTGCTCAGTAATATTTAATGCTTTTCTAACTGGTATGAATCAACTTGAACATATTTTTACAATGTAAGCAAACTTTACCTTCCATTTCAGCAACTATAAATGTCTATTACTGTAATGTCTGAAATGTTTGCTGAATAGATACTTATTATAATATCTTTTATGTACAATTAGTGAAAATGGACGAGTAAAATAAGACAGGAGAGCAGAATTATGCTTTTCAAGATTTACCTAGCAAACAAGTACATGGAAACTCTGTCCCTCACTGTTGTGTACCATTAGTATATCAACAGCAATTGGCAAAGGGACAGAAACTCAGTCTAATGTCCTCAGTCTGGAGACTGCAGCCCTGCAGGCTAACTCAATGATTAGCAGTCGAATTGACTACTGCAATTCCCTACTGCATGGTGTAAATAAAAATAATGTTGCTAAACTCTAAAAGATTCAAAATGCCCTATGTAGAATTGTTTTTAGATTTGATAAAACAAGCCATGCTACTCCCTATCTTCAAAACTACACTGGCTCCCCATTTCATACCACATCTAGTATAAATATAATCTCATTACATTCAAGGCCATTAAATTCTTCCAACCTATATACATTTATAATCCTTAATCAAAATCAGTAGCCTCACTCATGGAAATCAGTTATCTCTTTCCTCATATGTCCTAAAAAGGCCATTGGTAGGTGAGGTTTTGAAATGGCTTCACCCACTGAATGGAACAGACTCCCACAATTGGTCCTAGCTTATCCTCCACCATAGCATATCCCCAGTGGGTGCTACATTGGATTGCTCTCTTACATGTCACCTGACTTTCCCTTTTTGACCTCAAGCGCATAAGAGAATGAATCAACTTGTATTCAAAAAGTAGTGGTGGTGGACCAGTTCATGCCCCTGTACCTATTCACGCCCACCCTCAATTTTCTTAAAGATTTATAATTTTCATAGAAAAGATGTTTATCACATCATAGATAATTATGAAATTGATCATATACATTGGTAATTTATTGTGTAACTTACATTTATTGTGTAATTTAGGGGTGGACGTGAATTGGTACACAGGCATGAACTGGTCCACCAACACTATGTCCTTTAAGAAATCTTTAGTTCACATGGGAACGTATCCTCAATAGACGGATTTTCGATATGACAACGTAAATGGACTAAGATGAGTATCAAACGAACGCAAAAAAAATATGATCAGAAACATAACAACAAAATTAAATCCATAAAGTCTCTGGTTCAGTGTGATTGCATATTCACTCTAAAATATTATAAAAATGTCATCCAAAAAATTGGCTGTGAGTTTATGGTTTAAATGATCGAAAGCATGAATATATCGAAAACACGTACATCGGCTATATAATTAAAGATACTGGAGCTGAGTTAATCTCATCTGCGATATTGTTTTGTAGCACCACAAGTGACCGAAGTGAGACTGTTCCACAAACAAGTAGCCCTAATAACATACAGAATTGATTGGGATCATTTCGTTCACATCAATCACGTTAATCAAGTGATCAGTCTTCCTCATAGAATCACTTATAAATCATTGTGAATCGAATACACGTAGTCTCAGTTGTATAGACCGATTAATCCTCTCTCAGCCAATGTTTAAAAGATGGCTGTATTGGCGAGAGACAGATGGCATAAGTATGCAAAAAACATTTATAAATGTCCTGACATTAAACATGTACTAGACTACCACCTTGAGTATCAAGGATGTGCCCCGCATTAAAAGAAATAAACTTTTTGCATAGTTAATGGATTTATTTACCAAAATTTATTTCACTTGCAAAATTTCAACTAGTGCTGGGACGAGTTGACGGAAACTCGAGTTACAACTCGATGGGCGATAATTGGGGGTCGCATCGATTTGCGCAAGTCAAACTCGAGTTTTTGAAAACGTATATATTTTCACCATCTAAGGCTGACACTTCACCAAAACAATAGAAATATCTGAAATTTTCACAAATATATTGTATTTTTACTTTATTCTTGCTTAAATCAATGAAGATTTAACTTAAATTATATCGCGAAAGACCATTTCCAGTTCAAAGTTTTGCCTCATGTACGGTTATGTAAAATATTTTCGCTAACAAACGAAATACTTTATCCCGAAAATTACTCGAGTTTGACTCGAGTTCAACTCGCTTCTAACAAGTGATGCTCGATCTTTCATTTAAGCTGGCGATCCCACCACTAATTTCAACATTGTTTATACAAACAGAAAGTGCAGAAAAAGTGTCTATATTACTGCAAACACAGAAAATTGTGTTCCTGCATCTAGTGGTGGTGGACCAGTTCACGCCCGTGTACCTATTCACGCCCACCCCCAAATTTATTCAAAACAATCACAGTTACACAATAAATTACTAATGTATATGATAAATTTGATAATTATCTATGAGGTGGTAAAATATTTGTACAATAAAATATTGCTGGATCATATATTTGTAAAATGATGTTAGAAACCCCATCGTAGCCTCACGTTTTTATCACTCTGTGGATGTACAAGTACTACAGCATTGGAGGTGCGGTGGGGTGCGGTAAAATATTTGTACAATAAAATATTGCTGGATCATATCTTTGTAAAATATTGTTAGAAACAACTACCAGCTTTTGATATTTTATTTGTTTTAAATATTGCTGGACCTTAACTTGATTAGCACTTCTATTTTGTCACCGCACCACTGAATCCGAGAATTGTACGAGTACATTATGATCCAGCAATATTTTACTGTCACCGCACCTCACTCTGTCTTCTCGCAATATTTAAAACAAATAAAATATTAAATGCTGGTACTTGTACACCAACAGAGTGATGAAAACGTGAGGCTACAATAGGATTTCTAACATCATTTTACAAATATATGATCCAGCAATATTTTATTGTACAAATATTTCACCGCACCCCACCGCACCTCCAATGCTGTAGTACTTGTACATCCACAGAGTGATAAAAACATGAGGCTACGATGGGGTTTCTAACAATATTTTACAAATATATAATCCAGCAATACTTTACTATCACCGCACCTAATACTGCCTTCACGAAATATTTAAAACAAATAAAATATAAAATGATGGTACTTGTACACCCACAGAGTGCTGAAAACGTGAGGCTACGATGGGGTTTCTAACAATATTTTACAAATATATAATCCAGCAATACTTTACTATCACCGCACCTCACTCTGTCTTCTCGCAATATTTAAAACAAATAAAATATCAAAAGCTGGTAGTTGTACACCCACAGATTGATGAAAACATGAGGCTACGATGGGGTTTCTAACAATATTTTACAAAGATATGATCCAGCAATATTTTATTGTACAAATATTTTACCGCACCCCACCGCACCCCCGCATCCACCGCACCCCTCCGACCGCACCTCCGGAGCTCCGAGTTTTATAAGGCACCCTTTTCTATGAAAAATTATAAATCTCAGAAAATTGAGGGTGGGCGTGAATAGGTACACAGGCGTGAATTGGTCCACCACCACTACATGCTTTATATTGTTAATACATTTAAGTGGATATTTTAAAGTTTAAAGTGACAGTAATTTTCAGATGTTGAACTTTTTTTGGTGGCGAGGAACTCGGTCTACTGCACAGTTGTATGATTAATTGGTGTAGTGATTTTTAGTTACACGAAAGGCTACAATCGACTAGAAGCGATCACTTTGATTCACTTAAATCAGTTGCAATCGATTACGAGTACTTAAATCAGTTGTGATCGAATACGAGTGCTGCAGTAGTGTGGTACCCGTGAGCGATAATGGAGATACAACATTACTTTTTAATTCCTCTGGATAAATTGACTCCAAAGCTTCAATTTCATTTCTCTGTTCTTCATTATAATCTGTCATTGTTATTTTTGTTATTATTTCTACATGCCCTTGTTTAAAATATATTACACATGACATGAACACTTCATTTTTACTACAAAATAGATAAGAAACTTGATTGTCGACGGACGGAATATCATTCCAATTGGATTTTTCTATGACAATCATTATAAAATACAAGAGAAAGAATAGGAGTAAAGATAAATGAACAAGTTTATCAGTACTTTCTTGAGCAAAGTGCTCATTCTATTTGACAAGAGAGGGGCGAAATGCTTTACTTCATAAAAAGATGCACTTCATATTCATTGTGCCATGAAATACCAAGATGCTTCTGTTGTGAGTGGGAAAACTAATTTGCAAAGCCGAATCAGTGGCAAAAACATTATCTACCAATTTTACTTATTTTATTTTATTGCTATACATGTGTATAGTTTTTTTTAATCTTGTGCGAGACATGGCGGTATAACCGTGTTGCGAACTCAGGACACTTTTGGGGTACTTTATATTTTTCCAGAATTCCAAAAAACAGGTGCATTAAGGCGCGGTGTTAAGTTATGAGGTGCAGTCATTAAAATTAATGAGAATGTATGAGGATATGAATTTCAAAAAAAAAAAGTTCCAACACTTCAGAGTGTGGGTACAAAGTGTGACAAACCATTTAGCTCCACCTCAATACTTTTAAGAGCCAATTAGCATAGAGGTGCGGTGAGGTGCTATTCCGGAAAAATTTCCAATGTAAGTTGTGGTGGAAAATAATAAATTATTCAAAAGGATTTTCAAAATTTATAAGCTGGAATTATTCATAAGAAAGTAACAAGGAATTATGAGGCTTCAAAATGTTTGTTTAATAAACAAGGTGACTGGTTGTAAAGGGGTGTTGTGAGATGTTCTAATGCAGTTCCAATGTAAAACATCAAAATATTGGAACTTTAAACAGCTATTTCATTTATAGTATATAGTCCTACAATTTATAAGTTGTGTAGGACTTAAGCCCCGCCCCCATACTTTTAAGAGCCAATTAGCATGGAGGTGCCGTAAGAGGTGCTATTCCAGAAAATATTCCAATTCAACATTTTCATGAACTTATATTAAGTATTTTTAGTAAAATGTAATAGAAAAAAATACATCAATAAATAATATTCTGATGAATGTTGCCATAATAGTACAAATTTTTCAACAGGCACATCACAGTCAAATTACAGTGGTGAGAGCTTTCCTTATACATTTTTGCATATATCTGTATGGTCAGTGTTGTCTTTCATAAGATTATCATAGATATATATGGTAGGCTGCGCACCTGGAACTTGTCTCCTAGTATCATGCACAAATTCGATGTTGGGAAGGGATTTTTTTGTATTTCAATGAACATCGGATGCCATTTTTTGTTAAACCAGAAAACATGTGTAGGAGGTGGTGTTATCATACTTTCCAATTGTTGCAAGAGTTTCCTAAGCCATGTTGTCTTACCACAAGAGGTAGGTATTGCGAAAATTATTGTAAAGGGATGGCAAAATCGAAAAGTGATTTCTTTGTTTAACTTCACATCCACGATTCTGTCTTATTCAATGCAGATTTAGAATCAGAAAAAGAACATGCTGTCTTAGATGTTACATATAGTATATATGGTTGTTGCATGTGCAACATCAAGTGTTACAAGTGTCACAGCAGGTGTTAATGTATCACATCAAATGTCAGATGTGTTACATCAGTTGTTGTATCAATCACATCAGGTGTTACATGTGTTACATTATGTCCTACATGTGTCACTTCAGGTGTTACTTCTTGTGTTGCTTCAGCGGTTACAGGTGCAACAGTAGGTCTTTCCTGTCTCAAAGCTGTCATGTTGGAATATTTTTCCTTAGCACAGGCCACTCCAACATGTGCTTCCAGAATAAATAAACTGTGGCATAAGTCTTTGCACATGCCATGACATGTCTTTTTATTGTCTTGACACATTTTATCCATGTCTTAAAATACCTTTTATCACTAAAAATGTGATCCTCTAGTCTCTGAACCTGGTCTTCCACAGCCCAACTGTTTAACTTTGTTGGTCAGCTAAGCCACTTTCTCAATTCTATATAGGTAACATTGCTTTTGTTGACCTTCTGCAGCTCTGATTGGTAAAAGTTTTTTTTTCAATTGGTATTTCCTGGCTTATGCCATTCTCTGCCTCTTATACAACACTCTTTCAGTCCATTTACATGATAATCACATTCAAAAGGGTGTCTTAGATAACTAATATATACAAAGTCTCAAACTTTATATCTAAATTGTAGAGGAAGCTCTTTTGCCTTTTGCTTCTTCTTCTGTTTTGGTTTTAATGTACATGGATTTCCATAGCAAGGCCTCATTGGGTTGTACACTTTTGGTTGCTCAGTTTCCTAATGATCTGTGAGGTCTTTTATTGTAATTATTTACTAGGTCTTGCAAGACAATAATATAGCTATGGGTTTGGTTTTGACAGATATCTATATATTCATTTTTTTTCAAACTGTGGATAACACATTCAACATAGTTTGATGAGTATCTGTCTGTTCACTGAAGTTAAGCGGCAATGAGCTACATTAGTATTGGAATGGCTGACTGCTTCAGTGCAATACTTGTGTCTCTGATTGCTTTTTGGCTGGCGCTAGTAGACCAAAACCCCTTTTGGCCTTTTTATAATTTTGTTTCTGCTAATATTACAAGTACAGTCAAACTTGTGAAAAATACCATGCAAGGGAAATGCTAAAAACGGTGTTTCATTGAGGTCGGTCTTTATATGAAAACATTGTATGAATTCCTTTCCTTTCACTGAATTCTCTCTGCATTCATAAAGCACTGCAATCCACAATCTGTTTGACATTAGCATGTTAGAGATCAATCACAATGAAGCAAAACAGAGAATGGTGGTAAAACTTACTGTCTTTGTGGAATCATGCTGATTTGTTTTAAATGATTATTTAACAAAATACAAAATGTACATAAATACATGTAACAGTTGGCAGACATTTTGGGATTAAAAAGTTTCCATTACCAATTCTACTTAAATCTCTCCTTCATTTGTAATATCCATTTAAAGCTGATTTGTTTTCTTTTCTTATGTTATACAGACCATATTATAATTGTCTTCTGGTAAAAAGTTGCAAAGTTCACCCAGTTAAGTTTTCTATTTATCAATAGTGTAATGATCAACACACACCCCCTTTTCTTCCCAGCTATTCATATGTCACATTTCTTTAAAAGATTAGAAATCCCTTGTTTTTAATAATCAAAGAAACTACTAACTAGGCTGTGTTTATTGTTAGGTGGAGGCCTCAATTTAACATGTATGTGGAAATAGACAATTGGGACAATTCACCACATATGGCCCATCCACTGATTATCAATTCCCACCTTAGCCTCCAGTTTCCATTGTGTGGTCTCTTGTATAGAGGTTTTTATGTCCTTGGGAATGATTTTGGTGGTCTCTGGTGACAACTAAGGAGTGGTCACTATTTGGGGTATGTTTTACATCTAAATTTCTTTGGGGGGAATAAAAGCGGTCTCAACTATAGCAAGTGGTCTTTATTTGAGAGTGGTTACATATACAGGTTTGACTGTACTTTTTTTCTTTTTCAAATCTGTATAGTTTTTTCTGGTCCTGCAAAAAAATCCTGGACTTGCAGGAAAAAGTCTTTCAGATATTGTTTCCAGTCTGTCCTCATCACTAAACTGATAATGCTCATTGTAAATCATCATCCTTTTTTAAATAACAAACATAGGGAGAAGATATGAACCTGTTGTATAACATCTTTTAAAACTATTTTTTGCAGGGTGTCCGGCTTTTCTGCTCACACTACATTCATTTGCACCATGTGATCATTATAGTAAAATATTTATATATTTTCAATTCTTTTGTCCTACGTTCATTGCATCCAGCCTGCAACAAAGAGGTTTTCTTTAATTCACATTATAACTACAGATAAAGTCAAGTCTCTTTCAGAAGTTTAGTCCTTCATTGAATTTTCCCAGGGTTGGCCATCTGTCCTTCCCCCTTGGGGGAGAGTCGCATGATTGGGCTTTAGACCTTATTTACACAGGTTCACAAGGTCTTCACCTTGGAGGGAACTATAATTACAAATCATTTTCAATCCATTAAACATCTTGTCCTGATATGTTCTATCTTAAGAAGAACTTTGTTGCTGGTTTACTTCCATAACATGTTTGAGCCTCTCTGTCTCAATAGCCCTTTGTTTACACTGGAGTCATTGTGTTTTTCCACAACTTCATACTATCATTGAATGCTTCAAGGTCAAGTGCCCCCTCTCTAACTAGATCAAACCAGTTTACCCCTCCCCAAAAGAATGCCCCTTCTTAAATGGGGATAGCACCATCAGCACCACTGAGCCAGAATCCCCTTTTTCCCTCTACTTTGTGTGATTTTTTAATTGTACTGTCAAAAGAGTTGAGAGTGACTTAAACAGGTCACGTATACTTCAACCTATTAAAAACTTAAGCATTTGCCAGAAGAGCTGAGGTATTTAGATCTATCATGTGACAAATCCTGTATAGATCTGTTGTGTGGACTCTAATTGAATCTGACATTTCCGGATCATAGAAGGCCATATCAGATTTGAACACCACCCAAAAGTTCTTAAGACTTCAGGTGGGTGCCACCTGATTTCTTAGAATATTAGTTAGGAACAGGAGGAGTTGTTCACAATTGTTTTTGAGTCTATCAAAATAAATTATGTATAAGAATACAGATGTCTTTTGGTGCAATAAATTGCACAGGTTAATGAATTCCTTCAGACATTTATCTTTTTAAGTCAGTTTGAAGTGCTGAGGTATCCTCATCATTTTGTAAAATAAAAACTGTTTTTGTTAGCATTCTCACATCAGTTGTAGCTACAATGTGTTCCATTTGGTATGACCTTAATGGCGTCACCCAAGTATAAACTGGCTCTGCATAAATTATTCAAATCAAATCAATATTTCTTTAAGTACTCATAACCAACCACATAAGGGGCCTCCTACCTCTGAGGCCGGGGTTTAGTTCCCAGCACGGCCTCAAGTGGTAAAGCTGGTAGTTGCTTGCCGTTGGTAGGCAGTAGGCAGTTTACAGTACAGAACCTTGACGAACTGTATGTACTGGTTTCCTCTTCCCTTCCAACTACCCATCGTGATATGACCTCTATAGTGTTGAAAGCGATGTAAAACCCCAAATAAATAAAAAAAACATAACCAACCATACTTCAGCTTTCTGTGGTATTTCTAGCTTACTCATCGGTACAAACAACTGGAGAGCCTCATGTAACTTGTTGCATACAAAAGTGCATGTCAAAACACCTCAAAGAATATTAAAAAGACTGTCAGATTAACTGGTTGATTATTGAAGACCACTCTTCGTCAGTAAAGCTAAGCCCCAACAGCTCCCATGTCTTGGCGTCTGGTGTTTTCGTGCTATGTGTCTGCATGGGTCTGAACTTTTACCCTTCTCTAGCACCTGAGAATCTCTATATATGATAGAGATTATGTAATAAAGAATTATGAATTATATTACATCATTATTATATTCCACCGATTAAAACTTTATACTTTTAGCACATAATTTTGTTTTATGGCAACCAAATTCAGTTATTACATTATTACTATCTTCTTTGCGCAGATTATCTGCGCATATAGCAACATCCTGTGGCGTGCCAAACACATATTTTGAAGTTAAACAAACTTGGAAGGAACACCAGTATAAACGTTGAAGATGACTTCATACAAGGTAAATTCTTGGTAAAAGTTAAGACATGGGAATTTTCAATCATTTTCATTGGAAAATAGCGCGAAACCCAAACGAAATTTTATCGAAATTGAAAACCAAAGTGCATGGAAACACCAAGTGCAGCGCTACTGACATATTTTATTCGACCTATTTTATTGGGCACAATTTGGTTGTTAGGAATGACAGCCAACAACATATTAAATGCTCAACTTTGAAAATTGTTGGAAGTTGTTAAGACTTATATTATGAAAGATAGGGTTCTTTGGAGTTTCTCTTTGAATTGTCACTGACATTCAACCAGTAAACTCCCATGCTGAAGTTAAAAATATATTGAATTTAAACTATATTATAGCCGATGTACACGGGTGGTCACGAAGATAAACGGTCATAGAGATAAACGGTCTTCAGAATTCTTCAAATATAAGTAGTCTAAAGAGCAGCACAACACAAACCAAATACCAGATGTCTTGATAAGCTTTCTTTGATTGTATTTTCTTATTTAGTTTGTGTGATTTTGTTGTTTACACCACTTAGATTTGAACAATTCTGAAGACCGTTTATCTCTATGACCGTTTATCTTCATGACCACCCGTGTACGGGTTTTCGATATATTCACGTTATCGATCATTTAAAATATAAGCCCTCAGCCTCATTTTTGGATGGCATTTTTACAATATTTTAGATTGAATATGCAGTCACATTGAGCCAGCGAATTTGACGATTTATTATTGTCCTTTTGTGTCTGATAATATTGGTTCCGTTGGTTGTGGCATTCAGCATTGTCCATTTACATTGTCATATCGAAAACCCGTCCATCGTGGATACCAGCTTTATGTTTTATCCTTCTACCAACAGATTGTCTTATGATATATCGTACTACAATAAATATCTGAGTTATATGTGATTATATTTGTTTCAAAGGTTTATATTTTTGTAATCGAAGTGACTCCTGTTACAGCATTGTGGTTTTAAGTTTTTGTCTAGAGTCACAGCATCGGAAATTCGATCATAATGGGCCCATCATAATGTCTTCGCACATATAAAATACGTTGGGGAAACCCCACAGAATGCCATGACCTCGTGAATATTGATGACTTGTCAGCAAATTTTGACAGGGTGTATCCAGTCATGGAACACCTTAGACGTGGTTACCTATTTGGCACTACCCAACATATTAATTCTCAATATAACTCATTCGTAGTGGCTAATGTCACGGACCCGTGAACGGAAATAAATAGGCTTGTGTCACGGAAATGGCAATATTTACAGATGCGAGTGTTTTCATTGGTGGGTTTGGAAATCATGGCAGTAGCATCAACTTATTAATATTCATGAGAAGATATGAGGTTACAGATTTCCCAGGGTTTTCTAACAATATTTTGTACAATTGAAGCTTCAATGAAGATCAAATACCTCACACTCAAGAATTCACAGCAGTGGCATCAACTCATTAATATTCATGAGTAGATATGAGGTCACTGATTTTCCAGGGTTTTCTAACAATATTTTGTAAAATGGAAGCTTCAATGAAGATATGACAATAAAATCTGTGACTATAAAATATGGGTCCATGACACAAGCCTATTAATTTGCATTCACGGATCCGTGACATAAGCCTCGCCGTAACTCATTTGCTTAGTTCCCTTTTCATAATTATGTAAATGGGCAAATATATGTAAACCTTAGGAAAACTTTACAGAAAAGGAAGTGGCTGAAGTAACCATGCAGTTACTTATGTGAAAGCCAACTCCTATAATACTTCAGTAGCAGCTTGTGAACTAAAAAATTTAATGTTATATTCAACTAAATTTAATTATACAACTAAGTAGTAATAATTGAATAAATCAGCAGAGATTATATTAAATATTATTTAATGAATAGTTTATTCCACATGTTTACTGATAATTTCTGTTTAAAGAAGGGTACAAAGAACCTTTTTTTTAAAAATTTTAATGCTTTCTGATGCCCACAATGAAAAACCTTGACCAACTGAATAGTTTACTCCACATGTTTACTGATAATTTCTGTTTAAAGAAGGGTACAAAGAACCTTTTTTTTAAAAATTTTAATGCTTTCTGATGCCCACAATGAAAAACCTTGACCAACTAGTTGGTACTGGTTTCCTCTGCTGTTATGATATAACCATTACAATGTGTGGAAAGTGACATTAAACTCAGATAAATCAAATTAAAGAAAAAGTGTTATATAAAAAATTACCATACTACTGGTATACCCAATACTTCTTTAAATTTCTGAACCCCTGCTGCAGAGATTTAACCCAAATAAGAACTGTCAGAAACTGCAATAATTTGCTTTTGAAATTGTATGAATAGCTGGAATAATGCTGCTAATTGTAATAACTGAATTTACAGCGATGCAATATTTGTATGTTTCACACGCCTGTAAGCAAATTTAATTAGTTAAAACTCTACTACTTATAAGACGCAGGGCTATTTTAGGGTACCAGTAAGTAGATTAGAAAACAACAGATGAATGCTGCCCTACTGTAGTCTAGTTCTTGAGTACTGTAAATCACTTTGTGAAACAATATACCTCGCATAATCCTATTGTTCACATTGCAGGCAGCAGATTCTAAGAGAGAGGAATTCAGGAAATACTTAGAAAAGGCTGGTGTGCTTGATGCTTTGACAAAAGGTACTCCGGAGAATTTAGGAATACCAACTATAACTCTTTGATTGTCATTGTTAATCGTGTTCTCATTGTTTGATATTCATAGTAAACGGCTTCATTATATTTCTAGTCAGGTATAGAAATCTTATCTGTGAAGGCTTAAATTCTATGTCTTTACTTTTCATACTTAATACTTATGTAAAATTGTGGTTTTGAAGACTACCAAGAGCTGAAGAGTAAAATCAGTTGTTTCCTGAGAGATAATTTAAAATTTGTGCTTGATTTTTGGTAAAACCTTTCATTTTATGTGGTTGTGGATGAAATGTAAAATAAACAAAAGGCATCCATCACCAGTAATTTGGCTGGTAATGGAACATTATTGTTTTGGGTGTGTGGTTCTTATGAGGCAGTAAACAAAATATACTGCAAATGTTTGTGTCTATCTTTTTCAGTTTTGGTTGGGCTGTATGAAGAACCAGAGAAGCCAAATAATGCTTTGGAGTATCCTTTCAAATGATATCATATGATCTATTTTTAGAACTACAGTAATGGGATACGTTTATGTATAGATTTATTTGGGGATATACAAGAAGAAAGCAAGGCCGAAAGGGGTTTCGGTCTACTGGCGCGAGCCTCAAAGCCATCAGAGACACGGGTAGTGCACTGAAGCAGTGACCCATCCCAGTACTAACATAGCCCATTGCCTCTTAATTTTAAAAAGTGATCTCTAAAAGCAAAACTTTTCCATATCTCTGAACCAGACTTTTTAGTAGACAGTTCTGGGTTGGGACCCTGGAGAAGTGAGTTAGTCAGAAGTGGCATATGTTTAGACCAAAAGATAATAAAATTGAGTCAATACTAGTTTCTTTGTGATTGAAAGAATTTTGAAATAATGCACTAATATATATCCAACGCATATGTAACATTGCTACTAACACTGTATGAGTGAGTCATTACTTCAGAAACTGGGTATTGCTTTCTTCCTGAATATGTATATAGCTTTCTGAAGCAACATCTTGGTGCTAATGGCCCAGAGTCTGCCGATGTAGAAGCTTTGAAGCTTGAAGTCACAGAATTACGACAGAAGGTGGAACAACTATCAGACGAAAATGCAGAGTTAAAACAGAAGGTAACTTGCAGAGGTTTCCTGCATAGCCCTTAAGGGATATCAGGGTATTGTTTTCACCCATGGTGGGCGGCTGGATGGGGGAAAAAAGATTGGGCTGTATCTCAGAAACCATAAGATGTAGGAAGGTGATTATTGGTAGGGACATTGGTTGGGAGGGTGTAGGTGTGCAACATCATAGTGTGACCTTGCTGTAGTGACCTTGTTTGAAAATCTTGTCTGGGCTATTTCTCAGAAACCATAATTTGTTGGAAGTTGATGCTTGGCAGGGTCATTGGTTGGGGGGGTGTAGGTTTGCAGCTTCATACTGTTACCTTGATTAGACCTTTGACATTGCAATAGTTACCTTGTTTGAAACTTCTTGTTTATGCTATATCTTTTAAACCTAGGAAGCTGATACTTGGTAGGGTGATTGGTTGAGGGGTGTAGGTGTGCAGCATCATGGTGTGACCTTGACTTTACCTTTGATCTTGCTGTATTGACCTTGACTTTTCAAACCTTGTCTGGACTATATCTTGGCATCTGGAAGGCAAAGGAAGTTGATACTTGGTATGGGCATTGGTTGGGGGTTTAGATGGGCCATGTCATGGTGTGACCTTGATTTGACCTTTGATCTATTCATAGTGACCTTGACCTTTAACATCTTGTCCTATGTCAGAATCAGTAAGGTGTAGAAGGTTGATACTTGGTAGGGGCATTTTTCATTGGAGTAAGTGGCCAACATAGTGGTGTGACTTTGATTTGACCTTTGACCTTAATGTAGTGATCTTGACCTTTAAAATCTTGTCTGGGCTATATATCAGGAACCATAAGGTTAAGGAAGTTGATAGTCGACACTTGGTCTGGACATTGGTTGAAAGGTGTGGGTGTACAACATCATTTGACCTTGATTTGAGCTTCTGGTTGTGACTAGTGACTTTGACCTTTAGAATCTTGTCTTTGGTATGTCTCAGAAACTGTAAGGTGTAGGAAGTAGATACTTGGTACAAACTTTAGTTAAGGAGTGTAGATGGGCAATGTCATGGTGTGACCGTGATTTGACCTTGCCGTAGTGACCTTGACCTTTAGCATCTTGTGTTGGCCATATCTCAGAAACCGTAAGGTGTATGAAGAGACAGTAGTTGGCAGTGTAGATGTACATCGTCATGGTACATTTTCTCTCTCTTAAACATTAATTTCTCTACCTAAACATTATTTGGACCTTTACAAGCTGACACTGATTACTCTGAAAGTCTACTGATCTTTGTACTGTTTCACTTCTTCCGTATCTCATGGTGTTGAAAATTATTTCCCCAGGCTGTGGGGTACGGGCATCTCCGATGCTGTTTTTATTTTTGTGATTAGCATTTTGCAGCTTTGCTTTCATTAAGTATATTGGTGAGTTGCAAAGGACATCATCTGAATTTATGTAAGAATTCATTCATAATGATATGTCAGTTATTGATTGTAACAGTTTTAAAGAGGTACCATCATATAATATTCAGAAAAAGAAACAGTTTACTAGTAATGAGCGTGTACCTGAGGTTTCATTATTAACACAAGATCACATTGTCATGATTTTCCATGATTATTAAAAAGTGACAGTTTTTTTTGTCTGTGTGTGTTTTACAGTGATTTTACTTTTAATTTTATAAAATTTATTCATTCTTCTTTGCATTTGTTTTCATAGTTGAACCAGGTTAGTATCAAGTCTATCCTGTGGTACATATTTATGTCTTCTCTTCAAACTGTTTTCTTTAATTACTAAAACTATTGCATCTAGCTGAAACCATCGATCTTTCACTTTGATATTTATTTTAATCACCATGCAAATTATAGATTTCTTTTAAGGTAACCAAAAATTCAGTTATGATAATATTCTGTAACAACATAAGAGATCATTGCTTTTTCTGTAGTAATGCTTCATATATGTTTCTTTCAACACATGTAGTTTAGAAAGAATTCTACTAGTTTAACATCTCTGTATAATTCTGTTGTGTAATGTCATCGTTTACAAATCTGTGTCACACTCTAAAAGTTAATGTTATATATTTTATATCCTACTGTTAAGTGGAATTTTGGCTGTTTTGGAAATAACACATGGAAATTTGCTATCTTCATTGGAACAATAGTAATCACAGCTGAGGTGTCTTGGAGATCAAATGTGAGGAAAAAGTATCATATTTCTCGAAATAAACACGGGGGGGGGGATGCATTTTTCAAAGTGGGTAGGGGGAGTCTCCTATTAAAGATACAGATATAAAAAAAACTCGTGATCAGTGATAAATAGACACTTTACAACCTGCATCTTGATTGCCAGCATATATGATTGTGGGAGAACTTAAAGTATTAGAAACAAACCTTAAATCTTAAGAAATTATTTTTGATCACCCATTTTTGTAGGTTTTAATTTTTTTTTGATCAAAGCTACCATGTTTTTGCTTCCTGTCTGTGGTTAGTTGATTTGGGGATGTACTAAAACAGAATTTTTTTGGAATCCCCGGATGGCAAAGTAGAGAGGAGAGGAGGGGGGATTTTATTAATAGGAGGGGGGCATTTCTCTGGTGAAATAAGGTAACATATTTTTCATTTCGTGCCAGCAGTTTTTCCCAAATATCACTGTTTCCAATGAACATTGAATCAATTTTTGTGTATACAGAACATAATTTGGGAATATTAAAAAAAAAGATACATGTAAAATTACTGGAATATTATGGATATTTGTCTCCCCGGACGAAAGTCGGGGATACTTAGGATTCAGTATAGTCATGCCAACGCCGCAGAGATTCCCTTTCGGACGCGGTAACTTAAAAAATACACCTTTCAAATTTAGTATGTGGGTATATATGGGCAATGTCATGAACGCTATTGTTTTGTGACCTTGACCTTCAATTTCAAGGTCACTGGTGGCCTCTTAAAGGTCATATTTTGGCCATTTTTTCACATTATGGCCCAGTTCTCATATACAGAAAGTTAGATCATCCTATGGCTGGTATATATAATACATATATATGTCCTCTGTAAGCATGCAGAAATTTGACCTTGAAGCTCTTCATTGAAGGTCATCCACAGACCGCCAAAGTACCTCACTGAGGCCATTTTTGGCCTTTTTGGAGATATTTTCACACTTAATGAAAAAAATATTATGGCTACCCTTCTCAAATTTACAGGATATATTAATAACCATAAAATCTTGCCTGGGAATATTTTTGGCCTCATTTTGAAAAACAAGATGACCATCACGGGCATTTTTTCGACTTTCAGCAAGGACTTTTGTTGGCCCTCTAGAGCAGAGGGTATTATAGGTAGAGATCTCAAATTCGCAGGATATGTTCCCCATTAGAAAATCTTGACTAGGAATATTTTTGGCCTCATTTTGAAAAACAAGATGGCCGCCACAGGCGTTTCTTTGTCAGTCATGAAAAGTGCTTATATCTCCCTTATTATTGGTCTTAGAGGTATGGGATGGCAAACCAACCTATAGGAGATCAAGGGCTGGGAATCTTTTGGTGTGGTCATATTTGACCTTGGACCCCTCCTTCAAGGTCAAATGAGGATAGCCAAACCTAAAAGTGCTTATAACTCACTTATTATTGGTCCTAGAGGTTTGGGATGGTAAACCAACCTATAGGAAATCATGGGCTGGGAATCTTTTGATGTGGTCAGATTTGACCTTGGACCCCTCCTTCCAGGTCAAATGAGGATAGCAAAATCTAAAGTGCTTATAAATCACTTTTTCTTGGTCCTAGAGGTTTGTAATGTGAAACCATCCTGTAGGAAATCATGGGCGGGGAATCTTTTGATGTGAACAGATTTGACCTTTGGCCCCTCCTTCAAGGTCAAACGAGGATAGCCAAAATTAAAAGTGCTTATAACTCGCTTATTCTTGTTCCTAGAGGTCACATCAACCTATAGGAAATCATAGGCTGCTAAGAATCTTTTGATGTGGTCAGATTTCACCTTGGGCTCCTCCTTCAAGGTTAAGCGATGGTTGATTGGCTTTGGTCAGTTTTCTTTCTGGTGGATACAATCGTAGAGGTTTCGGATGTGAAGACAACCTATAGGAAATCATGTGCCCCAAGTGTTTTGGTGGGGTCAGGTTTGACCTTAGATCCCTCCTTCAAGGTCAAATGTGGTCCTTGATACCTCTAATGGTCTATATCTCCCTTATTATTGGTCGTACAGGTTTTGGATGTGAAGATAGCTTATAGGAAATCATGTGCCCGGAATCTTTTGGTGGGGTCAGATTTGACCTTGGATCCCTCCTTCAAGGTCGAATATGGTACTTGATACCTATGATGGACTATATCTCCCCTATTATTGGTCATAGAGGTTTTCGATGTGAAGACAACTTATAGGAAATCATGTGCCCCGAATCTTTTGGTGGGGTCAGATTTGACCTAATACTCTGTATGTCATGCTTCAACCATGTCCCGTCCGGGGATACACTGCATCGAGACACAATCTCTAGTTTTTAAGTTCACATTATAGGTATTAACAGCCGAAAGCTTTTATTAAATGTTTTGTGAGCTGCTGGTTCCTTTAATTGTATCATCCGGATTAATGGTTTAGTGTTCGCTACGCTGCCACCACGCGTAGAGAGATTTTCGGCATAATTACTCTGAGCAGATAAGTAGACCAGCTAGTTTCACCAAATTTGCAGGATATCCTCATTGGGAGCTAAGCTTCTCTGCAACTGAAATTAGCCTCATTCTGAAAAACAAGATGTCTGCCCTGGGCATTTCTTTAGAAATTATCATTTCTACTGGCTGGTTCTCATAACTAGAAGGTTGAATCTCTCAATAGGTGATATGTATGTAGATTCTAGGCAGAGTCTACTTCAAAATGATTCCAAAGTGACATGTTTGCTTTAAATAATAACTCAACTGGTATTCATATATAAATCTTTGAAACAACTGACACATGCCACTCTTTTGCCCTTATTTATACCCAAAACAGACTTGTATACTTGGCTTTCATGTGTCACAATTGCTATTAGAGCAGTCTATTTAGCAGCATTAAGAGGAAATCATGGGCTTGGAATCTTCTGATATGTTCAGATTTGGCCTTGGGCCCTTCCTTCAAGGTCAAACGATGGCTCACTGGCTTGAGTCAGTTGTCTCTCCTGTGGATACATTTTGCATTGGTTCCCTGATGCGCTAGGTCTAGTTAGTTATGGTTTCAAGCAGCTGGGTTCAAGTAATGACAAAATTATCTTTTTTAAAAGTCTGTGATTGTTTAAGAATGAATATTTTTCCATGTAAGCTATTTTGGAGAACTTAGTATCACTAAAGATGTTAACAAAAGTGGATAATTATTTGGTTTACACAAATTACAGGGAAAGATTTGAAAAATATCAATGAATTATCAGTTAGCAGTCACATTTAGTTCTGCAAAAGAAGTTAATCCTTTGTACTAGTCTGTAGTACTGTTCAGGACTGAAAACATTTGTATGTGACAACAGTTTTACTCACTGACTTACAACTCAGAACATGAGCTTTCAAATGTGACCAAAAATTTCTGTGTATACTGTAATAGTTAAAATTTTAATTAGGCATTAATTTTCTTCCCATTTTAGCTGATGGGCTTGGAAAGTGACAGTCAGTTCCCAGTGAAATTTTAAATCTCTGTTAACATATCAAGTAGAAATCTAGTGATTTCCTAAAAATGAAAAATAAGTGAATTTTTGTTCTAGCTGTGTGGTTCTCACCCAATGTTTTAAATATTGAAAAATTTGCAAATGTGCTTCTAATGTTTTATTTAAACTTACTTGATAAATATTAAATCTCGTCAAACATTTAGCTGACCATAGATTTGGATTGACCATTTCAACCTTTGTTCTAGTACACTTTTGAAGTCAGTCCTGTAGACCAGGAGCCTTTTTCTCTGTACTAGTTTTTTGGGGTTCAACATTAATTTTCTCTTGTGCATTACATCTTGAAAGGAATCTTGAGATGTTCGACTGATTTATGCGGTCACTGATTTTTATGTCTTGCATGTACTTTCAGTTGGCACAGTATGAACCCCCAGCAGATGAACAAGCTGCGGAGAACTAGTGGTGTAATTCTAGCTGTAATAACTATGTATATCTCCCACAAAGAAGATCAGTGTACACAACAAACTAAATGGCTTTTATATGTTATACAGTCTTACGATTGCTAAAAATAAAAGACTAACTAAAGTCGTGTTTTAAAGGACTTTTAAAAAAATATATCAACATTAAATTAGTATGTCAATGAATTATAAACTATAGATTCATTGTAGTGAATTTAAAGTGTTGAAAACTGTTATTGGTAGGATTTGGGACAGAAAGCAGTTTACTGTTAACATATTTTAGGCATTTGTAAATAACTGTAGTCTTTTTGTGGAATCACTGTTTCTCATAATGTTTATGTTAAATTAAGTATTGACCATATTTGGTTATTATTATTGTTATTACTGTTTTGACTGGTATCAAAAACTACAATATCTTGGTTATATCTTTCAAATACGTATGGCCATTCCACAGTATTACTTACATGTGGGAGGGTTTCTAGTTAATTCAGTTGACCGCATCATGTATATTTGGTCCGTTAATGATAAAAAGGACATGCAGTTTTAACTGTGTCAAAGTGATAGATTAAGTAACCTTGCTCTTCTATAATGAATTTGGGATTTCTACACCGATGCAACTTTTCAAGATTAATTTTAGTTTTAAATGTGGGAAGAACATTAAAGTTTCTGTGAAGATAAAATTTCTTCCAAACTCTTTGATTGTATTGGAGAAATTACTGCCTTATCTGTATCATAATCAGTCTGTGGTCTGTGGTAAAATGTTTTATGATCTCTGCCTTAAAATATTTTTTATTTTATATTTCTTCATTAATAAGAGATATAGATGATAATTTATTAGAGAAATTTGAATTGCTTTGAGAGTGTATCAGCTTAACATGTCATATTAATATATTTATAAATTTGTTAAACGTAGCAAAGGGGAGTGTTAAAAGAATCTAGGACATGTAGACAATACCTTTCTGCTGTTGCTCAAAGGGTAGGGTTGGGGTAGATTCATGTGCAAAAATGGGAATTTTTTGGGGGAAAAGCATGGTAAAGTAGCTTTAATATCTGGATTGTGAAGAATTCAAATATCAGGTTAATTTTGTTCAATTTATACAGCCCATGGGTTCTTATTTAAGTATAGCTTTGTGAATTTATCTGAAAAACTCTTAATTTTTTCCGAAAATGTTGAGATTTAACTGATGTAACTATAATTATTAAGGTGTGATGTTTAACAATGTGCTTATTTGATGTCATTGTATCTTGAATGTTTACATAGCATATAAACCAGCTATATTGCGTGCAAGTGATCAAAACCATACTGTCATTTTTCTCCTTGTGTTGTAATGTGGACATATTTTACACAAGTATCTGTCCATTCCAAAGTTAAAAGAAATTTTTATATGTTGATATTACTTTATAGCAAACACCTCCCAACAAATTATCTAAAGAAAACAAAAACTACTGGCCGTTCAAAGATTTACGTCCTTGTCTTTTGTCGGTATGTGTTGTATGTCCTTTCCTATATTGTATTTTTCATAATTCCGGCACAGATTTAATTAACTGTTCGTTGAGAATTTTATGTCTTAGTAAAGCAGTTGTTTTACTCGAGGGCAAATCTTAGAAAATCAAAATGTAAAATTCATATTTGTGCTATATGTTGCCGTTTTAATATGCAGTTGTGGCACCTTCTTTTTAGTTTTTCTATTTTCAGTATACAACTACACAAAACTGCACAAATTTACTTAAATTCGCTGTTTACATTAAAGTGATCATTGAAAGCTTTCTGTAAAATACTGTTCCAGTGCCAATAATAATTGGTTCGACAGAACAACTCTTGTGCAGAGTTTTAATACCTCTAAATTTCAATGGGTTCTCAATTTACAATGTGTATTAGAACATAAATATTGGAGTTTGATGTGTGTTATGAAAAGTAAATTATGCTTAATAATGAAATAGTTTGAAACAGAAAGAAAAGTGGAAATCTTAAAATGGTTGTTCTGTAAAAATTACTGGGATGAAATACAAATAAAATGATAGTTGCAGATTGAAAGCTGTGAATATGGTTAACTTTTTCTGTTTTAAATCTGGAGGTGTGCCTGTAGGTAGACATGGGGCTAGGTGAGTGAGAGGTCTGTATTGCAATAACCTCACTGAATGTGGGTACCTGATTTTCAGTTACAAGCAACTGCAGTACCATTCAAACAAATATGTAAACAAATGAAGTGTCAAGTAATAAGGAATATTCTTGTGAAAAATGAACACATGCTGTTTGTCGAAATAGTATTTTAATAGATATAGGAGTACCAGTTTCGCTTGTTCTTACTATGTGTCTCAAAGTTTTCCCATGTCACAGGCCTATTTACATGTAGGTTGTGTAAAAAGAGGACACTTTTACTAACTGAAATAACAGTTGAAGTATTATTTCTAACCTTGTTGTATTTATGTGATTCCTGTTGTGTCTTTGTGTAGATTTTATTCATGTTTCAAAAATAAAACTTTGAATGACCAGGATTTTGGTCAACTTTCTTGATTTTTCCACATCCACAAAAGTGGTAGAATACTATGGTGTGTAAAGACTGTGCATAGAATTCCTTCACCAATAACAAAGCCTTTGAAACTGGTTTTACCATACTAGAGAAGTCTCCCTGGGTTATCAGGTTTGGCAATGATCCTTTGCCCCTCTCGCCTGGCTTTGAGGATTGTCACCCAGTGCAATAAAAACCTGTTGAGACCTCAAACTACAAAATAAAATAAACACTTCCTGGGGCTAGAATGTTAATTTGAACAATACAACTGAGTGCATTGTTAAACTATTTTTTTCTGGTACCTGGTATTGTATCCCCGGACTAAAGTCGACCTCTTTCTTCAAGGTCATGGTAGCCTTCAAACAAGGATATGTCTAGTTTTTACCCCACAGCCCTTAAGGGCTGTCAGGGTATTGTTTTCACCCATGGTGTCCGGGCGGGCGGCGGAAAAAGTTTGTCCGGGCTGTATCTCAGAAACTGTAAGCTGTAGGAAGTTGATACTTGGTAGGGACATTGGTTAGGGGGTGTAGGTGTGCAATGTCATGGTGTGATCTTGATTTGACCTTTGAACTTGCTGTAGTGACCTTGACCTATAAAATCTTGTCCGGGCTATATCTTGGAAACCGTAAGGTGTAGGAAGTTGATACTTGGTAGGGACATTGGATAGGGGGTGTAGGTGTGCAACGTCATGGTGTGACCTTGATTTGATCTTTCACCTTGCCGTAGTGACTTTGACCGATAAAATCTTGTCCGGGCTATATCTCGGAAACCGTAAGGTGTAGTAAGTTGATACTTGGTAGGGACATTGGTTGGGGGTTGTAGGTGTGCAACGTCTTAATGTGACCTTGATTAAGCGTCCCGCGAGTTTGCATATGGGAGGAATTCTCGTGGAAGGGTCCGCTGGCTCTACAAGTTTGCCTATCTATAGCGTCTTTACTCCCACCTCTGAGGCCGGGGTTTGATCCCCGGCACGGCCTCAAGTGGGAAAGCTGGTAGTTGCTTGCCGTTGGTCGGCAGTTTACAGTACAGAACCCTAACGAACTGTATGTACTGGTTTCCTCTGCCTTTCCAAATACCCGTCGTGATATGACCTGTAGTGTTGAAAGCGACGTAAAACCCCAAATAAATAAATATAGCGTCTTTACTAGTGGATGTAATTTCTTCAAACTTGGCACATATATTTAGTAGCCCAGGGAAAATTTTCTGAATTTGGTGCCATGACATTTCAACCAATCAGAGAAGTCACATGACCAAAAACAGGTTTTTGCTTGTCCGGATGATAACTTAAGAAGCGTTTAAAATATTCGCCTGAAATTTGATATATGGATGCACGGTATAAAGATCTGCAAATGATTAGATTTTGGTAGACTTCCATTAAAAATGGCTAATTGATTAAGCATTAAAATTTTTATTAACAAGGAAAATACAAATCCCTTAATAACTTCTAAACCGTGCGAGACACAGGGTATCTCTGCCAAGTACTCTGCCCTATTTTCAAAAACTTTGCCAAAAATGGTGGCCATTTGAATTTTCGAATTTTTGACAAAAATGGTAAAACTTAAAATTGCTTGTATCTCCTAAACCGTGCGAGATAGAGCGATTTCGGCGAAATTTTTGGCCCACAAGGTATATATGCAAGATACTCTGCTCAATTTTCAAAAAAAAATTTCCTCTTTCCGAAAATGGCGGTCATTTTGAATTGTCAAATTTTTGACAAAAATGGTAAAACTTTAAATTGCTTGTATCTCCTAAACCGTGCGAGATAGAGCGATTTCGGCGAAATTTTTGGCCCACAGGGTATATATGCAAGCTACTCTGCTCAATTTTCAAAAAAAATTTCCTCTTTCCAAAAATGGTGGCCATTTTGAATTTTTGACAAAAATGGTAAAACTTAAAATTGCTTGTATCTCCTAAACCGTGCGAGATAGAGTGATTTTGGCAAAATTTTTGGCCCACAGGGTATATAAGCAAGATACTCTGCCCATTTTTCAAAAAAATTTCCTCTTTCCAAAAATGGCGGTCATTTTGAATTTTCGAATTTTTGACAAAAATGGTAAAACTTTAAATTGCTTGTATCTCCTAAACCGTGCGAGATAGTGATTTCGGCAAAAATTTTGGCCCACAGGGTATATAAGCAAGATACTCTGCCCATTTTTCAAAAAAATTTCCTCTTTCCAAAAATGGCGGTCATTTTGAATTTTCGAATTTTTGACAAAAATGGTAAAACTTAAAATTGCTTGTATCTCCTAAACCATTTTAAATTTTCCAATTTTTTTCCGATATAATTTCAGATTGACAGGGTATCTAGGCAAGATCTTCTTTCTATTATAAGCAGCCTCTAGTTTGACCTTGCCAGAGTGACATTGACCTATAAAATCTTGTCCGGGCTATATCTTGGAAACTGTAAGGTGTAGGAAGTTGATACTTGGTATGGACATTGGTTAGGGGGTGTAAGTGTATGTCATGGTGTGACCTTGATTTGCCGTAGTGACCTTGACCTATAAAATCTCGTCCTGGCTATATTTCGGAAACCATAAGGTGTAGGAAGTTGACTTGGCAGGGACATTGGTTGGGGGCTGTAGGTGTGTGCAACGTCATGGTGTGACCTTGATTTGACCTTTGGCCTTGCCGTAGTGACCTTGACCTTTAAAATTTTGTCCAGACAATATCTCTGAAACCGTAAAGTGTAGGAAGTGGATAGTTGGTAGGGGCATTGGTAAGGGGTTGTAGGTGTGCATTATAATTTTTAGGTGGGTTGCATGTAACCAACCCGCCTATTAGATTGATGTGTCCGTCTGTCCGTCCACATTTTTCGTTTCCGGACTTTAACTCAAAAACGGTTTGTCCGATCGAATTCAAACTTGACAGGGACATAGATCAACATCATAGCTAGGTTCCTTTCGATATTGGTGAAATTCCGTCCGTTCGTTTGTCCGTTTTTCGTCCGTTTGTCCATCCGTCTGTCCACATTTTCGTTTCCGGACTCTAACTCCAAAACGGTTTGACCAATCGAATTCAAACTTGACAGGGAGATAGATCACCATCATAGCTAGGTTCCTTTCGAAATTGGTGAAATTCCGTCTGTTCGTTTGTCCGTTTGTCTGTCCATCCATCTGTTTGTCCACATTTTGGTTTCCGGACTCTAACTTGAAAATGGTTTGACCAATTGAATTCAAACTTGACAGGGAGATAGATCACCATCATAGCTAGGTTCCTTTCGAAATTGGTGAAATTCCGTCCGTTCGTTTGTCCGTTTGTCTGTCCATCCACATTTTCGTTTCCGGACTCTAACTCGAAAACGGTTTGTCCAATTGAATTCATACTTGACAGGGACATAGATCACCATCATAGCTGGGTTCCTTTTGAAATTGGTGTAACTCCGTCTGTTCATTTGTCCGTTTTTCTGTCCGTTTGTTCGTTTTTGCTCCGTTTTTCTGTCCATCCATCTGTCCACATTTTTTTTTCCGGACTCTAACTCGAAAATGGTTAGTCCAATCAAATTCAAACTTCTCAGGGACATACATCACCATCATAGCTAGGTTCCTGTCGAAATTGGTGAAATCCCGTTCGTTCGTTTGTCCATTTTTGTCCGTTTGTCCACATTTTCGTTTCCGGACTCCAACTCGAAAACACTTTGTCCAATCAAATTCATACTTGACAGGGATACAGATCACCATCATAGCTAGGTTCCTTTCGAAATTGGTGTAATTCCGTCTGTTTGTTTGTCCGTTTTCCTGTCCGTTTGTCTGTTTTTTGTCCATTTTTCTGTCCATCCGTCTGTCCACATTTTCGTTTCTGGACTCTAACTCGAAAACGCTTTGTCCAGTCGAATTCAAACTTGACAGGGAGATGCATCACCATCATAGCTAAGTTGCTAAGTTGGTGTAATTCCGCCCTTTCGTTTGTCCGTTTATAGCATAGATACAATTATGTAACCTAGATTACAAGTTTTACGTTTCTTAGCACGTCTTACACATTCACCTTAACTGGGCAACCTAACATTTCTTTCCTTCTTTTCTAAATGTAATTACAGCAGTTGCTAATCTTATTTCTGCCTGCGCAACCCGCCTTTTGGGGCATCTGTGACCCTCTTGTTAGTTTACTGATTAATGCTGTCATCTTGCTATTGAATTGTCTTGTTTTTAATACTTTATCTTTACATACATTTTCCTTTTTTAGATGTTATTTTCTCTACTTAAACATCATTTTGACCTTAATATAACTGACACTGCTCTGAAAGTATCCCGATCTTTGTACTGTTTCACTACTTCTATATTTCATGGTGTTGAAAACTATTTCCCCAGGCTGTGGCGTACGGGCATCTCTGATGCTATTTTTAACTTATAGTTGTCCCCTGGGCTGTCCAGGCGGTGGCGAGGATAAAACTTGTTGGTGTTCCACAGCCTAAACCCATGCATGGATATTCACCCAATTTTCAGGATATGTTTACCCCAAGAGGATCTAGAGCTGAAAACGGTTTTAGGGGATATCTGGCAAGAACTGTTGCAATGGCAACACTTTTAAGATTTTTGGGTGTTTAAGTTTGTGGTTGTTTCACAGCCTAAACCCATGCATTGATATTCACCAAATTTTCAAGATAGGTTTACCTCGAGGATCCAGAGCTGATTAGGTTTTGGAGGGTATCTGGCAACACTAAATATTTTTTGGTTTTAAGTTTCGTGGGTGTTTCACAGCCTAAACCAATGCACGGATTTTCACCAAATTTTGTGTATTTGTGCATGTGTTTGTCACATTTATACATCAACCCTTATATCTCATTCATTTATGAAGATATCTTCACTAAATTTGCAGGGAATGTTTATGGCTGTAAAAATTTTGTACTCGTTTTAAAAAAAACAAAAACAACATGGCTGTCATAAGCGATTATTCAAAAATCATTGATATGTTCTAAATTTTAAAATATTGGGGTTAGCAGTGTCAGATTTGTACAAAATGTAAATGCCTAGGAAAACTTGCCTGAAAGTAATTTTGGCCCCGTTTTGAAAACAAAATAGCCACCACATTACATCTTTAATGTCAGACTGGGGGGTGGGGGGCATATCAAAAAAGCCCTAATATCTGTCTTATGATTGGCCCAAGGAGTTTTGAATGAGAAAACAAATTATTGGAAATCATGGTCTGCATGGTTTGACCTTTGACCCCTGCTTCAAGGTTATATAGGGTCATCATGCTAAAAGGTCTTATATCTCCCTCATAATTGGTTCTAGGGCTTCAAAATATGAAAACAACTTGTAAGAAATCATGGCCTGTGAATCTTACATCTGACAACATTTCATTGAATTCTTTATACTTCTTACAACTAAAGTTGTTCCTAAGATTTTCCCAAATGTTATGTTGTTACCCATTTGGTTTTGTCGGCAGGCTGGGGTTCTTGCCTGCCAAGGCTGGCAGTTTTTCCTATTTTTCTTTGATATTTATAGTTGTAACTCCATTATTGGTCGTAGGGGTTGGAAATGTTAAATAGACTTCTATGAAGTCATGTACTAGAGAACTAATGGAAGGTTTGGATTCGACTTCTGACCCATGCTTCAAGGTCAAACTTAGTTTGCTTACTGAAAAGGCCTATCAAATATTTGGACAAGATAACTTTGAAAACCTTTCAAACATTTTATGTAGTTATATACGAGGAAGGGCTGACAGCCTACTGTTTTGTGACCTTGGCCTTCACTAGAAGTCCGATGGTGGCCCTCTTAAGGTCAAATTTGGGTCATATCTTTACATTTTGGCATGGTTTTCACATATAGGACAGATAATCCTATGGCTGATATACATATGTCTCCTATAAGCATGCATAAATTGACCTTCAACCTCTTTTTTCAAGGTCATTGGCTGGCCTCCAAACATTGGCATGTCAGCCCTTTTCTACATTTTAGGTTATTTTCATTTGTAACTCTTGTTCTTACTGAGTTGTATTATTTGTCTTTAGGGTTCAGAATATAAAATCAACTTAAAGGAAATCATGGGCTTGGAATGATATGGAAGGGTCTGATTTGGCCTTTGACCGGTTTCAAAGCCATACTATGTTTGCATACTAAAGGGGCCTTACATCTTCTTTATAATTTTTCCTTGTGATGTGGGATGTGAAAACAATTATAGGAATCATGTATTGAATTTGACCTTTGACCCCTCCTAAGTACTCCATATTTTTGCTGCTTTTGCACATCTAGGTCCATAGCTGAATGATAACATTATGTGTGGTAGCTACTTTAAAATAACTTGTTTACAATTCCAAAATGACTGCATTTGGAGCACCTCACTGAAATATGTTGAGCTATTTTATTGACCCTACAAGCTGGTACCTGTCTGCAATTTAACTTTATTATAGCTGACCCAAAAGTAGGTGAATAACATTCAAATAAAATACTGTAAATGCAATAGTTTTCGGCGGGTTAAAGCACTCATTATCGTATTGAAAGTGATAATCTCAAAATAGCTATTGCTCAGCTGTGCAATGAGCTGCAGGTCTGCAATTTCACTGTGTCATAGCTGACCCAAAAGTAGGCGAATAACATATTTAAACAAAATACTGAAAAAGCAAGTTTTCAAGTTACAACTCTTTAACTCAACAGTGAGAAACTAAAAGAGCTATTGCTCAGCTATGCAATGAGCTTCAGGTCTGCAATTTCACTAATAGCTGACTGAAAAGTAGGTGAATAAAATATTTAAAGAAAATACCGAAAATGCAATAATTTTCAAGTTACAACTGATTTACTCAACACTGAGAACCTGGAAGTGGTTATAGTTAAGCTATGCAATGAGCTACAGGTCTGTTCTTTCACAATGTTATGAATAACCCGAAAGTGGGTGAATGAATAACATATTTAAACAAATACTGTAAATGCAATAGTTTTCAAGTTACAAGTGATTTACTCAACATTAGGAACCTGAAAGTAGATATTGCTCAACTAGGCCATCAGCTACAGGTCTACAATTTCATTGTTATAGTTGCCCCACAAGTAGATGTATAACATATTGCAACAAAATTCTCTAAATGAAATAATTTTAAAGTTACAACTGATTTACTCGAACAGTGAGAACTTGAAAGTTGCTACTGATCAGTTGTGGAATGAGCTGGTCTGCAATTTTACTGTTATAGCTGAAACAAAAGTAGGTGAATAACATATTTAAACAAAAGACTGTAAATGCAAAAGTTTCGAAGTTACAACTGATTTACTCACCAATGAGAACCCGAAAGTAGCTATGGCTCATCAATGCAATGAGCTACAGGTCTGGAATTTTGCTATGTTACAGCTGACCCAAAAGTAGATGAATAATACATTTACACAAAATACTGTAAATGCAATAGTTTTCAAGTTATAAATGATTTACTCAACAGTGAGAACCCCAAAGTAGCTATTTCTCAACTGTGCAATGAGCTACAGGTCTGCAATTATACTATGTAATAGCTGACTCAAAAGAAGGTGAATAACATATTTAAACAAAATACTCTAAATGCAACAGTTTTCAAGTTACAAGTGATTTTACTTGTTATGGAAGGTACTCGAAAGTAAAAAAGTAGCTATTACTCAGCTATTGGGATACACTATCAAGGTACTCACTATCTTGCTATGGAAAAAGTAGCTGAAAAACAAATTTTAACAAAATGCTCTAAATGCAATATTTTTCAAGTTCATTCATTTTTTTTTTTTTTTTAATTGTTCACATTTGAGTGACAGGAAAAAGTTCGCCTGGGCTGTATCTCAGAAACTGTAAGGTGTAGGAAGTTGATACTTGGTAGGGACATTGGTTAGGGGTTGTAAGTAAGAAAAACTTATAAAGCGATGGAATTGATGTAAACATCCTCTAAGGCACTATGTCCAAAAAGGGGTAATCCAGTTCTAAGAGGTCAGTGTCCATATTAGCGTCTGATAGGGGAGATAGGCTATGGTGGAGGATAGGCTAATCTGAAAAGATATGTTTTCAACTGTTTTGAAATACTTCCCACGGTTTTAATGGCTTGAGGAAGCTTGTTCCACTCTGTGGGAGCAGCTACTGTGATGCTGCGCAATCCTGAGCATTTATTCGGTTTAGATGAAGAAATTGATGGGCGATTGTGATGTGTGAGATCACTTCACCTAATCAGAGAATACAGATATGGAGGTTGGCTAAAATGTAGTGCTTTATAAGGAGGTTGTATTTGAACAATACATGGTAATGAATGGGGAGCCAGTGTAGTTTGTGCAGGAAGGATGTGACATGTCCAAATTTATTTAGTTTGCACACAGTACGACATAAACTCTTTGTAGTCTGCCAGTATATGCCTTTTTTGTGTTATAAAGCAGTGAGTTACAGTAATCCAGGCAACTGCTTACCAAAGCATTTGCCACCTTTACAGCTGTTTCATGATTTAAATACCTGCTGACACTTCGTAGTTTCCGGAGATGGTGGTAACATATGCGACATAGATTAGCCATGTGTCTTTGCATTGAATTTTCCGCATCCAGGTCGACACCAAGGTTTTTGACCGATTCAGCTGGTTCCATGATGTTGCCAAGAAAACATACTGGGACAGATGACTTCAGGGGGCTTCTAATTTGATCATCACCAATCACTATGAATTCCGTCTTGTCAGGATTTCATTTAAGTTTATTATTTCCCATCCAAGCCTGGACGGCCTCGAGGCAATTTGCCAGTTCAGTGATACTAGAATTGAAGTTCCTAGAGTCAAGTTCCAAGTAAATTTGTTTGTCATCTGCATATAAGTGATTGGTCACATTGAATTAAGATATGACTGAACTGAGCGGGGTTGCATATAGGGTAAAAAGGAGTGGCCCCAGAACTGAGCCCTGGGGAACCCCATAAGGGAGTTGAAAAGCATCTGAATGATGTCCATCTATTTTGATCCGCTGTTTCCTTGAGTTATGACTGAACCCACTTAAGCACAACCCCATCCATGCCGTACCAGTTCTGAAGGCACTGGCATAGGATTGAGTGGTCTATTGTATCGAAGGCTTCTGATAAATCCAGGACTAATCCAACAGTTGCACCCTTGTCCATTAACGTGGCAATTTCATTTTGTATTTTTAGCAATGCCGTTTCAGTTGAGTGAAAAACTCTATATGCAGACTGATTTCATTGGATATACCCTCGTGAGCAATGTGCTCATTTATTTGCCTAGCCACACCTTGATTTGACCTTTGACCTTGCCGTGGGGACACTGCTTAGAGGTTGTAGGTGTGCAACATTATGGTGTGATTTTGAGTTGACCTTTGACCATGTGGTAGTGACCATGAGTTTTAAAATCTTATCTGGGCTATTTCTTGGATTCCGTAAAGTGTAGAAGGGTGACACTTGGTAGGGACATTGGTTAGGGGGTGTAGGTGTGCACCATGGTGTGACCTTTAACTTTAAATTTTACAGCATTGTAATTTTTTATTTACTGATTAATGCTGTCATCTTGCTATTAAATTATTTTATTTTATTGAATTATTAATTGACGTTATTTTCTCTACGTAAACATTATGTGGACCTTTGTATGACTTACACTGCTCTGAAAGTTGCCCGATCTTTGTACTGTTTCACTATTTCTATCTCTCATGGTGTTGAAAATTATTTCCCTGTGGGGAACAGGCATCTCTGATGCTATTTTTTAATACATTAATAATTATTTAAAAAAAAAAAAAAAAAAAAAAAAAAAAAAAAAAAAAAATAAGAAAGATCCAGGTTGGATACACAAAAGAATCTACTTGTGGCCTGCTACATATATGCAAGATAAGAGAAAAATCCCTGCAATAGTGAATGAGAAAATTGTGATAAAGTGTTGACATTTTCACAGTTTGGGTGGGGGTACCTGACTTGTAATGGCTCTGGGGAACAAATGAACGAACAGATCTGCATGCCTCGAACAATTTTCCATCCTTGAAAGATAAGGCATCTTTTAAGACAAGAGGAAGTGGCTGGCTTTCACCCAACCACAGAGTCGAATCTTAGGACAGCACGGGTCGGACAGCACTCGGTGTTGAAATCTGTAAACTTGGCCATATTATCGCCCACATTTGGAAATCGCATTCGAGATGGGTATTTGTAGTGACGTGATGTGAAAGGTTTAAAAATATAAAGTGTCTGTACAGTACCGTAGATGCGCAGTTTGAAATTTGATTTTGAAGTGAGAAGACATATTTCTTTTTTTACCGTGGATATACGTGTAATAAAATAAGATTAGCGAACTGGTTTATTTTGTAAATATAAAACAATTTGGAAGACATAATTAAAGTGTTAGTATATGGATATTTTACAAAAGCAAATTGTAAGTATTTTAAGAAAATATTCGTGTTATTTCTACATTATTACGATAGGCATAATGAGCGATAATAGGGAGTCAGAGGTTATGCTGTATTTTACCGATGAAGTATTTCGTCGTTTAGCCAATCAGAATCGAGGACATGGAATATTTTACAAGGCTGGTTTAAGATGAAAACTACCAGCATATTTCCTGTTCACGGACTTCCAAGTGTAGTATATGGATATTTTACAAAAGCAAATTGTAAGTATTTGAATTGAAGACACAGAATGTACTTTAAAGTATTTGATCTTTGTCGAAACGTCCATTTTATAGAATATTGTCAGGAAATACCAGGGGAAATCCGTGACCTCGTATCTTCTCATGGAAGGACATGCAAAAGCGCCTTCGAGTGGTTGAATGTAAAACTACGGAGTTTGAATATTTTCATTGTCTCTGCCAGAGGTGTTCTCGATTCTGATTGGCTGAACAACAAATGTGTAGTACTACCGTGACGTCACTTCATTCATTAATTTCTTTGCGGTTTATTTGTTTGACAAATGGGTATATGCGCAGACAGCAATTTTACATTAACAGTGACTGCGTGATAAACTAGCAGACAAATAAATTAATTGGGGTTTCAGGTCTAGAAACCAGCAGACGAAATGGTTAAAAAAGACTCGTTCGAGTAGGCCATCACAATGGGTAACACAATAGTTTCTAGGACATACGGGTTCTTTGAGAAAGCCAGACGTAGTGCCAGACATGCTTTTTACTTTATAAAATATAACTGAATAAAAGCATTAAAAATCTTCAAAATGGCAGAGTGTATACTATACACCTTAATGTACAGATATGTGAAGAAAATATTATGCAGAATTGATATTTAAGAGCTTAAACGGCCAATTTAAAATCGTGACCGCAACTCAGTACATAACTCGAATCAAAGATTCGACTAAAAACCAGCATATCTCTGGGCCTTGTACTTTTGGAGAAATTGTTAACGTGGACACTGCAGAGTGATGCCATAATGTCAGCTGACATAAAAAGCAATTTAGCCACAGCTTTGCATTTGATGCTCCAACTTTGTGGAATGCGCTCCACGAGGACATCTTTAACAACCATTTCTCTTCCACCTTTGAGACACAAACTGAAGACATACCTTTATAGTAAGGCCTATCCCAATAACCCTCCCATCTCCCTTGTGTCAATGGTATCATAGCATTGCAGTAAAGCCTGACCCATTAACCCCCCCGTGTCTATGGTATTAGCCTACTCTATCTCAGGATTCTGATTTTTTTCCTTCTCCCTTTATTGTTCTAGGACCTTAGAGTCTATTATAAGATACAGATTAAGTGCTATAAAAATACACATTACATTATACCTCAGGGTGGCAGTAATATATTCTGTATTCTGACAAATTTTTTTTTCTTCCACCTTTTTTCATACACACTTTAAAAATTGTGGCTTAACTTTGAGACTGAAAATAGACTTAAAAGATTTATGTATTGCCCTCGTATCTGGCCAAAGATGCCTGAATATACCTACATCAAGCAGAGCAATCTCTGTTATCCAACCACTTTGGAAAATAAATTTTTTTTGCAGTGCTAGATTTAGTATATTGAAATTGATAGAAGTGCAGAATTGAACATTTTCAACATATCCCAACCTAAATTCTATATTTTATGCATGTAGCCATTTTGAGAATTAATTTTTTTTTTTTTTGGTCTCTTCTGTGAAAAAAACCTACCTTGAAAACTGTAATGAATAACTTTCACTTTTAATTGCTCAATTTTTATGGGCTGTGGGCAAACCTCTACAAGAGACTAGTGAGTGGAATCGCCTCAATTTTCGTGGTCGATTATTCGTCCATTTTTCCGACCGATGATCGACCCATAATCGAATTTTTTACACCACTGTAAGGCAATATATCATGAAACACTTTCCGGGATGAAGTATTTGTCAATCCGTTAAGAATAACGGTGTTCCAACATTTAGAACCTACCAAAAGCACTCACTTCCGGTAAATATGGCGGCAGACATAAGCAAACCCAAAATTCGTGACAGATCTCTTGATTTATCAAAGGAAAGTTAAGGAAACTGTTTAAAATATAAAAAAATACATGGATATGAAGACACATAAGGAAGCGTGAGATTTAATCGATTTCTAGAAGTTGTCCACGACCGAACGCAATTGTACCATAGCGCCGACGATTAATCGAACGTTGGTCTAATCGTCCACTCACTACAAGAGACTTGGGAATAATCCAAACCTTGTTAAAAATATGAAGGCGTTTATTAAAACTATTAAATGCTTTGAACACAGTGTCTATTAAAAAAATTTATGACCTCTTGTTTTATCGAATAGCCAGACTGCAGACAGAATAAATCTGTTCACCATCAGTTCCACACAACAAGGTGGTTCCTTGAATATCCAGGCTGTTGACGGGCATAGTGTTTCCAGTCAAAAGGTCAGTTATATCCATCCTGTGCTTAGATGCTTCACTGGCTAGCCAGGGACTAGTATAGTTTAAAGATTTTCCAGTAAGGCTTGTAGTATTGTGACCAGTCACTGATGGGGTGGTCAAGTGTGAGGCGTTGGCGAGTAATGAGAAATCTGAAACATAAATAATGTTACACTAAACTACAAAAGCACTTGGGGAACAAAAAAACCTCCCCCAAGGAGGGCACTGAAAGTGAATTTACCAGAGAGTCTCATTAGATGCCAAGAGATTACACAGAAATACAAGCATCAATGGGGGGATATGTGGGGTCTGTTTCATGAATGTAGGATATGTATTTTTCCATAGTATGTTCTGGCTGATATCTACCAGAAATATACCAGCAAGCAAACTGTGCCTAAGGGATCACGGATATTGCTTCTGATGGAAATTTAAGTGAAGGGTATATAATTAACATATTACTTGTCTCACAGGGTAAAACTGTGTAAAGAATTTGAAAGCACTGTAAGTTTTGAAAAGATTTAATACTGCAAATTAGGAAGCACTGGTAAGCACTACCCATTATACCATTAAGTAGTGCTGGGGCGATATTTGCAAACTTCCCTATTATCGCTCACTGGCTTACTGCCTAGCGACGATCTGTAAAATTAAAGTACAACTGATAGTTTCTAAACTCAATTCTTTATAGTCCTTTTGTCACAAAATACAGACTAGAATACTCTTACTGATTAAAATGACACAGCTACCCGTCAATGCAAAATTATAAAGTAAACCGAAAACACCTTTGGATTTTTTCCCCACTGTTGTCAAGGTGATGATAAAATCAGCCAGTCACAAGTGAGGATTGGTAAAGCATGGCTTATAGCGAGACATTTGTGAAAAGCTTTTAGGTTATATTATGGTTATATCTGCTGTGATTTGTCTCTGTTGTCCATATTTTAATGTAATGTTGGACTTTTTTGTCTAGTTTACACATTTGACTCCCTGATCACCATCGTTTGATCTTTGTTCACAGTTTTCTTATACCAACATTAACAGGTAATACTGTGGCAATCTGCCAGCACTACCACTAACACTGCTTGTTGTCATGTTACGATTTGAAGAACATGTAGAGTAAGAAATGTGATATTTACAGTAACTCTAACTTGCCACTGGGGCACCATTTAAAAATAAGATAAACTAGAGGATCGCTCGCAAAAAAAAAGATAATGTTTTTGCATAGCAAAAACAAAGCGTCCCGAAAAGGATATAAAGGTGAGTGCTAAAGTATTAAGAAAATGCTTCGTTTCTAGCCTTATACTGTTGTGGCAACCAAAGTCAGCGCAGTCTGCTCTATCTAGCACGGTTTTCACGATATAAGCATTTTTGTGTTTTGCAAAAAATAAAAAAATTAAAAATGTCTGCTATATTTGGCGAGACAAAAATATTTTGAAAATTGGCATGGCTACTCTGCAGAGATACCCAGCAGGTCCCAAATTATGTTGAGTTCGCTCCATATAGCACAGTTTTCGAGATATAAGCATTTTTGTGTTTTGCAAAAACTTTGAAAATTCAAAATGGCCACCATTTTTGGGGAGACAAAAATTTTTGTCAAGACCACTGCCGTGGTGTGTATCTCCCGCCGAGCATTAAAGCAGAAGAAATAGCTTTTCCGAGATATTCACAATTTTTCATTTTCGTGTGTGAAAGGTCTTCCAAAAGTAGGTGAATGAGTTATTTGAGAAAAATTGGCTATCTGCAATACTATTAAGAGATAATTCACATTTACTCATTTTGAGTAGGTGAATAATTATCTATGGGTCTGAAACTTCACCAAGTGAAAGCTCTCCCAAAAGTAGGTGAATGAGTTATTTGAGAAAAATTGGCTATCTGCAATACTTTTAGAGATAATTCGCATTTACTCATTTTGAGTAGGTGAGTAATTAGCTATGGGTCTGAAACTTCACCATGTGAAAGCTCTCCCACAAGTAGATGAATGAGTATTTGATAAAAATTGGGTATCCGCAATACTTTTACAGACAATTAGCATTTACTCATTTTGAGTAGGTGAATAAATAGCTATGGGTCTGAAACTTCACAGAGTGAAAGCTCTCCCAAAAGTAGGTGAATGAGTTATTTGAGAAAAATTGGCTATCTGCAATACTTTTAGAGATAATTCACATTTACTCATTTTGAGTAGGTGAATAAATAGCTATGGGTCTGAAACTTCACCAAGTGAAAGCTGTGCCAAAAGTAGGTGAATGAGTTATTTGAGAAAAATTGGCTATCTGCAATACTTTTAGAGATAATTCGCATTTACTCATTTTGAGTAGGTGAGTAATTAGCTATGGGTCTGAAACTTCACCAAGTGAAAGCTCTCCCAAAAGTAGGTGAATGAGTTATTTGAGAAAAATTGGCTATCTGCAATACTTTTAGAGATAATTCGCATTTACTCATTTTGAGTAGACGAGTAATTAGGTATGGGTCTGAAACTTCACCAAGTGAAAGCTCTCCCAAAAGTAGGTGAATGATTAATTTGAGAAAAATTGGCTATCTGCAATACTTTTCGAGATAATTCGCATTTACTCATTTTGAGTAGGTGAATAAATAGCTATGGGTCTGAAACTTCACCAAGTGAAAGCTGTGCCAAAAGTAGGTGAATGAGTTATTTGAGAAAAATTGGCTATCTGCAATACTTTTACAGATAATTCGCATTTACTCATTTTGAGTAGGTCAGTAATTAGCTATGGGTCTGAAACTTCACAGAGTGAAAGCTCTCCCAAAAGTAGGTGAATGAGTTATTTGACAAAAATTGGCTATCTGCAATACTTTTAGAGATAATTCGCATTTACTCATTTTGAGTAGACGAGTAATTAGCTATGGGTCTGAAACTTCACCAAGTGAAAGCTCTCCCGAAAGTAGGTGAATGAGTTATTTGAGAAAAATTGGCTATCTGCAATACTTTTAGAGATAATTCCCATTTACTCATTTTGAGTAGGTGAGTAATTAGCTATGGGTCTGAAACTTCACAGAGTGAAAGCTCTCCCAAAAGTAGGTGAATGAGTTATTTGACAAAAATTGGCTATCTGCAATACTTTTAGAGATAATTCGCATTTACTCATTTTGAGTAGACGAGTAATTAGCTATGGGTCTGAAACTTCACCAAGTGAAAGCTCTCCCGAAAGTAGGTGAATGAGTTATTTGAGAAAAATTGGCTATCTGCAATACTTTTAGAGATAATTCGCATTTACTCATTTTGAGTAGGTGAGTAATTAGCTATGGGTCTGAAACTTCACGAAGTGAAAGCTCTCCCAAAAGTAGGTGAATGAGTTATTTGAGAAAAATTGGCTATCTGCAATACTTTTAGAGATAATTCGCATTTACTCATTTTGAGTAGGTGAGTAATTAGCTAAGGGTCTGAAACTTCACCAAGTGAAAGCTCTCCCAAAAGTAGGTGAATGAGTTATTTGAGAAAAATTGGCTATCTGCAATACTTTTAGAGATAATTCGCATTTACTCATTTTGAGTAGACGAGTAATTAGCTATGAGTCTGAAACTTCACCAAGTGAAAGCTCTCCCAAAAGTAGGTGAATGATTAATTTGAGAAAAATTGGCTATCTGCAATACTTTTCGAGATAATTCGCATTTACTCATTTTGAGTAGGTGAGTAATTAGCTATGGGTCTGAAACTTCACCAAGTGAAAGCTCTCCCAAAAGTAGGTGAATGAGTTATTTGAGAAAAATTGGCTATCTGCAATACTTTTAGAGATAATTTGCATTTACTCATTTTGAGTAGACGAGTAATTAGCTATGAGTCTGAAACTTCACCAAGTGAAAGCTCTCCCAAAAGTAGGTGAATGATTAATTTGAGAAAAATTGGCTATCTGCAATACTTTTCGAGATAATTCGCATTTACTCATTTTGAGTAGGTGAGTAATTAGCTATGGGTCTGAAACTTCACCAAGTGAAAGCTCTCCCAAAAGTAGGTGAATGAGTTATTTGAGAAAAATTGGCTATCTGCAATACTTTTAGAGATAATTTGCATTTACTCATTTTGAGTAGGTGAGTAATTAGCTATGGGTCTGAAACTTCACAGAGTGAAAGCTCTCCCAAAAGTAGGTGAATGAGTTATTTGAGAAAAATTGGCTATCTGCAATACTTTTAGAGATAATTTGCATTTACTCATTTTGAGTAGGTGAGTAATTAGCTATGAGTCTGAAACTTCACCAAGTGAAAGCTCTCCCAAAAGTAGGTGAATGAGTTATTTGAGAAAAATTGGCTATCTGCAATACTTTTAGAGATAATTTGCATTTACTCATTTTGAGTAGGTGAGTAATTAGCTATGGGTCTGAAACTTCACAGAGTGAAAGCTCTCCCAAAAGTAGGTGAATGAGTTATTTGAGAAAAATTGGCTATCTGCAATACTTTTAGAGATAATTCGCATTTACTCATTTTGAGTAGGTGAGTAATTAGCTATGGGTCTGAAACTTCACCAAGTGAAAGCTCTCCCAAAAGTAGGTGAGATACCATGCGGGTCAAAAATTTCGTCGAAATCGCTCTATCTAGCAGGGTTTTTGAGATATAAGCATTTTTATGTTTTGCAATTTTTGCGAAAAATTCAAAAATTCAAAATGGCCGCCATTTTTGGCGAGACAAAATTTTTTTGAAAATTGGCATGGCTACTCTGCAGATATACCCTGTGGGTCAAAAATTTCGTCGAAATCGCTCTATCTAGCAGGGTTTTCGAGATATAACCATTTTTATGTTTTGCAATTTTTGCGAAAAATTCGAAAATTCAAAATGGCCGCCATTTTTGGCGAGACAAAATTTTTTTTCAAAATTGGGATAACTACTCTGCAGAGATACCCTGAGGGTCAAAAATTTCGTCGAAATCGCTCTATCTAGCACGGTTTTCGAGATATAAGCATTTTTGTGTTTTGCAATTTTTGCGAAAATTTCGAAAATTCAAAATGGCCGCCATTTTTGGCGAGACAAAAATTTTTTGAAAATTGGGAAAAGTACTCCGCAGAGATATCCTGCGGGTCAAAAATTTTGTCGAAATTGCTCTATCTAGCACGGTTTTTGAGATATAAGCATTTTTGTGTTTTGCAATTTTTGCGAAAATTTCGAAAATTCAAAATGGCCGCCATTTTGGGCGAGACAAAAATTTTTTGAAAATTGGGAAAACTACTCCGCAGAGATACCCTGCGGGTCAAAAATTTCGTCGAAATCGCTCTATCTAGCACGGTTTTCGAGATATAAGCATTTTTGTGTTTTCCTTATTTGGAAAATTCGTAATGATTAATTAATCATTAATTACTCGGCCATTTCTTGACCAATCAATGCCAAAATCTAATGATTTCCAGATTTTAATAGAATGAATGTATTTGCCAAGTTTCAGGTGAATTGATAAAATTCCTTTCAAGTTATCATCCGGACAAGCTTCCCCATCGAAAAAAGACATTTTTGGTCATGTGACCTCTCTGATTGGTTGAAATGTCACTGCAGCATATTCAAAAAAATTCCCCAGGGCTACTGCCTAAACCTGCCAAATTTGAAAAGAATCCGCCTAACGGTTACAGATTTATAAGGAAAACAAAATGCGGAGCCGGCGGAGCCGGCGGAGCCGGCGGAGCCGCCGGAGCCGGCGGAGCCGGCGGAGCCAGAAGCTCTCCCATACACAAACAAGCGTCCCTTGCGGGACGCTTAAATATTATGTCAAAATTTGAGCAAGTTGTAAATCAAGAGGGATCAGGGGCCTAATTTTGTCACAAAAAGCTTTCAACAAGAAAAGGAAATAGAAATGGGGGGTGGGGGTTCAATTGCAAAATATAGGTATATTGTTGTAGTTCAGATTTCTCACTCTAACATATTAATACACAAGACATCACACCTCTTGCAATAGTAGACTCTCTGGGTGCTGTATTCATGCTGCTAGCATCCCAATGCCATGCTGAACCATCTTCAGAACACGTCAATAGACTGTCAGGATGAGTTGGGTGAAACCTCACCTCCCACACTGAAATAGAGACACTGTATGTGTTACTGACATAAATAATGAACTGGTATACTCCCTTTTGGTTTGTTGTGGTAGAAATTATGAAATCCGCAGAGAATATTCAAGAATCAGTTATTGAAACTGTCATTATTTTAGGTTTTCTTATGGCTTATACTTCATTAAAGCAATAAAAGTTATATAAATTTGAGGAAATGTCTCGGGTTTTACTTTATATATAACCAAAATATCTAAAAAAAAAAAATCTTGATGAGATTTCCTGTTTTATATTATGACTCATGTACCATTGTGGTTTAGTTTCACCATATCAGCAACAGGCCGAAAACTAATTTTGATTTCTGGTAAATGGTCCAATCACTAGTGTGTGTAGATATCTTACAGTCTGTGTGATCAGGTATTTTAAATTTTTACTATACGGAAAACCCCATGAGCGCTTCAGAAATGGGTGTTTGACTGTGTGCCAGTGTACTTGAAAATAGATGAACTCTGTTGAGAAACTAAGGACAAACTAACAAACCAGTGACTTGCAAAGAAACTATCAGGATATTATTTATCTCCATAACTGACATTGGTGAAACCCAATATTCAACCAGATTTGTCTACCTCATATTTATAAGTTTCCTTACTTTTTAGAAAAAAATGTAATTTTTGCCTATAAGATGTATAGAGAGCCCAAACTAGCCTTTACTCCTCTATACTGTCATACACCAACTTGTAGCAGTATATACTGGCTTATACCAACCAGAACTACACAAGCAAGCTAAAAGTACCCAACCAAGACCAATGAAATTACATCTGATGTGACTATAATTCAAAGTTACAATCGACAGACATTTTATAATGTGTGTATTACAAACTATATTATATAAGCAGAGTATTCTTAGAATTTCCTCAAGTCCTTTTGTCATAGGTAGAGTAAGAAATCTAAAATTCGCCACATATCTGAAATTCGCCACATGTGAAAATACTAATAAAATAAATGAATTGTGGTGAGATTTGTTGACTGTATAGTAAATTAAGACTTTTTGGACTGAAAAATACCAATTTTTGGACAAAAACATCATTTTCTTCATAAAATTAACTAAGGTTTTAGAGGTGGCGAATTTTAGATTCCTGGCGAATTTTAGATTTCTTACTCTAACATATGAGAATGACTTTTTTTCAAGAATTTGGTTCTCACAAAAGTTTTGTATTTCATGGGACAGTAGGTTTCCCACAAACCAAATGGATTCATCATGATTCCATGTATGTTAGATTTGGTGGAATAAGAAATACAAAGACTTGGGAGTAAGTCTAGAGTAATCTAGTTCACTTTAGAAGATATTATTAACCTCTGTGTCTGTACACTATACCAAATGCACTTACTGTCAGCAGAGTGTGCCTGTAACACAGTGACCGGGAACTTGTCCTGTCTCATATCCCACACAGTGAGCGCCCCATCCTGTCCCCCTGTACACACGATGTGGGGCTGAGTCGGGTGCTTGTCCAGGCAGTGGAGTGCTGTCATATCACCAGTGCTAAAAAGATGATTAAAATGTTTTGCAACATTTTGCACAAAAAAAAACAAACATCTTGGGTGAAAATAATTTAGAACATAATCCAAATTTAAGAAAAGTCTTTGTAGAAACCTGTAACTGAAAGTTACACCCATCACAAAAAAATTCAGGTGATCAAGATTTTGCACTTTTAACCAGTTCCAAGCATTAGTAAGCATTTTCCAACTTTGGTACTTAAAATTTCAGCTGATCAAGATTTTGCACTTTTAACCACTTCCAAGCATTAGTAAGCATTTTCCAACTTTGCTACTTAAAATTTCAGCTGATCAAGATTTTGCACTTTTAACCACTTCCAAGCATTAGTAAGCATTTTCCAACTTTGGTACTTAAAATTTCAGCTGATCAAGATTTTACACTGTAAACCGCTTCCAAGCATTAGTAAGCAACTTTCAACATTGGCACATTAAGCTAGAGCCGAGATTTCAATCTCTCAACGAAAGTATGAAGCAAATTTGTTCATCATTATTTTATTTTAGGACGATGAAAAGCAGGGAATCTGGTATTCCATGAATTTGAACATACAGCTTATTGTTTGGCAAAAATATAGTATGGTAAAATTGTACACTGGCAATACTTGTACAATTAAAACCAGATTTCTGGGGATTCGAAATAACTGAAAGCCTGAATTTGTTTCCCTTGTGAAAACATAAATGTCTGGATTACATGAGTTGTAATTCAATACAAGAAATGGCACTGTAAGATATTTTAAACTTTGGGAACTTCATTTAATCAAATAAATTAAGTTTCTGAGGTAGAGAATTAAATTTATAGATGGAGATATACTGAAGAACAAGTTCTTTACAATGCATAGCAGTTATTTCTGGTTTTTAGTCTGACCAAAAAATTTGATATTCTATTTTCAAGACTGCATCATACCGTAAAAGTTACACTTCTTCAGTGCCTATTTTGACCAGTGGTACATATGTATCACACATACTCTACACCAGAGGACTATAACAGATGTGTAGATTTATTTATTTATTTGGGGTTTTACGTCGCTTTCAACACTGTACAGGTCATATCACGACGGGTAGTTGGAAGGGCAGAGGAAACCAGTACATACAGTTCGCTAGGGTTCTGTACTGTAAACTGCCGACCAACGGCAAGCAACTACCAGCTTTCCCACTTAAGGCCATGACGGGGATCGAACCCCGGCCTCAGAGGTGGGAGGCAAGAGTGTTACCACTCTGCCACCGTGGCCCCAACAGATGTGTAGAAGTGAAACGATAATTCAGTTACATGCAAATGAAATGATTCAGTTTAAAACTCAAGTGAATGGGGCCTTCAGAAACAACCAAAAGCCAGACACAAAATCAACTGAAATTTATTTATTTTTTTTTTTTTTTTTGCACATATGACTATATTTGTCAAATTTGAAGTGTTTTCCTGTTATCAGTATTTATTATTTTGTATTTTTACAAATTTTTATTGTGTACAACTATTTAAACATAATTCGAAGAGACCTAAAATCCTGCAATGCAACAAATTTCTATAAGATGGTATCTTAATATAACATATTTCTTTTTTTTTTTTTTGAATGAAGCAAACTTCAAAATGAGAGGTGCCTCAGCAATCTCACATTATAATACCACATCAACCAAAAATAACACGTAGAAGTGTGAATCAGTTTATGGGTCTAATTTTGGTGAATTTTTGACTTTGAACCTGAATAACACAAAGAGTATTTCATATATTTTCAATGTCAATACCTCAAATAATAGGTGTGTTATCCCTTTATTACTGTGCCAAATATTAAATCCCTAATATTTATACAAATTTTAAAAATATTACCTTTTCTGTCTCTAGTTGACCAAAACCCTTGAATCAGTTTTTGGGTTTATTTTGAAAAAATAGCATCAGAGATGCCTGTACCCCACAGCCTAGGGAAATATTTTCAACACCATGAGATATAGAAGTACAGTACCAGTACAAAGTTCAGGATACTTTCAGAGCACTGTCAGTTACATAAAGCTCCAAACAATGTTTAAATGGAGAAAATAATGTTTAAAAGAAAGATAATGCATGTAAAGATGAAGTATTAAAACAAGATAATTCAATAACAAGATGACAGCATTAATCTGTAAACTAAAATTCAACACTCTTTATAGACATCTGCATGGCCGAATTATGATTTAGAGGTTTTGAATATTACCATGCATACAGAAGTGGTAATGCATTTAATGAATGCTTATGTGCGGTGTTGGAGCAAAATCTGTGGCTCACTTGATGAAATTCTATCTCTTACAATGGGAAGTTATGAAAGTAAAATTCTTAATAAATTCTAATATGAATTAACAGTGCTTAATCTGCATCAAAAGACAGACCCAAAGGTGCAACAAGATTTTAAAGGTCAAGGTCACTACGACAAGGTCAAAGGTCAAATCACGGTCACACCGTGACGTTGTACACCTACTCCCCGTAACCAATATCCCTACCAAGTATCAACTTCTCGCAATATAAAAACTAGATGAATGCTTTTGCTAACAAAAGCGAAGTGTCCCTGATGTTATCCCTTTACAATGGTACCAGATATCATTTTCTAAATATTTGTAGAAATATTAAACACATGGTCTTTTTTGTCTCTTATTGCTGAAAACCCTGTGATCAGTGTATGGGTCTATTTTGGAAAAAAAGGTTACACTTGACTTATCACTTCAGAGATTTACAATATCTGTACTGTGACCTGTGGTCACTGAGGACTGACCAAATCATGATTTCAAATTTTCCAAATGCAGGTATTGTTTTCACCTATGGCATCCATCTGTGCTGACAAGTGAACAGATGGGTGGGCAGGTGGGCAGGGGTAAATATCTTGTCTGGAATGTATCTCAGAATCTGTTGGATGTTACCAAGGATGTTGATACTTGGTAGGGGTATAGATTAGGGGTTAAAGATATGCAATGTCATACTGTGACCTTAGTCTAACCTTTGACCTTGACTCTGTCAAAATGTTTTCTACAGTAATATTTCAAATATATTTTTCTCATGACAATGATATATAGATTGCTGCACCTGATTATTACCTCTGCCAAGGAGGTATCATTTTTATAACGGGGGCCAAGGAGGTGCAGTGGTAACACAGTCGCCTCCCACCTCTGAGATCAGAGTTCGAATCCTGGCCTGACCTCAAGTAGAAAAGTGGCTTGCCCTTGGCCAGCAGTTTACAGTACAGAACCTTGACCAACTTTATGTACTGGTTTCCTCTTCCCTTCCAACTGGCCATCGTGATATGACCTGTGCACTGTTGACAGCAACATAAAAACCGAAATAAATATGTTTTATAACTGTCTGCTTGTCTCTTTGTCTGCTTGTGTGTTAGCAGGATATTGCAAATAATAGGAGTTGGATCTTCCTGAAAAAAATCAGAAGATCTGTCTAACTAACATCCCGTTAAATTTTTAGAGTGATCTGGATAATCGTCTGGATACAAAAAAATAACTTGGATTCATCTATTTACTTATTATTACATGCATTGGTAGAGGTATGCACTCTCCAAGTGCTCTGGTTATAGGTAATTCTACCTAATTCTGTTATTTTCATTGACAGCAATACTTCAATTAATAAATTTTAAAGCTTCACAACTTTCAGTTTACCTATTAATGATTTGATATTGCCTTGTTTTGATACTTTGCATACATTTTATAATTGAAGTACTTGAAGACACACCACTACACAAAATACTTGGCCAAAATAGGCTCACAATTTGGTCAGTGTCCTTGTGTTACAGTCTATATATAGTGAACCTGAAACAGCTGGGGGTTCAGTCAAGTGTGACATTTTTTTCAAAATAGACCCAAAAACTGATTCAAGGGTTTTGGTCAATTAGAGACAGAAAAAGCAATATTTTTAATATTTATATAAATATTAGAGAATTAATATTGGGCACAGTAATAAAGGGATAACACACCTATTATTTGAGGTATTAACATTGAAAATATATGAAATACTCTTTGTGTTATTCAGATTCAAAGTAAAAACCTGATTATACCCCTTCAGGATAACCCAGATGGATTATAATTAGTCTTATGTGGTTAGGGTATCCAAAAGGGAACTATAATGTGGTCAATTCATCAGTGAAACATCACATTTGAATCAACTTTCAGATTCAGGCCCACCTAAGGAAAATCACTATTACCCTTCTAATCAAACAGTAACAACATTGATGCATCTGATAAGCCTCTCCGGCGAAACCGTGCTCAAACAATTATCACTTGTACTACCCCTAAAAGTATTAAGTGATTGACAACTAACACCTACAGATGTCATCAATCACTGGTCATTGAGATCACAGTCATAATGACATCACACCACAGTGACATCACAATCTCCTTGACTACAACTGCTTGTCCAGCCAAGAATTTAATTTCACAGGACCAGGGTATTTTCTCTATGGTTACCAACAATGATGACCCAATACAGGGCATTTCAAACATGGTCACGCTACTGATAAGACGTGTAAAAGAAATATTCGTCAGATTTTTGCCTCATTTTACAAAATAACATAACATATTTCAAGGACACCTCAAATCTCGCAATATAAAAACTAGATGAATGCTTTTGCTAACAAAAGCGAAGTGTCCCTGAGAGTTTAAAATGCCTTGTGGTTTTAATAAGCATGCTGTAAAGCTAAGAATGCACAAAGCTGTACTGTACTGTTACATAAAGCAACCCCCTTAGTGATATCATGACAGGGAAAATCCTACAAAGGTCTTCTTTAATTAACATAAACGAGCGTTGTAGACATAGACAAGCTGGAGAAAGTGTTGTACATTGGATGCACAACATTGGATGTAACTTTAGTAAATTTTGTGTAAATGCTACAAAGCATTTCAGTAACGAGTATTGATAACTTCATATAATCATATAATATAATCATATAATCATGTGTGCAAGTATGTATTGCTATTTAGATTGTCCACAGGGTTTTGCAATAGGTTTTAATACATTGTGAAAGCATAAAAGCAACAATAAAGGCAAAAGCTATTTCATGACCCCAGTTTGACTCATACATGCGGGTCAGGAGGTAAAACTAACCGGCTATTTAGACTCTCCACATATGCTTTCCCAATACCTCTTAATACATTCTGAAGCTATAAAAGCAACAATAAAGGAGATATAAGACAAAAACTCAAAATCAGCTATTTTATGACCCCAGTTTGACCCATAAGGGGGGGTCGGGGGGTAAAACTGACTGGCTATTAAGACTCTCCACATATGCTTTCCCAATACCTCTTAATACATTCTGAAGCTATAAAAGCAACAATAAAGGAGATATAAGGCAAAAACTCCAAAGCAGCTATTTATGACCCCAGTTTGGCCCATAAGGGGGGGGGGGGTCGGGGGTAAAACTGACCGGCTATTTATACTCTCCACATATGCTTTCCCAATACCTCTTAATACATTCTGAGGCTATAAAAGCAACAATAAAGGAGATATAAGGCAAAAACTCAAAATCAGCTATTTTATGACCCCAGTTTGACCCATAAGGGGGGGTCGGGGGGTAAAACTGACCGGCTATTTAGACTCTCCACATATGCTTTCCCAATACCTCTTAATACATTCTGGAGCTATAAAAGCAACAATAAAGGAGATATAAGGCAAAAACTCAAAATCAGCTATTTATGACCCCAGTTTGACCCATAAGGGGGGGTCGGGGGGTAAAACTGACCGGCTATTAAGACTCTCCACATATGCTTTCCCAATACCTCTTAATACATTCTGAAGCTATAAAAGCAACAATAAAGGAGATATAAGGCAAAAACTCAAAATCAGCTATTTTATGACCCCAGTTTGACCCATAAGGGGGGGTCGGGGGGTAAAACTGACTGGCTATTAAGACTCTCCACATATGCTTTCCCAATACCTCTTAATACATTCTGAAGCTATAAAAGCAACAATAAAGGAGATATAAGGCAAAAACTCCAAAGCAGCTATTTATGACCCCAGTTTGGCCCATAAGGGGGGGGGGGTCGGGGGTAAAACTGACCGGCTATTTATACTCTCCACATATGCTTTCCCAATACCTCTTAATACATTCTGAGGCTATAAAAGCAACAATAAAGGAGATATAAGGCAAAAACTCAAAATCAGCTATTTTATGACCCCAGTTTGACCCATAAGGGGGGGTCGGGGGGTAAAACTGACCGGCTATTTAGACTCTCCACATATGCTTTCCCAATACCTCTTAATACATTCTGGAGCTATAAAAGCAACAATAAAGGAGATATAAGGCAAAAACTCAAAATCAGCTATTTATGACCCCAGTTTGACCCATAAGGGGGGGTCGGGGGGTAAAACTGACCGGCTATTAAGACTCTCCACATATGCTTTCCCAATACCTCTTAATACATTCTGAAGCTATAAAAGCAACAATAAAGGAGATATAAGGCAAAAACTCAAAATCAGCTATTTTATGATCCCAGTTTGACCCATAAGGGGGGCCGTGGGGTAAAACTGACCGGCTATTTAGACTCTCCACATATGCTTTCCCAATACCTCTTAATACATTCTGAAGCTATAAAAGCAACAATAAAGGAGATATAAGGCAAAAACTCAAAATCAGCTATTTTATGACCTCAGTTTGACCCATAAGGGGGGCCGTGGGGTAAAACTGACCGGCTATTTAGACTCTCCACATATGGTTTCCTCTTACCTCCCAATACATTTTATGGCTCTAAATGCAATACTTAGGAAGATAATAGGGGGGTTGACCTAAGGCAAAAACTCAAAATCAGCTATTTTATGACCCCAGTTTGACCCATAAGTGGGGGTCGGGGGGTAAAACTGACCGGCTATTTAGACTCTCCACATATGCTTTCCCAATACCTCTTAATACATTCTGGAGCTATAAAAGCAACAATAAAGGAGATATAAGGCAAAAACTCAAAATCAGCTATTTATGACCCCAGTTTGACCCATAAGGGGGGGTCGGGGGGTAAAACTGACCGGCTATTAAGACTCTCCACATATGCTTTCCCAATACCTCTTAATACATTCTGAAGCTATAAAAGCAACAATAAAGGAGATATAAGGCAAAAACTCAAAATCAGCTATTTTATGACCCCAGTATGACCCATAAGGGGGGCCGTGGGGTAAAACTGACCGGCTATTTAGACTCTCCACATATGCTTTCCCAATACCTCTTAATACATTCTGAAGCTATAAAAGCAACAATAAAGGAGATATAAGGCAAAAACTCAAAATCAGCTATTTTATGACCTCAGTTTGACCCATAAGGGGGGCCGTGGGGTAAAACTGACCGGCTATTTAGACTCTCCACATATGGTTTCCTGTTACCTCCCAATACATTTTATGGCTCTAAATGCAATACTTAGGAAGATAATAGGGGGGTTGACCTAAATTTAAGGCTCTGAGATTGTAAGGTGTGAGGAAATCACCCATAAATGAGACATTTTTCAAGGGATTGCTCCCAAAATCTAATCAGCTCGCATTTTCGATAGTATGAACAGGTGTGTCAAAGCATAAGGCTGTGTAGCAAGTAGTTTTTCCTGAACTGTGATGACGGGGGGGTGTACTTAAAAAAATTGTTTTTGATCATGTGACCTTCATAAAGGTCAAAGGTCAAATTGAAGCATGCAGAAAAATTTTCCCACGCCTAAGGTATATAAGTGCCAAATATGGTTTGAATCCTTCTAATAATAAGGGAGATATTCAAGGGAGACCATAATGCGGCGGCGGCGGCGAGGAAACTGAGGTGAAAACAAATAAGCGCCCTTTCAGGGACGCTTAATTATGAAATGCTTTAGTTTGTTGGTGATAATCAAATGAAGAATCCAGGGACATGTACAGTTAATAAAAGACACAATTGGTAACATAAAGGATAACGTGAATTTTGAAAACAAAAATACACTTTGGGACTATGTAAAATGTGAAATTAGAAGTCAAACTATAATTTATTCTACAAAAAAAGCAAAGCAAATGAGAAAACAAGAAATAGAATTGTCCAATAGATTAAACCTTCTGGAGAAAAACTTGTCAAACAACCCGGATGACAATACATATGTAAACTACCTTCAGTGTAAGCAAGAATGGGAATCCTTAATTAAAAAGAAAACTGAGGCAATAATATTAAGATCGAAAGCAAAGTGGGTTGAAGAGGGTGAAAAAAATTCTAAGTTTTTCTTAAATCTAGAAAAAAGAAATTACAATAATAAATATATAAAGAAATTGATATCAGGGGACAATAGAGAACTCACAAACTTAAAAGATATAATTGAAGAAGAAAAGCTATTTTACAAAACCCTATACACAAGTAGCACTAGGAACTTAAGAAAAAAAGGTATAGAAAACTTGCTTAATAAATTAGATATTCCACAGCTTAATGAGTTAGATAAGGCATTATGTGATAAACCATTAACAATAGAAGAATGCACTAAAGCACTAAAAATTCTAAAAAATAATAAGTCACCTGGATCTGATGGTTTTAGTACAAATTTTTACAAATTTTTCTGGACTGATCTTAAAGACCTACTATTTCAAAGCTTTAAGTATTCTTTTGAAAACAGAATACTAAGCCAAGAACAGAGAAGAGGGGTTCTCAACCTTATTCCAAAAGTTGGGAAAGACCTTCGATATCTATCAAATTGGAGACCAGTTAGTCTCTTGCAAACGGATTATAAAATTTTGACTAAATGCTTAGCCATACGGTTACAAAAAGTGTTACCTAACATCATTAACTCTGACCAAGTTGGGTACATACCTGGTAGATATATAGGTGAGAATACAAGAACACTGGAGGACATTATGACCTATACCAGTAAAAATAAAATTCCAGGATATATTGTGTTGGTCGACTTTAGAAAAGCCTTTGACTCAATAGAGTGGGAGTTTCTCTTTAAAACCTTAGAAAAATTTAATTTTGGTAACATGTTTATGAGATGGATCAAAATACTATACACTGACATATCTTCATGTGTAGGAAACAATGGTTTTTATTCTGGTTATTTTAACCTGACAAGAGGTATTAGACAAGGCTGCCCAATTTCAGCCCTTCTATTTCTTATAGTAGCTGAAATAATTGCAATAAGTTTGAGAGATAATAACAATATTAAAGGGCTTACTGTCAATGGAAGTATATTTAAAATTAAATTGTTAGCAGATGACACAAGTCTCATACTAAAGGATATGAAATCAGTTGAACTAGCTATTAGGGAATTTGAATACTTTGGAAAATACTCCGGGTTACAAATTAATCTTGACAAAACAGAAATAATCCCGATTGGTAGCAATAGTTCCAAACACATTGCAGTTCCAGACTCTTTATCAAAGATTAATATTAAAATTGGTCCATTTAAAACCTTAGGTATATGGTTTTCAAAAAATCCAAAAGAAATGGTAACTCTTAACTTTAATAAAAGAATAGAGAATATAAAAAAAATACTTTTCACTTGGAACTCGAGGACGTTGTCACTAAAAGGGAGAATAACAATTATAAAAGCGCTGGTATTGCCTCAAATTTTATTTTTGTTCAATCTTATTTATGTACCAAATGAGATACTTGATCAAATAAATAAGGAATTTTTTAACTTTCTCTGGAGAAATAAACCTCCAAAAATAAAAAAGGAAACTATTATTGGACAGCTAGAAGATGGTGGACTAAAAATGATAGATGTGTATAACATGCATGTAGCAGCTAAATGTAGTTGGATAAGACGGTTAGTTTCAAACGAAAATGGTAGTTGGAAAAAATTATTTTACAAAATGTTGTCAATAAATCGAAATATGTTAAACAAGAAAATTAATCAGGAATATGCAAAAAACTGTCTTTCTCCTTTTCATAGACAAGTCCTGGAAAGCTGGATAAAGGTATTTTGTGTTAAACCTGAAACTACTACAGAGATCTTAAATGAATACATTCTGTACAACAGAGAAATTATAATAGGTAAAAAGATTATTGCATTATATCAGCTTCCAAATAAATATTCCTATGACATTAAAATAGTAGATATACTGGGCAGTGAGGGAAATATTTTGAAAAGATCTCAGTTAAATCAGAAACTTGAAACACATTTAAGTGAAATGTTTTATAATTCTGTTGTAAGCTCTATACCACAAGTATGGAAGAAGAAGTTGAGACAAGTCCAAATCCCTAAAGAAGGACACGGTACAGATGAAATTAACATTAAAGTGGACAGTAAATGGACTCCCCTTAGTAAAACTAATTCAAAGTTAATATATGAAAGTTTGCTTAAAAAAATTATTAAGCCACCAACATCAATCAATACATGGATTGAAATTTACCCATTTCTTGAAAAATTTAATTGGACTGATACATTTATTCTTCCCTATAAAGTCCTCAGAGAAGCACATCTGCAAAGTTTTCAATACAAAATTTTGAACAGAATAATTAATTGCAATTATAATCTTCATAAATGGGGTATTAAAGAGTCATCACAGTGTATTTATTTCACAAGTGTGGATACAGTAGGTCACCACTTATATGAATGTAACGCTTGCAAAATTTTCTGGAAAAATCTGGAAGAGTGGCTATACAAGCAAGTAAAGGTTAAATTCCATTTTACTGTTTGTGAAATTCTATTTGGATTACCCTTAATTGGGGACCCTCTGCTAGAAGTCTTGAACTATGTCATTATCTTGGCAAAAAAATTCATAAATAATAAGAGAAACCAAAACAAAGAACTTATATTCATTGAATTTATGTATATATTAAAAGAAAATTTAAAAATCTTGCACAGAATTGAAAAAAATAATGAAAAATTAAATTTTTATGAGCTTATGAATAACAATCCTTCCTAAAAATATTTGATGGTTTACTCAGGGCTGGCACACAACTACTGAATTGTTGTCTGATATGAATAGTATGATATGATTCCCCCCCCCCCCCCCCCCCCACCACCACCACTTTGTGTATGTCTAGTGTGATGTGTATGTCTAGTATTGTATTTGTATATACAAATTGTATTGTACCTGTGGGTTGTGTACTGTATATGTTTTCTTGTTACAATAAAATAATTTAAAAAAAAAAAAAAAAAAAAAAAAAAAAAAAAAAAAAAAAAAGAAAGAAAGAAAAGAATCCAGGGACATTTTCTGGCTCACTAGCAGACTCACAGACTTACAATTGATTAGGGGGCTAAATGCAGGATAAATGTATATAATGATCAACTTACGGTAGAAAGAGCCTTGCTGGCTCATCTGAGGCTTGTCTCATGTCCCAGACTTTGAGCTGTCCTATTGAGTTGACTGTGCCCACTTCAGACTGTGTTGTGAAACAGGCTGCATTAATAGTACAGCTATCTGCCTTCTCTGCAAACACATGAATGAAATATCATATATAAAATGATGTATAACTCCAAAATCGATACATCATGAACAACAAACTTTGAAATTCAAATACTGAAATACACACCAAACTGTCCCTAAACTGACCTAAAATCTAACCAAGGCACTTGTAGTGTCTACTCTCTGTACAGGAAAAATCACTCTTCTGATACCACATGTTGTAACGGTCATTGATCGTGAATTGATAATTTTATAAGATCAACCACAGAAGCATTGTTAAAACTCATTAATTTAAATTTTATATGAGATTCAATCCACCCATAGCCACAGATGTAATCGATTATGTGTTAGAGGGTAGTTGAATTTATATACTAAGTGGTGTTTAGTACTTATATATTTGTAGCTGTCAAGAATAAAAAGGAGATTCCAAATGTCTGTTAATCACTTTATTTTTGGCTTTAACCCTCTTCCAAAACTGACCAGTGTGTCCCTAATTTGAACTTGACCCTTGTTGCTGCCATATCTGCCAGTGATAATTCCAACTTACAGTCATCTTTTTATACTGTGAATTTTGTTTTGAATATATCAGAATACAACTGACTTTGTAATGAAAGGGTTACATGAGAGTAATGTCTACTTTTAAGTTCTAATGCAATTTAAGTTAGGAATCAAATCACCTATAATTCTCAAATGTTGCTGTTGTTCCATGTTCACAAAACAGAGTCTGCCATCTTCACCAGCACTGGCAAAAGTATCACAACCTTTGACCGCCAAGGCAGTACAAGGACAGACTCTAGAGCCATGGTGATGGAGCCCATCCCAACCATGAGATATGTCCAATATCTGTTATCAAATATAGAGGGTTTGAATGCACGTTTTTGTGGTAATCAAAAACAAATGATAATGCAATAACAAATTCATGAGGTAAACAGAAACTGTGAATGCAATAAATACTTTCCTTCGTCTTATCTTGAAAGAACCAAGCCAAGTGTTTCAAGGTCATAAAAATAAAGGTAATTGTCTATTAATTACCATTTGAAACTCAAGTGTTTACCAAAGCTATCTATTTTCAGATTGTAAAAAACTAAAAATATATTTTTGTAGGCCAAAGCATCAGTATTTTTGTGCTGTCTTCAAGTTAAAACAGATACTATGAAAAAAGGTATGAAAAATTAATAAAATAATAGAATAAAAAGCATGCATAATGAAGTTATCACACATATATTAACTAGAGGATCGCTCGCAAAAAAAAAGATAATGTTTTTGCATAGCAAAAACAAAGCGTCCCGAAAAGGATATAAAGGTGAGTGCTAAAGTATTAAGAAAATGCTTCGTTTCTAGCCTTATACTGTTGTGGCAACCAAAGTCAGCGCAGTCTGCTCTATCTAGCACAGTTTTCACGATATAAGCATTTTTGTGTTTTGCAAAAAATAAAAAAATTAAAAATGTCCGCTATATTTGGCGAGACAAAAATATTTTGAAAATTGGCATGGCTACTCTGCAGAGATACCCAGCAGGTCCAAAATTTTGTTGAGTTCGCTCCATATAGCACAGTTTTCGAGATATAAGCATTTTTGTGTTTTGCAAAAACTTTGAAAATTCAAAATGGCCACCATTTTTGGGGAGACAAAAATTTTTGTCAAGACCACTGCCGTGGTGTGTATCTCCCGCCGAGCATTACAGCAGAAGAAATAGGTTTTCCGAGATATTCACAATTTTTCATTTTCGTGTGTGAAAGGTCTTCCAAAAGTAGGTGAATGACTTATTTGAGAAAAATTGGCTATCTGCAATACTATTAAGAGATATTTCACATTTACTCATTTTGAGTAGGTGAATAATTATCTATGGGTCTGAAACTTCACCAAGTGAAAGCTCTCCCAAAAGTAGGTGAATGAGTTATTTGAGAAAAATTGGCTATCTGCAATACTTTTAGAGATAATTCGCATTTACTCATTTTGAGTAGGTGAGTAATTAGCTATGGGTCTGAAACTTCACCATGTGAAAGCTCTCCCACAAGTAGATGAATGAGTATTTGATAAAAATTGGGTATCCGCAATACTTTTACAGATAATTAGCATTTACGCATTTTGAGTAGGTGAATAAATAGCTATGGGTCTGAAACTTCACAGAGTGAAAGCTCTCCCAAAAGTAGGTGAATGAGTTATTTGAGAAAAATTGGCTATCTGCAATACTTTTAGAGATAATTCACATTTACTCATTTTGAGTAGGTGAATAATTAGCTATGGGTCTGAAACTTCATCAAGTGAAAGCTCTGCCAAAAGTAGGTGAATGAGTTATTTGAGAAAAATTGGCTATCTGCAATACTTTTAGAGATAATTCGCATTTACTCATTTTGAGTAGGTGAGTAATTAGCTATGGGTCTGAAACTTCACCAAGTGAAAGCTCTCCCAAAAGTAGGTGAATGAGTTATTTGAGAAAAATTGGCTATCTGCAATACTTTTAGAGATAATTCGCATTTACTCATTTTGAGTAGACGAGTAATTAGCTATGGGTCTGAAACTTCACCAAGTGAAAGCTCTCCCAAAAGTAGGTGAATGATTAATTTGAGAAAAATTGGCTATCTGCAATACTTTTAGAGATAATTCGCATTTACTCATTTTGAGTAGGTGAGTAATTAGCTATGGGTCTGAAACTTCACCAAGTGAAAGCTCTCCCAAAAGTAGGTGAATGAGTTATTTGAGAAAAATTGGCTATCTGCAATACTTTTAGAGATAATTCGCATTTACTCATTTTGAGTAGGTGAGTAATTAGCTATGGGTCTGAAACTTCACCAAGTGAAAGCTCTCCCAAAAGTAGGTGAATGAGTTATTTGAGAAAAATTGGCTATCTGCAATACTTTTAGAGATAATTCGCATTTACTCATTTTGAGTAGGTGAGTAATTAGCTATGGGTCTGAAACTTCACCAAGTGAAAGCTCTCCCAAAAGTAGGTGAATGATTAATTTGACAAAAATTGGCTATCTGCAATACTTTATGAGATAATTCGCATTTACTCATTTTGAGTAGGTGAGTAATTAGCTATGGGTCTGAAACTTCACCAAGTGAAAGCTCTCCCAAAAGTAGGTGAATGAGTTATTTGAGAAAAATTGGCTATCTGCAATACTTTTAGAGATAATTCGCATTTACTCATTTTGAGTAGGTGAGTAATTAGCTATGGGTCTGAAACTTCACCATGTGAAAGCTCTCCCACAAGTAGATGAATGAGTTATTTGATAAAAATTGGGTATCCACAATACTTTTACAGATAATTAGCATTTACTCATTTTGAGTAGGTAAATAATTAGCTATGGGTCTGAAACTTCACCATGTGAAAGCTCTCCCAAAAGTAGGTGAATGAGTTATTTGAGAAAAATTGGCTATCTGCAATACTTTTAGAAATAATTCGCATTTACTCATTTTGAGTAGGTGAATAATTGGCTATGGGTCTGAAACTTCACCATGTGAAAGCTCTTCCAAAAGTAGGTGAATGAGTTATTTGAGAAAAATTGGCCATCTGCAATACTTTTAGAGGTAATTCGCATTTACTCTTTTTGAGTAGGTGAGCAATTAGCTATGGGTCTGAAACTTCACCAAGTGAAAGCTCTTTGGGATAGCTGCTCTGCAGAGATACCCTGAAGATAAAAAATTTCGTCGAAATCGCTCTATGTAGCACGGTTTTCGAAATATAAGCATTTTTGTGTTTTGCAATTTTTGCGCAAAAATTCGAAAATTCAAAATGGCCACCATTTTGGCGAGACAAATTTTTTTTTGAAAATTGGCATGGCTACTCTGCAGATATACCCTGTGGGTCAAAAATTTCGTCGAAATCGCTCTATCTAGCAGGGTTTTCGAGATATAACCATTTTTATGTTTTGCAATTTTTGCGAAAAATTCGAAAATTCAAAATGGCCGCCATTTTTGGCGAGACAAAATTTTTTTCAAAATTGGGATAACTACTCTGCAGAGATACCCTGAGGGTCAAAAATTTCGTCGAAATCGCTCTATCTAGCACGGTTTTCGAGATATAAGCATTTTTGTGTTTTGCAATTTTTGCGAAAATTTCGAAAATTCAAAATGGCCGCCATTTTGGGCGAGACAAAAATTTTTTGAAAATTGGGAAAACTACTCCGCAGAGATACCCTGCGAGTCAAAAATTTCGTCGAAATCGCTCTATCTAGCACGGTTTTCGAGATATAAGCATTTTTGTGTTTTCCTTATTTGGAAAATTCGTAATGATTAATTAATCATTAATTACTCGGCCATTTCTTGACCAATCAATGCCAAAATCTAATGATTTCCAGATTTTAATAGAATGAATGTATTTGCCAAGTTTCAGGTGAATTGATAAAATTCCTTTCAAGTTATCATCCGGACAAGCTTCCCCATCGAAAAAAGACATTTTTGGTCATGTGACCTCTCTGATTGGTTGAAATGTCACTGCAGCATATTCAAAAAAATTCCCCAGGGCTACTGCCTAAACCTGCCAAATTTGAAAAGAATCCGCCTAACGGTTACAGAGTTATAAGGAAAACAAAATGCGGAGCCGGCGGAGCCGGAAGCTCTCCTATACACAAACAAGCGTCCCTTGCGGGACGCTTAATAATTACCTGTCTTTCTGTATCATGTTTGTAAAATTGAACTGAGCCATTGGAAGAGGACACCAGAGCTACATCATTTGGCAAATACTGAAACATAAAACACGAAAAGAACCAGCAAAATTAGTTATTTTATAAAAGTCTGCTGATTCAAATTTCCACTGATGAAGAAGTCCAAGACATGGAAAATGGAAGACAAACAAAATGGAATGATGTTTTTTTAATTGGATTCTGGTGTTGCCCCTTAGAGTCTGCCTGGCAGAGATAAAGTATTATAAAAGTACAGAATAGAATAGAATGCCAATTCGTTTACACTCCAGCATTGTTTCCCTCCTCTCTTTTGCTAATCGTCTGTATTGTGATAAAAACCCATCCAAAGCAGGCAATAAAAACTTGAAACATTGAAACACTGCCAAGTTCGGGATCTATGCCACAATAGTTTATATATAGTTTACAATATCTGGGCAAATTCTCTTCACAGATCCAAAAGTAAACTGATTATAAACTCTATGAAGCAATGTTGTTGTTTTTTTTTGCCAGACATTGTCAATGTTTTTTCGAGAACAGTGGATAAAACTGGACCAAAACTCTCTTTACTCAGGTTTGAAGTATGATACAGTGCCACATTTTAAAGACATACTTTTAAATGGTAGCAAACAAAGGGCCATCTTATTTGAAAATTGTGAAGGTTTTAGTTTACACAGTATCTATTAGGGCTGTTATCATTAGTGATTTCTGTGGATCGAGGATTACCTGTTAGATGCGAGTTGAACTCGAGTAAATGACACAGAGTATAAATATAGTAACAATATTCAAATATCGTTATCAAGGGATCTGCCATGAATGTGTTTAGTACCATTTTATTGCAAGGAAATATATTTTGTTGCCGGTTAAATTGTGCAGATATGCATGTGCACTTAATGGAACAGCCACGTAAATAAGGGAAATAAAAAACGACTATTACTCATTGATTTTTATGTCTTTATGGTTAGATAAATTGCAAAAGTGCTAGTTTGTAACAAGATTAGTATATCATTATTTATTTCTTAAAAACTCGAGTTTAAATTGCTTAAATCGATGTCATCCCCAGATATCGCCCTCTGAGTTACAACTCGAGTTTCGGTCAACTCATTACAGCACTAGTATCTATTGTACCCAAACCACAAATTATAACTCTATATTTCTACATCTTTTCCCAAGTGGTTTCACTTAAATATACACTGCATACATACCACAAGTTCTGTCACATCTCCTCTGTGTACAGCTTGGCACAACAGCTTAGGTTCTACCTCCACGGTAGGCTGCTGTTGTCTCCTCAGAGACTCCTCATCATCTGCACTACTCCTGTCTTCCAGAGCCCACATACACACCTTGTTGATCTGGATGTTCAAATACAAACTCAATACTCTCAAAACTCTTTAAGTCAAATTCTCAACTTGCAAATTAATATCCCTTTTAAGCAGAAGTAGATATCGGGCTATCAAAAGCAATTTTTCAAATGATATTTACTGATCTTGATTATTCCTGACTCAGTAGAATTATCTAAGAGGGTTCAATTCTATATGGTCAATCCTGATATTTTAAACCTGAGTCAAATGAGTATTTTACTTAAATAGACTTACATAGTAAAAAGCAAACTGATAAAATTATAAAACACTTGGTCACTGATAAGATGTGCATGTTAATCACTAAGATGGCTGTATTTACACATTTATTTACTACTGATTTGGCTCATGGGTTAAAAATACTTTGAACCACCATAAATATGCAAGGGCAGATACAAGCGACAAGAATAGGCATTCTCAACTGATCCAAATGTTGGACAAATTGTATAAATATATATAAAAAAAGCATCAAATAGCATCAGAGGTATCTGTACTCCCACAGCCTGGCTGCCTCGGTAAATAGCCTTGAACACGAGATCCAAAAAATGTAAAACAGTACAAAGTTCAGGATACTTTCAGAACAGATCGGTGTGAGTAATGTACAGGTGCAGGAGAATTAACACTTAAGAGAGAGAAAATGTATGAAAAGGCAAAGCATCAAAACAAGACAATTTAATAGCAAGATGGCAACATTAATTATGAACTTTCAAAGAAGCTGTAAAATTTATTAAATGAAGTATAGCTATCAATAGAGAGAACACAATTAGGGAAAAGTACATATAGTAATCAGTTGCAGCAATCCGTATAGCTTTGTGATAGGATAAATATATCTCAAATATTGCAGTAGAAGGCAGAGCAAAGGTCACACCAAAATCACACTACATCTAACAGTTTCCATGATATAGTTTGGACAAGATTTTAAAGGTCAAGGCCACTGTTACAAAATCAAAGATTAAATCAAGGTCACACTATGACAAGGCAAACCTACACTGTAGTACACCCCAAACATAGTCCCTACTAAGTAACAACATCTTACACCTTATTGTTTCTGAGCTATAGATGACCCGGATAAAGCAAGAATATGTCATCAACTAATCCCTGAAATGTGTTTGTATACTTTACTGCTAATGCACCAGTCACACTATAGGCAGTATGTCCCATGGTTAGAGATTATACTTGGCAGCGGAACCGCGTCAAAGCATGCCTCATACCTTCTGAGAGTTGGTGCATCCATCACACTACAGGAGGTATAATCAACAGTTATAGGTGTTGGTCAAAATGCCCCAGTCCTTCAACTACCGTCTCAGGTTTGTATGCAAAGTTGTAACATGGTGGTGAAATGTCCATTCACCTCTACTCACCTTATGTCGCTGTATTGCACCGAAAGATTACTGAGTCACAAACTTATATAAACCGTGGACTGCACCTTCAGTTACTGCAGCAAGAAATTCATCTGCATATGCTCACATTCATCTGCGCATGTTCACAATGAGGCAGTCAGAGGCAGAAATTTTAAACAGTTTAAACCTTCCATAGGATGCTGAATGATTAGAACGGTGGGCCACTGACTCGTAAGAATGCAGACACACTTCAGACAATACTCGAAGGACAGGGACATTTTAACAAATGCGTATTACAGCGAGGCGTACCACCTGTAGTAAGACTGGGGTATAAAAGATATAATGTCTCATCATAGGGCTGGCTAAATATCTGCCTCTTATTTGATCTATGTGTGTCTCCCTAGTCAACTCGCCAACAGAACATGCTTCTACATGTATTGACTGTGAAGGAGTTCACAGGTGCAAGCTTTTGTAAATATTTTTAGAACTATTCAGGCACAGATATGTATATGATATATACCATAGGAAAGGTATTTGAACATTGCTTCTGCTTGTTTTATTACATTAAAATTCAGCCATAAATAACAAAATATCTAAAATAAAGCTTTGGGTGCATAATCAGAGAATTGTCCATAAAGGACATGTACAAAATAATATATATATCATTTTGAATGCACAAACATGAAGCTATTTTTCTTCTGGTGTTTTAAAAGTATGGGCACAAAAGAATTATGCCACATTTCTTCTGTGTTCTAGCGTTTTGAATGCATTGATGTCAAGTTGATTTCTCTTCTAGTAATCACTGGACATGAAGTTATCTTTGTCTGATGTTTTGAATGCAGACATGAAGATGTCTTTCTTTTGGTGATTTCGATATACTAATGCTCATTATGTACCGAAGAAATTGACTTCATGTTCTTGTATTCAAAACACTAGGACATGGAAGAAATGCACAATCAAAAATAAAATTAGACAGATGCAAAAAAAAATAATGATTCCTGTGTATATACCTTAACAAAGGAAGACAGAGGCACCACAAAGAAAACTGATGGAAGAACTCCACCCCCCCCCCCCCCCCCCCACCCCACCCCCACCCCCCAGTTCCCAAGGTTTTGACCCTGTTTCGACAGAATTCGCCTCTTTCTTCACTTGACACATTAAGTGTACCCATTCCCTCCGTCTCCGTGATACTACCCAGTGTCTTCAGTAACCAGATCGTTCGCACAAAAACGCGTTCGCCCAAATATTCTTCAGTCAATTCACACAAATAAAATATTGTTAGGAAATCAGTCTATTTTTTAATAAAAGTCTATGATTAATTAAATTAACCAATAAAAACAATTGTTACTGAAACCTAACTCGAGACAAGTATTTTACTCTTACCGCAACTTCTGTTGAAGTTTTCTACAGTAGCAATACTTTACAAATAGATTATCAGATGCTGGTACTTGCATACACAGACTTAAGGAAATATGAGGCCACGATGGGGTTTATTGCCATATTTTACAAACAGAAGATGCAAATGTGATTAAATTAATTAATGAATGAAAACAATTGTTACTGAAACCTCACTCGAGATAAAATTCTGGAGTGCGGCAATTCGTAGTACTGCAGCATGGAAAACCTCCTATGGAATTCCATGACCTCACGTTTCCTAATTTGCATAATTTATTTTATAATAGTTCTAGGAATCACCCATAGAAGTTCAGGACTTGAATTTGAAGTAGTTAATCTTTAACTAAACAGACGTTTTTACATAATATAACAAAAAAAAGTTGTGCGAATCATCTGCATAATATTTGGGCGAAACGGTTTTTGTGCGAATGATCTGGTAATCGTGTCTTCGTGGTACTGGACTTGATAGATATAGATAGATAGAGTTTATTTCCAAATTCATATATAATATGTATAGTATTTATAAATTATTGATATATATAACATATAGAAAAGAAAAAAAAAATACAATAATCAAGCTATGATACACAAACACAATAACATCAGAATCAAAGTCAATAATATCAGAATCAATGTTATAATATTAAAGCTGTCAGCAATGTATTTTATTATGAAGTTGTAACGAAAAGGGAGTGGAAGAAGTATACTCAAATACTTATGTAATTACCATCCCCAAAATACTTCCATAATAGATTTTGAATATATATTTACGCACTGATTTAATACCTTTAAGTAATATTTGAAAATTATATTAGTCATATACTACATATTTATTATTAGACAAAATTTCTTAAACATATCAAATAGTGGCTTTCTACCAGTGAACGCCCGCCTACCAGTGAACGCCCGCCTTATATTTCTTTGTTAGAGGTCAAGGACAAATGCTTTTATATATCTACAAAATGGGCATTCACTGGTATTTCCGGTTTGCGGTAAAAACGGCCGAAAATAGAGATAAAATGTTAAAATATAAAGCTTTGAAACAAATGTCACAAAATGTATCTCAGGTATTAATTGTAGTGTAGTGGTGGTGGACCAGTTCACGCCCGGGTACCAATTCACGCCCACCCCTAAATTTATCCAAAACAATCACAGTTAAACAATAAATTACAAATGTATATGATCAATTTGATGATTATCTATAATGTGGTAAACATCTTCTCTATGAAAAATCATAAATCTTCAAGAAAATTGAGGGTGGGCGTGAATTGGTACCCGGGGCGTGAACTGGTCCACCACCACTATATCATTTGATAATCTGGTGGTCGAAGAATAAAATATAAAGCTGTAAATCTAAGTTAATTTCAAAATATTAACTACAGCATGGGCGTTTACTGGTAGGAAGCCACTATCAGTAATACAGTGTTCGTTCTCGAGTGTGATTTCGCGAGTTTGTACACACTCTGGGGCGAGTTGTCGCAAAACCAACTCAAAAACGCGTCTGTGCTGTCGCTACCAGGTGAAACACTCAAAACTGACGGAAGAAATTTATCTATTATCGGAAGCGATGACGTACATATTTCCTCATAGAAATGTTTGAGAAAAGTAGTTTATTTTATTTTATATATCCAGCTAACAGTAATTCGGGTATTCTCGCGAGATTTCCATGCTTTTTGTTGATTTTTAAACTCGTCTTCTGCTTATAGTGTCACAGGCGAAACAGTCGAAACAACTACTGACCAAAGAAATTCGTCTATTATCGGAGGCGACGACGTACATATTTCCTCATAGAAATAGGTGAGAAAGACATGAAAGTGAGTTTATTTTATTTGATACATCCAGCTAACAGTAATTCACGCGAGATTTCGGGTATTCTCATGAGATTTCCGTGCTTTATGTCTATTTTTTAACTCGCCTTCTGCATACTGTGTCACAGGCGAAACAGTCAAACAACTACTGACCAAAGAAATTTGTCTATTATCGGAAGAGACAAAATATATATTTCTTCAAAGAAAAGAGAAGAAATGCAATTTATTTATTTATTTGATTAATCCAGATAACAGTATTATAAAAAAAAAAAATTAAAAAAAACAAAACAGTAGCACCCAGCCATTAGGCCATTAAGATGTGGTTTAGAAGTGAAATTTTAAAAAAAATAATAAAAGACAAATAAAAACAGAATTAAATATTTTATTTTCTGAACTTTTAGTTTAGCATCTATTTCTTATTATTTAAATAAAGAAGATTTTATGCAGTCCCAAATTGGAACTAAATATTTCAAAATATCTTGATGCAAAACATGTCTCACATTTTTTCACAGTTGTCTCGCCTTTTCAAGTGAAGGGAGACAGTCTGTCTCGCATTCATTTTTGACGAGAGCGAACACTGGTAATATTGTGGTGATCCGGAGTAGAGATCCGGGGTTTAGCAGTCACCGAAGATCGGGGACCAGCTTAAAGACGTAAGTAGAGGAAGTGCGCACTCTTTGGTTTGAAAGTGAACGGACAACAACTATCACAGATAATTGTCACAAATATTCAACTGAAGAGCGGCTGGGCTGTGTTTTATAACACAGTCCAGGTATTTGCAGAGCATCTACACAACTGCTGTGTACAAATAGTTGAGATCCTGTTATAAAGCAGGGTAAGTGGCAGTTTTACTTTACTGGTACCAGAAGTAAATTGGCGCGGATTTGTGACCTATTTACACTGGTAGCCATATTGTCACTTTAAAAATATTATGTAACAGAGTTTATAGTAGTTAGAAATATATTTAACTGACTTGTTTAGCGACATTTCCACATATTAAATTACCGTGATTTGCGGTAATTCACACATTAAATTACCGTGATTTGGTAGTTTTAAATAGTGGTAAAACTCTGTTCATCAACTCTGTCAGTAGCAGATAAATATTATATGTATTGTATGTGTGATATTTGATACTGAAGTTGAAAATACAGTGAGTTATTATTAAAATTCATACTTACTGTTTATTTTATTCATACTTTGGTGTGAATTTTTTGGAAAATAATTGAAAAAAATATTTACAGTGAGTGATATTGGAATACTTACTGTTGTTATTGTAATTCATATTCATGCTGATATAGTGTGAACTATTTGTAATTGAATTTATTCTGAATTACTGTTGTTGGTAGTTCAGGTTCTTTGAAAAAAAATAGAATTAGTGTCGATTTTGACATTTTTCACTGTCACGCATATAGCTACTGTGTGAATTAATTTTTTTTTTTATTCATACCGTGTGTGTGAATTATTGAATTAAATTGAATCAGTAGTTTGGTTCATATATTGAATTAATTTTTTGCAGCTAGTTTGTCGACTGTGACATTTCTAGTTTATTTAAATATTTTCGATACTGTCAGTAACTAGTACAGTAATTGGTCGACAGTATTTTATTGAAAAGTAACATTAAAATAAATAGTAACTGTGACGATAGATTGGTCATAGTTCAATTACATTAATATTGTGTAATTTCTAATCTGTCGATATTGAAATTATTTTGAACAGTATAGATTTGGTATTGAAACTATATTGAAAATTTATTATTATTGAATATTTTGCATATTGCATAAAATCGTGCTGTGATTCAGTACATGCTGTTATATAAATAAGATCAATCAGTGCTTATTGCTGAGTGAATTTAGAAATTAATTTGCATGAGAAATTGAAATCAACTGATTCATGCATCAAATCTTGTAAATATAAAAAATTGTGATTAAATAGTCAAGTTGCATGTGGTGACGGTTGACAAGTTTACAGGTCCCAGTTCGCAGGCAGGGATAAGCAGTCAGCTGATCAACAACTAGTTAAGTATACAAGTTGCATTATTTACAATTTTGTTTACTTAATCTTGACTATAAAATATTTAGGCATTTTGGTTACAGACAAATGTAATTATTATTGCTTAATTATCATTTTTGAAAAGAATTATAATTTTGTATCTGAATTTGAAAATAAAGTTTTAAAAAAAATAACTGACTTATTTTATCAAGTTGCATTTGGGTAATTAGAAAATTTATTGTCAGTAAAATAAAATTCATCTTATTATGTTGCATTGTATGTAATAAATAAATCAGATGAAATAAAACTGAAATAAAAAAAAAAAGCAGTTTTATCTTTGTTCAAAATTTGGGGAAAGATATGAAATAAAAAAAAACAAGATGGCAGAAGCAAAGCAGTTCCACATCGAAACTGTTACAGCTGAAGTGCTGAAGACGATCCATGGAGTTGGTGACGTCAGAGCAGAAGCCATTTTATCCGCCCGATCAAGATGCGGGGGCGTTATGACTGCAGACCAGTTTGCGGAAGTCGAGATTCCTGATAGTGTCAAGCAGGACATTGTTTCCACAGGGATCATCAAGTTCAGTGATGGTGATGTCAGCTCGGGACAAGATGTCGCGCCATGTGATGGTCCAGTCCAGATGTCAAAGTTTTAACCAAAGGTGGAAGTTGATCCACAACAGGAAGTTGCGTTGCCACTGACTGTTGAATCTCGTTTGAATCAGATGTCAAACAGGCTGGACAATACAGTGAAGTCTTTGGATGAAATGAAAACGACAACAAAATCCATTGATGATAGAATGACAGATTTCCTGGACAACAAGATGTCCGATTTCATGAACAAAATACTTGGCGGATTGCAGACCAAGTGTGATGAAGCCATAAAGCCAGTTGCAGAAAAATGTGATGCGGTGGAAAGTATGGTAGTGGAATTGGAAAAGAAAGTTGATAAAAATCAAGAAGAAATCCAGAGTACAATTGATTCCACTAAAGAGCAAGTCTGTCAGCTAGAAGATAAAATGAATGCTGAAGAGCAGAACCTGAGTGGGGTGACTTCACGAGTTCAGAAGGTTGAAGACAGTCTGTCACGTGTACAAGTGGATGTTGGGAAACTTGATGGCGAAGTCAAGGGTGTGAGTCAGGATGTCACACAAAAGATGTCCACAATGAAGAAAGATGTGGGTGTCGTTTCGTCATCCATAAAATCCACTGATGATGAAGTCAAACGGGTCAAGTCCAAATGTGACTCCAACCAAGTTTCCATGCAGCAGAACTTGGGTGACGTTAAGAAGAGCATCAAGACTACCGATGAGAAAGTCAATCTTTTTAACTTGGAACTTCATCAACACATCACATCAACTTAAACTGAAGTTCACGATCTGGGTGATAGCATTCGAGGAGTGCAAACAGAATTAACCTCCGACATTGAAAAGGTTTAAAGTGATATGCAAGGTAAGACTAAGCAGATCACAGGACTCCAAGATGAATTGAGTGACATGACATTGCGCATTCAATCAACGGATCAGAGGGTGGTGGACCTTAACCGTAAAATGGAAGTCCAACAACAGCCTATAAACAAAGATCTGGTGTATCTCAAGCAAGATGTTGGTGTTCTGAAACTGGATGTTGATCACCTTAAAGCTCAAACACACACCAGACTATCGGGTGTCGCAGCACAGGAACTTCAGGATCCCGATTATAGGTCTCTTCAAGATGATCTAAACAAATCCTTACAGGAATTGTCTAACCTGAAGGCTGAACGTGACTCCGTTGTAGAGCGTTATCTGCAGGAGAAGGAAATCCAGATAAAGCGTGTACAACAGATGCAGGGAAACCAATCTGAAATGGTTGCAAAAATGACTCGGGCCATTGATCAAAAACATATGGTTGAAGAAGATATACTTCGTGAACAAGTCAAGCAGGTCTGCAATCATATTACCGGTGGTGTAGCTGAGATGAAGCATAAACATGGGGTGGAATTTACCTTACCATCGGGATGGCAGAAGGACTTAGAGTGGACCGGATACGAGTTACCTCTAGTCTCAATGACTCAAGCTAAGCCAAACGCAACACCTCATCCCAAAGTGATGCAAAGCAACATGTCATCAACGCCAAGAATTGACCCAGCCTATGACAAAGTGTTTGCTGAAAAGACGGTCGATTCCAGATATATAAGAGGTGACAGGGAGTTGTATCAACCACCTGCTATGAACAGAACATACAGGAGGACATCGCGTCCAATCACAACTACCAATGTAACTTTTGGTTTTGAGAGTAGTGATGGTGCTCCTAGCTCAGGTAGTAGTGTTGTTGATGAACCTGCAGTTACTTCCCGAAGTGGTGGTGCAGCCAGAATTAGAAATGTGCGAAACCAAGGAAGCTTAGATGTCCCTAAACTAACATTTACAGGGGAATACTGGAGAGTTTTCATTGGACAGTTTGAAACATATGCCAGGAACATGCCGTGGACTGAAGCGAACAAAATAGATGCTTTTTCCATGTGTTTGAGAAAAGAAGCTTCCGAGTACTTTAGCATCTTATCCGCACAAGTCAGACGCAGTTTTGATGAAATCAAGACTAAGTTTGAAGCTCACTTTGAGAAAACTGATGTCCCAAGTACAATCAGATGGGAACTTCTGGCGGTGGAGCAAAGGGAAGATGAACCCTTGGAAAGGTTTTTGACACGCCTACAGAAGATGATCATCAGCGCGTATCCTGATACAGCTCAGCAGGAACTAAATTGTGCTATGTTCATTGAAGCTTTCCTGAAAGGTTGCCGTGATAAGCATTCCGCTTTAGCAGCTGGTACAAAGTCTCCTAAAACACTAGAAGAGGCGTTCAAGTATGTTAAACAGGAACAGCACATGAGGCGAGCAATATATGGCAAGAAAGTGTCTGCTAAGATGGTGCAACAGGTACATGATAGTTCAGATAGTTCTGAAGACAGTGTGGTGGAAGGCGCCAAAGTTAGACAGTTAACTCAACCCAGAAGTACTGATATCAAGCCCAAGGTACAGTTTGCTGACCAGCAATCTATGGAGAATAAAATAGACCGACTGGAGAAGACTTTGAGTGAATTAGTTCGTGGACTGAATCGTTCACCAACCAGAACACAGCAACCCAGTATTAGTCAAATGGCTTGTTATGAGTGTGGGGAAAGAGGACATTTTTCACGTGATTGCCCAAGGAGGAGGTATTCACAGGGAAGTCCTAGATCTAACGGTGCCAGATATTGGAATCATGATGGACAATATAACCGAAGTGATTATTACCGACATGATGATCCGGTGCGTGGCAGAGAACCACCAAGTTATGGTTATAGTCCAAATAGATCTAACAGTCCAGGGAGAAGTAATTTTAGTCCAGGCAGAAATAATTACACTGGTAGAAGTGACGATCCCAATTGGAGGTCAAGGTCAAATGAACAGTCAAGAAACTATAGGTCAAGTTCACCTGGACAATCTCCCAGTCGTAGTTTCAGAGATGTCAAGAGTACACCACCTCGTGGTTACTCTGATAAATCCAAGATGACCCCTTTAAACTGATAAGGGGGGGGGTGGCGGCGACAGCGATCCATCCCTCTTACATATTAACGCTGTTTCTCATAATCACAAAGACAGTTCAATTCACATTTGCCAACAGATGTGTGAGGCTAATAAGCAGAATTTAAGCGCAATTATACCATGTTCAGTGAACGGATATCCAACCAAGGCATTGCTGGATACAGGCGCAGAAGTTAGCTTATTGAGTTTTGATGTGTATGGGAAATTGCAAGAAAAGCCACCTTTGTCAGAAAAATACAAGTTGACTGGTGTTGCCAAAAACATGAACATGAACGCATGGATGTTAAAGGGAGTTAACATTTGTTTTGGAAGTCAAAGCCAGAAATGGAACGTTTTAGTGGCATCAATTAAAGATCCGTTAATTATTGGAATAGACTTTTTATGTCATTTTGGTGCCATATTGGACTTTGATAAAAACACTTTTGGACTTAACAAAGTGTCCACAGAATTTACTGAAATGAGGAATGCAGATGGTGTTCATTTTGAAAAGTGCAAAGTGAAGCTTGCTAAGAAAATTAGTGTGCCGCCTATGAGTATACTAAGGACTACAGCTTTCACTTCAATTCCCGGTATCGGGGAAATGGTCATTGTGTCAAGCGGGAACAACAAGGGACTATTGTTACCAAACACTCTTGTGAATTCTGATGTTACCGTGCCAATTCAACTTGTGAATGATACTGACAGTCAAATAGTCTTGCGTCAAGGTCATGTGTTAGGCTATGCTGTTACTTGTGATGTCATCATGGATGATTGTGAAAGTGATTGGCCAACTGTCAGGGACGTGAATTCTGTATCTTCAGATGAGTTACCAGAACACTTACTAGGTCTTTATCAGAGATCTATAAAGTCTTTGACACCGCAGGAAGCTGGAAAACTGAGAACTTTGTTACTAGAATATCAAGATACTTTCTCTAAAGGGAGCCATGATTTAGGATGTTTTTCAGAAATCAAACACACCATAAATACAGGTGACGAACGTCCCGTGAAGGAGGCTATGCGTCGAACCCCTTTAGGTTTTGAGAAAGAAGAGGAGGAAAACTTGAAGTTGATGTTAGACACAGGAATTATAACGGAATCATCCTCGGACTGGGCTTCAGCACCAGTTTTGGTCAGGAAGAAAGATGGAACTCTCCGTTATTGTGTCGATTTCAGAAAATTGAATGACAGAACCGTAAAGGATCTGTTCCCATTACCTTCCATTTCTCAGTGTATCGATCAGCTTTCTGGAAACAAGTATTTCTCAACCTTGGACATGGCCAGTGGTTATTGGCAAATTGAAATTGATGAGAAAGACAGGCATAAAACTGCATTTATAACCAAACATGGTTTATTTGAACATAAACGGATGGCTTTTGGGTTATGCAATGCGCCAGCTACATTTCAACGTGTAATACAATTTGTGTTACGTGGGTTAACTTGGGATAAGTTACTAGCATTTTTAGATGATGTCATAATCTTAGGAAGAGACTTTGAAGATCATCTGTCAAACCTGAGAACCACATTTGCTAGGTTCAAGAAATATAACCTCAAGCTCAAACCCAAGAAGTGTAGTTTGTTTCATAGCAAGACTTTATTCCTTGGAAGAATAGTCAGTGAAGAGGGTGTGTCCATTAATCCAGAAAATGTGGAGAAAGTGACCAAGTGGCCAGTTCCAAAATCCGTGAAGGATGTTGAGAAGTTTCTCGGATTTATAAATTATCACAGGGAGCATATTAAGGATTATGCCAAACTGACGTCTGTACTTTATGAACTGACAGGAAGTCGAGCAACTTTTACCTGGGAATCCAGACATCAAGATGCGTTTGAGACTTTGAAACAGGAAATGGTCACAGCTCCTATACTTAGTTATCCTAATGCTTCGGATATGTTTGTGTTAGACACTGATGCCTCAAATCATGCCATTGGAGCCGTCCTATCTCAAGTACAGGATGATGTTGAACGAGTTGTGTGTTATGGAAGTTATGTTCTTACACCTGAACAGAGACGGTATTGCGTCACTCGAAAGGAACTCTTAGCAGTTGTAAGGTTCACAAGACAGTTCCGACATTACTTGTTAGGTCGCAAGTTCTTACTCCGAACAGATCACAACAGCCTAACATGGCTTTTGCGTTTCAAGTACCTGGAAGGTCAATTGGCTAGATGGTTAGAAGAACTCAGTCAATTTGACATGACGGTTGTGCATAGGTCTGGAGTTAAACATGGGAATGCTGACGGAATGTCCAGAATTCCTGATGATGTTCAGTTTTGCGATTGTTATAAAGCCGGATCAGAACCGGAAACACTTCCATGTGGAGGATGCAAGTACTGTACAAGAGCTCACAATCAATGGTCACGGTTTGAAGAGGATGTAGACTATGTCGTACCACTTGCTGTGAAGACAGTAACTGAATCTAGTTCCAATAGTGTATGGATAGAAGGTTATTCTAAAAAACAGTTGCATCAAGCACAGAATTCAGATGGATGTCTACAGAAAATTATCAATTGGATTACTACAGAGGTCGAGCCAGAACAAAGAGAGCTTGCATTGAGTAGTCAAACTGTGAAATACTTATGTCTACACAGAAGCCAGTTGGTATATGAAAATGAACTCTTGTATTACAGATGGAGTGATGATCTTGGTGATAAACTGTTGTTTGTAGTGCCAGAAAGTCTCAAAGAGGAAGTGATGTCCATGAACCACAATCTTCCTTTAACTGGACATATGGGGATTGCAAAGACAGTAGCAAGTATCAAGAAATCTTTTATTTGGTACGGATTGTCAAGGGATGTTGAACTTTTTGTTAAATCTTGCAGCACCTGCAACAAGAACAAGAGGGTGACTGTGAAGCCAAAAGCACCTTTAGGACAATATCATGTCGGGTCACCATTGGAAAGAGTTCACATTGACATACTTGGTCCATTTACTCCTAGTACCAGGGGTAACCAGTACGTGCTTATGATGGTTGATCAATTCACCAAGTGGCTAGAATGTTATCCTTTACCACTCCAAAATGCTGAAGAAGTAGCAAAATGTATGGTTGATGGATTTATTTCAAGATTTGGATGTCCAATAGAGATACATACAGACCAGGGCAGAACTTTGATGGGAAGTTATTTGCTTCTGTCTGTGAGCTACTTCAGATTGCCAAAACCAGAACCACTCCATACCGACCCTGTTCCAATGGTCAAGTTGAGCGATACAACAGAACTTTGTTACAACTTATCCGGTGTTTTTTGAAAGGGAACCAGCAAAACTGGGATGAACATTTGCAGCAGTTGGCTGGAGCTATTCGCTCAACGGTGAACAGGAACACCAGTTTTACACCAAATTTGATGATGCTAGGTCGTGAGATTACTTTACCCATTGATCTGATGATTGGAACTATTGAAACATCTAATCTCTCATCTTCTGAATATGTTGTCAGATTGAAGAACATTTTGCAACAAGTTCATCAATTGGCCAGAGATAACCTGTTATCTTCCCAGTTACGACAGAAGAAAGATTATGATCTCAGATTGAAGGTGAAAACATATGAAGTGGGTGATCTAGTTTACAAGTTGGATTCTGCTAAAAAGGTTGGTCAAAGTCCTAAGCTACAGCAAGTGTGGAAGGGTCCGTTCTTAGTTACAAAGGTTTTATCTCCAGTATTGTTTAGGGTATGTGATAGAAGGAAAAGTTATGTTTTACACCATGACAGGTTGAAGCCATGTGAAGACAGGGACATACCTTTGTGGCTGAGATGAAAGAGAAGCCGACTCTTGGACCAAGGTGATCCAGAGGGTACTGCTGTATTGGGTGAGACAAATCCAGAATCTGATTCATTATATTTAGATCAATTATTTGGTCATGAAAATAATAATTTGTCTAACCAAACTTTTAGTCAAGATAACGACGCATTAGAGAACAAAACTAAAACTTGTTTATTACTCTGTTCAACTAATCAGAATGCATCCATAGATAAGAATGTTTCTTCTTCAGCAGATGTTCTTCCAGCTACCAGATCAGGCCGCGAGAGGAAGAGACCCAGACATCTAGCTGATTATTCTATTTAAGATGTTTGCATGTTTGAATCAGATGAAGGGCATTATTCATAAATATGTTCTCGAATTAAAAAATTGTGTCGTTATTTCAGATGCCATATGACAGATCTGCCTATGTGAGGGGCAGACGTAGAGGAGGGGGACAGCGTCGTGCCGACTTTGACCGCCCTCACACTGACCGTCCACATCACAGGGATGATGATGGATACCATGAAAGGCCTCGATGTCGCAGATATGATGACAGAGAGCGTGACAGACCATGGGGAACCAGACATGAATCCAGGAATCAGGGTTCCAGTGGTAGGTGGCAAGGAAATCGCACCAGGCAGAGTCCACAGCACACCGGACGTACTTCAGGATCTCCGGTGAGGCCAAGTGTGCCTGATTATTCCTTGCAGGTGGCACAGCCACCTCAGCGACCACGCACGACACCTACAACTGAAGACGAACAAGTAGTGTCGATATTGGTACAAATGTACCCCATGCTACGACCAGATCAGGTTCGTGAACGTGTCTTCATGTCACACAACAGAAGAGAACCCTTTGATCAGCCACTGTTATTGGAAAGGTGTCTTAGGGACATAAGAAATCTCTTCCCGAGGAATCCTGGCGATGAGTTTGAATCTCAGACACCAAGCTCTAGCTCTGTAGCAACAAGTTACACGACGGCCAGTTTTGTTGTACCACGGGTGTCGCACCTGTCACCCCCAGCGCGCACATCAACTGTGACCAGAGCTACTATAACTCCGTCCAGTGCTCAGATGGTGAGTCAACCTGTTAAACCTACAACAGCATCACCTGCGAAAAGTGTGTATGGAATAACAGAGGAGGAAGCGGAATTGAGAGGTACCACCAGGCCTGCTCAAACCAGGGCAGTATCACCTCCCAGACGTCAGGAACATCGCAAAAAAGATCAATATGCCTGACAGACAGTCAGGTCAAAGAAAAGGTCTAATAGATGGAAACAGGCCCAAAAACATCAACAATACTCAAAACCATCGAGTAAACCGTCTCATAAACATGAAAAGGACTCGAATAAATCGAATGTTCAGAAAGACGAAGTTAAAAAGGCTCAAAAGAGACCAAATCCGTCTGAAACACCAAAGCCTGCACCGAAAAGGAAGCGTCGTCCGCAATGTCCTATCAAGACGTGCAGAGAAGAACAATCACATATGAGACGCCATGTCATACAAGCACATTTGCCAGCAGGATTTGCAGGCACAGACATGGATCTAGCACAAAGAATGGCCTCATTAGAACAATTTCTTCAAGTCGCAAGGGATCAACTTAACTGCCGTGATAATGGAGAATTAATGAACAAGGTTCTGAAGGATCATATCTACCCGGATACCAGGGGAATGACCATTCATGAATCAGAGGAGGATCGCAAAATGATGCAGGATTTCCATCAGTGGAGACACCCTGAATCAGTTGGGAAAACACCAAATATAGATCCACCTAATGTCATTGAGTCCTTACTTCACTGGAGGATTGCCGCTTGCCTCATCAATGTCATTGGTGAGGAACATTTTGAAGTTACAAGGCCAACTCTACAAGTCAGTATACAGACTGAACAAACATCCGAGACAACGACAACCGATGTAGTTGAAGAGCCGGAGAAAACTTCTAAAGTCTGTAGAAAAGTGACACAAAAGGAGGACTCTAGCACTAAGGAGGCAGAAAAAGTGATGGTTGTACCAGATGATGACACTCTATTGGCTTCAATAGATGAAAGTTTGGCTACAACATCAATCAAAGAAGCAGGACCTTCTAGTGTTGCTGGTGAGGAACCAATGGACACTGATGAAATCGTCTCGAAATCATCAGCAAAGCCCACAAGTAGCTCCACTAAATCACCAACTCATCCCAGTAAAAAGGGTATTGCAGCCAGTGATGTCGCCTCGATATCAAAACCTTCCAGTGAACCTAGTGAAAAAACACCAGACACTGGTGACAGTACAGGGGAAGGAAAGAAAATGGAAATTAAGGCAGTCTTATTACGGGCTCGTGAGATAAGTACGGAGATGAACCTGAATCAAAACAGGATTGGTGTCGCGTATGATGAAAAGGAGGCAGACCGCAGAGCCGATAAATTAGCTTACCTGAGGTCTCACCAAAAAATTTCATTTGTGGACACACATTTCCATATGGACAGGCTGCAGAGGAAAACAGGGCTTGATTGTTTGGATCCTATCATGATACATGGCCCTATGCCTCATATACCCTCTCAATTGGAAGCCGCCGTCGCTGTGTTCTGTGATGAGGTTCCAACCTGGGACAAATTGCGTATGTTGAAACGAGATCATCGTCTCAGTTTTGCCTTTGGCGTACATCCGAAACACGCGAAGTATGTCAATCAACACCGTGTGGGAGCCATCAAGGACAAGATACTAAAAGAAGCCAGATGCGTAGCAATTGGAGAAATTGGTATTGAGCGTACTTCCGGCCACAGCACCCTCATAGAGTATCAGACCAAACTTTTAGAGGATATTCTCTCGTTTTACGTAGAGTCGAAACTGTGGTCAAAAGTCCTGGTTATCCATTGCAGGGATTACAACAACTCTCCTGATGCAAGTGACCTGTGTTTAAAAACAATGGAAAACAAGTTGCGAGGCTGCGACCTGAAAAGATGTAAAATACACAGGCATTGTTTCAATGGACCAGTGAAGGAAATGGGAAAAATGGCATCAGAGTTTCCCCAAGTATAATGTTCGGCTTTACTGCCTTAATCCTCAGGCCGGAACGTCATCGCGAAGTCAGTGATGTCATCAGGAAACTGCCATTGGAGAGAATTCTGTTGGAAACAGACGCACCACACCTAACAGCACCAGAGCATGCTATCTGTGACTTTAACACACCATATGGTATTCTGTGTGTTGCTCAACGAATCGCCGACTTGAAGGGCCTGCAGGTGGAACATGTCATCAAGACCACCTCGGACAATGCCAGGCGATTCTACAACCTCTCACATTGACAGGGGAGGGGGAGAGTTGCTGGGTTTGTCGTTATGCCGACACTCCCTAGCACTCGGGTGTGGAGAGAGCTACCCAATGCTCTCAGGGTATGTCATGCTGACATACAAAAAAGGTAAAGGCAAAAAGGTAAAAGTAAAATGTGTAAAATATGTGACAAAGTAATAATTTGAAAAAAGTATTTTTAACAAAAGTAAATTTAATGGACTATTGAATATAACTTTAAACATGTAAATGTACAAATAACAGCAGTAAGAAAATAGTTTTAATCAAAAAGGTCTAAATATATTTAACCAAAGTAATAGTAGTTGAAGTAACTTTAAATGTTTATTAAGTGGTCATCAAGGTGGCTACAGTAGTTCATAATTGCCTAACCTTAGCGTCTAAAGGATAACCAAAAAACACCACAGAGGAGAATGTGGTGATCCGGGGTTGAGATCCGGGATTTAGCAGTCACCGAAGATCGGGGACCAGCTTAAAGACGTAAGTAGAGGAAGTGCGCACTCTTTGGTTTGAAAGTGAATGGACAACAACTATCACAGATAATTGTCACAAATATTCAACTGAAGAGCGGCTGGGCTGTGTTTTATAACACAGTCCAGGTATTTGCAGAGCATCTACACAACTACTGTGTACAAATAGTTGAGATCCTGTTATAAAGCAGGGTAAGTGGCAGTTTTACTTTAATATAACAATCTAAGTTCAATACACCACTTGGGAACGGGTATGGAATGATGTAGAAGTTGTTACCTCAGCACTACTTTACTTCTACATGCAAGTAGAGCTGAGGTAACCATGTTTAGGAATGATGATTTTTTTAATGGATTTCGAAGTCGTGCCTAGCAGAGATTAAGCGCCATAAAAGTACAAATAGAACACAAATTAACCTATTATCGCCCATCAAGAACTAATACGTGAAAAAACAAGAAACTAACATCATTATCCCAGCTTCCTGTACAAAAATAAGTTCCATGTTGAACTATCTCGTTTGTTACAGGCCTCCATCTGATCTTGTTAATTTTTTGTGAGACAAATTTCGCAAAACGATTTGTTTCAGCCATTTTAGCCGGTTTGTTTTAAAATAACTCTAACCGAAAATAATAATGCTTACCGATGATATGAAAATAGAGAAAAAAAGACAGAATTAAATTTTCAATTTTCTTATTTAAAAATGAAAAATTTATTTAATTTACGTTCACACCAGCATAAAAACTTTCTTGTTTTGATGGTATAAAGACTTGGAATCCCTTGATATTCCCCAATTCAAGATATTAGCAAATCACTGTCAAAACAACTCACAAACATCAACTTGTCTACAAATTTTGAATAGATTTATGCCACATTTTTACCTTATATTTTTCTCAATCTTTTGCTGAAAAGATGCTACAGTATTCAAATAATTATTTAGGTATGTCTTCATACAAAATAAGCACATTTTCTAGTCTAAAACATGGATTCATGTGTCATTTCAAGAAAATTATCAGTTGGTGAGCTGGCTTGTGCACAACTTGCGGGTAATTCCCTAATTTGAATCAGAATTCAAGTTTCATGGATGAAAAAAATCAAGTAGATTAGGAAGGAATTTTTATTTTTTATTTTGTCTTTGTATGATGTATACTTAGTAACGTATTGTTATTATCTAAATATGGGCAGTTATTTCCAACACCCGAAAACTGAGAAATAAAATGGTATCTGGTTTTTTTTTTTTAAAAAAAGACCCAAACACTGTAATTAGACAAACCAGAGATGATTATAACAACAAAACAAGGTCTAAAACAAGAAAAAAGATGGATGTTTTGGAAATGAGGAAAACAGAGAGTGTAGACCTCCTTCAAGCAGCTGGTTTCCACCCCTAATTTTGCCTGTTTTAGATCATAGTATCCAGGAATATGCTAGGATCATAATTAACTTTATGTATATTATAAACACTATTGTGGGAGTTCTAGTAATATTTGCCAAGCAATCTGAAATTTAATTATAGAGGTATATACACATACACTGAAAATGACTCTCTTTTGCAATGATAAATGATAATTCAAAAAATTCCTGAACCTGCAGAGAAATAATGGTCACAACCAAAATCAAATCATCCGTTTCTGGTGCCATGGTTATATTTTCCTGAAGGTTTCATCCATATTTGTCTGTAGCTTTTTATGTAATTTAATAAGCAGAAAAACAATGAAATCAACACCACCAACAATATTAGCAGAGGTAAATATATTCTAAAAGGTTATGGAAATTTGCTACTGGGGGAATTTGCAATTTCAAAGAAGAGTATATGTGAAAATTCTGGCTACTGATGCATTCCTAAAGGATGCAAAGAGCATCATTGTTTTCATGGTGATGAATCAAAAGTAAAACTTTGGATAAAGTTATTCATGCTGTGATTATTAAGAATTAGTTATGGCCCAAATCATCAGATGCTACTTTTACAGAGGTACAGATAAATAATTCAGCGTCTTTTTTTCATTAGGATTTCCTGATCAAGATAATTTTGTCATGCATAAGACAAGGCTGTAGGTTGTATCTGAAATCTGAACTTATTTGAAAAGAGTATTTAACCTTTGCAAGCTTTTTGTTAACACCATCTAAAAGAAGTCACTGCACATTCTGCAAGGAGTGACTGTCAGTGGTATGTTGACTTCAACAGACAATACAGTCATTAACAATACTGAATATATTAGCACATAACAAACCAGAACAAGGTCTGCAGTCCTTTGGACATCCTCCACAAGGTTTAAAACTGGGTGGCGGTCATCTTAAAAACAAGATGGCAGACACAATTTTTTTTGAAAAGTTATTCCCCTGACCCTAAAATGAACACAGGAAATGTGAACTTGATATCTATAATGGTTTTGCTGTAAAGACTTGCAAAATAGTTGAATATAGATCAGTAGCAATTTTTCAAAATCTATTAATATAGTCACATTTTTTTTAATATGGCAAAAAATGTTCTATAGGGTGGTAAAACATCTGGGAAAAATACAATGGGAACATTTTTCAGACATTTAGTGCAAGCCTTTTGGTATTAGCTTTATAAAACTGCCATTGGCAGCTATGTTGTTTAATCAATTTTGTCGAAAATCAACAGAGTTCCTCTAATAAGTAATATCAATGACTATACAAAGTTTGAAGACAATCGGTGAAAGCAGTCTAGACTTAGACCGTACACAATCTTTAAAATTATGTTGCGGCCATCTTAAAAACAAGATGGCAAATGCAATTTTTTTTTCAAAAGTTTTTCCCCTTGACCCAAAATAAATACAGGAAACCTGAACTTGATATGTCTAATGGTTTTGCTCTAATGATGTGGTATAGAATTGACAAGTGCTGAGTCAGTAAAATGTCAAAATTTATTACAACAGTCATATCTTTTGTAATATGGTAATATGTTCAATGTTGGATAAGGTATGTCAGAAAAACACAATGGGTACATTTTTGGAGACAATTGAAGCAAGCCTTGTGGTACTTAGTATCTCATCAGTAAAGTTGTAGTTTTACAAAATCCCCTCCACCATTTTGCTGTAATGAGTAAAAGTAGAAAGGGAAGGAAAAAAGAAAAAAAAGAGAAAAAATTCTGACAAAACCGTAAGGACCTCTAATTTCATAGGATGCCCTAATAATAGCAGCCCCATTTATTAAAAATACATTCAAGAACACTGAGTGTCAAATATGCAGATGTCAATGTGAAGTGGGAAGAGCTGACAAAATAATTGCAAAGATGATTATGCTCAAAATTAATACTAGAACAACCGTTCTAGGGAAGACATACATAGTGATAACACTATAACTGAAAATGGCACATAAAATACTGAAGTTGACACTAAGATTACCCAAGATTAATTTGAAGAAAAAGATTAGGAAAGAAGAGTAAAGAAAACGAAAAAAAACAGCGATCTTAAAATATCCTGAGTTATCAGTCAGTGAATGGGAAAGTTAAATAATAAAGATATTACATTGTCTTTCAGAAAGAAAATATTAAATGACATGTAATTTTTTATAAGCAGCAAGGCAATGCTATGCTAACAAGTTGAAAATAGCTTAACAAAGGCTCACATTTGTTATATTGTTCAATTGATTGACATAAAAAAGTGGTTTAATATTTTATATATTAGATGAATAAAATACCCATACAAGCTTATTAAGGTAACAACAATTACAAAGTGTGATCTTTTTTGTATAAAATGTAATGTTATAGTGTATAAAAGAAATGTTTGGATACATTATGTATCTATGTTAGCAGATCCACATTAGTTTGTTGTAATATCCAAAATAGAAACGAGTTATCAGTGAATACACAGATACAGGTCTAATATATGTACAGACAGCATGGTGTGGAAGCTGCTAGAATAAAATCATATCTAGTCAAATCTTATTATTTAATTGTTTCAACAAAGACTCACAACATACAAGAAAGATATGAAGTTCAGACGAGTATATCAGTACACTCCAATATTCTGTTTCGCATTCTTTATGGTTTTGTTTTTTTGTAAACACGTTGTTTCACAACAATATATAACTTAACCTCATGGTTGTACTCTCAGTGGCTTGGTCTAACAGTGATCACTTTGTCTATTAGCGGATTAAACTAGCAATGGAAATTAATTCATTGCTTTAATTCATTTCTTCAATTTAGTATTTTGATCATTACACTGACATATCTTGACAATGGATACAGCTTTGCTGTGTCCCTGTTTTCCTTGATTCTTTGTGTCTCTGAATGTGACAATAAATTTATGTTAATTCAGATATTCTCTGATGATATTTGTATGGAGAGATTCATGGTTTCTGTCCAACCATGGATACTGCATTTGTTTAAACTCTGTTAAGCTGGATTTGGATAATCCCTAACAAACAGGTGCTATAGGCTTAAGGTATAACTATGGTGTCACTGTTACATTAACTCAGTGAATTTTAGCAAAGAGATTATAGTATTACAATTAAATTTAATGTAAAAGTACCACTCAAAATCTGGATTTTTTGGCACCCAGAATATTATCTAAATAAATAAATAATAATCATGTATAATATAAACATTTACAGAAGATTGAAAATGGAATGTGGAAAAGGTGACCAGCAGCCTGACAGTTATAACCAGGGATAACCAGCCTGGATGCCAATGGTCACCTGAAGTCTACTCCGGATGAAGATCTACTTCTCAGTCCAGCTGGGAAGCCATACAGGGTACCCAGGAGGCCACCCTGGATAGTCACTATGTCAATGGGATCCAGAGATAAGCCACTCTTATTTACCAGGGGGGGATTTTTTATGTGGAAGGGGATAATTGCCATGGACTACTTGGGTCACCTTTAATAACAAGCCGGATCCCCAGGGTTGATCTAATCTCTTCAGTGCTATGATCCATGGACTTTCATGCACTTTGTAATTCTTCGGTTTTGAATACTGTAACACCACAAAAATCTAGAATACAATCAACATAAGTATGTTTTGATTGCACTAACACATAAAATATCTCATCCATCTAAACTTAAATTTTGTAAACATTTGAAATAATTAAGCATGTTGAACTACTAAATCATCATGTGACTCATTCACATAGCATTTCATCAATCATATAAAAGCATTTTCTTTCCATCTAATGTCAAGTACAAAAAAGGGAATTGCCAAGTACAATATAATAGATAATAAGAAAAAAAAACTAATTGGCTTTTAATCAACAAAATTTCCTGTATCTAAATATAAACCAACTATGCTTCCTTATTTTTGTAAGATAGTTATAAATCATAAATCTCCTTTCCTAGTTCAATAATTTTCTATGGAAAATGATAATGTAATCATGAACTGATTGCCAAACTTATGGCATTGTCACATTTAACAATATAATGGGCAATCTATGATCTTTGAATGAATGTAGTCAAAGTAAATTCTGAATTTATGGATGTAGCTTGGATGAAACTAGGAACCTTCTTGCATAAGATTTAGTGTACATTGCAACCCACTCGAGTGAACCACCCCATCCTCGCCAACAAAAGAAACTACTTATATCTGTATCAAACTCAATGACATTTAATAAGAGGATTACTCGCAATAGAACACAAGATCTTCAACTAGATATTGCAGGGATTGCTGATAAATCGGCTTTCTCCAAAGCGTAGATTTACCATAAATTATAACCGAAATGAACCTTAGTATTTGAACATTTCAAAATTGAATATAATGCCTTTGATTGTGTTAAGAGGTCCGTGGAAATTTCAACTCAGATCTTGTTCAAATGTGATGCTAAATAAACATTCTAATGTATACATGGCAAATACCTCTTAAACACATCAAGTATATATTCCAGTAAATATAAAGATGCATGGAGGAATTAATTTACTGTCACAACAATTGTATGCAAAGACCAAACTTGTGGTTTCATGTCACTTTCAACAGATATGGTTATATCAAAAGACTTTCTCACTCAATGCATCTCACATCTTACCATGACTTGGGTTGGAACCCACAAACACAGGGGTGAGAATCAAGTATATAAAGGCAAAAAATAGTTCATGACTCATGACAAAGTTGTAGACTCTTGAAGATAATACTTTCAAGTCCATTAAAGGGATGGCAAACAAAGGTATATAAATTGCAACAAAAATGATTGAGAACACCTATAATTTAAAAAAAGTAAAAAAGAACACGTTATACGTTGCATCGCATAGCATATAATACTCTAATATATGGTGGGGAAACTATCTGTCTGAGTCAGGAAGATATATCTGCAGCACTTGTTGCAATGAGTCAGACAATAAAGAAATCATTCTATTGTCATCAGATACTAGCCCAGGATGAGACTCAGATTTATACATAGAGCATTTTTAAACGAGTACACAAAGAATTGCTATTCATAAAGCACTCACACATGTTATATATTACTTCACTGGAATGTCTTTGCAGTATCCTAATGGATTAGAACAACATGTTTAAGAAGACATTAAATAATATTATTTATATTTTTTGCAGAGAAACTCGAGCCTTGTTCACGGCCAATGTGGCACTTGATTGGCATTTTCGTTGAACAGATATCTTTCAAGCAGACAGCTGTGATTGTCATTGAAGGAGAAGATTCTTATTGAGCAAAATGAAACCCGTGAGCTACTGTCAATACATTTCCAGTAGTTAAGAAACCTTCTTTTATGACACAAAATACCCTTACCTTTGGCTAAAGTATAGTTCCATATATTTTCAAATATTCCATTACAGATTCTTTTAAAAAATTAAAATATTATATACCAAACAAATACGTTGTATATCCATAACAAATTTAGAACATTATATCTAAAATAAATTCTGAATATTATATCATTTATGAATATATCAAGAAGAATTGTACAAGTCCAAATTAATGTAAATATCCAGAGTGAATGCTGTTTTTGCTAAGACCACGGTAAAGCGGGCATAACACTTTATTTTCACAGTAAAAATAAGCTCTGCCCTGTTGGTCCAAATTTCTGTATTGTAAATTATTGTCCTTGCCTCAGGGCTTTCTAATGAAACTTTAATTACCTCTATCAAGGACGATATTCTTTGGCAGTTTATTTGTCTGTTTGAAAAGTTATAGACTGATTTTGATGAAATTTTCAGGAAATGTTGACAATTTCACAATGGCTTTTTATAAAGATCTTTTGTCACTGAAATATATAACAAGACAGGGACGGAAATTTAGAGGTGGGACTAACCCAACCATATGCGTCTCCATATGGGGATGAGAATGGTTGTGGATGGGTGGCACACACTTGGGATGTATGTGAGAGGATATTTATTTTAGCATAACATTTGCAAGACGAACGAGTGATTTGGAATGCCCTTAAAAAAATTCACTTTGATATTTGCGAACATAGATTTTAAAAATGTGATTTGTAGATTGTCAAAAGTTTATAATTAAAATATGTCCATGGTAAATATAATGCACAATCGAATCATAAATGACTAGTTGAATATAATATTATAGATATATTGTTACTGTTTAAAACTTATACATATGTTTGCGTATATAGTTTAAAGAACTGGAATGGTGTACTTTTGAATGAACTAATAGATAAATGAACAATAGCTCCAAACTATGATTTAATTTCTGATTGTAGAAAAAATCAGTATGTTAAGTCTAAAAGTCAACCATTGTACTTATACAATTTAAACAAATGACAATAATTAACAACTGCAGTCAAAGTTTGCTTAATTGTTCATCTTTCTTCTAAACTGTCCTCTTCTGTAACTTTAGTCAGGTAGTATACTCACTGACAAAATCTGATGATGTATTAGGGTCTTATTATATAGATTTGGCTCTGTCTACAGTTCATCTAAACCAGAAAACCCATTGACAAGTGTTTCTGGAGGTACTGTAGACATGAAAATTTTCACTGAACATTAATTTCACCTTTTAAGCATAGTTCTTTTTGAATTAAAAACTATAATTCCTCGTGAAAGTGTAAATCTTTGTCTCTTCTCAAATAGAATATGGCCATGTGTGTGAAATTACTTAAAGAGAATATCTTAAAATGTGAAAATGAACAGTAAAATTTTCTGTTGGCTAAAATTTCTACCTTTGCAGTATCCACATATCTTTACTGTAAAATCCGCGGCACTCAAGGGATATGTGCATGTGGTTTTATGACGTGGAGTCAATGGGAAAAAGTCTCAGTTAAAAATAAGCACAGATAATAAAGCCCCCCCCCCCCCCCCTAAAAATCATTAAACTGATCTAATCAGTAATTTTCCACAATTCACAAAAAGAATGTATATCACTATATATGTGTCTACTTTGTATTAGAGATAATAGTTAGCTGTTGTCTAGGACCGCTGTGTGTCTTCCTTGCAATGTAACTGTCAGATGATGTTTTATTGATAAGGAAATTCACAGTCTTAACAGCACAGCACCTTGCCCAGCTTTTCATGAATGACTGTTTGCAGCAGTAACTTCTATTGATAAGCTACTGATGTGGATAATCAGTTGAGCAGGAATCGACTTAAACATTTCATGTGTTTGTTCTCCCGGAGTGTAGGACCTCAGAAAGCAAAATAGACATTTGAAGTGGCATCTGTAATTGTTGCAATAATTTGAAAGCATTTTTTAAAAACAAAATCAAGAATGTTAATTAAAGACACCAACCGGAAAGTAACTAAGGTAAGTGTTATTACATTAATGTAGTGATAATTATAATTATTGTAATGTAAGATGGTGTTTATATATACAGTGTAAGTGTGTTACAAGAACACGCTATGCATGAATGAAAAAAATACACTGAAATGTTATAAACAGAATCATATATATTATACAGGTCTATAACCAAATTTATGGAAAGACAAGTACAATATTTACAATAAATTAACAATAGAACCATATAGATGTTTACTAGTGACTCATTTGGGCTTGATAAAGCTATAAAATAAATCGTTTAACATGTATTTAGTGATTTTCAAGTTTTTAGTTAATTTGCAAGAGAATTCCAAATCTTATATCCGTACCTATCACTCCAAATGAGAATTTCTTTATGTTTGTTTTATACTCTGGATAATAGTAATTATCATGTTGCCTGGTTTTGTAATGGTGAACAGTAGAAGATTTTTTTTTAAAACCTACATACAAGTCGCATAGGGATATCTTCAATTGTAACTTTATACACCATTACTGCAGTGTTTTTAAAAACAATATCAGTAAATTTAAGTAGTCCCATATTTTTTTCAAACTATGTAAACTATTTACAATAAAAACTGAGTAATTTAAAACCAATTAAACCTACTTATAAATCTATGGTATAAATAATACCTTACGCTACTACTGCTACTACTACTGCTGCTGCTACTACTACTGCTGCTGCTACTACTACTACTACTACTGCTGCTGCTACTACTACTACTACTACTGCTGCTGCTACTACATAAATACTACTACTGCTACCGCTGCTACTACTGCTACTACTACTGCTGCTTCTACTACTGCTACTACAACAACAATTCCCGGCCATTTTGAAACCCTGGCCGTTTCGAAACGGCCAACAGCCAAAATATTTACTTGGCCGTTTTGAAACCTTCTTTGTTTTTGAAACGGCCTGGCCAGTTCAAAACCTGGATTCAAAATGGCCAAATCAAAAACCTGGCCATTTTGAAACCTCACCTGATTTCTAAATTTTTCTATAGCATGTGTTTTTGTGTAAACTTCAAGTCCTTTGATTATAAAAATAATTTCCTGAGCAGGGGCTTTCTATAATCATAACTTGTGGAGTAGGTACTCAGGTATGGGGGTAGCTACAGTTAACCTGTGATCTTTTACTTGAAAAGATTTCTTCAACGAAATTGTATTTTATTGTTGTACTGTATCATAAAAATTATCTATCTCATCAATCTATCTGCATGAAGGTGCTGTTTATTTAAACATGTTTGTTTGATTTGCAAGATTAATTAATAAGCCATAAGGAAGCCATGATAAATATTAACTCTGTGATGTTGATTTGTTTGCCATTGATTGTCAGAAGTGCTTAATTGGATTTATTCCTATTGTCGCAGCTCTCTTTTAATGTTGATTTGTTTCACTTAAATATTAGTGGGCTGTTTAAAAGATAAATATGAAAGGTTAAACAAATTCACATAACAGGAAGATCAATCAAGGAGAGATTTATTGTTTGACTTTTCAAAGAATTATAGTAGATGAGCTAGAATACATTTGCTTTTTGGCACCTTCTTTAGTTAATCTTGCTCAGTTAATACTGACATACAATTGTAATGATTTGCTATTATCATTACTTTAGAAGATATCTCTTGATGTTGATTTGTTTCATTAGCATTGGGTGGGGTGCATTAAAGGGATTAGTGATAAAATATTATTTAATTCTGTTTCATTTTACACTTCCTTCTTTTTTTTCTTGTTAATATTGATATATATTAATAACTATGCTTTTTACAAAAAGTTTTTGTATGCACTAATAAATGTTGTTGTATGTTCTGTTCGATATATGTTTCACAATAAACCAAATGCAATTCTAATAAATATATAAGTTTTTATTGTATTAGAACTGTTACACTTAAAAGCAACAAAACAAACCTGTCCACTAACGTCAAACTCGTGAGGTATCAAAACGGCCAAGAGGAATATTTGGCCGTTTCGAAATGGCCAAGCCATTTCTAAACCTTGCAAACGTATCAAAACGGCCAAAGGTTTTGAAACGGCAAGTAACACTACTACTAAAGTCTATCTTATTTTCATCAATTTGCAAGATATTATAAACTCAGAGTTATCGTATATATAGGTTCCCTCAAGTCTAGTAGCTTGTGAAAAAAATAACTTCATCTAAGTTATTTAAGAACTCGTACATATTCTGTTTTGTCAACATGTAAAAGTGACATGAAATAAAATTCGCTGAATGGAGATCACTCCTTCAATGACAAAGGGATGATGATAATTTATGTTGTGCTATTCGATTTTAGCAAATAAAGGTTATAAAATCTCAAATAGCAATGCCAGTGGGTACATAACTATATATGTCACATATGGTGAAAACGAAAGTTATTTTACATTAACAATTTGAACTGTCAGCATTGCCGTAATGAATGTGGCTATAAAAGGATAGAGTGTCATTTAAGTGGATCAATGCTTTTAAATAAAATTGCATTTTGTGTTATAAATATATAAAAACGTCAAGTTTATATTTTTAGATAAAATTAATTTGATTAATTACTGTTATATGAAAGCCACTAACCCAGTGAGATATAAGACGAACAAAGTAAAAATGCAAAAAAAAATACAAATAAATACTGTACTGCTGAATATATAGTGAATTTATATTTCCTTATTAATCCATGTAGTTGAGGACTATAAATTTAAAAAAAACTGTCCCGGTAAGGTCCACAAAATACATATGAGTATCGTCAATTGAAAATAAAGAAAAAGAAGGCTGAATGGGGTTTTGGTCTACTAGTGCGTGCCGCAAAGCCATCAGAGACACCAGGAATGCACTGAAGTGGTCACCCATCCCTATACTAACGTAACCCATTGCTGCTTAACTTCTGTCAAAGACAGATACTCATACCCTACACCACAATTCCTGAAAGTCCAGAGATTAAAGAAAAAGGGTAAAAAATGAAAGAAAAAGAAAAAAAGGTGATTTCTAGAAGCGTGAGCCTCCCTAGGGCTGGTGCAAAAACAAAAACAAATTAGTAAACAAAAAACATAGTATCTCAGCAGCCAGTTTGTTGTACGCTTTGGAATAATACTTGGATATATGCCCAAAGTGAAATGCAGTGGGAATTTCTTTCCAGAATGAAAATTTTCCATTCAAAACGAAAACACACTTGTACCCTTATCCCTGTAATGTTATACCTAGATCACACTGCTTCGTGCTGACCTCAAGATCTAGAACCAGTGGAAAATATTGCTAGGAGTATGACCTTGAGATGACATTGTTGTCTCACCTTTGACTTTTTGTCTACTTTAGCCTTTGGCTAATCCCCCACTTGTTTTGGTTAGGCCACTGTTATTCTACTTCATAACAGTGTTACATTTATTCATATTGGTCGGGTGGTCCTTTCTATCTGACCTTGATAAGGTTAATTTGTACAGTTTCCTAGTCAAAGATATTCTCAGGATATTGGTGAGCACTAGTATATATATCTTTATGATAATTTTAGTAATCACATTTATCCACTTGTTGTGTAAATAAACAATAAATCCCATGTTGTATCTCAGTTGTTGGGGGAACTGGGGAAATGTTCACTAACCAGGCTTCTTTTATTGGTAGCACCCATTATGTTTAACAAGTTAAGATGAATCGAAGACGCCATTTTCAGGACTTGGTGGTGTTTCCATAAAAAATGTTTGAAAAAAAAACCTGCCTCAACTTCTCACATGCTGAACTAAAATATACACGTCAGAGGAGTGAAGGGGAAAGTAGTTAATTTCAAATTTTCAATCTTCAAACTAAGGTGACCTTAAGATCACCTCTTTTAACCCCATTTAACCTTGCATTTTATGTTAGTGGTCTGATGACTTGTTAAGGTGGCCTTAAGTTTCTGTGAATTACTTCATACTATTGCTATTGTGAATAAAACTAGAATATATTGTTGTATTGTAAATAAATAATATATCCCCCACTTGCTTGTTTCAACTCACTGAAAGAACTGATGCAACATGGGCAATGAAAGGGAAAGTAGGAATAGCTGTACAGAGCCGCTAATGTTGAAACATGCACTGCTCACGGACAATGTCCATTTACAGAACAACAAGGAAAAAGTGATGAAGCAACATTTAATTTGTGGTGGTACGACCACACAGAACAGTGTATATGGGCCATAACAGATAGTCCAGCGTTAGCACCATGCCACTTGTGTGCTTGTTTGGGATGAGCATAATCTTGTTTAAAATAGGCTAATGTGTTTATTAAGTATCACATTTGAGAGGGGAATGGTTGATTTCAAATGCTCTCGAACTTCTTAACTTTGGGCTTTAAACTATCTGGCTTACTGTCAGATTTTAAAGGGCCATGTTACAACTTATCGGGGAAAGTATGAATGAGGTAAAAATACCTTGTTAGAATGGTAGCTTGACAGACATATGTATCATGAAACTGAAGGAGTAAAGTATTTAGTTAGGGACCATTGCCAATCTGATAAAATTGACATTATCATCACTGCACATATATCGTACGGGTGGGGGTGGGGGGTGGGGGTGGGGGGGGTGGGGGGGGGGGGGTGGGGGGGGGGGGTCTTACACATAGTAAATTTGATAAAGCAGATAATTCTGAGCTATGGCTAAGTTTTGGGTTTTCAGTTAAGTCTATCTGGGAGTGGGCTTACCTTTTTTTAACTTTGGGCTTAAATATGTCCATAAATTTTTCTCCACTGTAAAAATTTGAAATGCCTGAAAATATAGAATAAATATAAAGAAGACCTCCCAAAATAAGTATTTAGACATTTTTATGTGGTTACAGGGTTTCCCCATGAAAAATCACCATCTTTCCAAATATAAGGTGTGCCAAACAGAGAATATATTTGTCACCAGTAAATATTTTGACCAGAAAAAAGGGTTACATCACACACATACAAAACAAAACTGTGGTTATTTTATAAGCTTGGTCTTCGCTAAGTTATCCTTTGTAAAATCCATTGAAGTCCCAGACTTAGCCAAGATAAAAGGCTCAGATTGGTGTAGTAAAAAAATTGGCTAACTCTAAGAACCTTTGAGAAAACAGAACCTGCTCTAATATATATTTAGTCATATCTCACAAGTATTTACATGTCTTCAATATCTGAAGTCACACTGAGCAGGTTTTCACCATTTTCCCAATTTTTGATTATCTATGCCAGATTCGATCAAACAGTGAAAGTAAACCACACGTAGGACTAAGATTAATGTTCTGTCTGCTAATAATACACTACACACAAAACAAAATTGAAGTACAAAGGTAAACAACAAGCTGCCAACCCTCGTTATCAGGACTTCCGAGGTACTGCTCTTGAATATAACAGTAATTTAAATTGACACAGTTACATAAAAAAGACGAAAAAAACCCCTACTCAACAGTATGTATAAAGACACCATAAATTATCTTTACTTTAGCAATAAAAATATATCTTGATTTATTATAAATTATTGAGATATAGTACTCAAGGTCTTGTGACTGGGAAGTTTGGCATCTAATCACATGCTGTCACATGTGTCTTGGTTCGACTGTCACAAGTGACAAGACCCTAGGCCCTGTCCCAATATGACCCTGGCTGTTGAATGAGAGACAAAATTTTAGCTTTGACTTGACATAGTCACTGATGTAGTTCAGATGTCATTTTAACATTAATATCCTAAACGCCTCAATGGCAGAGAGACAAATCCAATCTTTGTGCTCACAAAACACACATTTTTTTCTGGAATAATGGGTTTCTTTCATCAGAATTTACTAAAAACTGAAATGGAATGACTTTCATAATGTATCTTATACATAATGTACTAATTATACAAATTAATACACAGTCATTTTCAGACCATAACCACATAAGGATAACTAATATAAACCTGCGTTGTTACCTTTGGCAAGGCAGTTTTGTTTTAGGTGAGTCTGTCTGTGTCTACAATTACTCCAAAACTAATGAACCCTTCTTTAAGAAATGTTTTTTTTTGTGGGTAGGGTTTATGTAATCACTTTCAATGATTTTGGGTTTGTGGTTGAGATTAATCCAATAATAAAAAGCAGTTTTTGGGTGACATTACAGCCTGGGGATACTTGACTGTCTCGGCGAGGGCCTGCACTCTACGAGTGATTTCTAGTAGTTAGTGTTTGTTATACTAAAGCTTCTCCATGAATTTAATTAATGAGCATATATTCTTTCATGCAAAGACATAACATGTTGTAACATGAATTCTAATGATGGTATTATATGTTGTATTAAAATAGCCTTCCTGTCCAGCCACAGAAGAGCTTAGACATCTTCTGAACAACTCTGGTATTGAGGTTCAAACTGAGGAATGTCAAGGTGTGTGTGTTAAATTCCATCAGACAGACCAGAATAATCTCCACTTTCATGCTAAGAACAAAGAAATCAAAGTAAAAGGTAATATAAAATTTTCTGTAAATCAGAATTCATCAAATTTATCAAATGAGCTCAATATACACCATGTAGCCTTTACTGGTGTGACCTTTTTCACAAGGGGACTCACATCCCAACTTTGAAAAAAAAACACTAATCATTAATGATATTTATTGAAATACAAAAAAATAAATAAATAAATAAATAAATAAATAGTAGCTAATCCAACAATTGGAGGAATGGAACTTAAATATAATCATTTAAAAACCCTACCTCAAATAGATGCGTGGTCGGAACATGAAACTTATTTAGATTGTAAATAATAGAAGGTATTTATTTCTGAGTGACAGTTCATAATTATTCTTTTATTCCCGCTTACTCTGTACTTAACCAGTATCTGTGTGTCAGCTGTCTAAATTATTGACATATGGTAAATCAGTTCTAATGGAATAAAATGTGTGTATGTATGTCATGTACAAGTTGAGATTTTGTACAACGTACTTGTATCAATACATATCATAAATAATTTGTGCTTTAAACTGTACGTATTGAGAAAATGAAACTGAAACTACCAAACGTTTAGAGAAAAAAAAATGGTGGTTTGAAATTGAAAATCTTATCTCATTCAGACATGCCTCTTGAATGATGTCAGAGTGTTGTTGTTGTTGTTTTTATTTAGCAAAGGTACGTGTTTTATCTGGGCCATATGTTGTTAATAAATAAATGTTTACATTTTAAAGCCAGTGCGCACTGTGTCATGGAAATTACCCACATTGCATCACTGCATACGAAGATCTTGGTCAAAAACATTCAGATAAAACCCTAAATAAAAAGTCAAAGTTGGGGTTTTGTGTTCCGTTAGATAAACTTGGGTCATATTGGGACAGTTCATACGCATCGCCATAGCCTGGCCTTCCAGGCTGTCTGAATCATGATGCAAACATGAAAATATTTTTGCCATAATGCACTCTGTATTTAGAGGCCTTACGAGTCTGGGAGACTTCTCCTCAGCAAGCTAGGCTAAGTAAGTGTATGAGAACATTATGAAAAATACTTATAATGCAGTCAAACAGTATTTTCCAGTATTTATATGTACAAACGCCTGTGGCAAGGCTAGCATCCCCACTTGTGAGGAACGAACCCCCACACATGCGACTGTCTGGGAATAGATGCCAAACTTGCTAACTACAAGACCACCGAGGACCTCTGAACCCAGGATAAAAGGCACCAGACTTTAAGCTATGCCAACCCTTATTACTCCTCTCTTTTAAAATCTTATTTAAGTGCCGGTTTTCATGAAATTTTGTCAAACTCAATCAATTATAAATTACCTATAACCTATGGTTTAAACATTTATGTGTGAGTTTTAAACTCAAATTCGAGTTTCAGCATATTTATACTTGGGCATAATCTCACTTGATTTAGAATTTGTACTTACATGGGGCGGAGATTCCTATTGAAATTGTAACCGACTTTAAGATTTCCTATGAAATTTTGCAGTTTTGAGTGAAAATCTACCCACATACATTGAATCCCAAATTTAAGATATAAATCCAGACTTAGGGAGGTTATATTCGAGTTCAAGATTGAAATTACATTTGAAATTTTTTTTGAAAACCAGCCCTGGATTTGGATATATGATTGTATCTGAAAACTCAGAAAAAAAACCCAAATCATATAAGTATTGACACCACCCACATAAATCACACAAAAATTGACAGTTAAAGACAGGAAAAAAGTGAGATATCTTTAACTGAATTTACTTGTGGTCAATGCTGACAAATAAAACAAACATATTGTATTCTTGGCAGTCTGCCATATAGTTGTTTAAATGTGACTTGATTTTCTTTTGTTCTATTTTGAGCTTAAGTAGTATATAAATTGGTATTTATCTAAATAAGCCTGGAATATGGCGTTTAAAGAATTTTAAAAAAGAAAAGAAATGTTTGTGTTTATAATGCAACATAGTTTTTTTCCCTCCAGATAAAATAAAATTAAAATTATAAAGGATAAATAAAGGGATATGATAGTGGGTTTATGTTGGTGTCTTAGAACTTATTATTTAACCTTTTTCACTAAGAGAGTGAACATTTTGGCTGGATGTTTTTATGTAAGTTCAACCAAAGTTTTAGAGGTTCTCAGAGGCCTAGTGGGTTAGCAGGTTGACATGTAATCACAGGCTGTCACCTTTGTGTTGGTTTAACTCCCACAAGTGACAATCCTGAGGACCTGTCCCAATACGATCCTGGCCATTGAACGGGACGTAAAAGCCAAACTGAGACATTTCAATCAAAATGTGGTCAAGTACTTTCACATTCCTAAATCTAATTAGTTTGACAAGCAATAAAAGTGTTGAGAAAAGAAAACAAACTTGTTTTCAGAACATGTCCTGTCTTGCTCAACAAATAGACAAGTTTACAGTTGGCATTAACACAAAGCAAAATACAAAAAATCACTACACATAATCAGGCAAAAATATTTCCCCAAATGAAGACAAAAGCCCATGCTCAAATGACAAAATATACAACTTGTATAAAAGTTCTATTTTTTCCCCCTTTTCATTAAATGGTATGCTAGGTTCACACTTCTCGGAATAATTGTCTCACTGATGTATTTCTAAACATTCAAAAAAATAACTATTGTAGGTAGGTATGTCCATATGTTTTCAAACTTTTTGCCAGAATGTAAACAAAGATGATCATAATTCTTATTATTGTACAATGTATTAATAATGTATGCCAAACATTGACACAGGTTGTAATAGATCCCCGAAGTTCCTGGAAGATCTAGAAAAAGGGGCGTGGCCTATGTATAAGCCAGTATGTTAGTTTTGTTAGTAGAATCATTAATGAGATATACAATAGCCCTTCCCTAACAAATATTGTATATGACCACAACTTTCTGAAAATCTGGGCATACAAAAAAAAACCTTGCTTCTCCCTGAGATATGAAACCTTTGCTCTATGAAACACTGACCCAAAGCAGCCATCTTTCCGATTTGTGCCATCATATTAGCTCAAAACAACTGGAATGACTTCTTTTCTTACAGATCTGAAGTGGGGGGAGGGGGGGGGGTAATATACTATTGGAACAGTGTGAATGGAACATTATGGATGTTTTGTAGATTTCGGCATTGAAAATGAACAAAGGAGAAGCCTACCATCAGTGATAAACAACACAGCTAATGCGAGGTGAGAAGATTGATCACATTGTATCATTTTCATTTTACAGATAATGTGAGCTGGAATAAAGACTGAATGGATCTTTATTATAACAATAAATATTGGTACATTTTAACAGGAATACAAATGGTAGAAGATTACTCAGACATTAGTAAATGAAGCATCCAAAATTTTTTTCTTTTGATAAAGAACCTGGCAAATATTCTGTGAAATGAATTGCAGTAAGGTGCTAACATTTTGCCACAAACGTAAAGCACAGTGGTTGAAGGGCTGAAAAGCACACAGTATCACCCATTCTTCTGTCACATGTGATGCCAAAGGCACTTTCTAAAAATAGAGTCAAGAGAATAGTTGGGAGCTAAACTTATGAATATGGAAATAAGGTATTATGTTTAGGTCACACCTTTTCCTTGTACCCCATTTACATCACAGGTGGTATCACCTGCGTTAACAAGCGTTTGGTGAATTGTCCTTGTTCTGAAATCACTGTCTGATGTCTGTATGGGACCTTACAAGTCAGTGGCGAACCGTCCATTACCTTGCGCGTACGACGGAAGTTTCAAATTGTTTAAAATTTCCACCTCTGATTTTAGTGCTGTGAGCATAGGCATACGAGTTCAAGCATGCGTGTACGAATTTTTTTACCATGGTAACCGAAGGTGTGGTTCACAGTGTACATAAGGTTGTGATTTGGTCGTCTTTTGGTATAATACGGCTATGTGTTTTTCTGACGGCTACCAAAGGTGAGTTGAGTTTAATGGAGGTCACTTCTCAGTAACCAACGTTTGTAGTACTGTCATATCCTACTGTTATTGACAGTTAAAAACCGTGCCCATAAGTGTCCGTCCACCTGTAGTGGGAACAACTCGGGCGAAATGGGGAGACCTAGGGGCGCCGAGGAAACCTTCTAACCATGGGACACACCGCCTGTAGTGTGAATGGAGCATTACAGTTGTATCTGTATGTACATGTATATGATTTCAACTTGACAACCTTGTCATTATGGCTAGAAAAAGAGACCTCATATTATGCAAGTACACATTGAAGAATGAGCCACCACAGTATATCCATCACACGAACCTCTTTCACCCTTCCCACACACATATACAATACAGCTCATGAAAGGCCATTGCAGATTTGTCCAGTATGTCAAAACAGCTGTCATAAATACAAAATGATTTCTGAACTGTGTCAGATATCCTATCCTGTGAATCTCAATGAATGCGTCATATCAAAATACAAAACAGATCGAATGTGGTTGAACCATAACCAAAGGTAGATAACCCCATTTGGTTGAAGCTTGTGACCCTAGCATGGATAACTATGACCTAGGTACCAGATTTCAATGTCACACAAATGTTGTGTACTACCTCAGAACCCTGTTGGACGTGGTTTTTTATCAGTCAGCTGACATTATGGTATCACTCTGCGGCATCCACGTCTGCGTGAACAACTTCTCCTCCAAAACTACAGGGCCTAGAGACATGCTGTTTTTTAAAAGATACCTTATCTACCGAGGATGAAAATTTGTTCAATGCATGCAAATCTGTCTGTTTGTCTGTTTGCTAGAGACATTACAAGGGAGGTACCCCCAACAAAAGTGTTAAAATTATCACAATTTTCTCAGTGACTATTGCAGGGATTTCTCTCAATTTTTGCATATATGTACTAGACCACAAGTAGATTCCCTTATGTGAGTATCTGTCTTAATATTTTTTATAAATTTTTAAAATAATTTTAATGCATTAAAATTAATGAAATAGTGCACTAAATCACTTATTTTCTCATTGACTATTACAGGGATTAACATAGTAAAATTCCAGACCTGTGGCTCATTGCATAGCTGAGTAATAGCTACTTTGAGGTTCTTACTCAACACTAATCATTTATAACTTGAAAAATATTGCATTTAGAGAATTTTGTGTAAATATGTTATTCAGCTACTTTTGGGTCAACTATGACATAGTAAAATTGCAGACCTGTAGCTCATTGCATAGCTACTAATAGCTACTTTGAGGTTATCAGTGTTGAGTAAATTGCTTGTATATTCAAAACTGTTGCATTTAGAGTATTTTGTTTTATATGTTTTTTATGTACTTTTGAGTCAGCTGTAACATTGTAAAATTGCAGACCTGTAGCTCATGGCATAGCATAAATCAGTTGTTACTGGGAAACTATTGCATTCAGAGAATTTTGTTTAAATATCTTATTCATCTACTTTTGAATTAGCTATAACATTGTAAAATTGTTGTTGTGTAACTCATGACATAGCTATGTAATAGCTATTCTCAGGTTTTCACTGTTGGGTAAATCAGTTGTAACTTAAAACTATTGCAGTTTAAGAATTTTCTATAAATATGTTGTTCATCTACTTTGGGGTCAGCTATAACATAGTAAAATTGCAGACCTGTATGTCATGGCATAGCCAAGGAAGAGCTTCTTTCAGGTTCTCACTGTTGAGTAAATCAGTTGTAACTTGAAAACTGTTGCATTTAGAGAATTTGTTTAAATATGTTATTCATCTACTTTTGAATTAACTATGACATTGTAAAATTGGAGACGTGTAGCTCATGGCATAGCTGTGTAATAGCTATTCTCAGGTTCTCACTGTTAAGTAAATCAGTTGTAACTTGAAAAATATTGCATTTAAAGTATTTTCTATAAATATGTTGTTCACCTACTTTTGGGTCAGCTATAAAATAGTAAAATAGCAGACCAGTAGCTCATCCCATAGCTGAGCTATAGCTAATTTGAGGTTTTCTCTGTTGAGTTAATCTGTTGTAACTAAAAAACTATTGCATTTGCAGTATTTTCTTTAAATATGTTTTTAAACCTACTTTTTAGACCTAAACAGTTACCTTGTTATTTTCCTTCTGAACACCATTTACAGGACACAACATGGTGTCCTTGTCTTCTGTCACTTCTACTCTGAAGCTCAAAACACACATTCAGCTGACACAGAGCCCGTTCACGGGCACTGATTGCTTGTTTTGTAAATAACACATATACATATACATACAGTACAAATTAATCATAATTTTGTCCTCTCTGTCCTGTCATTTCTAACCCCCAACCATATTTTAGTAAGATGCCTTTAAACTATAGTAGAGGATATGGGTTTTATGCATCTGTGAAACTTATTCTGTGTCTATATATATGAAATAAATTAATGTTATGGCCTACAAAATTAAGACAATTGACATCTTATTTGAACAAACTGAACACAAAATTCAGAAAATTAATATATTTTTTTCAACATATTTTGGAACCCTTATACCAAAACAACAAATTTTTTACACTTTATACAATAGAGAAATTTCTCTTATAAATCACTGAATGTTTATAGTTACATGTATTTCATTTTCAAGTGTAAAATATTATATTATAACTTCCTTCTGGCCAATAGTGGGAGTGTCATATGTAGATCTGATATTAATGTAAATGCAGGGGAGTAAATCCCAGAAACACAATACACGTATATACATATTTTTTTCCAATATGGGAAGTATTGCTTATATATTTCATATAGTTATGCTAACTACATCCAATAAAATGTGATATACAGGAAAAATAAAATAAAAATTCCCCACTCATCATAGTCTGAACATGATTAAATTGCATCTATAAAATGTCAATTTTCTTTTTTAATAGCAATTTTCCACTTTATGTTGAATAACACATTTTCAGATAGTCTTCCAAACATTAATATCCTGATTTTACTGAAATGAATTTTGCAAAATTGTTGAACTAAGTACGTACTGCTGACAAAAGGGCAGAAGTAAGAAAGAGCAGCTATTTTAGAAAATGTTGTATATCCATTTGCAGTTGTAAATGAGTAATTTATCTTATCGCCCCATTTAATGCTACAGATTAAATGAACCATGGGACATCTCTCTCAGAAAAAGAGAAAGAAGTAACACAATAGAAAATCTTTATTCTTTCAGTGAACCTCAGGTTAGATGTTCCAAAAGAAAACAAAGACTGAGGAAGTTTAAAAAAGGTAGTTTTTTTTATTTATTGCATGAATTTAGCATGTCTCTAATCCTCTAATCACTGGATAAAATTGTGACTAGTTTATGATCTCATGATGCTTGTTGATTGAGAAGATGCAACACCAATTTTATTAGTAATAAATTCAAGTGCAAAGTGCAAAAAATGGTAAAATATAGTCAAATATATGTGACAATAAAATTAAAACATATTAACTAAATTTCTAATTATTATTTGAATTATATTTAAAAATAAATAAATGTTATTAGTTTATCCCAATCATCATGACAATCACCCAGCAGTCCTAGTTGACAGAATTAGACAACAAATAGATAAATTGTTTCAGAAGTTAAAATTTTAGAATGGATTTGTCTTATTTTTCAGGATTATGCCATAACCCCATTCTTGAAACAAAAGTAAACGTTAACACTGTTTCTGTGTTCTATGTGTATCTTCAATCTACAGCCTGTTTCTGTGTTATATGTATGTCTTCATTCTACATTCAGTTTCTGTGTTCACTGTGTTCAGTGTGTCTTCATTCTACCACCTGCTTCTGTGATCACTGTGTGTCTTCATTCTACAACCTGTTTCTGTGTTCACTGTGTGTCTTCATTCTACAGCCTGTTTCTGTGTTCACTGTGTGTCTTCATTCTACAGCCTGTTTCTGTGTTCACTGTGTGTCTTCATTCTACAACCTGTTTCTGTGTTCACTGTGTGTCTTCATTCTACAGCCTGTTTCTGTGTTCACTGTGTGTCTTCATTCTACAGCCTGTTTCTGTGTTCACTGTGTGTCTTCATTCTACAGCCTGTTTCTGTGTTCACTGTGTGTCTTCATTCTACAGCCTGTTTCTGTGTTCACTGTGTGTCTTCATTCTACAGCCTGTTTCTGTGTTCAGTGTGTGTCTTCATTCTACAGCCTGTTTCTGTGTTCACTGTGTGTCTTCATTCTACAGCCTGTTTCTGTGTTCTATGTGTGTCTTCATTCTACAGCCTGTTTCTGTGTTCTTTGTGTGTCTTCATTCTACAGCCTGTTTCTGTGTTCTATGTGTGTCTTCATTCTACAACCTGTTTCTGTGTTCTATGTGTGTCTTCATTTTACAGCCTGTTTCTGTGTTCTTTGTGTGTCTTCATTCTACAGCCTGTTTCTGTGTTCACTGTGTGTCTTCATTCTACAGCCTGTTTCTGTGTTCTATGTGTGTCTTCATTCTACAGCCTGTTTCTGTGTTCTTTGTGTGTCTTCATTCTACAGCCTGTTTCTGTGTTCTATGTGTGTCTTCATTCTACAACCTGTTTCTGTGTTCTATGTGTGTCTTCATTCTACAGCCTGTTTCTGTGTTCTTTGTGTGTCTTCATTCTACAGCCTGTTTCTGTGTTCTGTGTGTCTTCATTCTACAGCCTGTTTCTGTGTTTTATGTCTGTCTTCATTCTACAGCCTGTTTTTGTGTTCTGTGTGTCTTCATTCTATAGCCTGTTTCTGTGTTCTATGTCTGTCTTCATTCTACAGCCTGTTTCTGTGTTATTAGGTGTGTCTGCAGTATGCTGGGTCCTATTCTGTCCTCTGATGACCTGTGCTGTTTGCTGTGTCCTGGAACCACCAGACTTCAGTGATGAGGACGATTACACAGATGACCCAATGCTGTGCTGTTGGTATAATACAAACTATGTGCCTTCCTACAAGAGGAAATGATGACAGAACAATTTTGATATTTTTATATAATGTGTTCATAGTGTCTAATAACTATATCATGTACCTGCCATTGACTGGATTTGAATGAGACTTTAATTATAGCTTGGTACAAGATAGAAAATGCGTTTATTCAATAATGTAAAAACCTTATCAGAGTTCTTAATTCAGACTCATATGTTTGTGTAGGTACACAATGGGGCAGATAAAAATATTCCAGAAAGTGAGGAAATTTGTAACTTTTTAAGGTTTGATTTGATAAAGGATTTGCAGTTTTATGTAGATCTAAAATCTTTCTTATGAAACAGAATATAGCACTATTTACATAAAGTAGACTATGCTGCAGTGATACCCGAAAATAATGGGGAAGTGATAAAATGTGATCAGCCAAGAGTTCAAACCTCCCTGTTTGTACTACAATAGTCAATTTCATTTTAAGCAAAAATCCAAGTATCTAGAGTCAGTGACTGATTCACAATTATGCATCACTATGTAACTTGGTTAACTGGTTTATAGCTAAAAAAATAACATAAACAATAAATTTAACATCCAGCCAATCAGGATGAACGATATATATAAAAATCTAAGATGGATTTTGACCTATCATGTGCCAATTGGGTGCTGATTTCGTGATGAAATTATTCTCATCCATAAAAAGTCACACAAAGTGTTAACTAATTAGCTGTTTCTCATATAAAGTCTATTTATAATTTGTGCTTATGTCACTGCATATTTTAATCAAAAGAAACCTACATTATTACACATTAAACAAGCACAGACAAGAACTTTTGTTCAAGTTGTGCCCATTTATGATTGGAGGTAGTGTGTGTCAGGATAAGGTTCTATCATATCTCAGTGGAGATGTTTCCCAATGGTTTAAAGCAGAACTTGTTTCTTTAAATTTCATATAGTGGCCAGTCACTTTAATTACAATGGAAGCCAACTGCCGTTGGGTCCTATCCTGGTGGCTGGCCAAAGAATAGGGACATTGATAAATGATCATATCCGAGACTCTGTGTATCAGTTAGGGGAACGACAGTCAGAACTTGCACTTTACTTGTTCATTAGTGGATTGGTCAAATATAGCTCTTAGAGTCTTGGAGCAAAGGAGATATTGAGTACAAATATACATTACGATAAAATAAATATGTGCCAAACAATAAAATCTCTTCCATGAAGAGGAACAATTTGTTTCCAATTTGGCAGTTCAACTTTTGCTAGAATATACCAGTTATAAAACAGTAATAATGATGACTTAAGTGGCATTAAGTATACTAAACAATAACTTTCAACATCTTACAACATTAAACACTTTGCCTGTTATATTGCCATTCAAACATAGTCACAATTCAGTTTTGTGTTCATATTGAGTTTTACTGTAGCTTAAATTTTGGAGTAGTATTCACAGAAACAATGCTTCTGTAGTTGTCATTAAAAGTATTAGGCTTTTGAGTTTTGTTTTTGTAAGTATTTACAGTTCTTTTGAAACTAAATTTTAGTCTTATAATTCCTCAAATTTTATGTATTTAAAAATACATATTAAAGTGCAGTTGTTTAAGATCCAGTTATATGTATTTGTGATAAATTTATCAGTTTTGTTCTCTTTGATGTAAATAGAATACATTATAATGTACATTTTTTTGCACACAGTATTAATTTTCTAACATGAATGCATAAAAACAGCCCAGTATTAAAATACGATTCTTTGTTTATTTTGATCGGGACTGCGTCTCAAATGAGATTTTTGCTTAACTGAGTTTGTTCGGTTAACTTTGTTGAACAAAGGTTATTTGTATTTTGTTAGTATGATAAAAATTGTTAATTATTTTATGTTTACCTTGAATGCTACATGATTTAAAACTGATTAATTGAGGTTATCAAATCCTAGCAACATATGTTCTGATACATTTTTGCTAGTATTGTGTACCTAACTAAAGCTTATTGGGACTTTAAAATGTTTATGCATATATTATTCAAAATTTATGCAATAAATAATTGATTAACCAGATATGTTACATGGGTGCAGCCCCAAGCCACTCTTAAGCCAATCTGCAGACAAAGCAATGTCAATGATAACCTTTTTATCATTTACAATACCTGAAAAAAAACATTGCAACAGAATAAAATTTTACGGGGAAGTCATTTTACACAAGTAGTTATATCTTCCCATTAAAAACTTTTGGAAATTCTTATCCCTTTGTTCCTGTTTCAAATTTACCAATAGTTACTGTAATTATTTTATGAATTTACAGAAATTCACTGGAATTATTTTTTTCTCTTCTGGCTAGGTTCTGCTAAAGTCATTATAATAGATTAAAAATATCACCAAGAATTTATTTTCACTGTCCAAACGTATGAGCTAAGAGAACTAAATCACTTAGTGTTGTGTAATTGTAAATATTTCAGTAAATCTCAGATAAAAGGTCTACCAGAAGATATCTGTTCATTTGATCTGATCCAACAGGTAGGCTTCTCACCTTTATGCAATAATTTTGTAATCTCTTAAAACTCCATTCACGTTTATAGCACATAAAATTATGTGGTTTAAAGGACAAACTGGTGAAACAACGAATTTTATTTATTCATGATAAATTTATCATTTATTTTTGCAGAACATTTTTGTAACTAGGATTTATGTATGTAACATGTCAGTGGAAATGTTTAACGCTACACTAGTGGTTTCCAGTTACCAGACAGTCGAAAAAAAGAGTCTTTGTGCAATCCCATCGCCTCCAGTGCTGGTTGAAAATGACAAACACGCCCAATTTCTATGTACACAAAAAATATTTAGCTAAGCTCAAAATTTGGCAGAATAGAATTTTCTACAACTTAATTAAAGTTATTATAATTTTGTTAGCAGCATCTTGGACTTTCTTGTTTTATCCAAATGTTTTACTTACAGTGCTGAGCACCAGTTGATACTTTCCCTGTACATGTTTAATTGCATTTCAAATGTTTATTTAAGATCTATTATACTTGTGTTTCATATTTCAGAGGACACTGTCTAGTGTTTGGCTTTTGTAAACAGTGGGCAATTAATAAAGCTTATTTAATGAGTTAGTCCTCTAAGTATGCAATTTAAAATAAAATAAATTGCACAAAGAAAAAGGAAAGTGAAGGCCAAACTGTGTAAAAGTTTTGTCATCATAGATATTTGGAGTAACTGATTAAACTACAAAAACAGAATCTCTATCATTAAAGACAGTTGTTAATTTTTTAGTTGCACTAATTAAACCTATGTAAAAACTGTCAAAAAAGTTAACGATACAAAGTTAAATAAAAGAAATTGCACAAAGGACAAGGAGAGTGAAAGCCAAACTGTATAAAAGTTTTGTCATCACAGATATTTCGAGTAACTGATCAAACAACAAAAACAGAATCTCTATAATTAAAGATAGTTGCTAATTTTTTTAGATGCACTAATTAAACCTTAGCCAAATTGTTCTTACATTCTAAGCTTGAGTATATACATGCATATATCACTTCTTTTTTGCTGTTAGTCACATGTGTGATTAAGTTATTTGGTGCTTGTTAAATCCTGTCTAAATTATTTTTGTGTTAAAATGAAATGGCTTAGTCACAAGTGTTATGTATACACATTCTTTATTGTATTTTTTGTTTGTAACGTTTTGCAGTTGTTCTTTTTTCATTACTGATAATGTAGTCTACCTTCTTGTCTCCCTCAGAATGGTTGATAGATAATGCAAGGTGACACAATTATCTCATCAATAAACTACATTACAATATTTCTTGCGTTATTTGTACGTGTTTTATTCCAAAAGAAATCTAAAATCTATTGCACAAAAAGGTATGTCATCAGGAAATACACCAGATGACCTCTTTACAGATTATATATATATAATTTATATACATGCAAGGTACACGTGAGTCATTAAGAAGCACCTACAAACACTTGCACGGAAAACGCACTTGCAAGACGTGCATGTGTTACAAAAGTCTCTTGTAACTTACCCTTGATTTTTGGATGCATGTATGGTTACTAGCCATATTGTGATCACACAGAAAATAATTTGCATGCCAAGTCCATTGCAGGGTGTCTGTGACCTAAACATTCTGTTATAAATCGCATGTGTAGCTTTAGTGTCCCTTGCAAATTAGCTGAATTTTCTCTTCAACAAGGAGATACAATAGGATAGAAGAGATGCTTTAGTTATTTATCAGTGCTCGTAGGATTACAATACACTGCTTTGAACTACTTTTAAGCATTTTGCAATATTTTTTCACGTCTTTAACAAGGACATACGATGGGATATAAGAGATGCTTTAGTTATTTATCAGTGCTCTTAGGATTACAATGCACTGCTTTGAACTACTCTTCACTACTTTTAAGTATTTTGCACTACTTTTTTCACGTCACCACTATCTGACTTGGCAAAAACAATGTGACAATAGGCTACAAAATATATTTAAAATTAATGCTTAAAATATAATCAGGTCTTGCTGGAATTAAAGATATCCTCAGTGGTCTAGTGGTAGTAAGTTTAGCATCTAATACAGGCTATTACATTTGTACATGTAGGTTCCGCTATCATTAGTCACAGGGCTGGGGGCCTGTCGAAGTTATGACACTGGCTCTGAACACAATTCAGGTGTTATACCCCTAACTTGATATGAAGAACTTGTAGCATGCTGCAGAATTGACCCAACATCACCTTAGTACTTTAGCTAGACTTGGGAAGTACTATATATGTTTATGTTAAGGCAATCTGCTAAACATTATGTGAAGTCATGCTAATATTATAATTAGAAACAATAGAAACATTTATATATATCACAAAATTGATGAGGATAATCTGGTATGCTGGAATCCATAGAGGGACAGCCATAAAACCGAGAAAAAGTTGTAACTCAGTAAGCACTTGCCAGGTGAGTATGATTATGGAGGTGTGTATGTTGATCCAAACAGGTAATTCTTGAATTGGCTCCTAAAACTGCCACGCCTGCAGGTGGCTTTTCTGGGACAAACTAAGGAAACTGTGGTCTTCATTCTTCCACTGATTTTGTTGGCTCTAACTTACCTATAAGTTAGCAAACTTGTGTTAATCAAAACCTTAGTTTACTGTTGGTTAATATTTTCATTAAAAACACTCAAATTTAAAGATAACTCAGACCCTATCGTTAAGTGTTACTTATTTAACCCAGCAGGCACATGCCTTGAAATGTTGTTGATTTAGAGTTGAAAACAGGTCCTGATGTTAAAATCCTGATTATGAACTGCTAAAGCTAAGTTAGTTTTCTGACATGAAAAAGTAGTGATATTTTGACCAGAAATCATGGTGATTTTTGGTTGAAAAATTGATGCTAACAAAATTTCAACACTATTTCAAAGCTGGATTTCTGACTGGAAAAAGTAGTGATACTTTATACAAAAATCAACACTAAATCAAGTTAGGTTTTCTGACATGAAATCTTAGCCATGTTATTGAACAGAAAACAGGTTGAATGTTGGGAAATGAATGACTAGTGACTGTTGATTGAAAATTCTTTTTCTACAGGGAGATATAGTGATTAAGTCTAACTTTTATTAGAATAGTTTTTAAATTTGTAGGTATTTGGAAAAGACTAATGTTGAGACTTAAGATAATAAAGATGATAAAGATTATGTGTACATGTACTTGTACATTTTTATCCATTCCCTTTATTAATTTATAGCAACAACAAAGCTGATGCACCCAATTATAATTTTTTTAATTTATCATAATATTTTAATTAATGCAATTCCTGATAATTAAAATAAAAGTTTTGAAGTCAAACTTATCTTAAATTAAGAAAAATATAAATTCAAACTTATTCATCAAACTTTGTCAATTAATTTTGTTTCTCAAATACTCCCATGCTCAAATAACTAGTTTTTTTTAGATTGCACGTTTACACTAAAACTTCTCTAAGAGAACCTAAGCTATAACATTTTATCACAGAGCAGTGAGGTCATGGGTTGCTTATTTTTACCTATGCAGAACATTAGACCTGTGACTAAAATTAATTAGATAACACAGGAGGGGTGGAGGTTTACCCTTGTTCAATTGCATGCATGGTGTTTACTTCTTAAGGGCTGTTTTTTGTGGTCAAAGTGATGATTAATTAAGGTGGGGAGTATTGGGTGAAGTTCTACAAATGTGGCTATTCTTGTACTTTTTTCAGTTTATATGACAAAGTTGTATAATACGCAAGAATTTGAACTGAGCATTGTGGCTTTGCTACAAGATTATAGCTTTTTTATAATTTCAGTATAATTATAACCAACCTAATAAAACATTTAAAAGAAAATCATTGGATAAAATACCGAAGATATAAATAATGTTACAATTGTTTGTTTTTACAAAGAAAAAAGTATAAATTTATTTTAAAATTTCACAAAAAGAATTTCAATTGAAGTCATTGAATAATACTGGTCCTATTAATGACATAAAATGGATATCTAGTTAGAAAATAAGTTATATCTGAAATCCGGTGCAAAATTATGTGTCATTACAATGTAATCAGAAATAGAATAATGAATATATAATGATTCATAAAAGCATGTCATCTTGGAAAGAATTAATTATTTTGAAGTTGTATCCAAATTTTAAAATATGTATATGGATAGTTATTGTATAATATTATTAAGATGCTATAATTATGACACACAAGCTACAATGATTCAAATAAATAAGCCATGTAAACAATATGATTTCACCCATTGAATTCAACCCTATTTCAGACATTGGATTCAACCAAAAACAGTTTGCAAAATCTACACGTATTTCAACCAGATTTCACCCATTGAATTCAACCTGGTTTCAACATGATTTCACCAGTTGGATCCAACTAAAAACGGTTTGAAAAATCTACACATATTTCAACCAGATTTCTATTCTGGATTCACCCGGATTTCAAAGTTGCATGCCTGTTAGGAAACCTCTATTTCTGTACATGCAACAAAGTAGAAAGTTATCATTATTGTATAAATAGTGTTATTGAAGTGTTGTACGGTCAGGTGATGAGTAATTTACCTTAAAGTTACAATAATTGAGATATTTCAACTATCATTTATAATCTTGAGGAAATCTATAACGACAATGCAACGACTACTGACAGTGTATCGGCTATTCAAAGAATATACTTTTATTTACTCCCTGAATACCTTAGTAAAGTGTAGTTACACAGTCATTAAGATTACTTAGTTTACTATTTTACGATTGCTTACATTTACAGGCCCCTGATGGCATATTTCCAAGAGCAAGTAAGATTAATAATACACACATAATATATCTCATCAGTTAACTGTCCCTAACTTTGGTTAATCTTAAATTATATTTTGGGAAAAAAACAACAGAGAGATTTCTCACTCTTCTAAATTATATCAGAGTCAGCAACTGACTGTTATTTCGAAAATATATTCCAATTTGCTACAGTAGCTACTGTATAGCTTCTTCTAAACTTTCATTGTATTGAACAAAACAAAATGAAAGTGAAAGTGAGCTTAAGTGACACAAGATTTACAAGATTCGTGTAGTAATTAAAGGTTGTAAAACACTCAACACAAGATCCCCTCTACTACAAGATAGACTTCTAATGGAAAGACAAAGGCTCAAGGAAGGGCATTTGTAAGCGTCCCTGAGATTTTTAAGTGGTCATGTGTTGGACTATGTATCTGTACCTGGAACCGAAGCCAGGTCCTTTGTGGTCGAAGGAGAGTGTAACCAGTAATCCAGTGACATATACTAGGAAGTTCTAGTCATTTTATCATGGATGGGGAAACTTTGAAAGTTACTGACCTGTAAAGATACAGCACTCAAAGCACATGATCAAGATTCAAACCCATGATACTACCCTGCAACTCTTGCTTTAACTTCAAAGCATCCTTTCAATGTGATTGGCAAGTTCTGTTCATTCTTACAACAGATAGCTCAAAAGATAGTTCTGTTAGCAAATTATTTAGGTCTTAGATAACTATGTTGAGCAAACCATTGAGAAAATCATAACCTTAGGTTACTGTGGATTTAACTTTTCTGAAAAAACTCTTCTAATTTAAAAATAACTATTCGTCATGTAAAACCAAATAGTTCTTTATTCAACTAAATATAAAGTTACCACTGTTGAATGAAGCACCATTATTGCATGAAACAAAGTTACTGAAGTGTTGTGCAGTGACGTTATGTGAACATAAATGAAAATTGACAAAGGTTTTTCTAGAGCAGGGGCTCAATATAGTAAATGGAAATGTATTTTTATATTTTGGAAATACTTCTTAAGGTTGTGCCTCAGGAATGAACCCCCCCCCCCCCTGCACCTGAATGCAGGAGAGCACATTCCCAAGTAGATTGGACCACCATTTCAAAGGGACTGGTATCACATATGGTGCCCTTCACCTAATCCATCAGCATTGTATACATGACTCACGCTTCATGACTCAGGCATTGCAGTCATGGCTCACTACTAAAATACACACAGACACTTAAATCTATTGCATATAGGTTATAATGATTTTTATTATGAAAAATCAGAACATTGAACTCAAATAATGACATTGAAACAAAATAAAGTTTTATTTTTGACAAACTCTATTAAAGTGGTATATGACTATATTATGCAAAAAAATAAGGGACATACTATGTGAAAGTGTGCACCATATTACGATCACAAATATGTTTCATTGCCTTTTACTCCTTTTATCGGGAAGTGCTAAATGTAAACACAAACGTCAATAATCCATATATGATGGCCAAGTAGTCCGACAAATTTCAAAGTCGCAAAGAAATATAAGATGGGATTTGAAAATTTATTATAGAATAACATCAAACCTTTCTACTAATATAGTTTAAGTAAATTGTGCATGGAATGAAATAAAATTTCAATTTAAAAATAACTGAACATTATTACACAAAAAACCAGTAATATTTATGCAGCCCAATCCTTCAAGGAAATAATCCCAAAACAAAGCATGAAGTTACCTTATACCACAGTACCCCAGTATGATGCAATAATCCAATGGCCTAAACTTCCAGGCGATTGTAAAAGGGCAAAGTTGCAAGATAAATTTTAGGTCAATAACATAGCCATAAAGCCCTAATTACTAGCTGCAAAAAGCCATTTTAGAACTTCATTTGTTGCATACAGTTATGCCAATGTTCCACCAAACGATTAATCCCCGATTGGTCCTGGGACCCTTAATCCTTGAGAGTCTGTGAAAAAAATCTTGATCCAGGTGTGAGATCAAACACATATCGTCCTCAGGAAGCCTCAGATGTCCCCGGACAAGTCATGATCATTCCCTGATTATGAGACAATTAAGCTAAGTTTGTGATCAGTTTCAATCCCGATCCTGTAGGGGATATACCGACTGGGTCTCAGACTGGTTTGAGGCTTCTTCAGGCCTCCTGTGACTAATAATAGATTTCTTAAGACAGCAATGGGCGATTTTTGTTGAGGCTTGGGACTAAGTTCAGACCTTTTGAGACTAAGAGCCCTGAGCTTAGGAGTAGCAGGACGGCTGAGACAACATAGGATTGTGTAAATTTGGGTCTGAGGATGCCTCAGGAAGCCTGAGACTGGGGAATTTGTGGGTAGGGGCGAAAGTGGATCGGTTACAGTCGTGAAAAATACCAAACATGTTTGAGATTTATACCGACCAGAACAGATCCAAACAGACTCAAACAGACTGCCCAGGACTCCGAATCCGATCCCCAAAAACCCTTCATTGGGAGCCTTAATCTTGTGGTGGAACAGGGGCATTAGTTCAGAATGACATGCAACACCGTTTTTCTTCACAAATAAGCCTTTGACAATTTATGAATTATAAGGGGAAAAACCTCACAGAAATTGTGAGAAGCCTGTGGAGTCACCCATTACCCACATAACCACATGGGAAATACCATTACAAGGACATCTCAATAAGTGATCCCACCAATTTGTTCCATTGGAGACAAGCCAACGTTTTTAAACGGGAAAAATTTTAAGTCACGGAATCTGCGTAGAAATACACTGTTTCCAACTGTGGAAATTTTTAAAACCAAGCCATTTTGCGTCAAAGTATATTTTGTCAAAGCTTTACTTTGATATTCGAGACGCATGGGAAAATATTGAACAAAACACAGAAGAAAGAAAAAAAAAACATAACAAAACAAACACAGGCCCAGACGTATTGACACCATATTTATGGACCAAAAATCTATACCATAAATATACTGACATGATCATTTGTAAATTGTGGTCAGTATTAACGCATTCCTATGTTTAAGCAGCTTATTGATATTTGGTGTTATTCATCAAGTTTTGCCTCCTTTGTAAGTGAGAATTTACACTTATTTTCTTTGCTATTTTTATCGGAATGGGTGGCCACATATGATGAACAGACATAAACATACACAGTGCAAAATTGATTAGGTCTGGCTCCAAATTCAAGGACTGTCAGGTAAGGGGTAGACTTGCTCACAAGTCCATACTTTGGGGGTTTTGAGAAAATGAATGAGTGCATTTTATAACAGCTGGATTTTGCAATCTCAGTGGAAGTAGAAGGGACTTCCTTCTAGAGGGAAATGCTCTCATAGAATCATAGTGCACTAAGGAAGGACCTTGCATAAGGTCTTGGTAAAGAGGCAAAGCTTTAAAATCGGCTAGAGTCGGGAAAGAAAGTTGCTATTCATATTTAGAGAGTGACCTAAAAAACGGGGAAATTTGAATGCATACTAGCCCTAGTTGAGATCAAAGCGCGAAGTGTAGGAACTACCAGATTTTTAATAAAATCTATCCCTACCATCCCTGATCTTACTTGGAGTAACCAGGACTTGAACCCAGCTATCCCCAACCGTAATACAAAAAGAATTCAAATGTTTGTAAAAGCTGTTGCAAACAATTGGTCACTCAACTCTTCATTCCTCTTTCTTTTGATCAAACTTTGTCTTGTAGCTCCTCCGCTTGTTTTCTTTTCTCAAGCTCTCCTTTATACTCCTTCAGCCCCCCCCCCCCACCCACCCCCCCGATACTTTTAGGCACTTTTGCAGAGGGACTCAGTTTTACCGGTGTTAATACAACACTTTAAGTGGTCAAAAGTTTTACAGGATAGACGGAAAATGGCCAGAGTTACAATCCTAGTGTTACGGGATTCTCCACTTTGCCCTGTCAAGGCCCTTAACGGAAAATTAAGTGACAACCCTTCAACTAAGGATGAACCCTTGTTTTTATGTAAGAAAAAAAATCTTTTTTTTTTTTTTTGGTAGCAGAAATTCGGGGGCACTAAAGCTACAAAATATTTCAAAACATTTCACATTCCCGTAACTTTAGAAGTGGTCGGGCCACCTGTGTCTTTGGCCCTGGTGTATCTATTCAGGATATTCAGGTCCAACGTTAGACTTGCTCCAAATCTTTGTATTTCTTATTCCACTGAATCTGACACACATGGAATCATTATGAATCCATCTGATGGGTGGAGATCCCACTCTCAAGTGACATAGAACTTCGGGAAAAAAGTCAATCAGTCCTCATATAATACCTAAGACAAAAGGATTAAAGAAAGTCTAGTCCAACGTACTTGTAGACTTGCTACATGAAATCATTATGAACCCACTTGATGAGTAAAAAAAGCTTCTGTCTGGAGAAATACTTTTGCCAGCCCCACATTCTGGTTAAACATTCATAGACAAAAGGACTTGATAAAAGTCTAACGTACTTGGTCCAGTAAGTATGTGTGGCTCTCTCTATATAAAATATAAAGCTTCCCCTCTCAGCAAATTCAGTTGCTGATGCTACTTTTTGTGCCAACTTGCATCACTGTTGTCTACTTCTTGCTTTCCACTGGGTGTTTGGGTGTCAGTACTCTATGCATTTCCCACCCACACATATCAACTTAATGTCCTTTGTGTTACATATATTTACTTTAAGCACCCCTGATTTTTGTATATTCTTATTTTTAGATGTATCTAAGATATTCCCATAAATTCTGAATCTAAAAGTAGGCATGCTTTTAACTAGAACTCGCCCCTCCTTGTTGCACTATTTTTATTGCTTATAAAGAAAAAAAATGATAATAGGCTTAGTTATGGCCCTCCAAATCGCGCCTTGGGTTTGGAAGCCTGACTGTAATATTCTATATACAGCTACAATGTACACATTTATGTATTTATTCTAATTTAATGTAATTGTTACCATGATGTACTTTTACATGCTCAACACAAATAACAGTGTCACATTTATTTGTTATTGTTGATATTTTGATTAATGTTTCCTTTCAAATGTTAGCAAAACTCAAAACAATTATGCGGGTGTTCCACTTGAGCCGACCCTAAAACCAACCCTACCACTACGCAAAGTCAGGGACAAAATCCATAAAAAAGCAGGAAAAATCTGGGTTCGTTTCACTTCCCCTGCAGGACGTGATACATCTCTATTGCTTGTTGCTGACCTTTATACTCCAATTTCGAACATCTGGGAAAGACCCCTTCAATATTTTGTATGTGTGAGCAATTTCTCTACATATTTATACCAAAAAATTTCGAGTCTCTACGGAAGACCCTATTCTAAACATGCTGTAGTTCAGATCACATGATGGGATCCAAATATTAACTATTGACCTAGTTTAAGATTTATTGATTGGTCGACACTTGATCCCTCTTTTTCTCAGAAATTGTTCTGTTGAAATAATCTGGAGTTTCTAACCAAATAAAAACACTTTTTTCAGGTTCCTCAACATTTTACAGCATACATGTTGACCTTTTCTATCAAATTATGATCACTTGCACTGTTTTTTGGTCATTCCTAACATAATTTTTGCTGGAAATGCACTGCAAATGAGCGCTACTGAAGTGACAAAAGACAAGCCGGTTTCATGATAGAAGACTGGAAATGATAAGGACAAGATTGGAAGTGATAAGGACAAGACTGGAAGTGATAAGACAAGATTGAAAGTGACTAGTCAGTTTCCAGGTGGGTGGAGCCATGGTTTTGAACAACAGTCAGGGAGGGTCAGTAAACCAAACTAGATCATTGCATTTGCCAGAAGTTTTTCATTTCAGGATTCACCAAGCCAAGAAATGATGCGTGGATGACCAGGAGTTTTCATAATACCTCAATTAACCAAGTCATATTATAATATAATTAACACTACTAAAATCAACATTTTATATACATGTATATTTGGAGATCACAAGTCAATATAACAAGAAAAAAAAATGTAGAAGTATAGGTTAGCACATGATGTACATCAAGTATTACAAATTTTACTATAAGCATATAAACTGGCCATACATATTCTTATTTGTCACAATTCATATTGGAATTCAGTACAGTCCATAATTTACAATTGCTAAAGTCCATATTTTACAATTACTACAGTTCTAATGAAATGTCTATGTCTGGCAATCTGCTGACTGCAGTCGTGGGTGTTCAAAATGGTATGCTGCCTCAACCTTAGGACAGGAGCGGGGACTGGTGAAATGTTAGAAAATGACCCCTCCAAGACAGAGACTCCTGAGCTATTGATGTCACTCAGGAACCCAGAGTTTGATGTCTGGTTGGAAAGTGGGTTAAAGTAGTGGCTGCAGATGGACCAGGCTGTAGGCAGGTAGGTGGGGCAGGTTGCTGTAGAGTTTTATGCTGTGGAAAGGCCTAATGCCATGATGAGGCTACAGTGATGTTATCACTTGCTCCTGGGAAGCATCCATGTGGTAACCTTACAGAACCAGAGCCTGTCGCTGTTTCTGTTGGTACATTTGTTGTTGGTGTTGAATCTAGTGCTGCTGTTGTTCCAAATGCTTTTGTTGCAGATGCATCTGTCACCTGGACTCCTCCTTCTTAACATGGTGGTTGAGCCTGGCAGAATACATATACCTTTTGCTGGAACTGATATTAGATCTCAGGATGTGGGCCATCTCAATGGCCATCCAGTGGCCCAAGGAAGTACAATTGCAGGATTGGTTCTCCAAACTGCTGAGGGCCAAGCCCAGGTGCTGGAAAACCTTACTTGTTGCCTTGCATCTGTCAGACATCTATTCCAGAATGTCTATGCTGTCGTGGCTGGTACCAACTGTGAGTAATACTTTAGAAGGGAGAGCACTCTGGTGTTGGGCTACTTGAGTGGGCTTTCTGATATAATTAGACACCCTGTGAGAGCTGCATCTGGCCTCTGTCTTGTTGTCATCCTCCTCCTCCAGGATGGACTCTTCAGGCTAGGCAGCTGCAGAGGGGGCAAATCTAGCATGCAGCTGAAAAACATAACAATAAAATTACATAAGAATATTACCAGTATTTTAGAATTGAATTGGATGGCAGGGCTAATAACATATGGAACTTTCTGATATTGTGTAAGAATAACATCACCAAGACTAATAATATCAGCAATTTGTGGGAAATGAATTCCATTTCAATGCAATCATTATTTGTTATTATATACACCTAATGGAAAATTACTATCAATAAAGCTATACATGATCTTCCTTTTCCATTTATATTTTAATACAGTTCAAGCAATGGATATTTAGAGAATGTGACTGACGTGATAACACTCTGGTGATGTGCACATTGACGAAGCCCCACTTCTGAAGGACGGAAGCATCCTTGTTTGTCAGATACCTGGCCCCACAGCTAAACTTAGTAAGGGTCAACTTGCTGTACTAGGGTCTCTTGTTTTTGAGCCACACTTTTAAGTCAGCTTTTTAATTCTAGCTGCAATTATTGAATTTATAATATAGACATATTTGGTTGTCAAATTAGCCAGAAAAAAATGTACTTTTGTGGGTGATTATATACTTCTGAACTGAAAGAAATATAAACATACGTCTTAATACATTTTGAAAACCTTAAAATAAATAAAACTTTAGAAATAAATAAATTCAAGGATGCCCGTAATCCTTAGTGGAGGGGATAAATATGTATAACTCATGCATCAAATATAATATAATTTAATAATTTGCTTTCTTTTATTTTGGAATAGACTATTTTTATTGGTATGAAATGTAGCTTAATTTCTACCTAAAATTGCAGATAAAGAAAATGTTCATTTTGGAAGATTCATACCAGTTTACCCTTGATCAGGAAAAGGATTTCATATATTAATAAGAAGTGTGACCTAATTTCTACCTGTTCTGAGTGTATATTGAGTTTTTAAACTACATATAAATATAGTTAAAGAGTATATTTTGAAAACTTCTTTGTTAAGGTGACAGGACAAGTGCAGTAGCAAATACCAGTTGCTTTCAAGTTGCAACAGGAAAAGACAAAAAAGTAAAACCTAATAAATTTATTTAACCATTAAAATAATAATTACAATCAACTTAGATATTCTTAATAGTACGTACAATATTATAATAATGGAACTAATCTAACGCGACCACAGTCCTGTCCAGGTAATCAACAGTTAAACAAGTTTGTCTACTTGATTTTGTCCAGCAATCTGTCCTGAGATCTGTTTGGTGTACACTAACACACACATGTTTGTATCCTGTGATCCATTCAACATCCAATAACTCAAAATCTCTGTATCCTGTGATCCTTTCAGCGTCGGCTTACATAAAATATCTATAGACCCAGATATAAAGAGTGTCTGCACACATGCTGTTTACTCCAACATGTATACTATATTCAAAATACAGCAATTCCAATATATACACACTATATCCAGTTCACTCTAATAAGTTCACCATAAAATGAATATAGCAAGCAGTTTATATTCACTTGATACAGAAATGAAGTAGTTCACAGTATAGCAGTCTGTATAGCACACTAACTAAAACACTCTGATGTGGCCAGTTTTCAACCCTTTATATACTGTAGATTATAGAAGGCTCTAGAAAATGTATACAATAAAGTGATAGAAAAGGTTCTAGAAAAAATACACAATACTTTTCCAGGAAAATGGGTGATTTCAGCCATCTATAAATAGATCACTCCAGTATGGCACCAGTGAGGTCAACACTAGCTAGATCAATTCTATAGGCTACAGAAAAAAACCATTTTTCAATGTCCTTATATATGGTAGAAATCTCTGCATTCAGTGTGCACTTCTACACACAACATTGTCCTTGTTAGAAAGGAGTGCAGAGTGCCCTTATATGTAACATCTTGAACAGATATAATCATCAAAACAATAACAAAGATAAAAAATATTGGGATCCCGCTATGGAAATTGTTCTGGCAAATATTCAGATTCACATAGCAAAAATTCCTAAATTGTGATGAAAATTACAGGTGGTGAAAAGTGCGATCCCCTGGATAAGCTAATACTAGGCGTATTTCACAACCATAATCCATTGAATCTAGATTCCTCGGATTAACAGAATTGCTGGTTTTGTGACTAGATGCGGAAATCCTAATCCTAATGCGGATTATAAAATCAGGAGGTAGATCAACAGATTTAGATTCATTTGATTATCTTTAAAGATTTGCAAAATAATGGTGGCCAATTGTTGCAGCAAATTTTAAAATTTTAGTGATTTTAATTAAATTTATAGTGATTTATCTCATTTTTTTCATTTTGGATTCGGAATTTAAGAAAATTGCATTTCAGAAATCTAGTTATTCCAAAGAATCCATATCTGGATTGCACAGATTATGCAGATTTTTGTTTGTGAAATATGCCTACTGTACTATTGATGCTTAGAGACCACCGAAAATTTAGTAATCCCATCATATGACTACAAATCATGTGATAACGCACCTGCAACACGTAAAAAAATGGGAATATTTTATAAATTAGCTCTTTTAGGATTTTTTACCGTGTATATTTGTAGAGCAGATGACTCTGATTGTGTTATCAATGGGCATGATCTGAGTCCCCTAAATGTGTAAGTATATTGTTTTCTCTTTATCATTTTTCCTGAATAGTATATATTTATCCTTTTTTATCGCTCAAAACTTTCCGTCAAATTTTGTTGTTAAATCTTCCTGGTTTATTAAAACAGTGTTATTAAAAAGGTAAATCGAAGATTAAGAATATCATGGCAACGAATATTGGTAATTTTATTGTAGTAATCTACGAAACTTGATGTTATAGTTAATGTATTTTTAATGTTATAATTAAGTTGTGCACTTTTGGGTGAACCAACCAAGTTTCTGTCCCATCGCGCATTGCTGTTGATATTTCTGATGGTATGCAATGGCGAGGGACAGAGGTAACCAGATCATTCGCCACATTTCCCGTTCGCCACATAATTACTTAAGATGTTTCGCCACATAATAATTGGAATTGTCAAAGAAACTTAACTTCTTTGAAGATGTCTCCATTGTTTGAAGAGGGAGGGAGGGCACTAATTACACAATTATAAAAAGCCTTAACTTCTTTGAAGTGCCAAGTGTTAGTCTTTGATGTGTCGGCACGTGAAATAAAATATTTTACAGGGATATTTACTCTAAATAGAAATGACCAGTAATATTTTGCTTCCTACCGCGCATTTCTGATTTGCTCATGAATATTCATGAGTTGGTGTTAGGTCGTGAAATAAAATATTTTAAAACAATGCAGATCGTTCTTGTAGAGGGACATTTACTCCAAATGTACATGTTTTCTGTGTAAATCTTGAACGGCATATTTGTACATATTGGCACATATATAAAGTATTTTTTGAGGTACATATATGTAGGGCAGGGTCGGTAGCATATTTTTCATTTCGGTATCCCGCCAGTGTAAAACCGTACCGATTCCGGGATACCGAAAGAAGAAATTTTGTTCTAGCATATACCCAATAGAATAAGACCCCAACCGAAAGTAGGATTGGCGAAAAGAAAACATTGCAGTTCTGAAAGTAATCACTATACAAATGCTAAAATATTTAAAAATATGGGATAAAAGTTTGTAATTTCTTCAGATTTGAGGTTTGTTTCTAATACTTTATGTTTTCTCACAATATTATACATAGACATTCGAAATACCGGCTGTAAAGTGTCACCACGGTGTTGAAGTGAATTGGTCTCGATACCGAGATACCGGTGTACATGTTACCGACCCTGCCCTATATATATATGTGTCGTTCACTAATATTTAAGGCCTATCCAGCTGCCATGAATAAATTTCTACATATTTATGAAATATAAACTAACTTTACCAACCATTTCTGCTGCCATAAATGTATGTTATAGTAATGTCTGAAAAACTGGAACAGAAATGTGTACTTCAACATTTACACAGAAAACAAGTACATGTAAGCTCTTTCCCTTGCCATTGCGTCCATCAGTATTTCAATAGCAATTTGCGATGGGACAGAAACTCGGTCTACTCGCATATAGAGCCGTGACACGACCCCGCATACAACTGGAGATTTGCATAAAATCTTTTCCTGTTGGATAAAACTTGATAAAATGACTGAAAATGGTTCACTGTAATTAAAAACAATTAATATTAAGCCAAGGACACAGGAAATACAATATGTGCACAAAATGTATGCTATTTTAGACAGCTTTTATAAAAAAGAACATTTTCAAATTTTTGGAGAAATGGTCCAAAAAATCAGGAAATGTCATTTATTTTTAGTGAACTATGTTTGCATGTTGACTGACTGTTGAAGAAAATGTAACAATATAGTTGTGGGAATAGTTGAGTGTTCACATTTGTATGATATTTGTGTTTTATGCAAATCTCCAGTTCTATGTGGGGTCGTGCCACGGCTCTACACACAAGTAAAGTAGAGCTGAGGTAACCACGTCTTATCTTAGCATTGCCGGTGTAAAGTACACCCCCCCCTAAAGATTTTCCTAGTAAATCATATCCCCTAGTAGACCCCTACCAGGAAATTCTCCCCCCACCTCTTCAAACTGAAACTTTTTTAGGGTTATAATTAAGTCTTTCAATTCTTGGTTAACCTCATTTTACATAAACCAAGATTTTTTGTGCAATTAGCCAATTACATTCACAAAAACTCACAAAAATATATCACCTTATTATTGTATCCCCGACGCGAAGCGGGGATACTATGGATTCATCATCGTCCGCGTCCGCAGAGATTTCTTGTTAGCGACCTACAGTCCACATTTCTTTCCAGATTTCTTTCATATTTGGCAGGTGGCTTGATATGGTGGAGGACTCGCCACCCTATCTTTTTGGTAGGCTTTATGTCTAAATTAGGCCTGTGGTAGACAAAAATGTCTAAAATGTGGAATATTGCTTGTTAGCGACCTACAGTCCACATTTCTTTCCAGATTTCTTTCATATTTGGCAGGTGGCTTGGTATGTTAGAGAACTCGCCACCCTATCTTTTTGGTAGGCTTTATGTCTAAATTAGGTCTGTGGTAGACAAAAATGTCTAAAATGTGGAATATTGCTTGTTAGCGACCTACAGTCCACATTTCTTTCCAGATTTCTTTCATATTTGGCAGGTGGCTTGGTATGCTAGAGGACTCGCCACCCTATCTTTTTGGTAGGCTTTATGTCTAAATTAGGTCTGTGGTAGACAAAAATGTCTAAAATGTGGAATATTGCTTGTTAGCGACCTACAGTCCACATTTCTTTCCAGATTTCTTTCATATTTGGCAGGTGGCTTATCGCTTAAAAGTATTGCAGATAGCCAATTTTTCTCAAATAACTCATTCATCTACTTTTGGGAGAGCTTTCACATGGTGAAGTTTCAGACCCGTACATAATTACTCACCTACTCAAAATGAGTAAATGCGAATTATCTCTTAAAAGTATTGCAGATAGCCAATCTTTCTCAAATAACTCATTCACCTACTTTTGGAAGAGCTTTCACTTGGTGAAGTTTCAGACCCATAGCTAATTACTCATCTACTCAAAATGAGTAAATGCGAATTATCTCTAAAAGTATTGCAGATAGCCAATTTTTCTCGAATAACTCCTTCACCTACTTTTGGGAGAGCTTTCACATGGTGAAGTTTCAAACCCATAGCTAATTACTCACCAACTCAAAATGAGTAAATGCGAATTATCTCTAAAAGTATTGCAGATAGCCAATTTTTCTCAAATAACTCATTCACCTACTTTTGGGAGAGCTTTTACTTGGTGAAGTTTCAGACTCCTAGCTAATTATTGACCTACTCAAAATGAGTAAATGCGAATTATCTCTAAAAGTATCGCGGATAGCCAATTTTTCTCAAATAACTCATTCATCTACTTTTGGGAGAGCTTTCACATGGTGAAGTTCCAGACCCGTAGGTAATTACTCACCTACTCAAAATGTGTAAATGCGAATTATCTCTAAAAGTATTGCAGATGGCCAATTTTTCCCAAATAACTCATTCAGATACATTTTGAAGAGCTTTCAATTAGTGAATTTTCAGATCCGTAGCTACTTATTTATAACTTGAAAAGTATTGCATTTAGACCACTTTGTTAAAATATGTTATTTAGCTACTTTTTCCATAGCTACAACATGGTGAGTAACTTGGGCATCTGTCTCAATAGCTAAGTGAGTAATAGCTACTTTTGAATAACTCATTCACTTACTTTTGGGAGAGCTTTCACTTGGTGAAGTTTCAGACCCGTACCTAATTACTCACCTACTCAAAATGAGCAAACGCTAATTATCTCTAAAAGTATTACGGATACCCAATTTTTATCAAATAACTCATTCATCTACTTTTCGAAGAGCTTTCACATGGTGAAGTTTCAGACCCATAGCTAATTACTCACCTACTCAAAATGAGTAAATGCGAATTATCTCTAAAAGTATTGCAGATAGCCAATTTTTCTCAAATAACTCCTTCACCTACTTTTGGGAGAGCTTTCACTTGGTGAAGTTTCAGACCCGTAGCTAATTACTCACCTACTCAAAATGAGTAAATGCTAATTATCTCTAAAAGTATTGCGGATACCCATTTTTTTATCAAATAACACATTCATCTACTTTTGGGAGAGCTTTCACATGGTGAAGTTCCAGGCCCGTAGGTAATTACTCACCTACTCAAAATGAGTACATGCGAATTCTCTCTAAAAGTATTGCAGATAGACAATTTTTCTCGAATAACTCCTTCACCTACTTTTGGGAGAGCTTTCACATGGTGAAGTTTCAAACCCATAGCTAATTACTCACCTACTGAAAATGAGTAAATGCGAATTATCGCTAAAAGTATTGCAGATAGCCAATTTTTCTCAAATAACTCATTCACCTACTTTTGGGAGAGCTTTCACTTGGTGAAGTTTCAGACCCATAGCTAATTACTCACCTACTGAAAATGAGTAAATGCGAATTATCTCTAAAAGTATTGCAGATAGCCAATTTTTCTCAAATAACTCATTCACCTACTTTTGGGAGAGCTTTCACTTGATGAAGTTTCAGACCCATAGCTAATTACTCACCTACTCAAAATGAGTAAATGCGAATTATCTGTAAAAGTATTGCAGATAGCCAATTTTTCTCAAATAACTCCTTCATCTACTTTTGGGAGAGCTTTCACATGGTGAAGTTTCAGACCCATAGCTAATTACTCACCTACTGAAAATGAGTAAATGCGAATTATCGCTAAAAGTATTGCAGATAGCCAATTTTTCTCAAATAACTCATTCACCTACTTTTGGGAGAGCTTTCACATGGTGAAGTTTCAGACCCATAGCTAATTACTCAGCTACTGAAAATGAGTAAATGCGAATTATCTCTAAAAGTATTGCAGATGGCCAATTTTTCTCAAATAACTCATTCAGCTACTTTTGGGAGAACTTTCACTTGGTGAAGTTTCACACCCATAGCTAATTACTCACCTACTCAAAATGAGGAAATGCGAATTATCGCTAAAAGTATTGCAGATAGCCAATTTTTCTCAAATAACTCATTCACCTACTTTTGGGAGAACTTTCACTTGGTGAAGTTTCACACCCATAGCTAATTACTCACCTACTCAAAATGAGTAAATGCGAATTATCGCTAAAAGTATGGCAGATAGCCAACTTTTCTCAAATAACTCATTCACCTACTTTTGGGAGAGCTTTCACTTGGTGAAGTTTCAGACCCATAGCTAATTACTCACCTACTCAAAATGAGTAAATGCGAATTATCTCTTAAAAGTATTGTACTTAGCCAATTTTTCTCAAATAACTGATTCACCTACTTTTGGGAGACCTTTCACATGGTGAAGTTTCAGACCCATAGCTAATTACTCACCTACTGAAAATGAGTAAATGCGAATTATCGCTAAAAGTATTGCAGATAGCCAATTTTTCTCAAATAACTCATTCACCTACTTTTGGAAGAGCTTTCACATGGTGAAGTTTCACACCCATAGCTAATTACTCACCTACTCAAAATGAGTAAATGCGAATTATCTCTAAAAGTATTGCAGATAGCCAATTTTTCTCAAATAACTCATTCACCTACTTTTGGGAGACCTTTCACTTGGTGAAGTTTCACACTCATAGCTAATTACTCACCTACTCAAAATGAGTAAATGCGAATTATCGCTAAAAGTATTGCAGATAGCCAATTTTTCTCAAATAACTCATTCACCTACTTTTGGGAGAGCTTTCACTTGGTGAAGTTTCACACCCATAGCTAATTACTCACCTACTCAAAATGAGTAAATGCGAATTATCTCTGAAAAGTATTGTAGATAGCTAATTTTTTCTCAAATAACTCATTCACCTACTTTTGCAAGGGCCTTCACATAGTGAAGTTTCAGACCCATAGCTAATTACTCGCCTACTGAAAATGAGTATATGCGAATTATCTCTAGAAGTATTGCAGATGGCCAATTTTTCTCAAATAACTCATTCACCTACTTTTGGGAGAGCTTCAAACCATCCTGTGGAAAAGCACAGGATAAGGGTAAGACCTTGGGCCCCTTCTTTGAGGTGGAATGAAGATATCCAAACCTTTTTAGTGCATATCTTACATGTACATAACTGCCGAATATGTACATTCAGTGGCTCTAACTCTGGAATGTGGCCATTCGATGGCCAAACTCAGTAATAGCTACTTTGACTTTTTTGATTTAAATAATTTATAACAGCAAAACTATTCAATTTAAAGGAGTTTTGTCAAATATGTTGTTGACCTACTTTTTGATGTAGTGCGGCGGGAGATCATACCACAGCAGTGGTCTTGTTATTAGAAGGATTCAAACCATATTTGGCAATTATATACCTTAGGCGCGGGAAAATTTTTCTGCATGCTTAAATTTGACCTTTGACCTTTATGAAGGTCACATGATCAAAAACAATTTTTTTAAGTACACCCCCCGTCATCACAGTTCAGGAAAAACTACTTGCTACACAGCCTTATGCTTTGACACACCTGTCCATACTATCGAAAACGCGAGCTGATTAGATTTTGGGAGCAATCCCTTGAAAAATATCTCATTTATGGGTGATTTCCTCACACCTTTCAATCTGAGAGCCTTAAATTTAGGTCAACCCCCCTATTATCTTCTTAAGTATTGCATTTAGAGCCATAAAATGTATTGGGAGGTAATAGGAAACCATATGTGGAGAGTCTAAATAGCCGGTCAGTTTTACCCCACGGCCCCCCCTTATGGGTCAAACTGGGGTCATAAAATAGCTGATTTTGAGTTTTTGCCTTATATCTCCTTTATTGTTGCTTTTATAGCTTCAGAATGTATTAAGAGGTATTGGGAAAGCATATGTGGAGAATCTAAATAGCTGGTCACTTTTATCCCCTTGAGAAAGCATATGTGGAGAGTCTAAGTAGCTGGTCAGTTTTACCCCACGCCCCCCCCCTTATGGGCCAAACTGGGGTCATAAATAGCTGCTTTGGAGTTTTTGCCTTATATCTCCTTGATTGTTGCTTTTATAGCTTCAGAATGTATTAAGAGGTATTGGGAAAGCGTATGTGGAGAGTCTTAATAGCCGGTCAGTTTTACCCCCCGACCCCCCCTTATGGGTCAAACTGGGGTCATAAAATAGCTGATTTTGAGTTTTTGCCTTATATCTCCTTTATTGTTGCTTTTATAGCTTCAGAATGTATTAAGAGGTATTGGGAAAGCATATGTGGAGAGTCTAAATAGCCAGTCAGTTTTACCCCCCAACCCCCCCTTATAGGCTAAACTGGGGTCATAAATAGCTGCTTTGGAGTTTTTGCCTTATATCTCCTTTATTGTTGCTTTTATAGCTTCAGAATGTATTAAGAGGTATTGGGAAAGCATATGTGGAGAATCTAAATAGCTGGTCACTTTTATCCCCTGATCCCTCCCCCCCCATGGGTCAAACTGGGCTCATAAAATAGCTGATTTCGAGTTTTTGTCTTATATCTCCTTTAATGTTGCTTTTATAGATTGAGAATGTATTAAGAAGTATTGGGAAAGCATATGTGGAGAGTCTAAGTAGCCGGTCAGTTTTACCACCCACCCCCCCCCCCCCCCCCTATGGGTCAAACTGGGGTAAAAAATAGCTGTTTTGGAGTTTTTAACCTGATATCTCCTTCATTGTAGCTATTATAGCTTCGGAATGTATTAAGAGGTATTGGGAAAGCATATGTGGAGAGTCTAAATAGCCAGTCAGTTTTACCCCCCAACCCCCCCTTATAGGCTAAACTGGGGTCATAAATAGCTGCTTTGGAGTTTTTGCCTTATATCTCCTTTATTGTTGCTTTTATAGCTTCAGAATGTATTAAGAGGTATTGGGAAAGCATATGTGGAGAATCTAAATAGCTGGTCACTTTTATCCCCTGATCCCTCCCCCCCCATGGGTCAAACTGGGGTCATAAAATAGCTGATTTCGAGTTTTTGTCTTATATCTCCTTTAATGTTGCTTTTATAGATTGAGAATGTATTAAGAAGTGTTGGGAAAGCATATGTGGAGAGTCTAAGTAGCCGGTCAGTTTTACCACCCCCCCCCCCTTATGGGTCAAACTGGGGTAAAAAATAGCTGTTTTGGAGTTTTTAACCTGATATCTCCTTCATTGTAGCTATTATAGCTTCGGAATGTATTAAGAGGTATTGGGAAACCATATGTGGACAGTCTAAATAGCCGGTTAGTTTTATCTTCTGACCCCCATGTATGAGTCAAACTGGGGTCATGAAATAGCTTTTGCCTTTATTGTTGCTTTTATGCTTTCACAATGTATTAAAACCTATTGCAAAACCCTGTGGACAATCTAAATAGCAATACATACCTGCACACATGATTATATTATATGATTATATGAAGTTATCAATACTCGTTACTGAAATGCTTTGTAGCATTTACACAAAATTTACTAAAGTTACATCCAATGTTGTACATCCAATGTACAACACTTTCTCCAGCTTGTCTATGTCTACAACGCTTGTTTATGTTAATTAAAGAAGACCTTTGTAGGATTTTCCCTGTCATGATATCACTAAGGGGGTTGCTTTATGTAACAGTACGGTACAGCTTTGTGCATTCTTAGCTTTACAGCATGCTTATTAAAACCACAAGGCATTTTAAACTCTCAGGGACGCTTCGCTTTTGTTAGCAAAAGCATTCATCTAGTTATCTCTGAAACTATTGCGGATACCCAATTTTTATCAAATAACTCATTCATCTACTTTTGGGAGAGCTTTCACATGGTGAAGTTTCAGACCCGTAGATAATTACTCACCTACTCAAAATGAGTAAAGGCGAATTATCTCTTAAAAGTATTGCAGATAGCCAATTTTTCTCAAATAACTCATTCATCTACTTTTGGATGAGCTTTCACATGGTGAAGTTTCAGACCCATAGCTTATTACTCACCTACTCAAAATGAGTAAATGCGAATTACCTCTAAAAGTATTGCAGATAGCCAATTTTTCTCAAATAACTCATTCACCTACTTTTGGAAGAGCTTTCACTCGGTGAAGTTCCAGACCCATAGCTAATTACTCACCTACTCAAAATGAGTAAATGCTAATTATCTCAAAAACTATTGCGGATACCCAATTTTTCTCAAATAAGTCATTCACCTACTTTTGGGAGAGCTTTCACTCCGTGAAGTTTCAGACCCATAGCTAATTATTCACCTACTCAAAATGAGTAAATGCTAATTATCTGTAAAAGTATTGCGGATACCCAATTTTTATCAAATAACTCATTCATCTACTTGTGGGAGAGCTTTCACGTGGTGAAGTTTCAGACCCATAGCTAATTACTCACCTACTCAAAATGAGTAAATGCGAATAATCTCTAAAAGTATGGCAGATAGCCAATTTTTCTCAAATAAATCATTCACCTACTTTTGGGAGAGCTTTCACTTGGTGAAGTTTCAGACCCATAGCTAATTACTCACCTACTCAAAATGAGTAAATGCAAATTATCTCTAAAAGTATTGCAGATAGCCAATTTTTCTCAAATAACTCATTCACCTACTTTTGGGAGAGCTTTCACTCCGTGAAGTTTCAGACCCATAGCTATTTATTCACCTACTCAAAATGAGTAAATGCTAATTATCTGTAAAAGTATTGCGGATACCCAATTTTTATCAAATATTCATTCATCTACTTGTGGGAGAGCTTTCACATGGAGAAGTTTCAGACCCATAGCTAATTACTCGCCTACTCAAAATGAGTAAATGCGATTTATCTCTAAAAGAATTGCAGATAGCCAATTTTTCTCAAATAACTCATTCACCTACTTTTGGGAGAGCTTTCACTTAGTGAAGTTTCAGACCCATAGCTCATTATTATTCGCCTACTCAAAATGAGTAAATGCGAATTATCTGTAAAAGTATTGCGGATACCCAGTTTTTATCAAATAACTCATTCATCTACTTTTGGGAGAACTTTCACTTGATGAAGTTCCAGACCCGTAGCTAATTACTCACCTACTCAAAAGGAGTAAAAGGGCCTCCCACCTCTGAGGCCGGGGTTCGATCCCTGTCAAGGCCTTATGTGGGAAAGCTGGTAGTTGCTTGTCGTTGGTCGGCAGTTTACAGTACAGAACCCTAGCGAACTCTATGTACTGGTTTCCTCTGCCCTTCCAACTACCCGTCGTGATATGACCTGTACAGTGTTGAAAGCGACGTAAAACCCCAAATAAATAAATAAATAAATAAACAAAAGGAGTAAATGTGAATTATCTCTTAATAGTATTGCAGATAGTCAATTTTTCTCAAATAACTCATTCACCTACTTTTGGAAGAGCTTTCACACACGAAAATGATAACTTGTGAATATCTCGGAAAAACTATTTCTTCTCCTTTAATGCTCGGTGGGAGATACACACCGCGGCAGTGGTCTTGTCAAAAATTTTTGTCTCCCCAAAAATGGTGGCCATTTTGAATTTTCACAGTTTTTGCAAAACACAAAAATGCTTATATCTCGAAAACCGTGCTAGATGGAGTGAACTCAACAAAATTTTTGACCTGCTGGGTATCTCTGCAGAGTAGCCATGCCAATTTTAAAAATATTTTTGTCTCGCCAAATATAGCGGACATTTTGAATTTTCGAATTTTTTGCAAAACACAAAAATGCTTATATCTTGAAAACCGTGCTAGACAGAGCAGACTGCGCTGACTTTGGTTGCCACAACAGTATAAGGCTAGAAACGAAGCATTTTCTTAATACTTTAGCACTCACCTTTATGTCCTTTTCAGGACGCTAGCAAAACAATCTTTTTTTTTGCGAGCGATCCTCTAGTTTAATGTTTTTTTTTTTGCAAGTTTGAAACTAATTTACACTGTATATATATGCTAAGTATCACCGTATATTTTGCAAATGAGCTTTTATATGTGTTCAAAAATGATTTTGTAATGTTTGATTCCCATTTCCCAGATTAATCACATATTATTTATCAATTACTCATTTCTAGAGATAAATAAACCAAAATAAATGCAATTTGTGCATCTTGATCTCATGGAGGTGGTATTTTGGATTGGTGGTATGGAATTTGTATGATCTAATTTACAGGTTCTCCCCTTCTATTGATAATATTGAAAATTCACAGGGTATGAAAAAAATTCCAACTATTTTGCATGGGAGTACAAAATAACATTCTCTCAAATTACAGTGCCATCTTTTACTATTACTGTTACCTTTCAAATTTTCAATCTGTTGCTTTTACATTGCCATCGGTTACTTCTGTTACTTTCTATGACTTTGTATTGACTTGAAAATAAAATAAAAATAAAGGTCAATATATTTTTTAAAACCTTGACAGTCAAATGTTTTGTATATACATATTATAAAACCGTTTGGAAATCAGCCATCAAGACATCTCCAGAATTCATTGAGTAATACAATATGCCTTAATTTTATATCAAAATGTAACCAAGGGGACTCGCAGAAGCCAGAACTAATTAAACATATATTCAGTTAATGTGACCTTAAAGCCATTAAAACCTTCAAAAGGGTTGTCAAATTTCAAGGGGGTTTCACAATGTAGGAAATCTGTGAAGAGCATTAATTTACATTGTGCTTTCAAGTTTGAGCCATTACTTTTATTCTCCATTAAAAATGATTTCAAAGAGTCATTTTGTAAATCTATCATTTGTGTACAATTCTGCATGTCATATCCTGTGAAATAATGCAGGCATCTCTGTCTTGAAATCTGTCACTACAAAGCTATTTCATAATCCTATCAAAGAATGCAGGGAGAGAGCCCAGTCTTGTAATTGGTCTAACACTGATGCTTCACAGTAGTAGATTTATCTATTGTTAGTTGATTTTATGAAAATAAACAGTGAGACTGTTGTATATACCGGTACATTCAATATAATGTATAAACACGTACACATTCAGACAATAAACATGGTTTTTATTGTCCATTAAATATCACCTGTTTGTTATATTACATATTTCATGAAACATAACTTGTATAATTTACATTAAGTAAAACACAACAGTAAAATAGTTGAACAGAAATACTTGAAAACATCTGAGATATCCAATTTGAGCAAAATGCTTGTTCAATGATAGCTAAAAGTAATACAAAAAGAAATAGATTTTTTCTGTTACTTTGCAATCCAGTACTGTTGCTATTTCATTTTCAAAATTTCAACCTTTACTATTACTCTTACATTTAAACTAGCAAATCTATTACTCTTCTGTAACTGCCATTACATTGACCCCTTTAATCTTTAGAAATTTACAAATTATAAATTATTATTGAATTTATTGTTTATGAGACCTGCTTCTACCCTAGACATTTAAAATGCATCCACAAGATTTTTACGCCCAATGACAAAGTTGTCAAACATCAGTGGAGATCAACATTAATTTTATTGCTCTAAGGCTAAAGTTTGACACTTTTCAAGTACATGTTTAGTCTTCTTCAGAATGTTTAAGCTCATAAAAATGAATAAATATTTGGTGAGACAATTTGGTGACAGTCACACAAGATATATGGATACAGTTAAATTAATCAAATTCCTGACTTTGGTACTTTTTACTTCAGTGAGGCACCATGGATGGCTGTTGCAGTTGAAGAAAATACTGCAACCAAGTACTATATTAGCCTCTGTTCTCCAATTGCCACTGATCCTTGTAAAGACAACAGTGCAGCTGTTTGCAAGCAAGGGGCAGACAAAAGTACTGTAATTGGGTTATATACAAACAACCCAAATGCTTCCCATGTGCTGGAGGATAAGGAGGAGTTAATAATTCGCTATGAAGCTAGCCAGTGTAATGGATCAGATAATTATAGATCAATCATTGATTTAAAATGCGGCAAGACATTGGTGAGTTATTGTTTCTTTTTTCATAACAGATAGACCGCTTGACAATTTTTTTCTGATTATAGAGTCGTGTAGAAATTGCAAGATATAAAAGTCCGAGGAAAGAAAATAAAAAAGGGAAATGGTTTCAGTCTAAGCTGTCTAACATATATTTTTATAATCTTTTGCATCAATCAATCAATCAGTTGTCCAGGTGCTTAATCTCCCTGTATCTACAGATTCTAAGGCACAACACCCAGTTCTTCGTAAATTCGGCATAAATCATCAAGACATTAGACATATTCCAAGTCGCACCCAGGGAGTGCACATTGATATCAAGACACAATAGTCTGACATGACACAGTAGTGTATGTGAATCTTATTGGGTGAAAACTATGGTCTAGATTATAAAAAAATTAATACAATTAATACAAAAATTATTACAAAGTTCATGAATTGTTCTAGTATATATCCCAGTATACAACATATAGAGTAAGAAATCTAAAATTCGCCAGGAATCTAAAATTCGCCACCTCTAAAACCTTAGTTAATTTTATGAAGAAAATGATGTTTTTGTCCAAAAATTGGTATTTTTCAGTTCAAAAAGCCTTAATTTACTATACAGTCAACAAATCTCACCACAATTCATTTATTATATTAGTATTTTCACATGTGGCGAATTTCAGATATGTGGCGAATTTTAGATTTCTTACTTTATCAACACCAGTGGTGAAGCTTGTGACATTTTATGTTTTTAGAATTACAAAGCAATGCCAAAATTCCATATCCGTGTAATGACTGTATGAAATAAAAGCTATCAAGGCATATTATAATACTATTAAAAGTATTAAATGCTTTTAAAAACCTTTTTGGAGCTGTATAGGAATACTTTGGACACTTTTTGACAAATTTAGGAAATAGGAAGTACACTATATAATCATCAGTCAGAGATCATGTGATGAAAGTTGTTTTTGTAATAATAAAAGTACTTGGCCATGTAAAATGCAATTAAAAAGTGTTATTTAATGTGCCCTAATACAAGTTCAATGTTTATTTGTTATAAAGATAAAAAATTCTGCTTGAATGCTGTGAGTGAAGAATTAAAATTAGTTAATTACAAACTGGTAATTAATTGCTCACTTTAAGTAGCTGGTTGATTGCAAATATACTAAATTACCACTGAAATTAATATTTAATGTAAGGTTAAATGTATTTGAAGTTGACATCTTGTATCTTACATGTAGTATAAAAGTGTTTGATATTGGAATTTGAGTAGTGTATATCAGTTGATTTTTCAGGCTGTCCATTATATGTGAATAATTTTATTCCTTGTATATTAGATTTAAGGAGATTTGTAAGGCCAGTTCGGGGCTAAGTATAAAACTTTAATTTTCTCCAAGTGTTTACCATTGAATAAGTACAATGTAATTTCAATAAACATGTTTGTAATTAAGTTGATAATTGTATGTTAAACATTTTTTCCATGTTTATCTCAGAGCTGTTTTGTCTTTTCATAGGGTTCACCAGTATTTCTGGATGCATATCACTGCGATACTTATTTTGAATGGCAAACCTCCCAGATGTGCAAAACACCCAGCACTGCAAAGGAAGTAAGTTCAGCGCATCTCACACAGTTGAACTTTATTTAGTAAGATCTTAAGGGATTGATTTGGTGAACAGAGTTCTATGTCAGTTTTAAAAAGTAATGCAGCGTTCTTACCGGCTGTAAACACGACCTCACAGCCTGTAAATTTGTCAAGAACGGTCTCACAGGTCGTATATACGACTGGTGAGTTGGCTGCCTCCAGAGACTTTCCAAACTTTGACCTTCACCTCTAATGACAACAAAGATGCAGAATACACGTGCTTTTGTTATAAAAAACATGTTAAGGAAGTGTTTCGGTACTCGGGATTTTGATAAATAACCTCAGAAAACGTATAACAAATGAAGTATATATCTTTTGCATGGTGGATAACGAAATATTGTGATTTCTTTTATTTCTTTCTCTTTGTGATTTGTGTTTGTTTACTTCCACACATAAACACACAGGCGGTGGATTGTTAAGAACGGTCAAAACTTTCCACTGGTAGGTACCACCTCACGAGTCGTGTGCACAGGCTCACAGCCTACTTCTGAACGCAACATAAGCCTGTCACAACGCACAACACTTCAAAGGAAGTAGGTTCAGCAGATCTTACACAATTGAAACCTGTTCTGCTTTGGCTTGAATTCTAGAAAAGTTAGAAAACTGGATAATTTTTATGGCAAGGATCATCACAGAAACTGTTATACATTTATACTTGACAATTTTACTTAGAGAAGAGGTGTAAACATTATTGATACTTATAAGATATTTTCAACATGTAAATCTACTTATTTTCAACATATAAATTTAGTTTTTGAAAACATATATGGCAGAATTTAGCTATATGGATGAGATATTTCCATCTTAAAATGACTAAATGGGTACAGTAACATACATATATGATATTTCTCACTTGGTGGGCTGGGATGTACATGGCAAATGACATTGAACAAATATATCTATAAAAACCTTACTCTGCAGAGACCTTGCATGTGATGTGGTAATATAGATAAAAACCATGTTGCATATTTATGTCATGTGGTGATTCATGGTTGGTTTTTTCTTTTTTCTGACTCATTCAGATCAGGGAATCATGAGACTGTAGAAAAAAGTAATTGTCACACTTTTCAATTTTATAACTGAAATTTTAAAAAATAACTAAAGTTCACATTAATACATGATTGATAAAAGTGTTGATGCAGACATTTAATGGCAAATACCAATACTGATAACATGTACTTGGAATGGAACCTAGCCTACCTAGGTTTAAACTGTAGTACTGAATGAAAAGATTAAAGTCAGGTTTTACATCCCTTTCAACAGCTTAAAACAACTACACCTGGCCACTTGTGACTGACAATTATTGATGACCTTGACCTAAAAATGGTAATTGAGAAAAAGAGTGTCACAGTTTAACAATATTTTGGCTTGTACTTATGGAAATACATAATAATGGAAGCAATTTAAATTTGCAGTGGAGTTAAATCTTGGGCTCAGGAGCCCTTACACCTCAGTGGGAGAAATTCTATGTGTATATAGTAGCATTAATTTATCTTTTTTTAGGCAGGAGACACAGTGCCTAGTTTTAATTGGTACTCATTAGATGTAGTTATAACAATAATAAAACCTTATAGAGTTCTCGTAAAAAGAAAAATCATTCTTAAAATTGGGCTGGGACAAGTGGTCATTTCTGCACTCAAGTTTTTACCCCACAGCCCTTAAGGGCTGTCGGGGTATTGTTTTCACCCATGGTGGCCGGATGGGTGGGTGGGCCGGCGGCGGGTAAAAGTTTGTCTAGGCTGTATCTCAGAAACCGTAAGGTGTAGGAAGTTGATACTTGGTAGGAACATTGGTTAGGATGTGTAGGTCTGCAACGTCATGGTTTGACCTTGATTTGATTTTTGACCTTGCTGTAGTGACCTTGACCTATAAATTCTTGTCCGGGCTATATCTCGGAAACCATAAGGTGTAGAAAGTTGATACTTGGTAGGGACATTGGTTAGGGGGTGTAGGTGTGCAGCGTCATGGTCTGACCTTGATTTGACCTTGCCGTAGTGACCTTGAGTTTGAAAATCTTGTCCGGGCTATATCTCCGAAACCGTAAGGTGTAGGAAGTTGATACTTAGTAGGGACATTGGTTAGGGGGGTGTAGGTGTGCAACATCATGGTCTGACCTTGATTTGACCTTTGACCTTGCCGTAGTGACCTTGACCTATAAAATATTGTCTGGGCTATATCTCGGAATCTGTAAGGTGTAGGAAGTTGATGCTTGGTAGGGACATTGGTTAGGGGTTGTAGGTGTACAGCATCATGGTGTGACCTTGATTTGACCTTTGACCTTGTCGTAGTGACCTTGACCTTTAAAATCTTGTTGCACCTTTGGGTCTGTCTTTTGATGCAGATTAAGCATTGTTAAAGTCATTGTTACTTTTACAACTTCCCATTGTAACAGATGGAATTTCATCAAGTGAGCCACAGATTTTGCTCCAACACCACACATAAGGATTCATTGAATGTATTACCACTTCTGTATGCATGGTAATATTCAAAACTTCCAAACCATAATTCGATCATGCCAAATGTAGATAAAGAGTGTCGTAATGTTTAGTTTACTGATTAATGCTGTCATCTTGTTATTGAATTGTCTTGTTTTAATACTTCATCTTTACATGCATTATCTTTCTCTTAGACATTATTTTCTCTATTTAAACGTTGTTTGGACCTTTATATAGCTGACAGTGCTCCGAAGGTATCCTGAACTTTGTACTGATACACTACTTGTATATCTCATTGTATTAAAAATATTTCCCTAAGCTGTGGGGTATGGGCATCTCTCATGCTATTTTCTTTCGTCATTTTTACCCCTTTAAGGGCTGTGTGGATATTGTTTCACCTGTGCAGTCTGTATGGGCAGGCTTTGAGAAAAATCTTGTCTGGGCTGTATCTCAGAAATCATAAGGTGTAGGAAGTTAATACATGGTAGGGACATTGGTTGGTGTTGTTAGTGTAAGTGTGCAATGTCGTGCTTTGATGTTGATTTGACTTTTGACCTTGCCATAGTGACCTTGAGTTTAAAAACCTTGTCCAAGCTATATCGTAGAAACTATAATGTGCAGGTCAAATCAAATAAAGGTCAAATTTGGGGTTTTAAGTCCCGTTCAACAGCCAGGGTCATATTGGGACAGGTCCTTAGAATTGCCACTTGTGGGACTCGAACCCACAGAGGTGACAGCCTATGATTAGATGCCAAACTTGCTAACCACTAGGCCACTGAGGACCTTATAATGTGCAGGAAGTTGATACTTAGTAGGGACATTGGATGGGGGTATAGGTATACAGCGTCATAGTGTGAACTTGATTTGACCTTGACATTGCTGTAGTGACTTTGATCTTTAAAATCTTGTCTGTTATATACCTTGGAATCCATAAGGTGTTGAAAGCTGAATCTCGGTAGGGACACATAGATTAGGGAGCATTGGTATACAATATCATGGCATGAACTTAATTTGACCATTGACCTTGTCATAGTGATCTTGAACTTTAAATTTTTTTCGGGGTAATTTTGTGGAAACCGTAAGGTACAGGAAGTCGATATTTGGTAGGGTATTTAGTCGGGTGGTGTAGATGTGCAGTGTCATGATGTGACCTTCACTTGACCTTTGACCTTGCTGTGGTGATCTTGACCTTTAAACGTTTGTCTGGGCCAAGTCTCAGAAACTGTAAGGTTTATGAAGTTCACTCTTGAGTGGGTCATTGGTTGGGGAGTGTATATTTGCTAAATCATTGTGTGACTTTTAAAATTGGCTCTATCAAAGTTTGTTCATCTGCCCGAATTTGAGACACATTTCTCTTATCACAAAGATATAATGATATATGGATTGCTGTAACTGATTATGTCCACCCCCCTGGGGGGTGGATATATTATTTTTGCTTTTTTCGCCGTCCGATGTCCGATGTCCGATGTCCGATGTCCGGCGTCCGGCGTCCGGCGTCCGATGTCCGGCGTCACGCATGGTTTCCGCTCATTTAAAGGAAAAGTATTAGAGCTATTGTCACCAAATTTGGTATGCAGGCTTATTGGGTCAGTAGCTTGCTTGGGATTGCTTTTGGCTGTTGTACCTCTTTTGCTTACTGAGTAATACTTAAGTACAGCTATTTTCAGTACCCATTGGTTTCCGTGCATTTAAGCCAAAATAATTAAAGATATTTTACTACAATTTTGAATACAAGATTGTTATGTCCATAGCTCGCTTGGTATTGCATTTGGGACTGATAGCTTTGTCAGTACATGAGTAATAGCCATTTAGGTACTTCATTGTGTATTTTCAGTACTACTTTTGAGTAATTTGCTTCTATCTCCTTAACCGTGCGAGATAGAGCGATTTCGGCAAAATTTTCGACCCGCAGGGTATCTAAAGAGTGTACTCTTTGCAATTTTCAAAAAATTTTCCCCTCCCCAAAAATGGCGGCCATTTTGAATTTTCGAATTTTTGCCAAAAATGGCAAAACACAAATTTGCTTCTATCTCCTTAACCGTGCGAGATAGAGCGATTTCGTCGAAATTTTCGACCCACAGGGTATCTAAGGAATGTAATATTTGCAATTTTCCAAAAATTTTCCCCTCCCCAAAAATGGCGGCCATTTTGAATTTTCGAATTTTTGCCAAAAATGGCAAAACACAAATTTGCTTCTATCTCCTTAACCGTGCGAGATAGAGCGATTTCGTCGAAATTTTCGACCCACAGGGTATCTAAGGGATGTAATATTTGCAATTTTCAAAAAAATTTCCCCTCCCCAAAAATGGCGGCCATTTTGAATTTTCGAATTTTTGCCAAAAATGGCAAAACACAAATTTGCTTCTATCTCCTTAACCGTGCGAGATAGAGCGATTTCGGCAAAATTTTCGACCCACAGGGGATCTAAGGAATGCAATCTTTGCAATTTTCCAAAAATTTTCCCCTCCCCAAAAATGGCGGCCATTTTGAATTTTCGAATTTTTGCCAAAAATGGCAAAACACTAATTTGCTTCTATCTCCTTAACCGTGCGAGATAGAGCGATTTCGGCAAAATTTTCGACGCACAGGGTATCTAAGCAATGCAATCTTTGCAATTTTCAAAATATTTTCCCCTCCCCAAAAATGGCGGCCATTTTGAATTTTCGAATTTTTGTCAAAAATGGCAAAACACAAATTTGCTTCTATCTCCTTAACCGTGCGAGATAGAGCGATTTCGTCGAAATTTTCGACCCACAGGGTATCTAAGGAATGTAATATTTGCAATTTTCAAAAAATTTTCCCCTCCCCAAAAATGGCGGCCATTTTGAATTTTCGAATTTTTGCCCAAAATGGCAAAACACAAATTTCCTTCTATCTCCTTAACCGTGCGAGATAGAGCGATTTCGGCAAAATTTTCGATGCACAGGGTATCTAAACAATGCAATCTTTGCAATTTTCAAAATATTTTCCCCTCCCCAAAAATGGCGGCCATTTTGAATTTTCGAATTTTTGCCAAAAATGGCAAAACACAAATTTGCTTCTATCTCCTTAACCGTGCGAGATAGAGCGATTTCGTCGAAATTTTCGACCCACAGGGTATCTAAGGAATGTAATATTTGCAATTTTCAAAAAATTTTCCCCTCCCCCAAAATGGCGGCCATTTTGAATTTTCGAATTTTTGCCAAAAATGGCAAAACACAAATTTGCTTCTATCTCCTTAACCGTGCGAGATAGAGCGATTTCGTCGAAATTTTCGACCCACAGGCTATCTAAGGGATGTAATATTTGCAATTTTCAAAAAAATTTCCCCTCCCCAAAAATGGCGGCCATTTTGAATTTTCGAATTTTTGCCAAAAATGGCAAAACACAAATTTGCTTCTATCTCCTTAACCGTGCGAGATAGAGCGATTTCGTCGAAATTTTCGACCCACAGGGTATCTAAGGAATGTAATATTTGCAATTTTCCAAAAATTTTCCCCTCCCCAAAAATGGCGGCCATTTTGAATTTTCGAATTTTTGCCAAAAATGGCAAAACACAAATTTGCTTCTATCTCCTTAACCGTGCGAGATAGAGCGATTTCGTCGAAATTTTCGACCCACAGGGTATCTAAGGGATGTAATATTTGCAATTTTCAAAAAAATTTCCCCTCCCCAAAAATGGCGGCCATTTTGAATTTTCGAATTTTTGCCAAAAATGGCAAAACACAAATTTGCTTCTATCTCCTTAACCGTGCGAGATAGAGCGATTTCGGCAAAATTTTCGACCCACAGGGGATCTAAGGAATGCAATCTTTGCAATTTTCCAAAAATTTTCCCCTCCCCAAAAATGGCGGCCATTTTGAATTTTCGAATTTTTGCCAAAAATGGCAAAACACTAATTTGCTTCTATCTCCTTAACCGTGCGAGATAGAGCGATTTCGGCAAAATTTTCGACGCACAGGGTATCTAAGCAATGCAATCTTTGCAATTTTCAAAATATTTTCCCCTCCCCAAAAATGGCGGCCATTTTGAATTTTCGAATTTTTGTCAAAAATGGCAAAACACAAATTTGCTTCTATCTCCTTAACCGTGCGAGATAGAGCGATTTCGTCGAAATTTTCGACCCACAGGGTATCTAAGGAATGTAATATTTGCAATTTTCAAAAAATTTTCCCCTCCCCAAAAATGGCGGCCATTTTGAATTTTCGAATTTTTGCCCAAAATGGCAAAACACAAATTTCCTTCTATCTCCTTAACCGTGCGAGATAGAGCGATTTCGGCAAAATTTTCGATGCACAGGGTATCTAAACAATGCAATCTTTGCAATTTTCAAAATATTTTCCCCTCCCCAAAAATGGCGGCCATTTTGAATTTTCGAATTTTTGCCAAAAATGGCAAAACACAAATTTGCTTCTATCTCCTTAACCGTGCGAGATAGAGCGATTTCGTCGAAATTTTCGACCCACAGGGTATCTAAGGAATGTAATATTTGCAATTTTCAAAAAATTTTCCCCTCCCCCAAAATGGCGGCCATTTTGAATTTTCGAATTTTTGCCAAAAATGGCAAAACACAAATTTGCTTCTATCTCCTTAACCGTGCGAGATAGAGCGATTTCGTCGAAATTTTCGACCCACAGGCTATCTAAGGGATGTAATATTTGCAATTTTCAAAAAAATTTCCCCTCCCCAAAAATGGCGGCCATTTTGAATTTTCGAATTTTTGCCAAAAATGGCAAAACACAAATTTGCTTCTATCTCCTTAACCGTGCGAGATAGAGCGATTTCGGCAAAATTTTCGACCCACAGGGGATCTAAGCAATGCAATCTTTGCAATTTTCCAAAAATTTTCCCCTCCCCAAAAATGGCGGCCATTTTGAATTTTCGAATTTTTGCCAAAAATGGCAAAACACTAATTTGCTTCTATCTCCTTAACCGTGCGAGATAGAGCGATTTCGGCAAAATTTTCGACGCACAGGGTATCTAAGCAATGCAATCTTTGCAATTTTCAAAATATTTTCCCCTCCCCAAAAATGGCGGCCATTTTGAATTTTCGAATTTTTGCCAAAAATGGCAAAACACAAATTTGCTTCTATCTCCTTAACCGTGCGAGATAGAGCGATTTCGTCGAAATTTTCGACCCACAGGGTATCTAAGGAATGTAATATTTGCAATTTTCAAAAAATTTTCCCCTCCCCAAAAATGGCGGCCATTTTGAATTTTCGAATTTTTGCCCAAAATGGCAAAACACAAATTTGCTTCTATCTCCTTAACCGTGCGAGATAGAGCGATTTCGGCAAAATTTTCGACGCACAGGGTATCTAAGCAATGCAATCTTTGCAATTTTCAAAATATTTTCCCCTCCCCAAAAATGGCGGCCATTTTGAATTTTCGAATTTTTGCCAAAAATGGCAAAACACAAATTTGCTTCTATCTCCTTAACCGTGCGAGATAGAGCGATTTCGTCGAAATTTTCGACCCACAGGGTATCTAAGGAATGTAATATTTGCAATTTTCAAAAAATTTTCCCCTCCCCAAAAATGGCGGCCATTTTGAATTTTCGAATTTTTGCCAAAAATGGCAAAACACTAATTTGCTTCTATCTCCTTAACCGTGCGAGATAGAGCGATTTCGGCAAAATTTTCGACGCACAGGGTATGTAAGCAATGCAATCTTTGCAATTTTCAAAATATTTTCCCCTCCCCAAAAATGGCGGCCATTTTGAATTTTCGAATTTTTGCCAAAAATGGCAAAACACAAATTTGCTTCTATCTCCTTAACCGTGCGAGATAGAGCGATTTCGTCGAAATTTTCGACCCACAGGGTATCTAAGGAATGTAATATTTGCAATTTTCAAAAAATTTTCCCCTCCCCAAAAATGGCGGCCATTTTGAATTTTCGAATTTTTGCCCAACATGGCAAAACACAAATTTCCTTCTATCTCCTTAACCGTGCGAGATAGAGCGATTTCGGCAAAATTTTCGACGCACAGGGTATCTAAGCAATGCAATCTTTGCAATTTTCAAAATATTTTCCCCTCCCCAAAAATGGCGGCCATTTTGAATTTTCGAATTTTTGCCAAAAATGGCAAAACACAAATTTGCTTCTATCTCCTTAACCGTGCGAGATAGAGCGATTTTGTCGAAATTTTCGACCCACAGGGTATCTAAGGAATGCAATATTTGCAATTTTCCAAAAATTTTCCCCTCCCCAAAAATGGCGGCCATTTTGAATTTTCGAATTTTTGCCAAAAATGGCAAAACACAAATTTGCTTCTATCTCCTTAACCGTGCCAGATAGAGTGATTTCGTCAAAATTTTCGACCCACAGGGTATCTGAGCATTGTACTCTTGGTAATTTCTAAAAAATTTTCCCCTCCCCAAAAATGGCGGCCATTTTGAATTTTCGAATTTTTGCCAAAAATGGCAAAACACAAATTTGCTTCTATCTCCTTAACCGTGCGAGATAGAGCGATTTCGGCAAAATTTTCGATCCACAGGGGATCTAAGGAATGCAATCTTTGCAATTTTCCAAAAATTTTCCCCTCCCCAAAAATGGCGGCCATTTTGAATTTTCGAATTTTTGCCAAAAATGGCAAAACACTAATTTGCTTCTATCTCCTTAACCGTGCGAGATAGAGCGATTTCGGCAAAATTTTCGACGCACAGGGTATCTAAGCAATGCAATCTTTGCAATTTTCAAAATATTTTCCCCTCCCCAAAAATGGCGGCCATTTTGAATTTTCGAATTTTTGCCAAAAATGGCAAAACACAAATTTGCTTCTATCTCCTTAACCGTGCGAGATAGAGTGATTTCGTCGAAATTTTCGACCCACAGGGTATCTAAGGAATGTAATATTTGCAATTTTCAAAAAATTTTCCCCTCCCCAAAAATGGCGGCCATTTTGAATTTTCGAATTTTTGCCAAAAATGGCAAAACACAAATTTGCTTCTATCTCCTTAACCGTGCCAGATAGAGTGATTTCGTCAAAATTTTCGACCCACAGGGTATCTGAGCATTGTACTCTTGGTAATTTCTAAAAAATTTTCCCCTCCCCAAAAATGGCGGCCATTTTGAATTTTCGAATTTTTGCCAAAAATGGCAAAACACAAATTTGCTTCTATCTCCTTAACCGTGCGAGATAGAGCGATTTCGGCAAAATTTTCGATCCACAGGGGATCTAAGGAATGCAATCTTTGCAATTTTCCAAAAATTTTCCCCTCCCCAAAAATGGCGGCCATTTTGAATTTTCGAATTTTTGCCAAAAATGGCAAAACACTAATTTGCTTCTATCTCCTTAACCGTGCGAGATAGAGCGATTTCGGCAAAATTTTCGACGCACAGGGTATCTAAGCAATGCAATCTTTGCAATTTTCAAAATATTTTCCCCTCCCCAAAAATGGCGGCCATTTTGAATTTTAGAATTTTTGCCAAAAATGGCAAAACACAAATTTGCTTCTATCTCCTTAACCGTGCGAGATAGAGTGATTTCGTCGAAATTTTCGACCCACAGGGTATCTAAGGAATGTAATATTTGCAATTTTCAAAAAATTTTCCCCTCCCCAAAAATGGCGGCCATTTTGAATTTTCGAATTTTTGCCAAAAATGGCAAAACACAAATTTGCTTCTATCTCCTTAACCGTGCGAGATAGAGCGATTTCGTCGAAATTTTCGACCCACAGGCTATCTAAGGAATGCAATCTTTGCAATTTTCCAAAAATTTTCCCCTCCCCAAAAATGGCGGCCATTTTGAATTTTCGAATTTTTGCCAAAAATGGCAAAACACAAATTTGCTTCTATCTCCTTAACCGTGCGAGATAGAGTGATTTCGTCGAAATTTTCGACCCACAGGGTATCTAAGGAATGTAATATTTGCAATTTTCCAAAAATTTTCCCCTCCCCAAAAATGGCGGCCATTTTGAATTTTTTAATTTTTGCCAAAAATGGCAAAACACAAATTTGCTTCTATCTCCTTAACCGTGCGAGATAGAGCGATTTCGTCGAAATTTTCGACCCACAGGCTATCTAAGGAATGCAATCTTTGCAATTTTCAAAAAATTTTCCCCTCCCCAAAAATGGCGGCCATTTTGAATTTTCGAATTTTTGCCAAAAATGGCAAAACACAAATTTGCTTCTATCTCCTTAACCGTGCCAGATAGAGTGATTTCGTCAAAATTTTCGACCCACAGGGTATCTGAGCATTGTACTCTTGGTAATTTCTAAAAAATTTTCCCCTCCCCAAAAATGGCGGCCATTTTGAATTTTCGAATTTTTGCCAAAAATGGCAAAACACAAATTTGCTTCTATCTCCTTAACCGTGCGAGATAGAGCGATTTCGGCAAAATTTTCGATCCACAGGGGATCTAAGGAATGCAATCTTTGCAATTTTCCAAAAATTTTCCCCTCCCCAAAAATGGCGGCCATTTTGAATTTTCGAATTTTTGCCAAAAATGGCAAAACACTAATTTGCTTCTATCTCCTTAACCGTGCGAGATAGAGCGATTTCGGCAAAATTTTCGACGCACAGGGTATCTAAGCAATGCAATCTTTGCAATTTTCAAAATATTTTCCCCTCCCCAAAAATGGCGGCCATTTTGAATTTTCGAATTTTTGCCAAAAATGGCAAAACACAAATTTGCTTCTATCTCCTTAACCGTGCGAGATAGAGTGATTTCGTCGAAATTTTCGACCCACAGGGTATCTAAGGAATGTAATATTTGCAATTTTCAAAAAATTTTCCCCTCCCCAAAAATGGCGGCCATTTTGAATTTTCGAATTTTTGCCAAAAATGGCAAAACACAAATTTGCTTCTATCTCCTTAACCGTGCCAGATAGAGTGATTTCGTCAAAATTTTCGACCCACAGGGTATCTGAGCATTGTACTCTTGGTAATTTCTAAAAAATTTTCCCCTCCCCAAAAATGGCGGCCATTTTGAATTTTCGAATTTTTGCCAAAAATGGCAAAACACAAATTTGCTTCTATCTCCTTAACCGTGCGAGATAGAGCGATTTCGGCAAAATTTTCGATCCACAGGGGATCTAAGGAATGCAATCTTTGCAATTTTCCAAAAATTTTCCCCTCCCCAAAAATGGCGGCCATTTTGAATTTTCGAATTTTTGCCAAAAATGGCAAAACACTAATTTGCTTCTATCTCCTTAACCGTGCGAGATAGAGCGATTTCGGCAAAATTTTCGACGCACAGGGTATCTAAGCAATGCAATCTTTGCAATTTTCAAAATATTTTCCCCTCCCCAAAAATGGCGGCCATTTTGAATTTTCGAATTTTTGCCAAAAATGGCAAAACACAAATTTGCTTCTATCTCCTTAACCGTGCGAGATAGAGTGATTTCGTCGAAATTTTCGACCCACAGGGTATCTAAGGAATGTAATATTTGCAATTTTCAAAAAATTTTCCCCTCCCCAAAAATGGCGGCCATTTTGAATTTTCGAATTTTTGCCAAAAATGGCAAAACACAAATTTGCTTCTATCTCCTTAACCGTGCGAGATAGAGCGATTTCGTCGAAATTTTCGACCCACAGGCTATCTAAGGAATGCAATCTTTGCAATTTTCCAAAAATTTTCCCCTCCCCAAAAATGGCGGCCATTTTGAATTTTCGAATTTTTGCCAAAAATGGCAAAACACAAATTTGCTTCTATCTCCTTAACCGTGCGAGATAGAGTGATTTCGTCGAAATTTTCGACCCACAGGGTATCTAAGGAATGTAATATTTGCAATTTTCCAAAAATTTTCCCCTCCCCAAAAATGGCGGCCATTTTGAATTTTTGAATTTTTGCCAAAAATGGCAAAACACAAATTTGCTTCTATCTCCTTAACCGTGCGAGATAGAGTGATTTCGTCGAAATTTTCGACCCACAGGGTATCTAAGGAATGCAATCTTTGCAATTTTCCCAAAATTTTCCCCTCCCCAAAATTGGCGGCCATTTTGAATTTTCGAATTTTTGCCAAAAATGGCAAAACACAAATTTGCTTCTATCTCCTTAACCGTGCCAGATAGAGTGATTTCGTCAAAATTTTCGACCCACAGGGTATCTGAGCATTGTACTCTTGGTAATTTCTAAAAAATTTTCCCCTCCCCAAAAATGGCGGCCATTTTGAATTTTCGAATTTTTGCCAAAAATGGCAAAACACTAATTTGCTTCTATCTCCTTAACCGTGCGAGATAGAGCGATTTCGGCAAAATTTTCGACCCACAGGGTATCTGAGCATTGTACTCTTGGCAATTTCTAAAAAATTTTCCCCTCCCCAAAAATGGCGGCCATTTTGAATTTTCGAATTTTTGCCAAAAATGGCAAAACACAAATTTGCTTCTATCTCCTTAACCGTGCGAGATAGAGCGATTTCGTCGAAATTTTCAACCCACAGGGTATCTAAGGAATGCAATCTTTGCAATTTTCAAAAAATTTTTCCCTCCCCAAAAATGGCGGCCATTTTGAATTTTCGAATTTTTGCCAAAAATGGCAAAACACAAATTTGCTTCTATCTCCTTAACCATGCGAGATAGAGCGATTTCGTCGAAATTTTCAACCCACAGGGTATCTAAGGAATGTAATCTTTGCAATTTTCAAAAAATTTTCCCCTCCCCAAAAATGGCAGCCATTTTGAATTTTCGAATTTTTGCCCAAAATGGAAAAACACAAACTGGCCTTAACCGTGCAAAATAGAGTTATTTTGTTGAAATTTTCGACCCATAGGGTATCTAAGAAATGTACTCTTGGCAATTTTCAAAAAAATTTCCTTTTCCCAATAATGGCGGCCATTTGGAATTTTCAAATTTTTGCCAAAAATAGAAAAACAGGAATTGGCTTCTATCTTCTTAACCGTGCAAGATAGAGTGATTTCGTCAAAATTTTCAACCCAACCAATGCAAAAAGGCATGAAGCTGAAATAAATTACATCTACACTATCAAATATTTAAGCATCATTGATATATTTTACAAATGAAACAGGGTCTTGTAAGACTACTGTACAATTTGGGCAAAAGGTTCATGGGTGGACATTACACATGATAATGTGTGTTCTTCTATGCTATCCTGTTTCTATTCGCATCTACTATCAACAGGGCGGCCTATTTCTAGTTATTATATGTACTTTTATAGTTTTACTTAACAGTTCTATTTCTGTTTACAGCTATACTTCGATTAATAAATTTTACAGCTTCATAATTTTTAGTTTACTGATTAATCGTGTCATCATGCTCTTGAAAAGTCTTGCTTTAATAATTTATTTTTAAATACATTTTCTCTCTCTTGAATGTTATATTCTGTGCTAAAATAATATTTTGGACCTTTACTAACTGACTGTTTGCTCCTAAAGTCTTCTTATCATTGTTCTGTGTCATTTCTTCTGTATCTGATGGTGTTGAAAACTATTTCTCAGGGCTGTGGGGTACAGGCATATCCAATGGTTTTTTTCTACTTTCTAATATGTGTCTTTTTCAGTGATAAGCATTCTAAAATAAGTTAAAAATTTGTCAAAGAATGATTCATTTTATACCATATCATGCAGGTAAATATGTACACAAATGTATACAAAATTAGACCTGTAATTTTCCCAATCTTCATTCTTTTGCAAACAGTTTTACTTGCTATAGAGTAATTCACTATTTACAATACTTCTTTTTTCAAACAAGTAGTTTTGCAGATGATCTTATTAAAAATATCAGTAATCATTAGTTCAAGCAATTTCAGTCATCAGTTGATTGGAAACCTGCTACTAAATATATTCTTTCTTTGAAGGTAAAATGTTTCTTGTATGACAAAGACAACAGGAAGCGGGATTTGGCTTCTCTTGTGGGTACAGTACACAATGTCAGTACGGACAATGGTATCATCGAATTAGGAGTTTGCCGAAGTCTGGATGGAGGTATGCTGTCACAATCCTTTATAGATAGATAATGATATGAAATTGGCTTTAAATTATCCCCAGATTTTTCATGATGTTATAGTGTTATGATTGGAAGGATATATGAAGACAGGGTTCTGGAAGCAAAAAAATTCCAAGAAAACCGGATTCAGTCGAATGAGTGTGAGCCATACTGTGTAATTTTTTATGGGTATACATGAAACATAGCAACTTACAACTAAATGCAGTTTATTTGTGATCAAAGTTCATGTTTTGCATATTACTTCACTGTATATTGATAAAATATAATATAAGAATAGAGTTCACATTGTTAAGCATTTCTGTGTAGTATTTTATACTTTTGGTGTAGAATATATGATTTTTTTTTGAGACTCGTTTGTTGACATTTATTTGAATCCAATAGAAACCAATTACTTGGTTTGTTATTTTTAACATTATGATGTACAGTAGAACCTCGATTATCCGGTCCTCTGTAATCTGAATCTCAGGATTAACCGACCTGAAACCTTGTCTCCCTACATATAATGCAAGGTCTGGCATTAGCGATAATACAGGATTTTACGCATTCCTGGAAACTATTAATTCTAGTGCCTTATAAAACATATTATCTACAGAAACACATGACTTCTTTGACCTTTAATGCCATTGTTTCAATTGAAGAGGGATTAATTCATTTACACTACTACACTAAACAACTTCTTTGGTAATGTGGCAATCACTGAATGTGTGTTCGATTGGGTTTTGCAATTTTTATTCTCCCGGAGTAGGTCGATTCACAAACTGACAACATTTATTAAAAGACAAAAATGTCAACCGTGAATCACCTACCAAATGTACCTAATTACTGAAGGCGTGTAGGATTGGGGTTTTGCAGTTAAATAATCTTCCAAAGTTTGCAGTTGACAAAATGCATGACAATGTTTATCAAAAATGAAATGTCAATAATATGTGTACCAATGAACACACCCAGCTTAAGTCCAAATAATAATTAAACAAAAATGACAGTATCTATAAAAAAGAATGAAATAAGTCAGAGGGTCAGTTATATTGTATGCCTAAAATGGTCTTTCTTCAATTATTGTCATTTGGTAACCCCGATGTTGGATTTCGTACATTTTTGGGTATCTGAACCTATTGCTTATCTGACCCGATTTTATGTTCCCAATGAAATCGGATAATAAAAGTAAGTAGAATTAAACCAATCCTGTTGTCACTTAGGTGTCATTTCGCAATTTTGATTGCATAATATTCATTTTAACTATAGAATAATGACATAGTGAAGAAATTAAAAAACTTTTTGACACAATGTGTACATAGATTATAATAAGATTAGGCACATTTGGCCATTTAAGTGTCTAACTCATTTGTGAGAATATTTGTCTAAATTGTGGAAGTTTTGGTATATCCATAATATCATGGTCTTGAAATTACAATTATGGTATTTTAATTTCAAGTGCCTTTTGAGTATATTGTGAATGACGGTAATATCACTCATTCCGTAGTAAATCCTTACCAATATGATGTTATCTAATCATTTTTAAGACTTAATCTTAGTGGTAATAAATGTAAGGGGACATAAATAAAATCAGTGTTTCAAATATTATAATTTTTTCTGAATAAGATTCATAATGGTGTCAGACTCTGTTGGTGAAAAAGTAAGGTGAAAAACATTTTAAAGAAAAAGATCCTAAGCTCCATCCAAAGGTTGGAGCCAAAAAATATTATGGGGTAATACCTGACACAATCTGGGAGCATTCTGTGAGAATCTGTTATATTAACAGAAGCCAAATGAACAAGACGTATTCTGATTCTATGATAACAAAAACGATACCAGATATCGCCATGTGCAAAACCAGAATTTTTGATTTGGATTGTGTGTATTATATTACAATTTCAATATTGCTAGTAAATATATAGATTTTCATGTAGATTAAGAGTGAAAAATTATTTCTTAATGTAAAATGTATCTGTCAAAAAAGTGTTACGTTAATCAGCATATGGTGTTTAAAAATTGTCTTATTCTGAAATAATAGTTTGAAAAAAAATCATTATCTGAAAATGTAAAGTTACTAAGCTGTAAAGTGAGGACTACATATTACATTTTAAAAATTTTACTGACTTGTTTATTGAAAAGGATACTGAAATTGATGCTTCAAATTGTGAAGGGATCATGTATCAATATTTCAATATCGATCGATATATCCTCCTGAATTTCAATATCGATACTAAAACTGTCAATTTCAATATTGTTTCTAGCACCTGCCAAGGAATTATTTTCAAAAAAGTGTTGCAACTTATCAATTCCATGTAGTTTGATAATCAATATTGAATCAATATTATTGATACATGAAAAGATTAAGAATGAGATTTTTCATGAGATTCAATTGCTTTTATAGGCAGCTTGTATTAAATTCAGGGTCTGTTTTGTAGATTTTATATGTTTGGAAAACAATTTTTACCCCACAGCCCTTAAGGGCTGTCGGGGTATTGTTTTCACCCATGGTGTCCGGATGGGTGGGTGGGTGGGCGGGCGGCGGGAAATAGTTTGTCCGGGCTGTATCTCAGAAACCGTAAGGTGTAGGAAGTTGATACTTGGTAGGGACATTGGTTAGGGGGTGTAGGTGTGCAACGTCATGGTCTGACCTTGATTTGACCTTTGACCTTGCCGTAGTGACCTTGAGTTTGAAAATCTTGTCCGGGCTGTATCTCGGAAACCGTAAGGTGTAGGAAGTTGATACTTGGTAGGGACATTGGTTAGGGGGTGTAGTTGTGCAACGTCATGGTGTGACCTTGATTTGACCTTTGACCTTGCCGTAGTGACCTTGAGTTTGAAAATCTTGTCCGGGCTGTATCTCGGAAACCGTAAGGTGTAGGAAGTTGATACTTGGTAGGGACATTGGTTAGGGGGTGTAGTTGTGCAACGTCATGGTCTGACCTTGATTTGACCTTTGACCTTGCCGTAGTGACCTTGACCTATAAATTCTTGTCCAGGCTATATCTCGGAAACTGTAAGGTATAGGAAGTTGATATTTGGTAGGGACATTGGTTCGGGGGTGTAGGTGTGCCACGTCATGGTGTGACCTTGATTTGACCTTTGACCTTGCCGTAGTGACCTTGACCTATAAAATCTTGTCCGGGCTATATCTCAGAAACCGTAAGGTGTAGGAAGTTAATACTTGGTAGGGATATTGGTTAGGGTGTGTAGGTGTGCAACGTCATGGTCTGACCTTGATTTGACCTTTGACCTTGCCATAGTGGCCTTGACCTATAAAATCTTGTTCGGGCTATATCTCGGAAACCGTAAGGTGTAGGAAGTTGATATTTGGTAGGAACATTTGCTAGGGGGTGTAGGTGTGCAGTATCATGGTCTGACCTTGATTTGACCTTTGACCTTGCCGTAGTGACCTTGACCTATAAAATGTTGTCCGGGCTATATCTCGGAAACCGTAAGGTGTAGGAAGTTGGTACTTGGTAGGGACATTGGTTAGGGTGTGTAGGTGTGCAACGTCATGGTCTGACCAGGATTTGACTTTTGACCTTGCCATAGTGACCTTGAGTTTAAAATCTTGTCTGGGCTATATCTCGGAAACCGTAAGGTGTAGGAAGTTGATACTTGGTGGGGACATTGGTTAGGGGATATAGTTGTGCAACGTCATGGTCTGACCTTGATTTGACCTTTGACCTTGGCGTAGTGACCTTGACCTATAAAATCTTGTCCAGGCTATATCTTTGAAACCGTAGGGTTGAGTAAGTTGATACTTGGTAGGGACATTGGTTAGGCCCTGTAGGTGTGTATTATCATGGTGTCACCTTAATTTGACCTTTGACCTTGTCCTAGTGACCTTGACCTATAAAATCTTGTTGCACCTTTGGGTCTGTCTTTTGATGCAGATTAAGCACTGTTAAAGTCATATTAGAATTTATTAAGAATTTTACTTTCATAACTTCCCATTGTAAGAGATAGAATTTCATCAAGTGAGCCACAGATTTTGCTCCAACACCACACATAAGCATTCATTAAATGTATTATCACTTCTATATGCATGGTAATATTCAAACCATCTAAACCATAATTTGGCCATGCAGATGTAGATAAAGAGGGTTGAATTTTAGTTTGCTGATTAATGCTGTCATCTTGTTATTGAATTATCTTGTTTTAATACTTCATCTTTATATGCATGATCTTTCTTTTAAACATTATTTGGACCTTTATATAACTGACAGTGCTCTGAAAGTATCCTAAAGTTTATACTGATAGAGTACTTCTGTATCTCATGGTGTTGAAAATATTTCCCTAGGCTGTGGGGTACGGGCATCTCTGATGCTATTTTTGATTACTGAAGCATCAGTAGGTGCAAAATTATGTATTTTACCGTGTAAAACGATACTTCAATATTGATCGATATGCAAAGCCAAATTAGAGTTTGATATCGATATTAAAATTGCATTTCAATCCCTACACGAGCTTCAAATATTGAAATTGAGCCCTTTCTAATCAGTATTGAATTATTGATATCTAATGTTCATACTAATGAGTTGTGAAATGTTTTCAGTAAGTGGTAGTAGCTATCCAGAGTCTGCTGGTGCTGTCTTGTCTGGCAAGTCTATTGGTGATGTCACAGGGCACCTGCAAATTAATGATGACGGCCATTTAATCCTGAAGTATGAAGCCTCGGACAGCACCACAACAATCACATTCAAATGTCCCCAAAGAGGCTATGTAAGTAAATTCTTGTGTCCACAAAAAGCGATATAAGTGATACTGATACTTGTACATTTAAGTGTCCATGTTATGTAAGCCTTAGAGTCTGTCTTGGATGGAGATAAAGCTCTGATAAGTCATTCATTCAGTACAATGATGACTTATCAGACCTTTACAAAATTCACCCCCTTTTGGACCTTAAAACATCAGTCCTGCTCACAAATGCTTTGGTAAGCAGCAGATTTGACAACTGCAATTCCCCGTTTGTATGACTTACTGATTTTCATTTGAGAAGATTGCAGTGCATTCCAAATTCTGCAGGGTTTTCACTCACTCCTCAAAGTTTTCCCATATCATCCCCAATTGAAAAAATCTTCTTTGGCTGGCAGTCAAGTATAGTGTACAATTTATATTAGACCTTATGACATACAAAATACTCCCTACACCTTACGTTCCTTCGCATCCCCACCTTTGACCGCAGAGTTCACAAACCTTTTTCAGATTCTTTCCTTCATTACACACATGTTCTTTGGAGCTCTTTCCCCTTCAAAATAAGAAATAGCCCATTTGTCACTTCCTTCAGGAAGCATCTGAAAACTCACCTCTTCAACTCTAGTTTCCCCACTTATTGTCCTTCCCTTTGGTCATACCCATAACTTCAGACTACCGACCTTGACCTGCCCCTCGACTATCCTAATGATTAAGTGTCCTGTGTGGGATGCTTGTTTGTATATGGGAGAATCAACTCTGCTGGATTCGCCGGATCCGCATTTTCTTTTCTCAATAGCTTCGCAACCATAAGGCGGATACTTTTCATATTTGACAGGTGTATGCAGTAGCCCTGGAAAATTGTTCTGAATATGCTGCAATGACATTTTTACCAATCAGAGAGGTCACATGACTAAAAATGTGTTTTTTGGAAGGGCGTCCTTGTCTGGATGATAACTTACGAAGTGTTTTATCTATCCACCTGAAATTTAGCAAATACCTTCCTCATATAAAGATCTGGGTTACATTAAGTTTTGGCAGGAATAGGTTAGGAAATGACTGAGTTATTGATGATTAATTAAGCATTAACAATTTTCTTAACGAGTAAAACACAAAACTTCTTGTATCTCCTTAACCGTGTGAGATAGAGCGATTTCATTGAAATTGTCGATCCACAGCAACTCTCCCCAATTTTTCCAAAATTTTCTCCTCCTCCAAAAATGGGGATCATATTCAATTTTTGAATTTTTGACAAAAAATGCAAAACACAAAATTGGAAATATAGGCTCATAAGGTACACATATAGAACAATGCTAAGTTATATATGAGTACTTTTTGAAACAATTTTCTTCATAAAATAAAAATTTACCAGTGGGATTTCGGCAAAATTTTTGACCCACAGGGTATCTGTGAAGACTAGCCTTTCCAAGTTTCAACAAATATTTCACTCGCCAAAAATGGTGGCCATTTTGAATTTTCAAATTTTTTTCAAAAATGCTGTTATCTCGAAAACCATGCTAGATAGAGCGATTTCGACAAAATTTTTGACCCACTGGGTCGGCTAAGTAGCTCAGCCAATTTTCAAAAAAGTTTGTCCCGTCAAAAATGCCGCCCATTTTAATCTTTGAAGTTTTCACAAAAATTGCAAACCACAAAAAATGCTTGTATCTCGAAAACAGTGCGACATTTTGCCAAAATTTTTGACCCACAGACATGATTAAGCTGCCATTATTTCTCCTTTTTGGGACGCTTTGTTTTTGCCATGTAAAAACAATCGCTTTGTTTTGCAAGCGATCCTCTAGTTAATATTTTTGTTAACTTGGCGGACTGAGTTCCACGTTATGGGGAAAATATTGCACCTGTAAATCAGTAGATTCGATTAGATTAGATTCAAATGTCCTCAAAGAGCCTGTATAAGTTATACTGATACATTTGACTGTCAATAAAGAGACTGAATAAGTTCCAGTGTTACCTACACATTCAACTGTTCATGAAAGAGACTATATAAGTTATAGTCATACTGCATATTAACATTGAAAATACTAATCCTAATTGCCAATTCTGATTGGTGGGCCTGGGGTCAAGTTTATCAAACCAAGTACAAGCAGAAGTACTTTGCAAAATTGCAAGTACAAATACCCGTACTGGTATCAAGACTTGTGTACTTGTGCTTTGAGAAATTGCAAGTACAAGTTCAAGTGCAATTAATAAGTGGACTTTTATAGTGCTTGATCTTCCATTTATTATTCCATTTATTTGGTGAGGAACAAGAGCATAAAAAGAGTTAGTAATTTCAGTATCCATGGATGAAAAAAAATGAAGCATCATGGAGAATACTAGGCAAATATTAAGACTTAGGTGGGTATGCCTTGGTGTAGAGGTAGGATTTAAGCTTCTTTCTGAAAGAGGCAAACAGGGGGATGCATGCATCTCATCTCTAAATGCTACCTTATTTTTAAGACACTAGTTTGTCATTATTATATCCCCAGATAAAAGTCGGGGATTTATTGGATTCAGGTTCGTCGCGCTGCTTCAGCCGCCGTAGAAATTTCCTTGTGTACACGATAATTCAAGAACGGATTAGTATTTTTTTTCAAACATGGTACACATATTAAGGGTGCCCAAAGGAAGAATCCTATTTTAAGGTACCTTAAACTTCCAATAATAAAGAAGTTATGGCCACCTTAAGGTCAGAAATTTGACTTTTGACCACTTAGGGCCCTCTAGGTTACAAACTATGAGGCTCATGTGGCTAAAATTTTACCTGAGAACACATTAATATATTCTTAGTACATGTGCCGAAAATCAAGACTTGAAGTTGAGAATAAAATTGTGTTTGAGGCCCATAAAGACCCCACTAGGGATTTTTTCCTAAATTTTTCACATATTTTGCCCTATAATTTAGAAGTGGTAATTCTGATGAGTCTCAAACTGCACTAGGTATAACTTTTTATATGTAATCCTTGTCTGTGAAATATTTGAGGGCCCTAGGTTCAACTATAAGGTCGACTTAAAGTCTCAAAATTGCCCACAGAGACCCAATTTATGGACTTTTTGCCACTTTCGAGCACTGTGGCTTTCAAATTATGTCTCTCATGTAGGTGAAATATCATCTGGGAATATATTTTGTTCCTTTTACATGTGCCACAAATCTAAACCTTTAATAGAAAATTAACCTGTGTATGAGGACCATAAGCACCCACCCAAGTGACCCTTTTTCAACATTTTCCATATATTTGGCCCTATAACTTGGAAATTATAAGCCCAAAAAGTCTCAATCTGTATGAGATATAAGTTCTATGTGTAATTTTTGTGTGTGACAAATTTCAAATCTGAAGCTTTAATTTTAAAGTCACATTGAGGTCTCTAAAATTCCCACAAATACCCATTTTATGGATTTTTTGCCACTTATAAGCCCTATATCTGACTGATAGAGCTGAAATTTCATCTGGGAATATATTAATATGTTCTTTTTACATGTGCCAGAAAGAAAGGCTTTAAATATACATCTAACCTGTGTATGAGGACCATAAACACCCACCTGAGTGACCCTTTTTGAGATTTTTCACATATGTTGCACTATAACTTACAAATGGTTAAGTCTAAGAAGTATGTAATCTTTATTTTTGACAAATTTGAAGTTTGACACTTTAATTTTAAAGTCACATTGAGGTCTCTAAAAAGCCCACAGAGACCCAATATTTGGATTTTTGCCACTTTTAAGCCCTGTGACTGTCAAACTATGTGACTGATAGAGCTGAAATTTCATCTGGGAATATATTCTTATATTCTATTTACATGTGCCAAACATCAAGGCTTTAAGTAGACATTTAACTTGTGTATGAGGACCATAGATGCCCACCCAAGTGACCCTTTCAAACATTTTTCATATTTTTCCCTGTAATTTTGAAATGGTAAGTGTGACAAGTTTCAAACTGTATTACCTGTAATGTCAATATGTTGTCAAGTTGGGTACACATATTAAAGTAGGCAAAAGGGACATTGGCTCAGTTAATTTTGACACAGGTCCTGTAGTTATGAAATTATTTCAGTTGATAATCACACATTTATAAATGCCAGTTTTATTTACATTATACAACACTGTCTTTGGAGTTCCATTCCATTGGCTTTAATAATTTCTCCATTGGTGGGTGCAAAGTACTGATCCGCACCATCTCGAGATGGTATTGCGCAATCTCATCATCAAAAGATCATGCGCCCATCTTGAGATTGGTCAAACAATCTAGAGATGGAGCTGCTCCAGCTCTCTGATTTGTATCACAAAATCTTGATGTGATTGGGTGTATTTAAGCGTCCCGCAAGGGACGCTTGTTTGTGTATGGGAGAGCTTCTGGCTCCGCCGGCTCCGCCGGCTCCGGCGGCTCCGCCGGCTCCGCATTTTGTTTTCCTTATAACTCTGTAACCGTTAGGCGGATTCTTTTCAAATTTGGCAGGTTTAGGCAGTAGCCTTGGGGAATTTTTTTGAATATGCTGCAGTGACATTTCAACCAATCAGAGAGGTCACATGACCAAAAATGTCTTTTTTCGATGGGGAAGCTTGTCCGGATGATAACTTGAAAGGAATTTTATCAATTCACCTGAAACTTGGCAAATACATTCATTCTATTAAAATCTGGAAATCATTAGATTTTGGCATTGATTGGTCAAGAAATGGCCGAGTAATTAATGATTAATTAATTATTACGAATTTTCCAAATAAGGAAAACACAAAAATGCTTATATCTCGAAAACCGTGCTAGATAGAGCGATTTCGACGAAATTTTTGACCCGCAGGGTATCTCTGCGGAGTAGTTTTCCCAATTTTCAAAAAATTTTTGTCTCGCCCAAAATGGCGGCCATTTTGAATTTTCGAAATTTTCGCAAAAATTGCAAAACACAAAAATGCTTATATCTCGAAAACCGTGCTAGATAGAGCGATTTCAACGAAATTTTTGAGCCACAGGGTATCTCTGCAGAGTAGTTATCCCAATTTTGAAAAAATTTTTGTCTCGCCAAAAATGGCGGCCATTTTGAATTTTCGAATTTTTCGCAAAAATTGCAAAACACAAAAATGCTTATATCTCAAAAACCGTGCTAGATAGAGCAATTTCGCCAAAATTTTTGACCCGCAGGATATCTCTGCGGAGTACTTTTCCCAATTTTCAAAAAAATTTTGTCTCGCCAAAAATGGCGGCCATTTTGAATTTTCGAAATTTTCGCAAAAATTGCAAAACACAAAAATGCTTATATCTCGAAAACCGTGCTAGATAGAGCGATTTCGACGAAATTTTTGACCCACAGGGTATCTCTGCAGAGTAGTTATCCCAATTTTGAAAAAATTTTTGTCTCGCCAAAAATGGCGGCCATTTTGAATTTTCGAATTTTTCGCAAAAATTGCAAAACATAAAAATGCTTATATCTCGAAAACCCTGCTAGATAGAGCGATTTCGACGAAATTTTTGACCCGCAGGGTATCTCTGCAGATTAGCTGCCAATTTTCAAACAAAAAATTTCTCGCAAAAAATGGCGGCCATTTTGAATTTTCGAATTTTTCGCAAAATTGCAAAACACAAAAATGCTCATATCTCGAAAACCGTGCTAGATAGAGCGATTTCGACGAAATTTTTGACCCGCAGGGTATCTATGCAGAGTAGCCATGCCAATTTTCAAAAAAATTTTGTCTTGCCAAAAATGGCGGCCATTTTGAATTTTCGAATTTTTGCGCAAAAATTGCAAAACACAAAAATGCTAATATTTCGAAAACCGTGCTACATAGAGCAATTTCAACAAAATTTTTTATCTTCAGGGTATCTCTGCAGAGCAGCTATCCCAAAGAGCTTTCACTTGGTGAAGTTTCAGACCCATAGCTAATTGCTCACCTACTCAAAAAGAGTAAATGCGAATTACCTCTAAAAGTATTGCAGATGGCCAATTTTTCTCAAATAACTCATTCACCTACTTTTGGAAGAGCTTTCACATGGTGAAGTTTCAGACCCATAGCCAATTACTCACCTACTCAAAATGAGTAAATGTGAATTATCTCTAAAAGTATTGCAGATAGCCAATTTTTCTCAAATAACTCTTTCACCTACTTTTGGGAGAGCTTTCACATGGTGAAGTTTCAGACCCATAGCTAATTATTTACCTACTCAAAATGAGTAAATGCTAATTATCTGTAAAAGTATTGCGGATACCCAATTTTTATCAAATAACTCATTCATCTACTTGTGGGAGAGCTTTCACATGGTGAAGTTTCAGACCCATAGCTAATTACTCACCTACTCAAAATGAGTAAATGCGAATTATCTCTAAAAGTATTGCAGATAGCCAATTTTTCTCAAATAACTCATTCACCTACTTTTGGGAGAGCTTTCACTTGGTGAAGTTTCAGACCCATAGCTAATTACTCACCTACTCAAAATGAGTAAATGCGAATTATCTCTAAAAGTATTGCAGATAGCCAATTTTTCTCAAATAACTCATTCACCTACTTTTGGGAGAGCTTTCACTTGGTGAAGTTTCAGACCCATAGCTAATTACTCACCTACTCAAAATGAGTAAATGCGAATTATCTCTAAAAGTATTGCAGATAGCCAATTTTTCTCAAATAACTCATTCACCTACTTTTGGGAGAGCTTTCACTTGGTGAAGTTTCAGACCCATAGCTAATTACTCACCTACTCAAAATGAGTAAATGTGAATTATCTCTAAAAGTATTGCAGATAGCCAATTTTTCTCAAATAACTCATTCACCTACTTTTGAGAGAGCTTTCACTTGGTGAAGTTTCAGACCCATAGCTAATTACTCACCTACTGAAAATGAGTAAATGTGAATTATCTCTAAAAGTATTGCAGATAGCCAATTCTTCTCAAATTAATCATTCACCTACTTTTGGGAGAGCTTTCACTTGGTGAAGTTTCAGACCCATAGCTAATTACTCACCTACTCAAAATGAGTAAATGCGAATTATCTCTAAAAGTATTGCAGATAGCCAATTTTTCTCAAATAACTCATTCACCTACTTTTGGGAGAGCTTTCACTCTGTGAAGTTTCAGACCCATAGCTAATTACTCACCTACTCAAAATGAGTAAATGCGAATTATCTGTAAAAGTATTGCAGATAGCCAATTTTTCTCAAATAACTCATTCACCTACTTTTGGCAGAGCTTTCACTCTGTGAAGTTTCAGACCCATAGCTAATTACTCACCTACTCAAAATGAGTAAATGTGAATTATCTCTAAAAGTATTGCAGATAGCCAATTTTTCTCAAATAACTCATTCACCTACTTTTGGGAGAGCTTTCACTTGGTGAAGTTTCAGACCCATAGCTAATTACTCACCTACTCAAAATGAGTAAATGCGAATTATCTCTAAAAGTATTGCAGATAGCCAATTTTTCTCAAATTAATCATTCACCTACTTTTGGGAGAGCTTTCACTTGGTGAAGTTTCACACCCATAGCTAATTACTCACCTACTCAAAATGAGTAAATGCGAATTATCTGTAAAAGTATTGCAGATAGCCAATTTTTCTCAAATAACTCATTCACCTACTTTTGGGAGAGCTTTCACTTGGTGAAGTTTCAGACCCATAGCTAATTACTCGTCTACTCAAAATGAGTAAATGCGAATTATCTCTAAAAGTATTGCAGATAGCCAATTTTTTCTCAAATTAATCATTCACCTACTTTTGGGAGAGCTTTCACTTGGTGAAGTTTCAGACCCATAGCTAATTACTCACCTACTCAAAATGAGTAAATGCGAATTATCTCTAAAAGTATTGCAGATAGCCAATTTTTCTCAAATAACTCATTCACCTACTTTTGGGAGAGCTTTCACTCTGTGAAGTTTCAGACCCATAGCTAATTACTCACCTACTCAAAATGAGTAAATGCGAATTATCTGTAAAAGTATTGCAGATAGCCAATTTTTCTCAAATAACTCATTCACCTACTTTTGGCAGAGCTTTCACTCTGTGAAGTTTCAGACCCATAGCTAATTACTCACCTACTCAAAATGAGTAAATGTGAATTATCTCTAAAAGTATTGCAGATAGCCAATTTTTCTCAAATAACTCATTCACCTACTTTTGGGAGAGCTTTCACTTGGTGAAGTTTCAGACCCATAGCTAATTACTCACCTACTCAAAATGAGTAAATGCGAATTATCTCTAAAAGTATTGCAGATAGCCAATTTTTCTCAAATTAATCATTCACCTACTTTTGGGAGAGCTTTCACTTGGTGAAGTTTCACACCCATAGCTAATTACTCACCTACTCAAAATGAGTAAATGCGAATTATCTGTAAAAGTATTGCAGATAGCCAATTTTTCTCAAATAACTCATTCACCTACTTTTGGGAGAGCTTTCACTTGGTGAAGTTTCAGACCCATAGCTAATTACTCGTCTACTCAAAATGAGTAAATGCGAATTATCTCTAAAAGTATTGCAGATAGCCAATTTTTTCTCAAATTAATCATTCACCTACTTTTGGGAGAGCTTTCACTTGGTGAAGTTTCAGACCCATAGCTAATTACTCGTCTACTCAAAATGAGTAAATGCGAATTATCTCTAAAAGTATTGCAGATAGCCAATTTTTCTCAAATAACTCATTCACCTACTTTTGGGAGAGCTTTCACTTGGTGAAGTTTCAGACCCATAGCTAATTACTCACCTACTCAAAATGAGTAAATGCGAATTATCTCTAAAAGTATTGCAGATAGCCAATTTTTCTCAAATAAATCCTTCACCTACTTTTGGCAGAGCTTTCACTTGGTGAAGTTTCAGACCCATAGCTAATTATTCACCTACTCAAAATGAGTAAATGTGAATTATCTCTAAAAGTATTGCAGATAGCCAATTTTTCTCAAATAACTCATTCACCTACTTTTGGGAGAGCTTTCACTCTGTGAAGTTTCAGACCCATAGCTATTTATTCACCTACTCAAAATGAGTAAATGCTAATTATCTGTAAAAGTATTGCGGATACCCAATTTTTATCAAATACTCATTCATCTACTTGTGGGAGAGCTTTCACATGGTGAAGTTTCAGACCCATAGCTAATTACTCACCTACTCAAAATGAGTAAATGCGAATTATCTCTAAAAGTATTGCAGATAGCCAATTTTTCTCAAATAACTCATTCACCTACTTGTGGGAGAGCTTTCACTTGGTGAAGTTTCAGACCCATAGATAATTATTCACCTACTCAAAATGAGTAAATGTGAATTATCTCTTAATAGTATTGCAGATAGCCAATTTTTCTCAAATAACTCATTCACCTACTTTTGGAAGACCTTTCACACACGAAAATGAAAAATTGTGAATATCTCGGAAAAGCTATTTATTCTGCTTTAATGCTCGGCGGGAGATACACACCACGGCAGTGGTCTTGACAAAAAATTTTGTCTCCCCAAAAATGGTGGCCATTTTGAATTTTCAAAGTTTTTGCAAAACACAAAAATGCTTATATCTCGAAAACCGTGCTATATGGAGTAAACTCAACAAAATTTTGGACCTGCTGGGTATCTCTGCAGAGTAGCCATGCCAATTTTCAAAATATTTTTGTCTCGCCAAATATAGCGGACATTTTTAATTTTTTTATTTTTTGCAAAACACAAAAATGCTTATATCTTGAAAACCGTGCTAGATAGAGCAGACTGCGCTGACTTTGGTTGCCACAACAGTATAAGGCTAGAAACGAAGCATTTTCTTAATACTTTAGCACTCACCTTTATATCCTTTTCGGGACGCTTTGTTTTTGCTATGCAAAAACATTATCTTTTTTTTTTTGCGAGCGATCCTCTAGTTATTTTTATGGTGGTCACCGATTGGCCAATTTTATAACACACTTTATTAAGACATCTAGGGATCTTAAGATCTCAGCCCATTTTAAGGTCTTACAGTTTCAGCTATTGTTCTGTCTAATACTGACTGATCAGAGGCCAAGGATTAATTGCAATCAACTTATCACTGTTAAGACAGTAGCAAATCAACATGAAAGGAGTCACTTACTATTAATATGGACCTGGTAACACAATGCTTTCTAGGATTAGTTAATGATTAGTAAATTGCAATTTCTTAGGCCCTCTCCTGTCCCTGGGCTCTGGTTAAACTCAACCCAAGACTAGATGGTGACAAAGTTATTCTAATTGCCATTACAGGCTGCTTCTTCCTAGCCAGGGCCATATTGAGTCACTCCATAATCCCCCATAGCTACCACTAGTTATATCCACCGGAGGCATCTGTTGAAACTTTGGTTTAGCGTTCGCTATGCCGCCGCCTTCATCGCATGTAGAGAGATTTTTGGCGTTAACGCTCTAAGAGGAAAACTACACCTGCTAGGTTCACCAAATTTGCAGGATATCTTCATTGGGAGGTAGGCTTCTCTGGGACAGAAAATAGCCTCATTCTGAAAATCAAGATGTACATTTTTCTACTGGTTGTTTCTCATAGGTAGAAGATTCATAGGTGATATGTATAACAGTTATACATGTCCTCTACAACCTTGCACACATTTGACCTTTAAGCTCTTAATTCAAGGTCATCCACGGAGTGCCGAAGGAACCCACATAGCAGACTTTAAAAGTGCCTATATCTCCCTTATTATTGGTCCTAGAGGTTTGCAATGTAAAACCAACCTATAGGAAATCATGTGCTGCAAATCTTCTGATGTTGTCAGATTTGACCTAGATTTTGACCCCTCCTTCAAGATCAAATGAGGATAGCCAAACTTAAAGGTACTTGTAACTCGCTTATTATCGGTCCTAGAGGTTTAGGATGGTAAACCAACATATAAAAAATCATTAGCTGGGAATTTTCTGGTGTGGTCAGATTTGACCTTGGGCCCCTCCTTCAAGGTCAAACGAGGACAGCCAAACTTAAAACTACTTATAACTTGCTTATTATTGGTCGTAGAGGTTAGGGATGGTAAAGCAACGTATAGGAAATCATGGGCTGGGAATCTTCTGGTGTGGTTGGATTTGACCTTGGGCCCCTCCCTTCAGCGTCACACGAGGATAGGCAAACTTAAAACTGCTCATAACTCGCTTACTATTGGTCCTAGAGGTTTGATATGGTAAACCAACATATAGAAAATCATGGGCTGGAAATCTTTTTGTGTGGTCAGATTTGAACTTGGGCCCCTTGTTCAAGGTCAAACGAGATAGCCAAACTTAAAAGTGCTTATAACTCGCTTATTATTGGTCCTAGAGGTTTGGGATGGTAAACCAACCTATAGCAAATCATGGGCTGGGAATCTTTTGGTGTGATCGGATTTGACCTTGGACTCCTCCTTCAAGGTTAAACAAGGATAGCCAAACTTAAAAGTGCTTATAACTCGCTTATTATTGGTCCCAGAGGTTTGGGATGGTAAACCAACCTACAGGAAATCATGGGCTGAGAATCTATTGCTGTGGTCAGATTTGACCTTGGACCTCTCTGTCAAGGCCAAATGAGGATAGCGAAACTTTTAAGTGCTTATAACTCGCTTATTATTGGTCCTAGAGGTTTGGGGTGGTAAACCAACCTATAGGAAATCATGGGCTGGGAATCTTTTGGTGTGGTCGGATTTGACCTTGGGCCCCTCCTTCAAGGTCAAACGAGGATAGCCAAACTTAAAAGTGCTTATAACTCCCTTATTATTGGGTCCTGGAGGTTTGGGATGGTAAACCAACATACATGAAATCATGGGCTGGGAATCTTGTGGTGTGGACGGATTTGACCTTGGACCCCTCCTTCAAGTTCAAACGAGGATAGCCAAGGTTAAAAGTGCTTATAACTTGCTTATTATTGGTCCTAGAGGTTTGGTATGGTAAACCAACCTATGGGATATCATGGGCTGGGAATCTTCTGGTGTCTTCAGATTGGACCTTGGACCCCTCATTCAAGGTCAAATGAGGATAGCCAAAGTTAAAAGTGTTTATAACTTGCTTATTATTGGTTCTAGAGGTTTGGGATGGTAAACCAACCTATAGGAAATCATGGACAGGGAATCTTTTGGTGTGGTCGGATTTGACCTTGGGCCCCTCCTTCAAGGTCAAATGAGGATAGCCAAACTTAAAAGTGCTTGTAACTCGTTTATTATTGGGCTTATTATCTGTTTTCACTCTTTTAAAGGAAACATATTTAACTCATCTTTTTAAAATTTGGTGTGAAAGTTTATAGCGTCAATTGCTTGCTTAGTATTGTTGTTGATGGTAATTGGTTTAACCTCCTGAGTAATAGCTACGTAACAAAAAACATAAATATGTCTATATCCTAAACCATGCGAGATAGAGCGATTTCATCGAAATTTTAGACCCACAGGGTATCCAAGGAATGTACTCTTGGCAATTTTCAAAAAAGTTTACTCTCCCCAAAAATGGCGTCCATTTCGAATTTTCGAATTTTTACCAAAAATGGAAAAATGCAAATTTGCTTCTATCTCCTTAACCGTGCGAGATAGAGCGATTTCGTCGAAATTTTTTACCCTGAGGGTATCTAAGAAAAATGTACCATAGGCAATTTTCAAAACATTTTCCTCTCCCCAAAAATGGCAACCATTTTGAATTTTTTTCGAATTTTTGCCAAAAATGGAAAAATGCAAATTTCCGTCTATCTCCTTAACCGTGCAAGATAGAGCGATTTCGTCGAAATTTTCGACCCAGAGGGTATCTAATCAATGTACTCTTGGAAATTTTCAAAAAATTTTCATCTTACAAAAATGGCGGCCATTTTGAATTTTTCGAATTTTTGCCAAAATGGAAAAACACAAATTTGCTTCTGTCTCCTTAACCGTGTGAGATAGAGCGATTTCAGTGAAATTTTCGATCCACAGGGTATCTAAGAAATGTACTTGAGGCAATTTTCAAAAAAATTTTACTCCCCAAAAATGGCGACCATTTAAAATTTTTGAATTTTTGCCAAAAATGGAAAAACACAAATTTGCTTCTATCTCCTTAACCGTGGGGGATAAAGCAAACTTTTGACCCACAGGGTATCTCAGCAAACTACTCTTTGCAATTTTCAAAAAAAATTTCCTCTCCCCCCAAAATGGCGGCCATTTTGAATTTTCAAATTTTTGCCAAAAATGCAAAAACACAAATTTGCTTTTGTCTTCTTAACCATGCGGGATAGAGCGATTTCGTCAAAATTTCCATCCACACGGTATCTCAGCAATCTACTCTCGCCAATTTTGTCCAAGTTTTAGAGCAAAACTCATGCGTCCCTTTGGGTGGACATTACGCATGCCAATGCGTCCTATTTCTAGTTATTTTTTGCAGTACTATGTAAATCTATCAATACTGAATTAAATGCCTATTAAATCAGCTTATATATTTATAGAGCTTGACTTAGGAAGTACAGTTAATGTTTATCTCTTTCAACACTACATGTCCTGAGTAGTTATCTAAGGGAAGTATTGATTGATTAATTGATTGATTGATAAAAAATGAAAGTCTATGTAGTAAGAAAAATTTGTATTGTGGACGGACATCCTGCCCTATAAAGATTGTGGTTTGGAAAGTTCCTTGTGGGCAAAGGTCCTGTGGGTAGAGTTCACACTGGGCAAAGTTATTGTGGGCAAAGTTCCTGGATTCACATTTGTCATCTGGGGATATAATTTTGCTGTTAAAAATATTTTAGATTGAATTACTTCTTGGTTGATTATGTTTTCCTCAAAATTATGTCACACAGAAGATGGGTCCCATGGAAAATACCCAGTCAAAACATGTTGCATGAGTGATGACCTGTTTGGGGATATGTTGGCACTGAGTTGGCCCAATCTAGTTTTCCTTTTGGATTTTTTTCTTAGGAAATTTTGTTTTCATAGAAAAAATCTTAGAATAAGAATGATTTTAAGATTAAAAGTGTTCGTGAATATGATCCTTTGGCAGGGGCTTCACAATAAAACTTAAACATAAAGAAGTATTTGTAAAGCTTCAAATTGATGTAGACATCCTTTAAGGTGCTAATGTCCAGAAAGGAGTCCAATTACCAGAAACAGTTGTCAAGTCTGATCGAGGAAACAGGTAGTAAATCTGTATGAGGCCTCCTAAGGCTTGATGATAGATGATAGATAAGTTTGTGTATATGACTAAACCTATTTAGCCTACACACTGTGACATAAGGCATTCAGAACTCTCTGTAGTCTAATGAGGTTCACCTTTGTTAAGTTTGTTTGTGATAGAGCAAGGAATTCCAATAGTCTCAGGGACTGCTAATCATGGCATTTGCAGTGACCAAAGGGTTAACAATTTGGCATTTAATTACTTTATCCTCATCGTTGTGGTCATGGGTTTGAATCCAGCTCGTTTCCATGTGTGAATTGCATTGTGGGGCTGTTCTGATATGGCTGTAGTTGATGTGAGACCGGAGACTGGGTTTCTAATGCTGTGATAGCCTTTTTGCTTTGACATGCAGCCAATAGCACAAGAGTTCATTTGGACTTGGAAATCTTGTAAATCTGTGATGGCATCAAGTGTCACATTTTAGTGACAAAAGACAAGTAATATTTATGAACAACAGTTAAAATGTTTTTATATGTACATTTGACATCATTATTAGATGCCAATAAGTTACAGAGAGATTACAGCGAGAAAAAATTAAAGTTTTTCCCCAATTTATTCACCATTTTTATCTCCCGCCGGCCGGGTGGGAGATTATAAAACGCATTCCGTGCGTGTGTGCGTGTGTGCGTGTGTTCGTGTGTTATTGAGTGTTACGCTTTTATAAAGGGCTGTACATCACACTGGTTGTTTCTCCTTGGCCTTTTCAATGTTTTTTATGACATTATTGCTTATGTCCTTTCATTTGATGCTATTATTTCACACCTAGGACCATAGCTAAGTGAGTAATAGCAATGGTGGCTACTTTGAGTAAAGTGCTCATAACTCCAAAACGACTGCATTTAGAGTGTTTCTGTAAAATACGTTGTTCAGCTACTTTCTCCATGCCTACAAAATGGTACCATTTTTAGGGTTCTATCTTCATAGCTAAGTGAGTAATAGCTATTTTCTGTTATTAACAATGAGCAAAATGAGTAAATTGATTTTGTCTTTGTAACTGTTACTTACAATATTGGCCTGAAATATGTTGTTCAACAACTCCTTCATGTACTATATCATGGTGAGGTGTCCAAGGTGTAGCACCATAGCTAACTGAGTAATAGCTATACTAAGTTTAATATTTGACCATTGAGCAAGTCACTTATAACTCAAAAACTATTGAATATAGAGGATTTTTGTCAAATATGTTGTTCACCTATCTTTTGGATATACTGTATTGTGAATTTTCACAGCTGTAACTCCATAGCTTAAACTGAGTAATAGCTACTTTGATGATAACCATAATGAGTAAATGGCTTATATCTTCAAAAGTATTGCAGCTACACAATTTTGTTCCAATATGTTGTTCAGCTACTATCTCCACAGCTACAACATGGTCACTAGTTTGGAAGTGTATCTCCATAGCTAAGTGAGTAATAGCTACTTTGTCAATTTTTAATGATAACCATAATGAGTAAACGCCTTATATCTTCAAAAGTATTGCAGCTACACAATTTCTCTCAAATAAGTTGTTCATCTACTTTTTTGTGAACTGTAACATATTTAAGTTTCACAACTGTTGCTCAATGTACAAGTGAGTAATGGCTACTTTATTGCTACTTTTGGTGAAAATGTGAAAAATGACAAATATCTCGCAAACCATAATAGCTACTTTGTCAATTTTTAATGATAACCATAATGAGTAAATGCCTTATATCTTCAAAAGTATTGCAGCTACACAATTTCTCTCAAATAAGTTGTTCATCTACTTTTTAAGTCATTCATCTACTTTTGGGAGAGCTTTCACATGGTGAAGTTTCAGACTCGTAGGTAATTACTCACCTACTGAAAATGAGTAAATGCGAATTATCGCTAAAAGTATTGCAGATAGCCAATTTTTCTCAAATAACTCATTCACCTACTTTTGGGAGAGCTTTCACTTGGTGAAGTTTCAGACCCATAGCTAATTACTCACCTACTGAAAATGAGTAAATGCGAATTATCGCTAACAGTATTGCAGATAGCCAATTTTTCTCAAATAACTCATTCACCTACTTTTGGGAGAGCTTTCACTTGGTGAAGTTTCAGACCCATAGCTAATTACTCACCTACTCAAAATGAGTAAATGCGAAGTATCTCTAAAAGTATTGCAGATAGCCAATTTTTCTCAAATAACTCATTCACCTACTTTTGGGAGAGCTTTCACTTGGTGAAGTTTCAGACCCATAGCTAATTACTCACCTACTCAAAATGAGTAAATGCGAAGTATCACTAAAACTATTGCAGATAGCGAATTTTTCTCAAATAATTCATTCACCTACTTTTGGGAGAGCTTTCACTTGATGAAGTTTCAGACCCATAGCTAATTACTCACCCACTCAAAATGAGTAAATGCGAATTATCTCTAAAAGTATTGCAGATGGCCAATTTTTCCCAAATAACTCATTCACCTACTTTTGGGAGAACTTTCACTTGGTGAAGTTTCACACCTATAGCTAATTACTCACCTATTCAAAATGAGTAAATGCGAATTATCGCTAAAAGTATTGCAGATAGCCAATTTTTCTCAAATAACTCATTCACCTACTTTTGGGAGAGCTTTCACATGGTGAAGTTTCAGACCCTTAGATAATTACTCACCTACTCAAAATGAGTAAATGCGAATTATCTCTTAAAAGTATTGTACTTGGCCAATTTTTCTCAAATAACTCATTCACCTACTTTTGGGAGAGCTTTCACATGGTGAAGTTTCAGACCCATAGCTAATTACTCACCTACTGAAAATGAGTAAATGCGAATTATCGCTAAAAGTATTGCAGATAGCCAATTTTTCTCAAATAACTCATTCACCTACTTTTGGAAGAGCTTTCACATGGTGAAGTTTCCGACCCATAGCTAATTACTCACCTACTCAAAATGAGTAAATGCGAATTATCTCTAAAAGTATTGCAGATGGCCAATTTTTCTCAAATAACTCATTCACCTACTTTTGGGAGAGCTTTCACTTGGTGAAGTTTCACACTCATAGCTAATTACTCACCTACTCAAAATGAGTAAATGCAAATTATCGCTAAAAGTGTTGCAGATAGCCAATTTTTTTCTCAAATAACTCATTCACCTACTTTTGGGAGAGCTTTCACTTTAACAGTAAAACTATTCAATTTAAAGGAGTTTTGTCAAATATGTTGTTCACCTACTTTTTGATGTAGTGCGGCGGGAGATCATACCACGGCAGTGGTCTTGTTTGAACTGGCAAGTGTCTGTGCAATATTTTATTGATAATAATCAATATTTAAAACTTAGTACACCAAAATTGTTTAGAATTTAAGGGTGATATTTTGTGGGAAATAGAAATAAATAACGATAAAAGTGTGGAAAGCAATTTCACAGACAAGTTTCTTTTTCATAAATATCTGTTGAACAAATGGCACCCAAACTCAAGAAGTGAAGCATATCTCCCAAATAATCCTTATAAAAAGCATATTTCAACAAAAATGAGATAACTACATAATTATATCCTTTTCTTTTATGCAGTTTTCCTTGTCTCCTCAACCTCTCTTTATATGCGGTTATACAATTGTAAGGTTTTCCAGTCTAAGTAAACTCTTGCAGAGACAAGACGACAGAAACATGACCTTGATAAAACCCTGAATTTATTTGTGTAGGGCAAACCTCCAGTGTTGCTGTCCTCACAGGATAATCAGTATGAGATTGAATGGGAGACAGAACATGCTTGTCCTGAAGACCAGTTACAAAGTAGTACATGTGTACTAAATTCCGCTGAACATGGGGTGGATGTGGACCTCACCCCACTCAAAAGTAAGAATTAACTATTTTTAAAATTTTTTGGGTGTTATATTATTTTCCCCCATTTAGAAATGTAATATAAAATAAGTATAAATCCATCTGTTAACAGATCTCAAATATGTAAGCAAGTAAGAATTAAGTTTTCTAATTATATCCCCTGATGAAAGTTGGGGATATACTGGTGTCACGTCTAGGTGTGAGTGTTAACTTTGGCCCTGCCATATTTTAGATAAATATTATATTTCCCTTATGACACTGATAATTATTATACATGCTATTTCCATTGACAACTATTCTCTGATAAATAAATTTTACAGCTTGATAATTAAGCATCCCTGAAAAGGGCGCTTATTTGTTTTCGTGTCAGTTTCCTCCCTGCCGCCGCCACCACCACCGCCGCATTATGGTCTCCCTTGAATATCTCCCTTATTATTGGAAGCTTTTTAACCATATTTGGCTGTTATATACCTTAGTTGGGGAAAATTTTTCCACATGCTTAAATTTGAACTTTCGTCTTTATAAAGGTCTCATGACCAAAAAATAGTTTTTTAGGGTACAATCGCCCATCATCGCCGCTCAGCAAAATCTACTGACCGCAGAAGGTTGTAATTATACACACATGTTCATACTATCAAAAATGTGAGCTGATTAGATTTTGGGATCGATCTGATGAAAATGACTGATTAATGTGCGATTTTCTTGCAGGTACCAACCAGAAAGCTTAAAATTCATGTGAACCCCCCTATTATCTTCTTAAGTATTGCATTTAGAGCCATAAAATGTATTGGGAGTTAGCAGGAAACCATATGTCGAGAGTCTAGAAAGCAAGTCAAATTCCCCCCCTGACCCCGCTTTAGGGGTCAAACTGGGATAATAAAATAGGCAATTTTGACATTTTCCTTGTAGCTCCTTTATTAATGGTGTTAGAGCTTTAGAATGCTTGAAGAGGTATTGGGAAACCGTATGTGAAGAGTCTAGATAGCCAGTCAGATATACCCCCTGACCCCCCCTTATGGGTCAAACTAAGGTCATTAAATAGCCGATTTTGTGTTTTTGCCTTATATCTCCCGTATTAATGGTTTTAGAGCTTTAGAATGTATTAAGAGGTATTGGGAAATCTTATGTGAAGAGTCAAGATAGCTGGTTAGATTTACCCCCTGATAGTGTTGTTAACGGTTTTCCGGTATGCGGTATTTCGTTTCGTTTTGGTGAAAAAAACGAAATCCGCAAAGAATATTTGGGAACCGGTTATTGAAGAAGTTATTATTTTAGGCTTTCTAATGGCTGATACTTCATCAAAACGACCAAAAAAATACATATTTTGTTAAATATATCACATTTTTACTTTATATTGTGCAAAAGTCATGTTTACATACATTTTAATATCTCGCGAAAGCCATTTCCAGTTGCAAGTTCTGGTTCATGTACATCCCGCGAGAAATAATCACTGCCAGTAACAAGCATACGAAATACCGGATTTTGTTCGTTTCAAAGCCCCGGTAACCGGTTTTGATTTCTGTAAACGATGCCACCACTACCCCCTGACCTCCCCTTATGGGTCAAACTGGGGTAAAAATAGCTGATTTTGTGTATTTGCTTTATATCTCCTTTATTCTTGCTTTTAGAGCTTTACAATATATTAAGAGGTACTGGGAAACCTTATGTAAAGAGTCCATGTAGCCAGTCAGATTTACCCCCTGAACACACAGTACAGTGTAGTAGTTTAAAAAAATTTACAAACATGTGTCTCTTTAATGATTATGTTTAGGGCTGCGAACGGGTACTCGAGCCTCGATAGACGAGTCGATCTTTGCTAGTACTCGAGTCCATTTTAAATACTCGGTTACTTGGGAGGTATTGTATTATCGTCCACGTAATGAAACGCTTGTGTAAAATATGCTACATTTCAGCATTTCCGTCACATAATATCAATTAAAGTTGTTATATTCCCTTGAAAATGTATAATTTACTCCATATTCTACAATATCTGGTCATATAGAAGACATTTTTCTTCGTTTATTTTCGTCTTCATTTTTTTGGTTTCCGGAACCGACTATTTATTTACAGAAGAATTCTAATGGTAGATACTAAATCTCCTGGTTACTTGAATTCGGGCCGGTTGTCAGAGGACGAGTACTCCGTGCCGTTTTTCAGCACCCCTGCCAGCCCTAATTATGTTAGTATTAGGAAAAATTCAACAGCATATCTCCTTTCCTTTTATTCCCCCTCCATTAAATTTAACACTTTCTATTTTTGAAATATATATACGGACGCATTGTTTTTGTCTACAAAAAGCTTGTTCTGGTTTATATTTTGTTTCTCAACAAAATTGGGGTGTATTCTATTACCCACTCTGCCATAGCCCTAGTCTGATGCACATTAATTCTTCATCTTTACATAAATAATCCAAATAAATCTGTTGGCAGTTAGCAACACCATGTGTGTGTACACAAAGTCACAAGTTCTCTCATCATGAGGGTGCATTTTACAAAATATCCTGGGTAGCTTGTCAGTTTGTCAAACTTAAAACAAGACGGCTAACAGAAGTATTTAATACCTTTTGCACAAGTAAATATGAGAGTGTTTTTTATTTAATTTCCGCACTTAGAGGTAGTATTTGTAGCTAGACAATTATATGAGGTCTTATGTCAGATTCATCTTAGTACTGGGTCATGGTTAACAAGCTTGTACATTGAATTCTTTCTTTATAAGCATCATTTACACATTGTATATTCAGATGGAACCTACCACCCTGAAACACCTGCTGGACATGAGTATGAGTACATGCTAAGTATATGTGAGAAACTGGAAAATGTGAAATGCCCAAATGACGCAAGTGTCGACTCATTTCCTACCATGTCTGTGTGTCAAAAGAGATTGGATGATGAGACTCAAGCTAAGGTATTAGGTCAGACAGGCTCTCAACAACACATGGCATTGAGGTAAGTTATAACAGTCAAATTTTGTACATACAGTATCGATGGATACAAGGGATATTCGCATTATCCATTCTTAGTTTAACTTAGTAGTTACACTTACGCTGTGTCCTACTTAAGTTTTACTCATTCGAATATTTGTTTGGTATCGTTGGCAGGCAGTATGTACTGATTTCCAGTTCAGTTTGTTGCATAATAACTTTCTGCTTTAAAATATTTGACAAGTACTTGTAACTCGGTTTTGAAAGAAATCATAAATTGTATTTGGTGTGTTATATTAGTTTTATTTATGTATTATGCTTGTGATAATTAATTTATACTGCTATTATTATACCAAGATTGCTCTCCTCACTTCATACTGCAAACTATGTGTCTTGACAAACTTACATAAGTGTAGTTAAAAGACTGGAGAATATTGTAAAAATAGTACTCATAGTGGACCACCAGACATTTGTTGATTCTTTACTATTGATCATGGTTGCTGTAACATAGTCTTTTGATCTGTCAAAGGGCTGATAATCTTTTTTGAACTGAAAAAAATAGGAATGTGAGGTAATACTACTATATTTCTGTTTCAACTATTTGTTTGTAAATACTCATTCTTTTTACAGGTATGCAGATGGTGTCCTGACTCTTACATACAAAAAGGGTGCGGTTTGTCACCATAACAGTTTCCAGAGAGAAACAATTATCACCTTCACATGTGGTGATGATGGTAAGCAAGTGTAGTCAGGAGACTCTGTATAACTAAGACCTTCAATATCCAAAGAGTTTGATTCTGTTTCTATGCCACACTTTTGCTTGTAACTAACTACTGGAGACCTTAAAATAGATTCCAATTATACCTAAATTCGATTTACACTAGATCTCATTTATACAGAGTCTACTGTACTCTCTGATAGCACAGAATATATGTTCCACAAAATTCTATAATAAAGCTTTGAAACATCACATTGTCTTTCAAAATAAATCATAAATATTGCAAACTACAAATTAAGTATAATACTTTTTGGTAGTTTGTGCTCTCTAATTTCTTGTAAATTATTTCAAAATAATTTAACACTTTAGATATTGATTTTGAAACTTAAAGCCGTCATTGATTGATATTGAAATGACATGATACCAAATCCATTATTGATCTGTATTGAGATACAAAACCACATCATTATTGTTCAGTGTGGAAATATTGGCATATGATACCAGATACATTGACAATCTGTATTGAAATATTGACTTATGATATTACTACCATCAATGATTGGTATTAAAGTATCGGTGTATGATACCAGATCCATCATGATTTTGATATTAAAATATCAATATATGATACCAGATCAATTAATGACTGGTATTAAAGTATCATAATAGATAAATTGATTAATTGTATCCCCGCACGAAAGTCGGGGATAATTAGGATTCAATACGGTCACGCCGCCACCGCTGCCGCAGAGATTTCCTTTCGGATGCGATAACTTAAAAAATATTTTAGTTAGACCGTTCAAATTTGGTATGTGGGTATATGTGGGCAATGGCATGAACGCTATTGTTTTGTGACCTTGACCTTTAATTACAAGGTCACTGGTGGCCTCTTAAATGTCATATTTTTGCCATTATTTCACATTTTGGCCCAGTTCTCATATACAGAAATTTAGATCATCCTATGGCTGGTATATAAAATACATATATATGTCCTCTGTAAGCATGCAGAAATTTGACATTGAAGCTCTTCATTGAAGGTCATCCACAGACCGCCAAAGTACCTGACCGAGGCCTTTTTTGGCCTTTTTGGAGATATTTTCACACTTAATACTGACTATATTACATGGAAACTATTGAAAATGGCTTTGGAGATTTAGTACATGATGGAGTACCAGTATCCAGGCTTACTGGTTACAGAGGATTGTTAGTTACAGAGAAAATCTGCTGATTCCACAGTTATGAACAGGAAGAAGGCAGTTGTTTCATATAAGCCTACCCCTGCTGAGACGTAGTCTAATTCGCATTGTTACAGAGCATTGCTTCACCTATAACCGGTTAGGTCTTGGTACTGGGCAGGTCCACAGGACTGGCTAACAGATCAGCAGAAGACTTTTAAGGGTCCAAGTGGCCGTCTTAGACCAACCAGTTACTGCCCGAGGAAATTAGTCACAGAGAAATTCTTATACCAGTCATTGGTCCCAGTGAGATGACTGTCTCAACCTACCAGACCAGTCAGCCACCCTACTGTCAGGACCTGCTAGCTGGTCGAAAGTGACTATTATAGATAAGAAGACTTTTCCAACAAGATTTGTCCAAATACCTGTCAGCCTTATCTTATCAGACCCCACACCAACCAGTTACTGGTCCCGGTGAGATGCCGAACTCAACCGGACTGGTCAGCCTACTTCCAGCAAGAAGTCTGCTGTATTAGTTACTGTGGAGGTTCATCAAGTATTTCTTATTGGTTCCAGTGAGATACAGTGATCCACCCTCCTAGACCAGCCACCCAGCTTGCCTTTTACCCAGCCTGTGAGCAGTGTCAGCTGACACCAGGGGCCTGAATTTGCAAACTCAGCCTTCCCCTCAAGATTATAACCCATTTGCCAGTTTTCACAACTCGAGCAATGGTAAATTTATCTGTTAATCAGACCAGGGGTCACAGTTCTCATAAATGGCTATTAGTGTTTTCCACAGTGGGGTTGTGTGGAAATGACCTAAGGTCGTAGATCCCTTTTAGATGGTTTCTTACTGTGTGGATCAGTGAACCTCTCACCAGTGTTGACACTGTTTTTGGCCCCAACCTGCCTGGTCAAACTTGGGCCGCCCTATGGGCCAGTCCCAAGTGTATAACAATCTCCCAGGAAGGCTATACCCTCCCCTTCTGGAAACGACCAGTTGGACCAGGTTGCCAGGCAGGAAAAGTGGCTCAGTACCCTGAATAATTCAGATGGAATATCGGGAACAACATTAACCTCGCCTCAGCCAGAGGAGTGGATAACCTCAAAGGTGCCTACTCCCTCACCCCATTCAACCAACAAGGAAGTACCAGAGTTTTCTCATCCAGGGCCTTCCCTGCCAATTCAAGCACTCCCGTTTGGTCTGTTTTCACAGTACACAGGTGCTGCAGGAATCAGGTGACTCAAACCCGACACATTCACGCTTCAACCATGTCCCGTCCAGGGATACACTGCGTCGAGACGCAATATCTAGTTTTTGGTAAGTAGGAGTTACTAGATGGCATTAATAAAAGTTATGTATTCAGCTTTTATTTCCACCACTGTATTTCTCTCTGTATGTTGACAGGGGGGAATGCAGATGTTTACAATAGGAAACAAATCACAGCAATAAGATTGCATTAATTATATATATTCATCTCTTGTTCATTTTACTGTGTTTGTGTTTACAGAAGGCACTCCGCGTTACGTTGGAGAGGATGACTGTACATATCTGTTTGAATGGCCCACTAAGTATGCCTGTATTGGTACAAAGGAGCAGCAGTGTACAGTCAGTGATCATAATGGTCACATGTATGATCTCAGCATCTTATCCAGGGTGAAAAGTGATTCAAGTTTGTATTTTCTTCTGTCATATATATTCTCCTATTTAGTGTCCTATGATTTATTTATGCCAGAATTGTCTTATGCAGGTCCATTTGCTACTAGTAGCCGCTGTCTTGATTGTCAACAACTTAATGATCGGAAAACTTAATATCAAAACTAGACAAAAAATTAAAGAAGAATTTCTAACCTATTTGATTGTGTCAAGAACAGAAAAACTTTTTGGAATCCTGAATTTAAAGATAGGTACATTTGAAATGTATTTAGTACAAGTACCAGTACATTTTCAAAACATTAGTTTACCATTGTTTATGGTATTCTTCAGTTATAAAGACTGAAATTGGTTATCAAACTCCAAAGCCTCTCGTTCTGCAATTTGTAGCTGTTAATTATTTGAACCAGCCAAGTATGGTAAGAAGAAATAGCATTTATACTAAGTTAACCGTGCAAGGCCGTCCTTAATTTATCAACCAAGTAAAGTCGTTTAGACTTTAATTTTGTAATAACAGTGTTATGATTTGTGTAACTATGCAATATTGAAGATGTTATGTAGCTATGTTGTACTTCCTGTGTTTATCTAGGTAATTGGCAAGTGATGAAGGCCAATCCTGCTTCAGATACAAATACCTACTGGCTCAATCTATGTGGGCCAGTGCAAAATTTTGGTGAGATGAAGTGCCCACCTGGAGCAGGCATCTGTGTGAAGCATGATACTGGTCAGTAAAAGCTTTTGAATGCTTCAGAATTCTCTGTATTGATATCCCTCCGGTACATGCATGATCTAAATGTGTGATTTGGGGGAAAACATGTGATCTGGTAATACCAGAATGTATTAAAATACTTTTAAATAAGAACATGAATACCCCAGGCCAGTCTGGTAGTTACTTGGCAAAAACTGACCAGAAACCAGGTTCTTGTATATTTCTGATGACAAACTTGACGAATCACTGAAGTAAATGTGGCAGTCGATGTGAACAGATTTGTCAACAATAAAATGTTTAGTTTCTGTGTAAAATAAAGAAAGTTACTTGAAAAACTAATAAAAGGTAAAAAATCTCTGAATGAATATTAAGGTTTACACAAATAATTATTCTGAGTACACAGTTGGCTACTTTCTACTTGTTGCCTCAGCAAATTCTGACTGCTTAGTTAACCAGTATTGCATGAATAGAAGTACATTTCTAATAGAGTTCAAAATTTAATTTGTACATTGATCAAAATTGAAATATTTTCCGAAAATATATCAAGACTGCTTTATAAGTATTCAAATTCCTTAAAGATCTCAAAGTAAACCTTACCAACATGTGAATATGGATCATCAAGAGGGTTGTAAAGTGTATTATTTTTCAAAATGTGCAAAATATTAGATTTGCTGTATTTTGAAATACTTAAATGCCATTATGACCCCCCCCCATGAAGATGAAGGTAAGGGTATTGTAGGCTGGTCTTTCTGTGCTGAAACTATACATCAGATCTGGGTCACATTTTCACACAAGGTGAAGTTCTACCTCTGGCTTGATCCTTCTCAATAATGATTCGGTCCTGAATCTCCAGAATTCTTTTCTTTTATTTTTCACAAGTATTTTATACTTATTGTATACATAAGGTAACAGTGCAGAAGACGACAAAACAAAAGATAAACAAGGTGTGTAGTGGGGTCATTAAGTGCACACCAATTAAAGGGGGGAAACATGATAAAACAATATGATAGTTGCAGTGAGGACCTCTTTTTAAATTTCGAAAAACTCAACTAAAGATGAATTTTATTGCGAAAAATACACTTACCATTTCCTGACCATTGCTATATGTTGGTGCCATCCAACTCACTGGCCAACGTTGAGAAACGTTTTAAGAAACCTTAAGAGGCCAGTGAATGAGTGTGAACTAGCATGTCCCCCTAGTGGTCATGTGACCACGCTAGTAAACAACCTTCATTATTTTTGTTGGCCATCTTAGAGTGTGGATGTTTATTTTCTTTTCGGATTTTTATTTAGTATTTGGACTTTTTGAGTTCTGTTATAAGACGTCTGTATTGACAATGTCTTCTCAGGACAAATTAAGAGGAAAAGCACAGAGGAAAAGTGCTTTTGTAGACATTTCTTCATGGATTGTTTACCACTTTTTGTAAAATGGCGACAGGGAAGTTTGTCGCTGGATGAAGATCTTCTGCAGCTCAGAATGCCTGTTTTTTCTTCATAACTCTCGTATTACATCATATGGGAGTTCTTTTTTTATGCAATTTTTGAAGATTTACTTCTTTTATTAACACTGAAACTGTCGGCAGTCATACTAGCTCCGGCAGGGACAGTTTACATGTTGCTAGGCGACAAAGGAAACGATGGAGACAATTCGATTGTCACAAAGCTTATCACACGTCGGGTTCGTATAGCCAGGCGTTTGGTAGCAAAGATCTCACCACATCATGCTCTACCGAATAGGTCACCGGTTGGAATTCCCCGTGGTGGCAGACATCATTGTTTTTCTTGGTTACTACATCGTGGGCAAGTTCCGGATGCAGATTTGATCTTTTTCACCGTGCATTTCCTCCGGTGAGGTTCAGTCGGAACTTTTCACGGAGGAAAATACCTGCATGACGTCATCCGAAGACAATCGAGTTTCCATACCTCCCAAAAGGTTAGAAATCGGTTTGTCAGTTTCCCGGAGCTGTGATTCATCTCAGTAATTGGCTTTTGTTCTGTGATTTTTTACCGGTTTTTCAGCTGGTCTGAAACCGTCACCGGTACATATGAACTTGTAACCATTGTCAATTTATTATTCAGGAGTACAGGTTCTCTGGTTTCTGCTACAGAGAGCTTGTTAAGGCCTGGATAATTTTTTGAAGTGGTCTAGCAGGACCTCTGGCAGGACGTCTTCAAGGAGCTAAGGATTAACAGGAGCTCACAGAGTTTCTTTTTTGCCTTGGGCTGTGTGCAGAGTTTTTTGCAATTACAGTCCTCAGTGATCAGGAATTTTTTGTTGGGCAGTGCTGGGATCAGTTCTCCAACTTGTTATTCAACAGGAGTGTTACAAGTCGTACTTTTCTCTATCTTATCTCTTAGATGAGTTTGGTAGAATTAAAAGTGCATTTTTCACTCTTAATGAGGTTTTCTCCTGCTGAACTTTTGATCAGATGTCCAGGAAAACTTCATTTTGTGATCTCAGGTGTATAGTGTTTCTTCTGTTTGGGAAGGAGCAAACTCCTACACATGGCTAGAAAGGGGATTAGTGCCCAGGGCACTTTTCTGCCCATTATGATACTTTATCCTCCAACTCTGTTACAAAACTCTACTCTGAAGATTTAGAGGGGTTAGGAGTAATCTTTAGGAGTAGTGGTTGTCCACTAGTGCAGATATACTACACCTTACATCTCAACATAGTAAGAGGATAATCTTCAACCATTCTTTACCTTTCACAGAGGCAACAGTACCATGAGGGATTGCTTATTCATGTTCCTAAAGCAGTTTGTGGACATGGGTGTTAAGAATAAATGAATAAAATGCGGCAGACATCAGTTTGCATAAAGCTGTGTATGGAATGATCGACAAAAGGGCGATAACACCAGTGAGATGGTGATATCGCTACAATTTTACACTTTATTGGTTGTGATAAGCTGGGAAGAGATGGCTACCACTAATAATTGAGGTCAGGTAATAAACCTTTACATGTACCTTAATTTCGCATAGTTGGGATTTTCGCAATTAATTGTTACTAGTAAGTAAATGGGTGTGCCTACTCGTTTCCTTACAGTTGCATTCTTTCGTAGCCGGATTCACGCAATTCTTATCTTCACTTCCCTGTTGATGACAATTCACATCGGTTCACTGCCTGTTTGCTATGTTAGTCCATGGTGAGAATGTGGGATCTATAAGAACGCATCATTCTTTACCAGTACAGACCATTTCATTGCTTGCGCTTGAAAATGGTTTATTTTCGACTTTACTATGGCATCAACGGATACTGAACCTGATGGCTGCAGTAGAAGGCATTGGGTTTCACCAGCTTATAAAATAAAAATAACAAAAAAAAAAAAAAAAAAAAAAAAAAAAACTTCTTGGCTAATACACCAGGATTTTTAGTTTGGATTGCAGATTACACCTTAGGGTACTTCTTTACTCATAGCAAAGCATCTTCTCCGGCTAATGGTTTCTAAGGAAGCCATTTCTTTGGTGGCGGTATGGCTTCATAGGAGAAAACAGTGCCATTGGGTTATTTGTTTATCAGGTAACCCCAAGGCTATCTGCTAATGTACCACAGATACCACACATAATACACAGATAATGTACCAGTTTTTCTGTTCTCAGGTTCCATCTTCAGTGGTGGAACGACTTTTCAATTTGCAGGAGCTTCCATTACTTCATCAGAAGGAGCACAATCTCCTTCTGTTATTAGATGCTTTCTTTAAGGGTTGGGATGCACAATTATGGCATCAAACAGCCAGTGGTCTGTTGTATCATGAGGGGTCAAGACTCCACATTAACAGGGCTACTACCTTTAGAATCATTTGGAGGTCTGATTCGGATTCTGAATCTGTTGATTTCCCCAGATATTTCTTCAGTGGTTTCCTATCTGAACAGGTAGGGAGGTACCCGCTTTCAGGAATGTGTTTCCTTATCTGAAGAATCATTCTTTGGACGAATGCCATGGGTTCAGATTCAGGCATATCACTTCCCAGGGTATACAATATTCCAACAAATTCTTTGTTCATGAGAGTCAAGATGATTCAAATTGAATGTGTTTTTGGATGACTTTTGAATCTTCTATTCTGATTCAGGTGTTCAATCAAATCTGTCTTTGATTACAATCACCAATGATGGATTTGTTTTGCAACTAGTTTGAACCACAAGCTTGTCTTTTTCAACTTTTCTTGGGATGGACTGGACAGTTTGTTTGGTCCTGTGACCTTGATTCTTCAGGTGATGCAGGTGAATCATTTGGCTTTTAAGGCTCCTTTGATTTTCAACCTGTAGTCATTCCTGCTTGAAACCTTCTTTAGATTATGCTTTGCTGCCAGATAAGTTTCTTTGTTCAGTGAGATCCTTGAGAGGTTATCTTGATAAGTCAAAGATCGCAGGAAAGGCAAGAAAATTCTTTTTGTAGCTATTAAGAAGGGCTACTCCAAGATTTAGGTGCAGAATCATCTGGATTGCATCAGAGTGGCTAGGGATATCTTATTTTTGGGATCTGGTGGATCTGTTTCCACAAAGGTTCCTTTTCATGGATTCCCTTGTAGGTGAGTTCAATCATTCTGCCATTGGTATCCAGCAACCTGAATCTTAAGCTTCCAGTGTATGTGTTTCCTTTCTTAGACTGTGGGGCTTGGGGAACAGATGCATTACTTATTTCTTGGGAGGATCTGGACAGCTTTGTGTTTGTTCCAGTGGCTCTCATTCCTCAGGTGATTCAAGATGATCACCTACAGGTGCAGAATCATCATGGTTGCACCAGGATAGCCAAGGATTCTTCATGTAATTTAGAAGATGCCCACCTGCAGGTGCAGATTCATCATGATTGAATCATGATGGTCATGGTGGATGTTCTTGGTTGTGGGACCTGGTAGATCTATGCACAAACCTCCATCTGAGGCTTCTTTGTGGTGAACTTCTCAGATACTACTTTTGTAGATGTAGCAAATTTCCTTAATTATTTCTTTAAGGAAAAGAATCTTAAGCCATCTACTATTGCTGGTTACAGAATAACAATGGTAGATTGCTTTCCTTGAAGGGGAATAAGTCTCTAGAACTCTTCAGCTGTATAGATTGTTGACATATTTCTATAGAGACAATCCAGTAGCCAATAGGTTAAGCCTTCTTTACCTTTTGTCTCTGGTCTTGTTTGGTCTCACCCGACAGTCTTTTGAGCCTTTGGGGAAGATTTCTTGGAGGTTATTAACTTTCAAGACGGTCTTTCTTTTGACTTTGGCATTAGGCAAAAGAAGAAGGGTAATTCTCGTTAGCATTGTCTTCCCTTACTTTAAGTGAGTATTGCTCACAAGTGCCTCTGGCCATTTATTAGCCAAGAATCAGTTGGCTTCGGATGGGCCTACTTCAGTTAAGCCGGTCGATATGCCAGCTCTCAATCACTGGGACTCAAGATAGATCTCTTTGTCTTGTGAGGTTTTGAAATACTTTTACTTGGGACAAAGGATTCAATGAGGAATTATTATGTCTTGTCTGTGCCTAGTTACGAAGGCTTTACAGCAGATATTTTCAGGTCAACTATCTTATCTTGCTGTAGGCAGACTATCATTTTGACTGAAGAGATTTCAAATTCTGACTCAACAGCAGCGAGTCAAAGCAAGAATCTTCAGGTTTTAGGTTAGTGTTTCTGTATATGAATTTTTAGATGCATGTTACCGGAAACCATAACTTTTTTACCATTTTTCAGTCTCACCTGCTTGGTTTGCTTGTGGTCAGACTTTGATATTGTGTCCTACAGTTTGTTATCTTATAAGTATATGCCTGATACTTATATTGATACTTTAGTATGCATTTGCAGCTGTATGTCTGTCATACTATCTGTTTTTATATTATGCAGATTTGTTGACTTCATACAGACTTGGAATTACACAATATGCTGATGACACTTCCAATATTTGTGTCACCTGTGTGGCTGTTGGATGTTTGTCTAGATACAGCATTCAACTGTGGCAATAACTGTCAATTTGTGAGATCTTCAACTACATACTATGATTTAGGGGATCTGTATGGTATGTGGTGACTGTTGGAAGTTTATATGTTGTTGTATGCATGTAAATTTCAATGTAAACTTCTCATAATGTTTTAGGTGTAGGCTAGGTAGTGAGTCTCTGTAATGATTACTTCCTTCCTACAACAACAACAACAACAAGGCTGTGTTGTTTTGTAGTGCTCAACAGTTCCTCTGCCTCATCTGGGAGGTCAGTTTGGATCTGAATGCCTATAGGATTGTGCTGTGTATGATAGCTGTGCAGAGTGGTGTACTGGGTCTTTATATTCTAGTACTGCCCTCCTTCCATGAAGGCTGCATTCAGCAATGGTCAGGAAATGGTAAGTGTATTTTTCGCAATAAAATTGAAAAATTTTGTTGTAATTTTAATTTTTATTAGATAAATACTTACCATTTCCTGACCAGGATAGTCCCCCCCTACCTCCCCGCAGATTCAGTACTAGGGGAGTATTTTCTGCAACAAAAATAATGAAGGTTGTTTACTAGCGTGGTCACATGACCACTAGGGGGACATGCTAGTTCACACTCACTCACTGGCCTCTTAAGGTTTCTTAAAACGTTTCTCAACGTTGGCCAGTGAGTTGGATGGCACCAACATATAGCAATGGTCAGGAAATGGTAAGTATTTATCTAATAAAAATTAAAATTACAACAAAATTTTTCAATTTGTAGCGAGATTCAATACCTATGGGCACGGGTTAGCGTGGCCTAAGGCACTGCTTGTTAAATGATTTCCGTCAGTAAATTTTCGGAATCTGTTATGTTTTGTGTTGTAGCTTTGGCAAGTTAGTTTTCATACAAAGCTATTGCTAACATTAAGTAGTTTTCACTTTTGTATTTTAATTTTTAAAAATTTTTTAACAAATTTTAAAAACAAAGCTAATTCTAATTCTAATTTGACTTTTATAGCGCTTATTCTCCACTGAGTAGTGGACTCTAAGGTGCAACAAGACAATAGCAATATGCAAATTCAAAGTCCAGGGACAGAAGTAGGTCGGCACCACGGAGAAGCCATAAGAGAAAATGAGCTAAGGAGGATAAGCCTTTGCGTAGAGATAGGTTTTGAGCTTCTTTCTAAAAGAGGCAATAGTGGGTGATGCATGAATGTCTTCAGGAAGTGAATTCCAAACAGTGGGAGCATCAAAGGCAAAACTGAAACCAAATTGCTTAGTGGACTTGTGAATTTTAGGTTGAAATTTTGGAACATTGAGGAAATTGGCAACACTACGTCTAGTATTGTAAGTATTGTGGTATGTGGATAGATATGGAGCAAAATATTTAGGGAAGCCAATATGAATAAACTTGTACACCAGGGTAGCCAGTTTGAACTCTGAGCGAAACTGAACAGGGAGCCAATGGAGTTTCCTGAGTATCGGAGTTATCCGAGTATATTTACTCGAATTTGTAACAATTCTGGCTGCACTAGTTTGGATAGACTGTAATCTGTGAAGATTGAATTTGGAGAGACTCCTGAAAAGTGAGTTACAGTAGTCCAACCGACTACTAACAAAAGCATTGGCAGCCGACACAGCTGCATCATGAGTCAAGAACTGCCTAATATTTCTAAAATCCCTCAGTTGAATAAAGCAGCTTTTACAAACATTCTGGACGTGTTTAGAGAAAGAGAAATCAGAGTCAAACCACACACCCAGGTTCCTGACTGACTTGGTGGGGTGAAGGGGGTTACCCAAGATGTCAATTGGGAAACATGCATTTAACCTTTCTCTCCGTTTCTTGGAGCCAAAAAGTAAGAACTCAGTTTTATCTGGATTAAGTTTAAGTTTGCTAGCCGACATCCATTCCTTAACATCGTGAAGGCATCTGTTCAACTTATCAAAAGCAGCTGAGGCATTTATGTGCGACAGATGGACATAAAGTTGTGAATCGTCAGCATAAAAATGAAATTTTACACCTTTGTGTTTACCAATCAGAGTACTAAACTAACTGTTTTTAAATTTTATCTCCAATAAGATATGGCATATTCTGCAACCTGACTGACATCTCATTTTGCAAGTTTTTTTATTCACACTCTTCAACTACTGCTGGATCTACACATTGTGTTGTTGTTTTTAAAACAGTTTACAAAAGCATTGGAAAAGAGAAGAGCCTGGAGTTTGACTCTCATGACAACTCGGTCCGTGTGACTTATTCAGATGGAGACAATTGTAATGACAAGGGAGACAAGACGTATTCCGCAGTGATGACATTACGCTGCAAGACAGGTAATCTTTAGTGCTGGGACATTGTAGAAGTTCGATAGTTTGCTTGTTGACTGCCCTAAAAATGAACTTTGCTTCAAACATTTGAAATACTGACTCCACAAAACTTTTAGAAATCACCAACATGTGAGGTCCCAAGAACTCTTTTTTTTTAATCCAAATATGTGAAGTCACAAGAAATCCATTTTTATTGTCACAGTACATAAACTTGCTTCCGGTGTGAACATTTTCTGCATCTAAACAGAAAAACATTGAGTAATTTAATCATATTAAGGATACTAAAAAGTGTTAATCTCAGTATTTTTTTGTAGAACCACTAATATTTCCAATGTTTTTGTCTCCAAATATTCAATTTTATGAACGCATCTCTTTCCAAGTGTTAGTTTTGCTATTTGTTTTATACTGAAATTCTCTTCTCTTTTATGAACCTTCAACAGTTTCAACAAGCTTTTTTTGTTTTTTTCTCCCCAAGCATGCACAGGTAATGGAGGTTGTATTCTAACATGAAATGGCTGTGTCAGGGAATCTGAGTGGCTGAGAGCTGTGGTTAAATTCTTGTATACATGGTGACTGTTTTGATTATAACCCGGTGGAAAGTGTGGGGGATGAAACAGCTATGTTTTGTTGTCAAATTTTTAATTATTAATAATGTCGAGATATTTTGTCATCATGATGTTAGAATAGGAATAACCACAACTCTAAAAACAATTGTTTTCAAGGCTATAAACCACTCACGCTTTGCTCTTGTGATTTATAACCTCAAATCATGCTAAAACTCTGCATATACCATAGTTTGTCAGTTCCCAGTAAACATTAGAAACGTTTTTAAATTGTTTAAATGTTTACAAAACATTTTTAAAACCTAATTAAACCCTATCTTATGGTTTTCTAAATGTTTCCAAGTAAACGTTTACACTGTAATGTTTAAAAGAAGTTTTATAAATATTCTCTATACAAACATTTTTACTGAAAACATTTATTAAACGTTTACAAAATAACTCATGAAGCTATGATTGACTGGAAACATTTTTAAAACATTTATAAAATAGCTGAAGAAATGAAGGTTTTGCTGGAAATATTTTTCAAACATTCATTATGATATGTTTGATCAACAGTACACTTAAAATGTTTAAACAACATTGCTTGTCAACTGATTTAAAAACATTCTATCAAAAACGTTTTTTAAACGTATATTTTTAAACCTTCACCTCCAAACATGTCCAAAAAATGTGGCGGTGAGCAGTAATAGGGGATTTTAGAGGACTTTGTCAAAAATTGCCCCACATATAATCCCTAAAAGTAAGAATTGAATGGGGGCACAATGTCTAAGCCACTATCGTACAATTTTAGACATAGAAATAACATTTTCAATAGCGAGCAACCATACAAAGATATTGAATTTGACCTCTCACCCCATAATTATTCAGACATTATTATGTTCATTTATAACGTTTTTCTAGCATTTATCTTTAAACGTTTAATAAACGGTATACATAAAACATTTAAAAAAAATTCTATTACAAATGGTTTTCGTACCCATCATTTTTTAACCTTTGCTAATTGTTTCCTTTCAAACGTTTGCAAAACCCCAAAATGTTTACTGGGTTGTTATTCCTATATGAAATTTTCAATTTAAACATGATTCACATTGTGGCTAACTTTCATTTTAAGCTGAAAGATTTTCTGATGTTAGGACTGCAAATAAATGTCTGTAGTAATACAAGAATACATTCATGAAGATTAACTTTCATTGCAATCACTACTTTCAGGTGATTTAGACAGTACTCCTGTACTCATTAGTAGTTCCAGTGATGGCTGTGACCTTGAACTTGAGTGGGAGACTGCTGCAGCCTGTGCAGTAGATAAGGCTGCTGGCACAGGATGCAAAGTGTACGATCCAGTGCTAGGTTAGTGTTGGTATTGAAACTTACCCCCAATTTTTGGAGTTGATTCATTGCCAATATTTATTGGTAGGGGTGCTTCTCTGAGTAGCCAATGTATGGAAAACCATTGTACTATATTGTAACATCTGTATTATATTTTTATCAGTCATGTCTTTATCTGGGGCATGAGGAGTATGAGAGCAATTGTTCATCCGTTTGCCACTCTATTGTAATAAAAAAGTTTGCCCAATGTAAAACTGCAAATTCATTTATAATGGATCAATGGGTCATCTACTGGTGTACTTAGATTACACTGGCTGTAGAGTCATGGCATGACCCCCACATAGAACTGGAGACTGCATCAAAGACCATCCTTTTGAGTAAAATGTGACACATGACTACATTGGATTTATATAGTTGTAAACAATTGGTATTAATCCAAAGACATCAAATATGTGATACATAATAAGCTATTTTAAACAAATTTCATAACAAAAGAATATTTTTATTGCGTTAATACATCCTATCCAATGGACAATTGCTTTACCGTTCGGCGCGACCGGTCCCGCCAAACGTCAGAAAAAGACATCCTGTATATAATACCGGCAGGACCGGCCAGGAGAGTGCATTTGCCAGGTGGCGCATCGTACTTCCTCTTCCTGTCTAGACATCGTGACGTCATAGCATCTTTTTTGTTTGGCGCGCGGAGAGTGAAGACGTGTTTTCAACGATAAGGAATTTTTGGTTTTATACCGAACTCAACTGCTTTTTTCATCTTTGAAGAAGTTTAGAAGTATTTTCTACAATTATGTCATCACCAGGAGAGAGACAAGGTTCCTGCGGACACGCTATGGCTGGGTTTGATTCCCACTCCAAGTGTGCATGTTGTAGGGACAAAGGGCTAGGCGACGACCCCTGTACTGTGCAGTCGACCCCTACCAAGAAGACAAAACGTAGTGAGTCTCCCAAGCTGTCTGCCAGCAAGAAGAGATCTTCAAGCAGTAAACCATCAGCTGAAGATCTTAAACAACTAGATGACAAGTGGGCAGAAAGATTCTCCAGACTTGAGACGATGTTACTGGCCAAGACCTTCACAGTGCCGGTTGAACCGGTTGTGAAGCCAGCTTCAGATGTGACTCCCTCTCAGAAGCCATTTTTTGATCCTGGTGCAACCACCAGCAATCTTCCTGTGGAGAAGAATCTGCCAGTAGAGAAACCCGGTCTCTGCCTGTATCAGGCCACCGGTATTGCTGTAGAGGAGATGCAGACTGCCACCCAGCCCCTTGGGGCTCCCGGTGCAGGGATAGCAACCCAGCCTGTTCAGGCCCCCGGTTCGTTCCCAGATGTTCAGCCCACCGGTGAAGCAGATCTGAGTGCAGCCTCTGACAGTGAAGCTGACCAGTTCAGTGAAACCGGTTCCCTGGATGGTGACATCCACCGGGACCGGTCAGCAGACAAGGATGCCTCCAGAGATGACCCTGAGAGTGAACCCACTGAGGAGGCTAACTACAGGGAAACCATGAGAGGTGTGAGAAGTTTCATGAACTGGCACAGGGTTCCTGAGTTTGAAACTGTGTCCTCTACTGCAGATGACAACCCTTTTGCCGGTGCACGTGTCCAGCCAACCGGTAAAGTCAGTGTGAAACTTCCTGTGGATGACTGGTTGTGCAGGAAGATGTCCAGTCTTAACCTCACAATCAAGGAAGGCTACCCTACCAGAAACACTGACACATTTATCTGATGGCTCAGAAATAAAAGATCAAAAGAAAATACTATTAGAAGTACAAAAGTTCTATTCTCAACTTTTTAAAGCGAAGGACAAAGATGTATATGACACAAGGTCATTTGAGTATATTAATTTCCAAAGTTTAAAAAAGATTTCAAACCCAAATTTGGGGAATCCTATAACAGTGGAAGAACTAGGTAATGTTTTGAAAAAATTTAAAAATAATAAATCACCAGGAATTGATGGAATCTCATCAGAGTTCTTGAAAGTTTTTTGGAAAAAATTAAAGGTTTTAGTGGCAAATGCAATCAATATGTGTTACTCAAAAGGAGAGCTTTCAATTTCCTTAAGGAAAAGTGTGATAACTTGCTTGCCAAAAGAAAATAAAGATAGGAAATTAATAAAAAACTGGCGTCCAATATCACTTTTATGTGTAATTTATAAGCTGGCTTCAGCAGCAATATCTGAAAGGCTAAAGCCTCTTTTAGATATTCTGATCTCTCAAAGTCAGTCCGGTTTTATACAAGGAAGACGGATCGGTGAAAGTACTAGATTAATATATGATCTTATGTATTACACAGAAGAAAAACGAATACCAGGATTGTTGATGTTGATAGATTTTGAGAAAGCTTTTGACTCTGTCTCTTGGAAATTTCTATATAAAGTGTTGGAAAGTTTTGGCTTTGATGAAAAATTCATCAAATGGATAAAATTGTTTAATAATAATATAAATGCACACATATTACAGTGTGGATTCTTATCCAGTGCAATTCCAATTGAGAGAGGATGTAGACAGGGAGACCCCATTGCTCCATATCTGTTCTTACTTGTTGCTGAAATTTTGAGTTTATTAATTGAAAAAAATCCAGACATAAAGGGCATACAGGTTGGTAAACAAATGATTAAAGTCACTCAGTTTGCAGACGACACCACATTATTGCTTGATGGTAGTAGTTCTTCTCTGCAGGCTACTCTGAATGTACTGGAAATTTTTGGTTCTTTATCTGGTCTTAAAGTAAATTCAGAAAAGACGAAGCTTGTCTGGATAGGCAGCAAAAAACACTCTAAGGAAAAACTTTATAGCACAGCCAAACTTCAATGGATAGATTCTGAGTTCAGTATTCTTGGTATAGATTTTTCAACTGAATTACTTGATATTCCTAGAATAAACTATAACAAAGGTTTAGCCAAGGCCAATAAAATTATAAATTCTTGGAATTACAGACACTTGACACCCATAGGAAAGATTACAGTTATCAAAACTTTGATATTATCAAACTTTACACACCTATTTATGAGTATTCCAACTTCAAACATAGTCATGCGTGATATAGAAACAATGTTGTATAAATTTTTATGGGCAGGTAAACCCGATAGGGTATCTAGGAAGGATATATGTAAGACAAATTTAAAAGGTGGTATGAAGATGATAAATGTGTGCAATTTTGAAAAAAGTTTGAAGCTTAGCTGGCTAAAACGCCTTGGCACTGATTCTTCAAAAGCTTGGTACAAAGTTTTAGAGACTACAGTTAGAGATGTGAATAAATTGTATGTATTAGGGACAAAATGGCCAAAAACTGTAGCCTCTAAACTTAATCCCTTTTGGAACACAGTTTTTAAATACTCAGATGAACTGAATGATATACGAAAAATTGAAAAAAATCAGGATATTGTAAATCAGTGCATTTGGTACAATAGTAAAATAGGCACAAAAAATATATTTTACCCAGATTGGTTTAAAAGGGGCCTTTACTTTGTAGGAGATGTTTTGAATGAAAAAGGCAATATGTTACAGCTACAAGAGATAAATAGGAAATATAATATGAGGGTTAACTTTTTGAACTATTTTACAATCAGAACGATTTTAAGAAAATTCATATTGCAGTTTATAAATGGAGATGATTTTTTGGCAGATACACCAAACATTCCTTTCCATATGCATATCTATATAAAGCCCTTAAAGGGGGGAAGATACTTGTATCATATTCTCAATGACTGTACAGGGGATCCCTCAGATTGCGAACAAAAATGGTGCCAAAAATTAAATCAAGACCATGACATAAATTTTTGGAAACAGATTTATAAAATCAACTTTTTCACAATCTACGATAACAGTGTCATATGGTTCCAATATAGAATCATCCGAAGGATTCTTGGTACACAAGAATTTTGCATAAAATTAAACAATCTGACTCGGATATTTGTCGACTATGTGGCCAATATTGTGAAACAATTACACATTTATTTGTAGTCTGTAACAAAGTAAATAGCCTCTGGAAGAATCTACAGACCTGGATTGAAACAAAAACTGGTTCAGCATTTAACTTTAGCGACACAGATAAAATTTTGGGCTGTGCTTTCATTGAGCATTCTTTTTGGCCTGTAAATTTTGTTTTACTCATAACAAGATTCTATATCTTTAAGTGTGCAAAAGACAATAAAACTTTGAGCCTATCACAATTGCAAAAGTTAATTAAAACAAAGTATACTGAACAAGAAATGCTGTCTAATATTAATAATGGTATTGACACTTTTGATAGGAGATGGTCATTGTGGAGTGATATTTTTGCTGAAATTTAGATTAATGTATTGATAGTTAAGCACAAAATCTACAAAGATGCTTACTCATTTAGTTGACACTGTTACATAACATGTTACTTTATCATTATATTGTAAAACAACCATGTTTATGTATATGCTTCGAAAAAAATAAAGGGATGGGGGGAAAAAAAAAAAAAAAAAAAAAAAAAAAAAAAAAAAAAAAAAAAAGAAACACTGACAACACTGGCCTCCTCAGAGATCAGTTCATCAAAACCCCTAGACCTTCCAGATGGTATGGGATGCATGCTGAGAAAGACAATGAGAGTTCAACAGTACACACCTGGTCACCGGACCCTGCAAAACTCAACCACTCCTTCAGCAGGGTTACAAGAAGAAATATGCCCTCTGCCCCACCCTCCCGGGCCTTCAGCCAAGATCTGCTCAGGCGCTGGGAAAGGGCAGCATGTGAACAGACAGTAATGTGCAACCAGGCTGCTGGTTTATCAAGGTGCTTGACCAGGGTTTAAGACTCCATGAACACTCAGCTAAAAACCCTGCGTCTGGACAGTAAGGGGAAGTCATCAGAGAAGATGAGGCAAGCTGTTAGTGAACTGGAGTATTTGACCACTTTTAACCGGTCAATATCTCAAGCAATGGCCAGGACTATGCAAAATCTATCAGAAGCAGTTTCTATCAACATGGCCAACTTCACCCTTGCTCGCAGGGATAGTTACCTGGACTATTTACATGCAGGGGTAAAGCAAGACACGGTGAACGCCTTGAGAACGTCTCCAGTACACCTAAACGCACTGTTCCCGGACCAGCTTATTGCCAAGGCTGAAGGGGAAATCAGTAAGAGTGAGGAGAAGCGTTTGTCTGGTACTTCACACCGACAGCAAGGTCGCTTCCACCCATATGCAGTAAGTGACAAGTCTGCTAGTCAACACTCCGACAAGAAGAACGTCCCTGCTTGGAAGCAGATCAAGGACAAACAGCAAGCGAGGAGAAATCGTGGCAAAGCCTCCACCTTCTCCCAGAAGCCGGCTAAGGGGTCCAAGTTTCATAAATGACAATTATTGTGTAAATTCTGTGACCGGTCAGATGAACTCTGTATGTGTTACCGGTCAGGGAGATTTTGACCCAGTACCTGTGGCAGCAGAGAACAGCAAAGTGACTTTAAATGTAGACTCTCATGTTGCAAATGCTCATATTGTCACCGGGTTGCCACAAAGGAAAGGCGAAAATCCCACCTTTTGTCAAATGTACACAGAAATAAAATATGTGAAAAATGTTTCTTGTGTAGGTCACTTGTGTTCTGTAAATCTTGTCACCAATGCCCAACATGCTGTTATAGATCCTCCTGTAGGGGCGAGGTTAAACCAGTGTTGGGAGAAATGGGAAGCCTTGGGTTCGAGTCCAAAAGTAGTCACCACACTGAGGGAGGGTTATACTCTTCCGTTCCGGTTCAGACCCCACTTGACAAGGTCACCGACTGTAATAAGCAACTACCACAATCCAACCAAACAGTCCTTCCTTGTGGAGGCACTGTATCAGCTGATAAACAAAAAAGCAGTCGAACCGGTACAAAATCAAAATTCACTGGGTTTTTACAACCGGCTATTTTTGGTACCCAAACCCAACAACCGGTGGAGACCCATCCTGGACCTGAGCACCTTGAACACCTTTTTAAACACAGAGTCATTCAAGATGGAGACCCCAGAGACAATAAGAACCTCCCTACAGGCAGGGGAGTGGGTCACATCCCTAGACTTCAAAGACGCATACTTCAACATACCAATTCACAGTCAGTCCAGGAAGTACATGCGTTTTCATCTCCAGGGTTGGTCTTACCAGTTCAAAGCCCTACCCTTTGGTCTATCCACAGCCCCCATGGAGTTCACAGTGGTGGCCAAAGAGGTCAAACTCATGGCACTTCAGAAGGGTATAAGGACCCACCAGTACCTAGATGACTGGCTGGTGAGAGCCTCTACCCACGACACTTGTCTCCAGCATACTCAAACCCTGGTCACACTTTGTCAGGGTGGCTGGTGAACAAGGAGAAATCAGAACTGGCCCCCAAACAGGTCTTCAACTTCGTAGGTTACCAGTTCGACCTCAAAGAGGGAAAGGTCAGACCAACAGGAGAACGTTGGCAGACCTTGACAGACAAGATCAGATCAATACTGTCGGATCCGGTTTGCCCGGTCCGACAATTCATGTCCCTCGTAGGTCTACTCACAGCAACAGAAAAGCAAGTCCACTTAGGGCGACTACACATGAGACCCATACAGTGGCACTTGAAAAACAACTGGAGGGTCCCAGAATCACTGGAAAAGGTGATCCCGGTCCCCAAGTCCCTCCACCCCCATCTAAGGTGGTGGCTGGAGGAAAGCAATGTGCTACTAGGTCAACCATTACACCCTCTAAATCATGCTCTGCAAATATTTACAGACGCATCAAAAGAAGGGTGGGGCGCTCACTTAGACGAGCACACTACAGGGGGAACTTGGTCCCTTCCAGAGAGCAAGCTGCACATAAACCACTTAGAGCTAAAAGCAGTGTTTCTAGCTCTAAAAGAGTTTCGAACCCTCTGTTACAACAAGACAGTACTGATAGCTACAGACAACACAACAGTGGTTGCCTATATCAACAAAGAGGGGGGGATGAAGTCGGGATCACTGTGTGCCCTACTGTGGCGAATCCTGTTCTGGTGTACCAGACAGCAGATAACCCTCAGGGCACGTCACATCCCGGCCGGCTGAACGTGATAGCAGACAAGCTATCCAGACTTGGCCAGACCATTCAAACAGAGTGGTCATTTCATCCAGAAGTGTTCCAAGCTGTATGCTCAAGGTGGCACCAGCCACAAGTGGACCTGTTTGCCACCAGGTTCAACAACAAACTGCCACAGTTTGTGTCAACGGTGCCAGACCCCCAGGCTTGGGCAGTGGATGCACTCAGCCTCTCCTGGGAGGACCTGGACCCATATGCCTTTCCACTAGCAGCCATCTTGGGCTAAGTGGTGGAGAAGTTACAGGACTACCCTTGCAACAGAATAATTCTGATTGCTCCAGGGTGGCCCAACATGGCCTGGTTCTGGGATCTGGTGGCAATGTCCAGTCAAATCCCACTGTGCCTGCCCAACATACCAAACCTGGTATCTCAGCCATTCAACCAGGTCCTTCACAGGAACCTGTCAAATCTGAACTTACATGCCTGGCTCCTAGAGCCTCAGCAATCAAGGAGCAGGGCTTCTCTGAGGCAGTGGCAGCACGAATTGAGGCTCCTCAAAGAGCATCAACCAGATCTGTCTATGAGGCAAAGTGGACCATTTTTACAAAGTGGTGCCTCAGTAATCAGGTGGACTTCAGGGCACCACTTCTGAAAGCCATTGCTGACTTCCTCCTGCACTTGTTTCAGGACAAGAAGTTGCAACCAGGCACTATTGATGGCTACAGATCAGCCATTGCTGACAAACTGGGCAATTCCACCATTAATGTCAGCAAGGATGAAAATCTCACTCGTCTCCTGGACAGTTTCCATAGAGACAGACCCAAGGGCAGGAGAGGCATCCCCTCCTGGAACCTTTCTCTGGTACTTCACCAGCTGACAAAGGCTCCCTTTGAACCCCTAAAAGAGGCCTCCTTGAAACATCTGACCTTCAAGTCTGTTTTCTTGCTGGCCTTAGGTTCTGGTAAACGCAGGAGTGAGATCCATGCTTGGTTACATAAGAACATCAGACACCAGTCAGACTGGTCTAAGGTGTCTTTGTACCCCTCACCCAGCTTCCTATCCAAGAATCAGCTGGCCAAGGAGGACCTCAGACCTTAGGCAGAATAAGGAGTTGGTTTTTGTCTCCTTCAAGAAAGGTTTTGACAAAGACATCTCACCTGCCACCATCTCCTCATGGATCAAACAGACTGTGATTCTGTGCTATGAGCTCTTAGACCAGGAGGCCCTCTCCTTACATCAGGTTAAAGCCCATGATGTTAGGGCCTTTGCTGCCTCTAAGGCTTTCCAATCAGGGATCTCCTTAGACCAGATATTGTCAGCCTGCCACTGGAAATCTCACACCTTCACTCAGTTTTATCTGAAGGATGTTGCTTGGGCTGACTCAGAGCTTTTCCACCTGGGACCTGTAGTGGCTGCCCAGCAGGTGCACCACCAGGCCCAGAAGTGAGGAGAGGTTGTATATATGTAAATATGTACATATTGTAAATAAACAAAAAAAAAACAAAACTGTGACTTGCTTCCTTTGGGAAGTTTATTTCTTCTGGGACTGAACTCAGCCCCTCTCTCTCTCTCTCTCTCTCTCTCTCTCTCTCTCTCTATCTTTCCCTTCTCAGACCAACCCTGGGAAGGAAAGAAAAAGGGGGGGGGGCAAAGTCAGTAGACCCCCGGTTAACCGGTGAGTTGGTAGCCGACCTTGACCTCTCAGGGTTCCCTGACCCTAGGTCAAATGTGCCTGCATAATTTTGTTTTGTTATGAGTTCACTTAAGTGCCTAGCTGCTTACCCGCCTACCAAGCAGTAGTTATTCAGCAATTGTCCATTGGATAGGATGTATTAACGCAATAAAATTGCAAATTTAATAAGTAAATTAAATTTTTATAAGTTTATACCATATCCAATGGACAGGCAAGGCCCACCCAACCGGCCCCGCTATCAGCTTACTAGGGGTCTTACTAGGACTAGACACGAAAAAGATGCTATGACATCATGATGTCTAGACAGGAAGAGGAAGTACGATGCGCCACCTGGCAAATGCACTCTCCTGGCCGGTCCTGCCGGTATTATATACAGAACGTCTTTTTCTGACGTTTGGCGGGACCGGTCGCACCGACCGGTAAAGCAATTGTCCATTGGATAGGATGTATTAACTTATAAAAAATTAATTTACTTATTAAATTTGCAATTTCATTTTTTCTGTAAAAAATTAAAAAAAAAAAGTCCAAAAAATCAGAAGGCTAAAATGTCAACTATGGTGGAAGGTTGGGGAAATATAACAAAGTAGTTGTGAGAATACTCAGGTTTACACACTTGTAAAGTGTGCACTTTTGTTTTACGCAAATCTCCAGTTTAAGTGGGGTCTTGCCACGCCTCTACCTGGTGGTAAATTGGAGCTGAGGGAGCCATGTCTTCTGATGTACTAATATGATACATGGCAATTTTACCACCAGGTAACAGCTTTGATCTCACTCCACTGATGAAACCCAGTGGGGAATTTTACACCGTCCAGAACAATGCAAAACAACACGATTACTTCATCAATGTCTGCAACAATGTGGACAAAGCCAAGTGTAACAACAAGGAAAATGCAGGGTCATGTCAGCAGGAACACGCTGAACGTGGGTAAGAAGAATAAAAAGTTAATGCCTGTACACAATAAAGGATAATACAAGATTGTATATTTCAATGTGAAAATATATTTGGAACTGATGTAACCTACCTTGTCTTAACCTACCAAAAAGGGGTTAAAGTTCAAATTTTTGTGAGAATTCTCCAATTTTTTATCGGTTTAGTAGAAAGAAATGCAAGATTTTGACTGGGCCATTGCAATTTGACATTTACTGTAATTTGTGGTAAGTATGTTTCACATCTCTTAAAAATTGATGCAACAAGGGTCAAATGTAATTTTCCAAATTGGCCACTGAACACTGCTTCAAAAAGATAATTCATTCAGAAAAATTCCACTTTTTGAAAAATATTACTTTTGAATATTGTATAGAAATATATATTTTAAAACAAGTATTACAATTATGTTAACTAAATATTACAGTGGTGTAGTAGCTTTATTAAACTCAATTAATCCACTATTTAAGTCAGGCATTAGTATACTATCTAGATCAGCCAGGGATACCCTATTTAACTCAGCTTAGGATAGCCTTATTTAACTCAAATAATGGTGTTATTATTTAACTCAAATTGTATATTTACCTCAACCTGGGATAGCCAGGAGTACACTTAATTAACTGATTGTGATTAATATCCTGAATTTACTCAACCATAATGTCCTTATTTAGCCCAGACAGGGGTACCCTTTTATTTAAATCAATTTTCAAGTATAAGTACTAAAAGTATTGACCTAGCTGAATTGAAATTCAGGATATAGTGGAAAGGCAGAAGTATTCCCCAATTTTTTAGTGCTTCTCCTAATAAAGTGTTTGTGTTAAGTTATATGGATGTTGATCAGAAAATCAATAGATTGTGTTACATGGGAATCCCTGGAAGTTTAAACTGTGATACACAGGAGGCTACTGCACGTGCAATTAATTAAATAAGATTTTTTTCTTTTTTGAAACAGAAGAACCTTTGTGACTGGGCTGGTCTCAAATGCATTGACATACTCCAGTGGCCATTTGAAGCTTACATATCACAATGGTGATGCTTATAATGGAGGGGCACTGAGACAAACGGAAATCATTTTTCTCTGTGATTCATCAAAGGATATAGGGGAGCCTGAATTTGCAAGTGAAACTGGTAAGTTATTGGTAATAAAAGATAGTTTTGAAAATATAGCAGAATTTCTTTTTTTGTATAACTTTCTGTTACATAAATGTTGATATAATATGAATATTGTATAAATAGTAAATGTGGCAAGGATCATTTCTTACTCCCGTGTCCCCCTCCCCCATTGAATTGTATGAATGCCTCATATTCATATTTTCTTATTATTTATTACAAAATGTGTCTTATAGTTGATGAACCATTTATTATCAGAACAAAATCTTACTGTCCAAATATATAAAGACAATAGGGGGCTGTATTACCAATTGATAAACTTTATGGTTTCTGGTAATGAGTTATAATATCTAATCACTCCTGTTTCACTTTGATAGTGTATTAGATCTGGAAGGTCATGTTTTGGTGTCTTGCTTTCCATTGTAGATGTACATAATGTGTCTGGGTCATAAAGAATTGCATCTTGCTTATAGCTATTAAAAATCCTGGACGAAAGTCGGGGATACTTAGGTTTTAGCACAGTCATGCCGCCACCGCAGAGATTTCCTTTCATACATGATAACTTGAAAATGTTTTAGGTAAACCTTTCAAATTTGGTCTGGCATCCTTGTAAATTTCAGAATTGCACTATGAAAGTTTTTAACTTTGCAAAGTCCTACTGCTATTTTGAATTTTGGTTGAAATCTATCTTAAAAACCATTAGAGATAGAGCGATTTTGCGCAAATTTTGGATCCTTTGGGTACTATAAACCCTAGATATAGTACCTCTAAAAAATTTATAATTTTCCAAATTTAGGCTGCCATCTTGAAGTTATGCAGAAATCGAAATTGTCACATTTCAAAATGGTTGAATTCTCTATATGTTAGATAATACCATGTCCCGTCCGTGGATGCAGAATTGATGCAATTTCTAGTCAGTGTTTATTTATTTCCCCTTGAAAACATACAAAAAATAAATGCGAGTAGCATTTTCAAGCTACATACCGCATTCATGTACATTGAAGTTAAATGAGTCAATATAAAACTGAAACCAAATATTGATTTTGTTATTTGTTTTTAGCCTCAGAAGTTTTTCCTTTCAAGTGCAAAACAGGAAGTTCTTGAAATACCCATTAGTCCTTGTATGTTTTAGATCACACATATACCTTCAAGTGGTACACAAAGCATGCTTGTGCTTCAGTCCCAATAGAATGTAGTGTACAACACGGAACAGAGGAATATGACTTATCAAGGTATGGCAGTATTTTCATCATTACCTCTGTCATGGAGGTTATGTTTTAGGTGAGTTTGTTTGTCTGATTGTTTGTCTGATTACTCCAGAAACAATGAAAACATCTTTTTGAATATTATCTGTTGGTAAATCCCAACCAAACAAAGAAATGAATATCTTTTTATGAAAGATCAGAATCCTACACTGGATTGAAAAAATCCTGAATTTTCAACAGCCCGATTTTGATTTTGGGTTTGCAGGTATGATTACTCCAAAATAATAAACAGTTTTTGGGTCAAATTGTAATTTGCGGATACTCAGCTGCCTTGGTGGAAGTCAAAAAGACTAAATAACAGAAGATTGTGTTGTAGGCTGATGATACTTACTGATTCAATGAAAGATAAATAACTCTTCAAAATAGAGGAGATGTTTTGGATTGGCTGCTATCATCAGTGCGAATAGACCAGATATATCTCATATGAGTTTCAGGGTGCCTTCCTTTGTCACTGGTTGACCACTAACAATTAAAGAGTAGATTTTAAATTTATAGTTCTCTTATTTATCACTTCATGCATTACAAGGAAAGAACAAGTTAGAGATTCTAAACCTTATTATAAGATGGTTGGAGAAATGAAAAACATTTTCCTTGATAGTCATTAACAGTTAAGGGGACACAGGAGAAAATAACCTCCAAACCTCTTATATAATATAAAGTATAAAGTAAAGTAGAGTAGTTCTTTAATCAATAAGTAAGAAAAGAAAAGGGAAGGTTATACATCTGAAATTCATTATTGAGTAAATAAAATTCAGGTAATACAAATTTTATTTTATAAGTGTAGTTTCTTTCCTATTTTTCACACAGCTCATAAAGACTGGGGTTATAGTTGTCCCCCAAGCTGTCTGTGGCATCCATAGAGTTTGTACTTTATCTTCCAAAAACCTGTGTGGATTTCTAGAGTAAGAAATCTAAAATTCGCCAGGAATCTAAAATTCGCCACCTCTAAAACCTTAGTTAATTTTATGAAGAAAATGATGTTTTTGTCCAAAAATTGGTATTTTTCAGTTCAAAAAGCCTTAATTTACTATACAGTCAACAAATCTCACCACAATTCATTTATTTTATTAGTATTTTCACATGTGGCGAATTTCAGATATGTGGCGAATTTTAGATTTCTTACTCTACCGAATAACTAAAAAGGTTTTGGGCAACATCTGGCAACTTTTTCTTTTTTAACCCTACCCCATAAAGATTAGGGTAAAAGTTATCCCCGTAGGTCTGGGTGGTACACATAGAGTTTGTGTGTACTGTATAGTCCATACCCCTGCATAGATTTTAGCCAGATTGTCAGGACATGTTTGTCCCGAGTGGAACTGTAGCTTATTAGATTGGACAACATCTGGCAACATCTGTTGCCAAGGCAACTGTTTCTCTGTTTTATGGACTTGTAATTTGGTGGGTACCCTACAGTTCGCACCTCTGCATGGATTTGTACCAAGTTTTGCTTATCCCAAGAGAAACTGGAGTTGGTTAGATTTTTGGCAACATCTGGCACCACTTTTTTCTGTTTTTTGGATTCCTATATTTATGGACGCCTTACAGTCCAAGACAGATTCCCAGTACAAATACAGAGTTTCTTATTTAAAAGTTCTTTTTAGTGGCAGTAGGGCTGTTATCATTGGCGATTTCTGTAGATCAAGGATCGCCTGTTAGAGTCGAGTTGAACTCGAGTAAATGACATACAAATAAAATAACAATGTCCAAATATTGTCATCAAGGGATCCGCCAGTACCATTTTATTGCAAGGAAATATATTTTGTTACCGGTTAAATTGTGCAGATTGTATGAGCACTTTATGGAACAGCCATGTAAATAAGGGAAATAAAAAAACGGCCATTGCTCATTGTTTTTTATATCTTTATGGTTAGATAAATTGCAAAAGTGCTAGTTTGTAACAAGATTAGTATATCATTATTTATTTCTTAAAAACTCGAGTTTAAATTGTGTCAATCGATGTGATCCCCAAATATCGCCCACCGAGTTTCCTTCAACTCGTTGCAGCACTAAGTGGTAGCCTGTATCTTCATCTTCAAATTTCAGCCTCTCCACTTCCAGTAAGACCTGGCTTGCAGTACATACAGATGACTCCGATCCTAGTGTAAAACAAGAGTTTTTTATCGGTGTGTGTGGGCCACTGTTAGCTGGTCGTACTTCACCCGCAGTGTCCTGTCATGCAGAAACAGCAGTGTGTGGAGTCACTAGTGATGCTCTTAAGGTAGGTTTCTTCCTTCACTGACATGTGTCACATCAGTTAATCTAAGCCATAAGGTAAGCCTAAATTACCCTTTGAAAATGTGTGCAATTATAGACTTTTTCCATATCTCTACCTGGCAATACAAAGGCTGGTTCCACTTTATAGACAAGGTCCCAAGGCCTCCGGTGGGTCGGTGTAATGCACAGCCTCTTAATGTAACATACCCACCAGGTCAGTGTAAGGAACTGCCTGGATGTGTAATGTACCACCTGGTTAATGTAAAGCACCATCTGGTGTGTAATGTGCCGCCTTGATAATATCATGATCTGCCTGGTAGTGTACGGTACTGCCTGGTGGTGTAAGGGTCTGTTTAATAGTATAAGGTACCACCTGCTTAATGTTAAGTTATTGCCTGGTTAGTGTGATAAAATGCCTGGAGATGTAATGTATCACATGGTGTAAGGTGCTGCCTGGAGGTGTAGGGTATTGCCTGTTAATGTCATTTACCATCTCATTAGTGTAATGTCCTACCTGATGGTGTTAGGTACTGCCTGGTGTTATAAGGTACTGTCTGGTTCTGTAAAATACTGCCTGGTATTTCAGGGTATTTCCTGTTAATTGGCGGGTATTGTACTGACAGATTAGTGTAACATTCTTCCTGGTGGTTTAAAATATTGCCTGGTGCTGACTGAAAGATACTGCCTGATAGTGTAAGCTTGATAAGTGCAGTGTTTGCTTATTGGTGTAAGATACTGGTTGATAGTATAAGGTGCCCCCTGGCAGTGTAAAGTACTTTCTGGTAGTGTAAGGTCCTCCTTTGATGCTTGCTAGGGTGCTTTGTCTCTCTGGTGGATGCAAATATGTATCTGTTCTTGGATGCCCCAGGTCACAAAGGTCTAGTTTAAACTGCAGCCATATTGTGGTTTTCTGTAATTTTAATGAATGTAACTTCATTCTTTGTGCATAGATTACTTGAAGAGCCTGTAACCTTGTCACAATTTTACTTGCACCAAACTCTTTAACTGATAAAAATCAAATTATATTAAATAGTGTTAGTGTTAATGAATTGAAATTTTGATATCAATAACTAACTTTTATTTGGCTTTCCATATTTATCGATGTTGAAATGTCATTCTTGTAAATGTATCACTAAACTCATGTCATGCTATGTACCAATAGATTACGCAATTTTGTGTAATGTAATTATTTAAAAAAATCATCATTAATTTACTAAAGGTGTGTAATAAATCTTTGAAATATTTAACTACAGTCTGAAAATAAGCCATATAAGCTATACATTAAGGATTAATTATGTTCAGCTATTCTCAATTCATGAAATTTCTTAGTAATACTTGCTCACCAATTTCTTAGAAATGGTATTGATATTAAGACCTGTAATAGTGATATGGAAATTCAGAACCATTATTGATTTGATCTTAAAATATTGATATGATACTGACACTAATGTTGAAGCGTGTCGATTTTCAGGAAACGGTCACATATCCAGATTTAGGCCATGCTAAGAAAGGACCAGAGTATGTGGAGCCAGGTCACCTGAAGCTAACTTACACTGATGGTGGAAGTTGTAAAAACACTCAGACCTATTCCACAGAGATTCACCTGCACTGTGAGAAAGCAGCATTAGTGAGTGTCGCTTTAGAATATTATGGGTTTACAATGTAACAATAATGTCCAGGGGGAAGAACTTTGTTATCTATAAAGGATGGCAATTCTCGTGGGTAATGGATGAGCGCAGTAGCATGAGTTTGTTAAACCGGAAGTTCTGTCCTTTATAGAGGTCATAAAGTATGAATCTGAAGACTTTATTTCTATGATAAAGATCGGCTTCATTTAGCAATACATAATGTAATTAGAAATTTTTTTTTTTTTTTTTGCACCTTTTATTGCACTATATTCTGTCTGTATTGTTGTAACCTCTTTTGTTGACGATCATCCACTTATTGCCTCAGAATATGTATATTATCACTTGTGCACTTCCTGTCTTTATAATAGGGCAGTTTCCACAGTCTAAATTATGACAACAAGCAATAGTATGTAATCCTGTATCCAAGATGTTGTCAGTTAACGCAGATCTTATCTTTCATATCAGGACACAAATCATATATGTAATCATGTATCAAAAATGATAGTGTGAATTAATGCAGATATTTTCTCAATTATCAAGACACAAATGGTGTATGTGTAACCAAGTACTTGTCATGATTTTATGCATTAACCCAGATCTTTTCTGTGTTATTAGGACACAAATCCCGAATATGTGGGTTTAGAAGACTGTAAATTCACTTTCACATGGAAAACCGAGGCTGCCTGTGATCTGCACCAAATGACAGAAAACACCAAGAATTGTAGCCTCTATGACCCAATCAGCAACTACGTCTTTAACTTCAAACCTCTGAGCAAAAAGGGAGGTTATGCACTCCAGACCTACGATAAATCAGAAAGGTTTACGGTACGAAGAAATTGTGTTGTGCAAGATCAGTACGGAAAAGTCTCTTAGAGGAGAACTCTACAAGTAGAATTGACCTTTAAGTGGATGTCACTTTGGGCAAAAACTGGGGCTGGGTATTAGTTGTACAGTAACTAACCCCCAGCTCTGCAGAATCATGTAGTGGTCAAGCAGACAAGGCAGATAATGGCAGCAAAATTATAAAAAATATCTATGAAAATATAAGAAGAAAAAATTGTGTTAAAAATATTGGGTTGGGGGAGAGTGAAAAATCTCATTGAATATTATGTTTTCATCCATGATGTTTTTGGAAATTATGAAAATTTTAATAGTTTTATGGATAACCACTTTGCTAGTAAGTGCCTGGTTTCTCAACATAGATGGCCTGACATCGAGCACCAAGACCCTGACACGGCCTACTTTTCAATTGGGAATTTAACAAAGTATAATGAAACTTACTGTTCTTCTGACTCCCTGACAAGTTTTGTCTTGTATGTAACTGTGCCTCAAATTACTTCTGATGAATTTGAAAGTCGAAGCTCAGATTTTATGTCCCTTTCAACAACAAGTGTCAAATCAGAATAAACCTTCAGTGAATCCCACATGTTGTCATCAGCTAGATTCAAACCCCTGACCACAGAGGTGTGAGTCCAGTGATGAACCACTCAATCACTGAGACCTCCATAGAGCCCAATTTGGGTAAAAGTATATGTGCTTAGCCAATAAAATTTAAGAATTCTATGGCCAGTTGACCATGCACCTTAAATTTATTTTTTTATTGCGTAAAATAGCCTTACCTTATCCTTACAAGTGCTTGTTTGGTTTTGTGGAGCAAAAACGTATCGACCGACAAGAATTTTTTAAGGAATATTCTTGTCACAAGAGGTGACCCCTTTGTCTGCGCATGTCCGCGCTTGCGCAGTAGTCGTTGTCGACAGAAGATTGTCGAGAGCTCTTCATTATATTTTTGGTCGATATGGGAGCAACACGTACTTTTCCTTATTATCGTCCATTCACGGATGAAAATCTATGAAGTTTTGAAGCGTGCAAGCGTGCACCTACCTGTAGTTGTCCATTATTGGACTGGTACTACCACTATTCTGCCTCCCTTGTCCTGAAAAGGGTCAGAATAAGATGTGCAAGAAGATGTTGCTGTAAAGTCTTCAGTGGAAGACGGTGTATATCTTCGGCTGTACTCGCCCATTATTCGACTGGAACTACCTCCTTGTCGAGGAAGGGATGCAGAAGATTTTGCTGTAAAGTTCTCAGTGGAAGTTGCTTTATTGTCCCTTAATTGATGACATAACATGAGTATTAGCTTATGCTCGAAAACAAAGAAGAAAGAATGCAGTTGTCTTTGCAACGGAGGTCGTAGATTCTTTACTGTGGGTGGAGCGCCACTCTGGTACAGTAACAGGTCTCCCTCCACAAGAACGACTACAGAAGCGTGTCCACTTATCCTTGCAGTTATTATTTTGCTTCCCAGCAGGTACAGTGAACTTCCTGCTTCTCAGACATGAAAATAGGGACAAATTATCTTCCTTTGCTGTAGATTTAGATGAAGATCCAACAGACATCTTTGGGGCAGTATGTGCACTGCTTGTCTTTTCAGCCCTGTTGAAGAATTGAACCTTCCTATGACCATGCAGGACAGGGGCTATGTCCAGTAATTATTTGTCCTACTAACTACAAAATATCATCGTACCACTCTTCCTAGTTCACCAGGAGAGATGGATACAGAAGAACGTGGCTACATATATATGCAAATCACAATGGAAGCTATTTTTGCAGTGTTACTGGCAGGTATGGGAGGTTTTATTGCCATCTCAGAGTTGTGCGAATCTTCAGTTGGGATTGACGAATTATTCCCAATCGAATTCACCAATGCCCGTACTACCCACAATGCAAAGCGATGACGTCAGACAGGAAAACATGGCTACAGTAAATACCGCTTAAAGACTGCTGGAAAATGCTTCAAAAGAAAGCAATTTATCCACTCAAGAATTGCAGAACTCCAGGTTTCTATGGCAGTTTATTTCTTGTATAGAAACTCGGCTAATGACAACCTCTGATAGATCTCAGTGTCCGGAATTGATTTCTAACTACGACTTCAACGGTCACTGCCCACGAGTGAAGTTCGTTTACTATGTCAATAAAACCTGCTTGTCGCATCATTTAAACTGGAGACAGCAGAAATTATTAGAAATTCGGTTACAAAATATGCGTTCTTCTATGTACCGACTCACCAAGATTTTCAACATCTACTTCAGTTTAATGTACACGGTCAAACCAATCAGTTCAAAGCAATATGAAATTCGGGTTAGCGACCCCTCTACAGTATCATGCGAGTAGTAAAGAAGCAAACTCTTTCTTCAGTCTCACGGAATAGGAGTTCACCATATACCTAGACCACTGGTTGTTTAGTGTACTTAAAGACACCAGTATTGGGTTCAAACCAAAGAACTCATCCAATTATGCATCAACTGGGCTTCGTGATATCGATTTCCTAGGTTACCACTGCATTTTGGTACCAGGAAATTTCTTTCACCATATACCTAGACTACTGGTTGTTTAGTGTACGTAAAAGACACCAGTATTGGGTTCAAACCAAAGAACTCATCCAATTATTCATCAACTGGGCTTCGTGATATCGATTTCCTAGGTTACCACTGCATTTTGGTACCAGGAAATTTCTTTCTACCTCGAAAAAATTAAATACCTGAGAATCTATTCAAGACATGGCGATCTCATCACAGTTAACCCCAAGGTTGCTTATATCCCAGGTAGGGATACTAGCATCTTTGGAAAAGACTATACCAATGGGTCAGTTATGTATGTGTGCCTTTCAGTGGTATCTAGAAAAAACTGGCAATATCTCCAGTCACTAGTTGTGAGAATTCCTGTTTCAAATCCTTCTGAAAAAGCATATTCAGTGGTGGAAAATGCCAAAAAATGGGAAATAGGATGCCTTTTCTATACACAGGTGCACAATTCCCTTATTTTCGTAGATGCATTGAACCAGGGTTGATGATCCCATCTATAAGCATCACAGTTAGTGGCTTTGGACAGTTAAAAATGTATATATTACATTTCAATGTCATACAACTGAAGGCAGTGTGTTCAGCCCTTAAAAGCCTTCAAGACAAATTCTACACAAAAGAATTCTGATAGCATCAGACAACACCACTGTGTTCGGTTATCTGAACAAACAAAAGTGGGGGGGGGGGGGGGGGGGGGGGGTTTTGGTGCAGCTTACCCTACTGCAATCCTTGAAATATACTCATAACAGACAGACATATTCTTGGTTGCTTAAAGGTCATAGCCAACATCATCTCCAGAAGGGATAAAGGTTTGGCGCAGCTTGGCCTACTGCAATCCTTGAAATATACTCATAACAAACAGACATATTCTTGGTTGCTTAAAGGTCATACCCAACATCATCTCCAGAAGGGATAAAGGTTTGGCGCATCCCGGCCTACTGCAATCCTTGAAATATACTCATAAGAGACAGAAATATTCTGGGGTTGCTTAAATGTCATACTCAATGATCTCTACAGAAGGGACAAAAGTAATCTGTACAGAATGGTTCTTACTCCCTTTATGGTTCAAGTTTGGCACAAATCAACAATAGGTGTTTCATGCAGGTATGCTGCATCTTGGCATCTTGGCCTACTGCAATCCTTCATATTCTCATATGAGCCAGATATATTCAGGGTTGCCTAGATGTCATGACAGCCTCTCCATAAAGAACGAAATAATACAGACAGGATAGTCTCTTCATCTTTAAATATTCTATTTGATTTACATAGTTTGTCAAATACCAATGGTACAGATGTTTGCCACCAATATGAGTCACAAACTTCCATTCTATGTTGCCATTCCCGGATGCAAATGCTCTGAACATAGATGCATTAAACATCTTGTTGGAGGTCCTGGACTGCTAGGCCTTTTGTCCTATACCACTTATTAAGCGTCCCGCAAGGGACGCTTGTTTGTGTATGGGAGAGCTTCTGGCTCCGCCGGCTCCGCCGGCTCCGGCGGCTCCGCATTTTGTTTTCCTTATAACTCTGTAACCGTTAGGCGGATTCTTTTCAAATTTGGCAGGTTTAGGCAGTAGCCCTGGGGAATTTTTTTGAATATGCTGCAGTGACATTTCAACCAATCAGAGAGGTCACATGACCAAAAATGTCTTTTTTCGATGGGGAAGCTTGTCCGGATGATAACTTGAAAGGAATTTTATCAATTCACCTGAAACTTGGCAAATACATTCATTCTATTAAAATCTGGAAATCATTAGATTTTGACATTGATTGGTCAAGAAATGGCCGAGTAATTAATGATTAATTAATCATTACGAATTTTCCAAATAAGGAAAACACAAAAATGCTTATATCTCGAAAACCGTGCTAGATAGAGCGATTTCGACGAAATTTTTGACCCGCAGGGTATCTCTGCGGAGTAGTTTTCCCAATTTTCAAAAAATTTTTGTCTCGCCCAAAATGGCGGCCATTTTGAATTTTCGAAATTTTCGCAAAAATTGCAAAACACAAAAATGCTTATATCTCAAAAACCGTGCTAGATAGAGCAATTTCGACAAAATTTTTGACCCGCAGGATATCTCTGCGGAGTACTTTTCCCAATTTTCAAAATATTTTTGTCTCGCCAAAAATGGCGGCCATTTTGAATTTTCGAAATTTTCGCAAAAATTGCAAAACACAAAAATGCTTATATCTCGAAAACCGTGCTAGATAGAGCGATTTCGACGAAATTTTTGACCCTCAGGGTATCTCTGCAGAGTAGTTATCCCAATTTTGAAAAAAATTCTATCTCGCCAAAAATGGCGGCCATTTTGAATTTTCGAATTTTTCGCAAAAATTGCAAAACATAAAAATGGTTATATCTCGAAAACCGTGCTAGATAGAGCGATTTCGACGAAATTTTTGACCCTCAGGGTATCTCTGCAGAGTAGTTATCCCAATTTTGAAAAAATTTTTGTCTCGCCAAAAATGGCGGCCATTTTGAATTTTCGAATTTTTCGCAAAAATTGCAAAACATAAAAATGCTTATATCTCAAAAACCCTGCTAGATAGAGCGATTTCGACGAAATTTTTGACCCGCAGGGTATCTCTGCAGAGTAGCCATGCCAATTTTCAAACAAAAAATTTCTCGCAAAAAATGGCGGCCATTTTGAATTTTCAAATTTTTCGCAAAATTGCAAAACACAAAAATGCTTATATCTCGAAAACCGTGCTAGATAGAGCGATTTCGACGAAATTTTTGACCCACAGGGTATCTCTGCAGAGTAGCCATGCCAATTTTCAAAAAAATTTTATCTTGCCAAAAATGGCGGCCATTTTGAATTTTCGAATTTTTGCGTAAAAATTGCAAAACACAAAAATGCTTATATTTCGAAAACCGTGCTACATAGAGCGATTTCGACGAAATTTTTTATCTTCAGGGTATCTCTGCAGAGCAGCTATCCCAAAGAGCTTTCACTTGGTGAAGTTTCAGACCCATAGCTAATTGCTCACCTACTCAAAAAGAGTAAATGCGAATTACCTCTGAAAGTATTGCAGATGGCCAATTTTTCTCAAATAACTCATTCACCTACTTTTGGAAGAGCTTTCACATGGTGAAGTTTCAGACCCATAGCCAATTATTCACCTACTCAAAATGAGTAAATGTGAATTATTTCTAAAAGTATTGCAGATAGCCAATTTTTCTCAAATAACTCATTCACCTACTTTTGGGAGAGCTTTCACATGGTGAAGTTTCAGACCCATAGCTAATTATTTACCTACTCAAAATGAGTAAATGCTAATTATCTGTAAAAGTATTGTGGATACCCAATTTTTATCAAATAACTCATTCATCTACTTGTGGGAGAGCTTTCACATGGTGAAGTTTCAGACCCATAGCTAATTACTCACCTACTCAAAATGAGTAAATGCGAATTATCTCTAAAAGTATTGCAGATAGCCAATTTTTCTCAAATAACTCATTCACCTACTTTTGGGAGAGCTTTCACTTGGTGAAGTTTCAGACCCATAGCTAATTACTCACCTACTCAAAATGAGTAAATGCGAATTATCTCTAAAAGTATTGCAGATAGCCAATTTTTCTCAAATAACTCATTCACCTACTTTTGGGAGAGCTTTCACTTGGTGAAGTTTCAGACCCATAGCTAATTACTCACCTACTCAAAATGAGTAAATGCGAATTATCTCTAAAAGTATTGCAGATAGCCAATTTTTCTCAAATAACTCATTCACCTACTTTTGGGAGAGCTTTCACTTGGTGAAGTTTCAGACCCATAGCTAATTACTCACCTACTCAAAATGAGTAAATGCGAATTATCTCATAAAGTATTGCAGATAGCCAATTTTTGTCAAATTAATCATTCACCTACTTTTGGGAGAGCTTTCACTTGGTGAAGTTTCAGACCCATAGCTAATTACTCACCTACTCAAAATGAGTAAATGCGAATTATCTCTAAAAGTATTGCAGATAGCCAATTTTTCTCAAATAACTCCATCACCTACTTTTGGGAGAGCTTTCACTCTGTGAAGTTTCAGACCCATAGCTAATTACTCACCTACTCAAAATGAGTAAATGCGAATTATCTCTAAAAGTATTGCAGATAGCCAATTTTTCTCAAATAACTCATTCACCTACTTTTGGGAGAGCTTTCACTTCGTGAAGTTTCAGACCCATAGCTAATTACTCAACTACTCAAAATGAGTAAATGCGAATTATCTCTAAAAGTATTGCAGATAGCCAATTTTTCTCAAATAACTCATTCACCTACTTTTGGGAGAGCTTTCACTTGGTGAAGTTTCAGACCCATAGCTAATTACTCACCTACTCAAAATGAGTAAATGCGAATTATCTCTAAAAGTATTGCAGATAGCCAATTTTTCTAAAATAACTCATTCACCTACTTTTGGGAGAGCTTTCACATGGTGAAGTTTCAGACCCATAGCTAATTATTCACCTACTCAAAATGAGTAAATGTGAATTATCTCTAAAAGTATTGCAGATAGCCAATTTTTCTCAAATAACTCATTCACCTACTTTTGGGAGAGCTTTCACTTGGTGAAGTTTCAGACCCATAGCTAATTACTCACCTACTCAAAATGAGTAAATGCGAATTATCTCATAAAGTATTGCAGATAGCCAATTTTTGCCAAATTAATCATTCACCTACTTTTGGGAGAGCTTTCACTTGGTGAAGTTTCAGACCCATAGCTAATTACTCACCTACTCAAAATGAGTAAATGCGAATTATCTGTAAAAGTATTGCAGATAGCCAATTTTTCTCAAATAACTCATTCACCTACTTTTGGGAGAGCTTTCACTTGGTGAAGTTTCAGACCCATAGCTAATTACTCACCTACTCAAAATGAGTAAATGCGAATTATCTCTAAAAGTATTGCATATAGCCAATTTTTCTCAAATTAATCATTCACCTACTTTTGGGAGAGCTTTCACTTGGTGAAGTTTCAGACCCATAGCTAATTACTCGTCTACTCAAAATGAGTAAATGCGAATTATCTCTAAAAGTATTGCAGATAGCCAATTTTTCTCAAATAACTCATTCACCTACTTTTGGCAGAGCTTTCACTCTGTGAAGTTTCGGACCCATAGCTATTTATTCACCTACTCAAAATGAGTAAATGCTAATTATCTGTAAAAGTATTGCGGATACCCAATTTTTATCAAATACTCATTCATCTACTTGTGGGAGAGCTTTCACATGGTGAAGTTTCAGACCCATATCTAATTACTCACCTACTCAAAATGAGTAAATGCGAATTATCTCTAAAAGTATTGCAGATAGCCAATTTTTCTCAAATAACTCATTCACCTACTTTTGGCAGAGCTTTCACTCTGTGAAGTTTCGGACCCATAGCTATTTATTCACCTACTCAAAATGAGTAAATGCTAATTATCTGTAAAAGTATTGCGGATACCCAATTTTTATCAAATACTCATTCATCTACTTGTGGGAGAGCTTTCACATGGTGAAGTTTCAGACCCATATCTAATTACTCACCTACTCAAAATGAGTAAATGCGAATTATCTCTAAAAGTATTGCAGATAGCCAATTTTTCTCAAATAACTCATTCACCTACTTTTAGGAGAGCTTTCACTTGGTGAAGTTTCAGACCCATAGATAATTACTCACCTACTCAAAATGAGTAAATGTGAATTATCTCTTAATAGTATTGCAGATAGCCAATTTTTCTCAAATAACTCATTCACCTACTTTTGGAAGACCTTTCACACACGAAAATGAAAAATTGTGAATATCTCGGAAAAGCTATTTCTTTTGCTTTAATGCTCGGCGGGAGATACACACCACGGCAGTGGTCTTGACAAAAATTTTTGTCTCCCCAAAAATGGTGGCCATTTTGAATTTTCAAAGTTTTTGCAAAACACAAAAATGCTTATATCTCGAAAACTGTGCTATATGGAGCGAACTCAACAAAATTTTGGACCTGCTGGGTATCTGTGCAGAGTAGCCATGCCAATTTTCAAAATATTTTTGTCTCGCCAAATATAGCGGACATTTTTAATTTTTTTATTTTTTGCAAAACACAAAAATGCTTATATCGTGAAAACCGTGCTAGATAGAGCAGACTGCGCTGACTTTGGTTGCCACAACAGTATAAGGCTAGAAACGAAGCATTTTCTTAATACTTTAGCACTCACCTTTATATCCTTTTCGGGACGCTTTGTTTTTGCTATGCAAAAACATTATCTTTTTTTTTTGCGAGCGATCCTCTAGTTCTAAAAAGTCATTTAACAAGTGAACACCAGGTGCAAAATGATTATAGTGGCCCCTAGGTGGCCCATGATGCATTGGCTTTGGGGTCTGGTGAGTCATTCAACCAAACCTCCATTACAGCTACTTTACTGGTCTCAGAAACAGCCATTCAGTCAGAAATACCATCTGAATCTGTTGCATGGGCACCTTCATGCTTGGCACCTTAACACCACTCAGAATCTCTTATATCATTCTCTGAGCGAGAGGTAGAGAGATTTAGGGCATCTCAAGGACCCTCATCTTGGAATGTATGAGTCATGAGGGGCCTTTTTGAGCTCTGGTACCCACAGAATAAGGTGGCCATCTCAGAGCCTACTGTCTCATATATACCAGATTTTTTGATCCATTTACTTGCAAAAATCTGAAACCTGTCACTATTGTTGGCTTGGCAGCCGCCATAGCTGATCATTTACATTTTTTGTGCAGGAGTTGAGCAAAAGCCTGGATCTTTATAGGCCTATTGCAAGTGTTTATAGAGAGAAGCCCACTGCTAACAGAGGTGTAGCATCAAGGAATTTGCCTTTGCTTCTGTTGGTTTTCATAAAAGGCTCCTTATTAACCTTTAAAGGAGGTCAGTTAAAAAAAAAAAAAAAAAAAAAAAGTTTGACTTGCAAGACTGTTGCAATGGCATTGGAAGTGTATTCTGGGACTTTGGCTCCTTCAGACACAAGCCTCTTAGGAAGGAGGTTACAGTTTCTCCCTCCTACCTACCTTTTCAGCAAGGACCTATTAGCCTCAATTGGTCTAGATTGGCTCCAGTGGTCACTTCAGCTCTAGATCATTCCTGAACTCAAATTGCCTGGACACATGATTCATTGTCCTCCTACAGCACTTACATCCTTCTTGGACAGGACTACTGCTTGGAGAAAAGGGAAAGTCTCCTTCTCCTGCCTTTTAGCAAGAATCAGTTAGCTTCTGATGCCCCAGATGGCTCAAACCAGTGGTCATTCCAGCTCACAAACCTTTCTTGAGCTGACGTTGGACTGATGTTGTGACACTATGCCCTCTTACAGTACTTAGTTACCATCAAGACAGTACAAGTACTTCAAGGAGTTCAAGCATCTCTTGCTCATATCTTTTAAGGAAGGCTTGATGGAGATATCTTGAGTTCTGCTATCTCTTCCTGGATCAATCTGGATGTATGATTAGATTGCCAGTCCTTTAATTCTGATTCTCAGAATCCTTACAATGAGACACCTATTACATATTTTGTTCTCTCCAGTTATACAAGTGTTGTGTCACTGACATATGTCTTTCTTAACTTACATATGGCCCCATATCTGCAGTTTATGCAGTTCAGTTTGCCTGCTTGCAGATATTCTCATTGTCAGATGATGACATCTTGTTTGGGGAGTCATGCAGACATCTTCAGCCAATACTGGGTGTTGGTTAATACTGCTATATGATTTGTTGTAAAATTTTCTACAACAGCAACAGCAGCAACAATGACGACCACATCATGGATCTCTTGTTGAGGTTAGCAAATTACTTATCTGTGTTGAAGAAGTAACATATAACCTAAGATGTGGCTTATGGAAGCTTATCTTATCCTCTTATCAGTGTTTTATTTGGTGACCCCTTGTCTGACAATCATCTAACAGTGTGGCCAAAACAAATACCCTCCACCTGTTATGGTTGTATTCAAGCACTTGTGAGGATAAGGTAAGGCTATTTTACGCAATAAAATGTAACAAATTTTATCATAATTTAACTTTTTACAAGTTAAATACTTACCTTATCCTCACAAGGATAAACCCACCCTACCTCCCCGCATAATTTGTTTTCTGGGGACCAAAAATACAATGAAGAGCTCTCGACAATCTTCTGTCGACAATGACTACTGCGCAAGCGCGGACATGCGCAGACAAAGGGGTCACCTCTTGTGACAAGAATATTCCTTAAAAAATTCTTGTCGGTCGATACGTTTTTGCTCCACAAAACCAAACAAGCACTTGTGAGGATAAGGTAAGTATTTAACTTGTAAAAAGTTAAATTACAATAAAATTTGTTACAATTTGTTTTGGTACAACATCACTTTCAACCCGCTGTATAGGCTATATCATGCCAATGTACTTCATTTTTATTTAACTTGGTGTCAGGATGGGTGGGTGGGCAGCGGGAAAAGTTTGTCCAGCCTGTATCTCAGAAACTGTAAGGTGTAGGAAGTTGATACTGGTAGGGACATTGGTTAGGGGGTGTAGGTGTGCAATGTCATGGTGTGACCTTGATTTGACCTTTGACCTTGCCGGAGTGTCCTTGACCTATAAAATCTTGTCCGGGCTATATCTCTGAAAGCGTAAGGTGTAAGAAGTTGATATTTGGTAGGGACATTGGTTAGGGGTTGTAGGGGTGCACCGGCATGATGTGACCTTGATTTGACCTTTTACCTTGCTGTAGTGACCTTGACCTATAAAATCTTGTCCGGGCTATATCTCAGAAACCGTAAGGTGTAGGAAGTTGCTATTTGGTAGGGACATTGGTTAGGGGGTGTAGGTGTGCAATGTCATGGTCTGACCTTGATTTGACCTTGCCATAGTGACATTGACCTATAAAATCTTGTCTGGGCTATATCTCGGAAACTGTAAGGTGTAGGAAGTTGCTACTGGGTAGGGACATTGGTTAGGGGATGTAGATGTGCATCGTCATGGTCTGACCTTGATTTGACCTTTGACCTTGCCGTAGTGACCTTGATGTATAAAATCTTGTCTGGGCTATATCTCTGAAACCGTAAGGTGTAAGAAGTTGATACTTGGTAGGGACATTGGTTAGGGACTGTAGGTGTGCAACGTCATAGTGTGCATTTGATTGGACTTTGACCTTGCTGTAGTGACCTTGACCTATAAAATCTTGTCCGGGCTATATCTCTGAAAACGTAAGGTGTAAGAAGTTGATACTTGGTAGGCACATTGGTTAGGGGGTGTAGGTGTGCAATATCATTATGTGACCTTAATTTGACCTTTGACCTTGCTGTAGTGATCTTAACCTATGAAAGCTTGTCCGGGCTATATCTCAGAAACTGTAAGGTGTAGGAAGTTGATACTTGGTAGGGACATTGGTTCTGGGTTGTAGGTGTGCAACATCATGGTGTGACCTTGATTTGACGTTTGAGCTTGCCGTAGTGACCTTGAGCTACAGAATCTTGTCCGGGGTATATCTCAGAAAGCGTAATGTGTAGGAAGTTGATACTTAGTAGGGACATTGGTTTGGGGTTGTAGGTGTGCCACGTCATGGTTTAACCTTGATTTGACATTTGACCTTGCAGTAGTGTCCTTGACCTTTAATATTTTGTCCAGGCAATATCTCTGAAACTGTAAAGTGTAGGAAGTTGATAGGTCGTGGGGACATTGCTTAGGGGTTGTAGATGTGCATTATAGTGTTTAGTTTACTGATTAATGCTGTCATCTTGCTATTGAATTGTCTTGTTTTAATACTTTATCTTTGCATATATTTTGTTTCTCTACTTAAACATCATTTAGACCTTAATATAACTGACACTGCTCTGAATGTATCCCGATCATTGTACTGTTTCACTACTTCTGTATCTCATGGTGTTGACGTGATGCTATTTGATGGTGTTACATTCTACATCCAGGTTTTTTTTGACATCAAAGACCTCACTTGGTTATAGCAGTGTCAGTTATCAGATTTATCAGGTTTAATTTGTTAAATGTGTCAGTTATCCGGAAAACTAGTGTTTACTTCTCACTGATGCATATAACAATACAGTGGCTTTGGGGGCCAATGGTGGGCCACGGTGGTGTAGTGATGACACACTCTCCTACCACCTCTGAGATCAGAGTTCGAATCCTGGCCTGACCTCAAGTGGGAAAGCTGGTTGCCATTGGTCAGCAGTTTACAGTACAGAACCTTGACCAACTGTATATACAGGTTTCCTCCGCCCTTTCAATTCCCCATCAAAATGTTACTGATAAGGCACTAGGCACGATGTAAAATACTAAAAAATTAAATAAATAAATAAATTGGTTTCTTTCAAGCTGCTACATATCAGCCATTTACTTTTTTATATCCAACAAAGGATGTGTCAGGCCAATAGAATAACCTTTGTTGGCATATTATTTGTACAGTATATGATCCTATAAAATTCCGTAAATCTACTATTTTAGCTGAATGTGTGTGACACAGTCCCTGCCAGTGCTTGTCCAGTGGCGAAAGGAGATGTCGATCCAGCTGTATGTAGTCCTGATCAAGTACTGGGCACATCTGGCAGCACCTCTCTGCTGTATGCCCATGAGGACTTGCTTATTCTAACATACACTGGCTTAGGTATGGTTTTTGCCATCTTTTATTGTTGAAACTGTGCCCCAGTATCTGGGATCAATTGATTAATAATTTCTCCAGCCAATGTTTGATCCAGAATCAATTATTACCTGCTCCAAGAGATTATGTAATTGTTGGGAGTCTCTAAGTGTTCTTGGAGAGTGCAAACCTCTGCCAAGGCACGTAATAAAAAGTAAATGGGATTATTTTATGGTATCCAGAGGATTATCCAGATTACTCTCAAAATTTAACAGGACCTAAATTGGACCAAGACCCATCTTCTGATTTTTTCTCAGGAAGATCCAACCAGTGGTATTTGTGTTATCATGCTAACAAACACAGTCATGAAAATAATACCTCCTTATTGGAGATAATAATAATAACAAGGTGGAAAAGTGTTTGGGTCAGCATGCACAAGCTGCAGAGCCATCAGAGACATGAGTAGTGCACTAGAAATTATGAAAGTTGGGAAACAAGAGCAAATTCCGAATTAGATACATCCCATACGTGGCCTAGAACTGTAACAAGTATCTGTTGGTGGAGCACGTTGTAACTTTGAAGGTAGATTCTTGAATCGTTTAGGGGCAGTCCACACTGGAAGTCCAGTCCCTGGTTTTTGGAATGAAAAACCAGTTTGTTGTTCTGTGATAAACTGGAGAAGTACCTGGGACCTTTACCTCTGAGTGCCGTAAATTGAGTAGCAGAATTTTGTACTTAATGCATTGATGGATACAAAAGCCATTAGAGTTTATACAGTGAATGTATTTTCTCTTTTAATTTCTATCCAACAGACAACTTCTCTACAGAAATCCAGTTTTCTTGCAATCCCCTAGTACCCCCTCTCAGTTCATTCTCCAAGCCCAAGTTTATCAACAAACTTGGCAACAGCAAGTACGTGTTTGAGTTCCAGACGTCACTGGCCTGTGCCCCGCAACCAGTCGACTGTGTACTGGCTGACCTCCATGGCAACGAGTATGACTTGACAGCTTTGGCTCGAGATGATGATAACTGGGTGGTAGAGGACAGGTTTAACGCAAAGACAAAATACTATATCAATGTCTGCAAGCCCATTGTGAGGAATGACAAAGTGAAAAATTGTACTGGTAAGTAATGCTGGGACAATGTTTGCATACTTTGCTATTATTGCTTGTTGGCTCATTGCTATGCAGTGATCTGTAAAATTTAACTACAACTGATAGTTTCCACACTCATTTCTTTGTAGCCTTTTTGTCACAAAAAAAACCCTGATTAGAGTAATGTTTTGTGAAAATTTGGGGCACTCATCAGTTAAAATCGCAAAACTAGCCATAAATTCAAAAATATTAAGTAAAAAACACCTTTGGATTTTCCTAATGTTGTTGAGGTGATCATAAAATCAGCCAGTCAGAAGTGAGGATGTGTAAAGTATGCTGTGGAGTGAGGGAGACTTGTGTGAAATGCTTTTTACCCCACAGCCCTTAAGGGCTGTCGGGGTATTGTTTTCACCCATGGTGTCCGGATGGGTGGGCGGGCGGGCGGTCGGGCGGTGGGAAATAGTTTGTCCGGGCTGTATCTCAGAAACTGTAAGGTGTAGAAAGTTCATACTTGGCAGGGACATTGGTTGGGGGGTGTAGGTGTGCAACGTCATGGTCTGACCTTGATTTGACCTTTGACCTTGCCATAGTGACCTTGACCTTTAAAATCTTGTCCGGGTTATATCTTGGAAACCGTAAGATGTAGGAAGTTGACACTTGGTAGGGACATTGGTTAGGGGGTGTAGGTGTGCAACGTCATGGTGTGACCTTGATTTGACCTTTGAGCTTGCTGTAGTGATCTTGACCTATAAAACCTTGTCTGTGCTATATCTCAGAAAGCGTAAGGTGTAAGAAGTTGATGCTTAGTAGGGACATTGATTGGGGGTTGTAGGTGTGCAATGTCATGGTGTGATCTTGATTTGACCTTGCTGTAGTGAGATTGACCTTTAAAATGTTGTCCAGGCAATATATCTGAAACTGTAAAGTGTAGGAAGTTGATAGTTGGTAGGGACATTGCTTAGGGGTTGTAGGTGTGCATCATAGTTTTTAGTTTACTGATTAATGCTGTCATCTTGCTATTGAATTGTCTTGTTTTAATACTTTATCTTTACATACATTTTGTTTCTTTTAGATGTTATTTTCTCTACTTAAACATCATTTAGACCTTAATATAGCTGACACTGCTCTGAAAGTATCCCGATCTTTGTACTGTTTCACTACTTCTATTTTTCATGATGTTGAAAACTATTTCCCCAGGCTGTGGGGTACAGGCATCTCTTATGCTATTTTTCACATACTGCTCCCATTTCATTCTCTACCTCTGATCACCTGTGATTCACTAATTTTATAATCACCCTGCAACAGTAGAAAAAAACCCCAAGGTTTGTCATAATCACCATGGCAACAGTGGGAAACCCCAAGGTTTGTCTGTTTCGTTATTAAAGTAAATCCAAAAGTTGAGCAAAAAATCAGCTCAATCTCTCTGTGAATACTAACCTTACTTGTAAGGAAGGAAATGGATACCAGCCTTACCTTACTTAAAGGCATAGGATCGTTATTATTGATATCCACAGAAATATTAATAGTAAGGGTAAAAATATCTCATTACTGTAGAGAATAAACCAAAAGACAATTGTTGTTATTTGAATGCAACCAAAATAAAGTTAAACAAAATTAAATTTAACAGAATTGCATCGGCTACACTAAGTATTTATCTGATAAAATCTTAAAGTGCAACAAAAATTTGTCAAATTTTAGATGGACCTCTTGGCGGCTGTCAAGTCACTGAACAAAATGTTTACAATGTGGGCTATGTACAAAGTAAACCATCTGTTTCTGATAATGGGACAATCAGTATCCAGTATCACAATGGGGACTTGTGCCACAAAGGCAAGGAACATGAGAGTTACAGAAGTATGGTCATCTTCTTTGTATGCCATGGGACAGAGCAAGGGCCAGAATTTAGGGAGGAAACTCCAGAATGTCAGTACATTATCGACTGGAAGACACCCAGTGCCTGCCCAGCTAAGGTAAGTCATTTGTATAAAAAAGTTGAACAGATTCTGTGTTTAGTTTTAACCACAAATTCGGGAAGAAAACTTCAGAATTTTGGTACATTATAGACTGAAGACACCCAGTTCAAGTTGGTACGGTTGTCTAATAGAAAAAACTTTTTTCATTTGGTTTGTGATTAAAATAAGCAACCAGTTATAAACTTCTGAAACCAAGTTTTAATTTCAACATTAAGTGTAATTGTGCACGATTATTTCATACTTTCATTTGAATATTATTATAGGTTTAAAAAAAACTTGCTGTTAGCTAAACTAAAATTCTTAGACTTTATTTGCAGAAATTGTCGCATAGATTTATATAATTCTTAGTATTTTTGAAAGGATGTTTCAATTGTTTTTGTTCATATATAGGCTGCAACAGGCTCAGGCTGTACAGTCACAGACCCCATGTATGGACGTGTATTTGATTTGACCCCACTGAAAAAGACGAATGGACTTGGGTACAGTATTGCTGCCAAAGGTCAAAAGGGAGAAAATTACACATTTTTATTAAATGTGTGTGATCCCCTGCCCACTGATACAGATGTGTGTAAAACAGTAGACAGAGTCGCGTCTTGTCAAAAAGGAAAGGTCTTTGTAAAAGATGCAGGTAATTATAGCCAAACCCAACAGAAGAAATGCATCTGAAGTCTCAAAGAGTATGGATGGGTTGGTATCAAAGTATGTAGATCGGGAGACTGCCAAGCTAAAACCATTGCAATTCTGGGATTCAAAAAAAAAAAAAAAAAAAAAAAAAAAAAAATCGTGTGTTTTAGTACACCCCCGAAACAAATAGGCTACTGACAGGAAGTGAAAAACTCGTGAAACAAAAGTATGGCAGTTTTTCCTATCAATGAAATCACAATAAAAGTCCCTAAATACACAAAAATATGGTATAAACAGCAATTTGTTCAGATCTGAGGTATGTTTTATGTTTTCAATATGTTTTCTTTCCATTATATGTGTTGATAAGGGAGATGGTGCTTGTAAAACTTTGTGACAGTATTTCACTAAAATGCTCTCCATACTGAGATACCATTGGTACCCACCCATCTCTTCCCAAGAGAGGCTTTTCTGTTAGAATTAACCATGTGAAATGGAATTCCTGGTTGAGATGCAGTCTCTTTCAGGCTTTCACTAACATTCTTATTTTTAACATTCATCGTTATCCTTAGAATTCTCCAAGATAACAACCATTTTCTAAGAAACATTCCTGAGCATCAGAATTTTCCAATTCATGGTAATTTTTAAGACATCCCAAGGCAATAATAATAAATTGAATGCAATAGCCATGTATGTGTTAATAAATATGAAAGTATGACTCCTCACAAAAAAAAAAAAAAAAAATGGATTTGCAAGTACAACTTTTATGCAGTTTTTTTCTTATTCTAAGTATCGATCCCTTAAGATCACACATGAATTAAAATGTAGTTTGTTTGTACAGTAAAAATGTGAAAGGTATCACTGTGTGTGAGATTTACCATTGAACAATTTACCATTGAATAATTAAAAAAAAATATATTTATTTTCTTGAATGGTGAAACATTTGTGAATTTTGTGACTTTCTGATCTCTCCTGATGAAAAATTAACACCAATTTTGATTATTTTGTCCGCTTTTTAGTTAGTACGTATGCAAAATTTATTGTATTTTAATTTTGGTTATTTTTCTTGAAGAACTTCTCAACACTTACACTATTGGTGTATCATTCTGTTTCTTTAATATTTTGTTTACCATACAATGACCAAACTGTGAAAGTATTGAACATCTCAAATATATTTAAAACCCTTTGAAAATATAAAACACTGAGGCATTGCTATAGCTTCATATCATGGCCAAAAGTTGGTTATACCTAAAAAAAACTACCTATGTAAATCTTGTATATTCTCTGCTGAGACTCAGTTGTGGTGTTGTTATTTTAAGTGGGCGCTGTAGCGAGGCTCGCGCTTTTAGGAATCACTTTTCCTCTTTTTTTCTATCATTTTTTTTTGGCCTCCTTACATTCCTGAATTGTGGCATAGCGTGATGAGTATCTGTCTCTTCACTAAATTTAAGCGGCAATGGGCTACGTTAGTACCTGAATGGGTGACCGCTTCAGTGCACTACTGCTGTCTCTGATAGCTTTGCAGCATACACCAGTAGACTGAAACCCCTTTTGGCCTTGTTAGCCCTTGATATTTAGGCCCTGTTCCAGCGTCTGTTTATTCATGTTACTCTTTGTGATCTATAGGAAAAGCCAGTGAAGTGTTGATTTATGAAGATGGAGTGTTAGTATTGGAATACGAAGGAGGTACACCGTGTCACAATAAGCAGTTCAATCGCAGCACGCGTATTGAGTTCCACTGTCATTATGGAAAAATTGGTAAGCATACTTTTCAGGGTGTAAATCAGGTGTAATTTTTGTACACAAGTGTTATTTTTTTAATCATGATTATGTTATTCTCTGACAAGTACTCTTTTTGGCATAAAGATAACCAGAAAATGTGTGAGTTTCTACTAGAAGCAGTAGTAACTGGCACTTTTGAGGTAAAGTTTTGAAAAAAAAAAACTTGTTTGCTAATCTGCTAATTTCCAACAATAAGAGGCAGAGTACACTTTTTTTTATATTTTAATCTGAATAAATTGTATTATTCTATTCTTGATATCCATGTTTTATTGGCGATTTTTATGTCAGCTGACTTGTCAGTCAGCTGACATTATGTCGTCACTCTGCGGCGTGGGCGTACGCGTCCGCGTACGCGTCCGCGTCCGCGTCCGCGTGAACAACTTCTCCTCCAAAACTACAAGGCCTAGAGACATGCTGTTTTTTTTAAAAGATACCTTATCTATCGAGGATGAAAATTTGTTCAAGGCATGCAAATCTGTCTGTTCGTCTGTTTGCTAGAGACATTACAAGGGGGGTACCCCCACCAAAAGTGTGAAAATTTCAACACTTAATCACAATTTTCTCAGTGACTATTGCAGGGATTTCTCTCATATCTTGCATACATGTACTAGGCCAGAGGTAGATTCTCTTGTGTGAGTATGAGACCTGGATCTGTCTTACTTTTTTTTTAATAAATTTTTTTAATAATTTTTAATGCATTAAAATTCATGAAATCATGCACAAAATCATTTATAACTTGAAAAGTGTTGCATTTAGAGCATTTTGTTAAAATATGTTATTCAGCTACTTTTTTCATAGCTACAATATGGTGAGTAAGTTGGGTGCCTGTCTCAATAGCTAAGTGAGTAATAGCTACTTTTGGGCTTTTCAGTAACTTCCATCATGAGTAAAATCACTTGTAACTTAAAAACTATTGCATTTAGAGAAATTCGTATAAATATGTTATTCAGCTACTTTTGGGTCAGCTATAACATAGTAAAATTTCAGACCTGTAGCTCATGGCATAGCTGAGTAATAGCTACTTTTAGGTTATCACTGTTGAGTAAATCGCTTATAACTTCAAAACTATTGCATTTAGAGAATTTCGTATAAATATGTTATTCAGCTACTTTTGGGTCAGCTATAACATAGTAAAATTTCAGACCTGTAGCTCATGGCATAGCTGAGTAATAGCTACTTTTAGGTTATCACTGTTGAGTAAATCGCTTATAACTTGGAAACTATTGCATTTACAGTATTTTGTTTCAATATGTTATTCACCTATTTTGGGATCAGCTATAACATAGTGAAGTTTCAGATCTGTGGCTCATTGCATAGCTGAGTAATAGCTACTTTGAAGTTCTCACTATTGAGTAAATCACTTGTAACTTAAAACCTATTGCATTTAGAGAATTTCGTATAAATATGTTATTCAGCTACTTTTGGGCCAGCTATAACATAGTGAAATTTCAGATCTGTAGGTCATGGCATAGCTGAGTAATAGCTACTTTAAAGTTCTCACTATTGAGTAAATCAGTTGTAATTGGAAAACTATTGCATTTAGAGAATTTCGTATAAATATGTTATTCAGCTACTTTTGGGTCAGCTATAACATAGTAAAATTTCAGACCTGTAGCTCATGGCATAGCTGAGTAATAGCTACTTTTAGGTCATCACTATTGAGTAAATCAGTTGTAACTTCAAAACTATTGCATTTACTGTATTTTGCTTAAATATGTTGTTCACCTACTTTTGGGTCAGCTATAACATAGTGAAATTTCAGACCTGTAGCTCATTGCATAGCTGAGTAATAGCTACTTTGAGGTTCTCACTATTGAGTAAATCAGTTGTAATTGCAAAACTATTGCATTTAGAGAATTTAGTATAAATATGTTATTCAGCTACTTTTGGGTCAGCTATAACATAGTAAAATTTCAGACCTGTAGCTCATGGCATAGCTGAGTAATAGCTACTTTTAGGTCATCACTATTGAGTAAATCAGTTGTAACTTGAAAACTATTGCATGTACAGTATTTTGCTTAAATATGTTGTTCACCTACTTTTGGGTCAGCTATAACATAGTAAAATTTCAGACCTGTAGCTTATGGCATAGCTGAGTAATAGCTACTTTGAGGTTATCACTGTTGAGTAAATCGCTTATAACTTGGAAATTATTGCATTTAGAGTATTTTGTTTCAATATGTTATTCACCTATTTTAGGGTCAGCTATAACATAGTGAAGTTCCAGACCTGTGACTCATTGCATAGCTGAGTAATAGCTACTTTGAAGTTCTCAATGTTGAGTAAATCACTTATAATTTGAAAACTATTGCATTTAGAGAATTTAGTATAAATATGTTATTCAGCTACTTTTGGGTCAGCTATAACATAGTAAAATTTCAGACCTGTAGCTCATGGCATAGCTGAGTAATAGCTACTTTTAGGTTATCACTGTTGAGTAAATCACTTATAACTTGGAAACTATTGCATTTACAGTATTTTGTTGCAATATGTTAGTCACCTATTTTGGGGTCAGCTATAACATAGTGAAGTTCCAGACCTGTGGCTCATTGCATAGCTGAGTAATAGCTACTTTGAAGTTCTCACTGTTGAGTAAATCAGTTGTAATTGGAAAACTATTGCCTTTACAGAAATTTGTGCAAATATGTTATTCAGCTACTTTTGGGTCAGCTATAACATAGTGAAATTACAGACCTGTAGCTCATGGCACAACTGAGCAGTAGCTATTCTCAGGCACTGACTGTTGAGTAAATCGGCTATAACTTGAAAAATATTGCATTTGGAGTATTTTGTTAAAATATATTGTTCACCTACTTTTGGGTTAGCTATAACATAGTGAAATTACAGACCTATAGATCATGGCATAGCGGAGCAATAGCTATTTTCAGGTTCTCACTATTGAGTAAATCAGTTGTAACTTGAAAACTATTGCATTTACAGTATTTTGCTTAAATATGTTGTTCACCTACTTTTAGGTCAGCTATAACAGAGCAAAAATTCAGACATGTAGCTCATTGCATAGCTGAGTAATAGTTACTTTGAGGTTCTCACTCTTGAGTAAATAAGTTGTAACTTGAAAACTATTACATTTAGAGTATTTTGTTAAATATGTTATTCACAGACGTTTTGGTCAGCTATAACATAGTGAAATTGCAGACCTCTATGTCATGGCATAGCTGAGCAATAGCTTCTTTCAGGTTCTCACTGTTGAGTAAATCATTGTATCCAACCTGTAGGAAATCATGGGCTGGGAATCTGTTAATATGGTCCGATTTGACCTTGGAACCCTCCTTCAAGGTCAAATGAGGATAGCCAAACATAAAAGTGCTTATAACTCGCTTATTATTGGTCCTAGAGGTTTGGAATGAAAACCAACCTATAGAAAATCATGAGCTGGGAATTTTTTGGTGTGGTCGGATTTCACCTTGGACCCCTCCTTCAAGGTCAAATGAGGATAGCCAAACTTAAAAGTGCTTATAACTCGCTTATTATTGGTCCTAGAGGTTTGGAATGAAAAACCAACCTATAGAAAATCATGGGCTGGGAATCTTTTGGTGTGGTCGGATTTCACCTTAGACCCCTCCTTCCAGGTCAAACGAAGATAGCCAAACTTAAAGTGCTTATAACTCGCGTATTATTGGTCTTGGAGGTTTGGGATGGTAAACCAACATATAGGAAATCATGGGCTGGGATTCTTTTGGTGTGGTCAGATTTGACCTTGGACCCCCCCTTCAAGGTCAATTGAGGATAGCCAAACTTACAATTGCTTATAACTCGCTTATTATTGGTCCTACAGGTTTGGGATGGTAAACAAGCTACAGGAAATCATGGGCTGGGAATTTTTTTGTGTGGTCGGATTTGACCTTAGACCCCTCCGTCAAGGTCAAACAAGGATAGCCAAACTTAAAAAGTGCCTATGACTCCCTTATTATTGGTCCGACAGGTTTGGGATGGTAAACCATCCTAAATTCTTTGGCTGGGAATCTTTTGGTATGGTCAGATTTGACCTTTGGATCCCTTCTTCATGGTCGAACGAGGATATTGCATTTATAGTATTTCTTTAAATATTTTTAACCTACTTTTTACACTTAAACAATTACCTTGTTACTTTATTTCATAATACCATTTGCAGGGTACAACTTTTTTGTCCTTTTCTTCTGTCAGCTTCGGAATATCTTTCGAACATGCTGTTCAGTTACCATTTACTGTATTTCTGTACAGCCCTTTCCCTGATAATTATGCTTTCCTCTCATTATCACCATCACAAATCAAAAACATTCAGTCAGCTGACACAGTGCCCGTTCACGGGCACTCTCCTCTTGTTTAGAAATAAGTCACTAGGGAAAAAGTTTGTCCGGGCTGTATCTCAGAAACCGTAAGGTGTAGGAAGTTCATACTTGGTTGGGACATTAGTCAGGATGTGTAGGTGTGCAACGTCATGGTCTGACCTTGATTTGACCTTTGACCTTGCCGTAGTGACCTTGATGTTTGAAAATCTTGTCCGGGCTATATCTTGGAAACCGTAAGGTGTAGGAAGTTGATACTTGGTAGGGACATTGGTTAGGGCGTGTAGGTGTGCAACGTCATGGTCTGACCTTGATTTGACCTTTGACCTTAGTGTAGTGACCTTGACCTATAAAATCTTGTCTGGGCTGTATCTCAGAAACCGTAAGGTGTAGGAAGTTCATACTTGGTAGGGACATTGGTCAGGATGTGTAGGTGTGCAACGTCATGGTCTGACTTTGATTTGACATTTGACCTTGCTGTAGTGACCTTGACCTATAAAATCTTGTCTGGGCTATAATTCGGAAACCGTAAGGTGTAGGAAGTTGATACTTGTTAGGGACATTGGTTAGGGGTTGTAGGTGTGCAGCATCATGGTGTGACCTTGATTTGACCTTGTCGTAGTGACCTTGACCCTATAAAATCTTGTTGCACCTTTGTCTTTTGATGCAGATTAAGTACTGTTAAAGTCATATTAGAATTCATTAAGAATTTTACTTTTACAACTTCACATTGTAACACATGGAATTTCATCAAGTGAGCCACAGATTTTGCTCCAACACCACACATAAGCATTCATTGAATGTATTACCACTTCTGTATGCATGGTAATATTCAAAACATCTAAACCATAATTTAGCCATGCCAGATGTAGATAAAGTACATGCATTATCTTTCTCTTAGACATTATTTTCTCTATTTAAACATTGTTTGGACCTTTATATTACTGACAGTTCTCTGAAAGTATCCTGAACTTTGTGCTAATACAGTACTTCTATATCTCATGGTGTTAACAATATTTCCCTAGGCTGTGGGGTACGGGCATCTCTGATGCTATTTTTTGTAAATTTAAGGCAATTTTAGAAATGCCTTGATTTGTTTTGATTTTGATTTTTCCGTTTCCTGTTAGTAGTTATTCCTATAATCGCAAAGGAGAAGAGGAGATGGCCATATTGACAAAGGAGGATCAAACTCAGGGAAAACTGAGCTTAACCATTAATAAAATTTTGATTAACTGAGATTGGCTTGAACCTGTATTCACAAAGGAAAAATTAATAAATCCAAAATTCAGCCCATTTTTGGCTCTTGTCCATTCAGATTTATTCTGTCATATTTGATCCAAAATTTAAACCACCAACTTTGGTGGATCAAAGTTACGCCAAAAATTGAGCCAAAAGTGTGCTGAATTTCTTGCTGAATGCAAACTTGATCCTGATACAATTTTGGCTCAATTTCAGCATGATCCCTTTTGTGAATATGGCTCCAGGGAAATACAATTTTCCGAGATTGGAAATGAAGCTGTAAAATCAAATATTTATATTAGAAGGTTGGATAATAGAGATTTTGCTGTCTTTTTAAATGTTTTTTTTTTCAAGGCCAAGATGGTCCCACCTATATAAAAGAGAGCGAGGAATGCAAGTATCATTTTGACTGGGAGACGAGCCTGGCATGTTATAACTTTACCACATACCCAGACTGTCGACTCACTGACAGTGCCAGAAACGAATATGACCTTGGAATATTAAACCTGCAAAATGATAACTACGAAGTCGTCCCTGCTTCAGATCCGCAAACCAGATATTATATCAATGTGTGTGGGCCACTGGTAAATAAGAGAACGATGAATTGTCCACCCAATGCTGCCAGTTGTAGAGAAAAGAAAGACAATAATGGAAAACCAACATTTGCAGGCATTGGGAATATTGCTGCTAAGGTATTGAAAATGGAAGGATCAGGCTTAACAATAGAGTATGTTGGGGACTCCTGCCCTGGTGTATCTGGTAAACAAAGTAAGTTGGCCAAGTGTTGATCATGGATAATATAAAGTCATTAAGTGTCTCCTTTATCAGTGAAACAAGTGCATTGTGTCATCTTATTCAGTGGTACAAGTGATTCATCTCCCCATAGATTAAGCCAGTGGTAATATCCTTGGCATAGGTATTGTTCTTTTGTTTTTGAAGGACAAAGATTTGCATTTGGAAATTAAAAAAAAAACAATCTTCTTAATATAAGTTAATTTGTTGATAGCCAATTGTTTTTAGGTGGGTTGCGTGTAACCAACCCGCCTATTAGGTAGAATTGATATTGTCCGACATCCGTCTGTCAGTCCACATTTTTCGTTTCCGGACTCTAACTCAAAAACGGTTTGTCCAATCGAATTCAAACTTGACAGAGACATAGATCACCATCATAGCTAGGTCCCTTTCAAAATTGGTTAATTCCATCCGTTCGTTTGTCCATTTTTTGTCTGTTTGTCTGTCCATCCGTGTGTCCGTTCACATTTTTGTTTCCGGACTCTAACTCGAAAATGCTTTGACCAATTGAATTCATACGAGACAGGGACATAGATCAACATCATTGCTAGGTTCCTTTCGAAATTGGTGTAATTCCGTGTGTTCGTTTGTCCATTTTTGATTGTTTGTCTGTCCGTCCACATTTTTGTTTCCGGACTGTAACTCGAAAACGGTTTGTCCAATCGAATTCAAACTTGACAGGAATATAGATCACCATCATAGCTAGGGTTCTTTCAAAATTGGTGTAATTCCGTCCTTTTGTTTGTCTGTTTGTCTGTTCATCCGTCTGTCCCTCCACATTTTCGTTTCTGGACTCTAACTGGAAAACGGTTTGTCCAATCAAATTCAAACTTGACAGGAAGATAGATCACCATCATAGCTAGGTTCTTTTCGAAATTGGTGTAATTCTGTTGGTTCGTTTGTCCGTTCGTTCGTCAACATTTCTGTTGTCTGACTCTAACTCGAAGACGCTTTGTCCAATCGAGATCAAACTTTACAGGGAGATACATCACTATCATTAAAGCTATTAAGTTCCTTTCGAAATAGATGTAATTCCGTCCTTTCATTTGTCCGTTTATAGCATAGATACAATTATGTAACCTAGATTACAAGTTTTACGTTTCTTAGCACGTCTAACACATTCACCTTAACTGGGTAACCTAACATTTCTTTCCTTTTTTCTAAATGTAATTACAACAGTTGCTAAATTTATTGCTGCCTGCACAACCCGCCTTTTGGGGCATCTTTGATCCTCTTGTTCATCTTTCAACTACCATAATAAAGGCAAAGAACACAGATAAAACTATTTCGGGCTTGCTATTCTAGTCAACCTTATACTATTTCCCCAAAGGTTTAAGCTACTAGTTTGTTAAATATAGTAACCTTTTATTATGTGTCTAAACCTTCATCTTCTTGTAGTGGGATGCTTTGATTGTGACTTAGCAGCAATCATTAAGTGTCCCTGAAAGGGCGCTTATTTGTTTTCGCCTCAGTTTCCTCGCCACCGCCGCATTATGGTCTCCCTTGAATATCTCCCTTATTATTACAAGGTTTCAAACCATATTTGGCAGTTGTATACCTTAGGCGTGGGAAAATTTTTCTGCATGCTTAAATTTGACCTTTGACCTTTATGAAGGTCACATGATCAAAAACTATTTTTTGAAGTACACCCCCCCCTGTCATCACAGTTCACGAAAAACTACTTGCTACACAGCCTTATAATTTGACACACCTGTTCATACTATCGAAAACGCGAGCTGATTAGATTTTGGGAGCAATCCCTTGAAAAATGTCTCATTTATGAGTGATTTTCTGACACCTTCCAATCTGAAAGCCTTAAATTTAGGCCAACCCCCCTATTATCTTCTTAAGTATTGCATTTAGAGCTATAAAATGTACTGGGAGGTAATAGGAAACCATATGTGGAGAGTCTAAATAGCCGGTCAGTTTTACCCCACGGCCCCCCCCTTATGGGTCAAACTGGGGTCATAAAATAGCTGATTTTGAGTTCTTGCCTTATATCTCCTTTATTGTTGCTTTTATAGCTTCAGAATGTATTAAGAGGTATTGGGAAAGCATATATGGAGAGTCTAAATAGCCAGTCAGTTTTACCCCCTGACCCCCTCTTATGGGTCAAACTGGGGTCATAAAATAGCCGATTTTGAGTTTTTGCCTTTATCTCCTTTATTGTTGCTTTTATAGCTTCAGAATATATCAAGAGGTATTGGGAAAGCATATGTGGAGAGTCTAAATAGCCGGTCAGTTTTACCCCCTGGCCCCCCCTTTTGGGTCATAGTGGGGTCATAAAATAGCTGATTTTGAGTTTTTGCCTTATATCTCCTTTATTGTTGCTTTTATAGCTTCAGAATGTATTAAGAGGTATTGGGAAAGCATATATAGAGAGTCTAAATAGCCGGTCAGTTTTACCCCCTGACCCCCCCCCTTAGGGGTCAAACTGGGGTCATAAAATAGCCGATTTTGAGTTTTTTGCCTTATATCTCCTTTATTGTTGCTTTTATAGCTTCAGAATGTATTAAGAGGTATTGGGAAAGTATATATGGAGAGTCTAAATAGCTGGTCAGTTTTACCCCCCAACCCCCCCTTATGGGTCAAACTGGGGTCATAAAATAGCCGATTTTGAGTTTTTACCTTTATCTCCTTTATTGTTGCTTTTATAGCTTCAGAATATATTAAGAGGTATTGGGAAAGCGTATGTGGAGAGTCTAAATAGCTGGTCAGTTTTACCCTCCGACCCCCCCTTATGGGCCAAACTGGGGTCATAAATAGCTGCTTTGGAGTTTTTTGCCTTATATCTCCTAGAGGTATTGGGAAAACATATGTGGAGAATCTAAATAGCCGGTCAGTTTTATCCCCCAACCCCCCCTTATGGGTCAAACTGGGGTCATAAAATAGTTGCTTTGGAATTTTGACTTATATCTCCTTTATTGTTGCTTTTATACCTTCAAAATGTATTAAGAGGTATTGGGAAAGCATATGTGGAGAGTCTAAATAGCCGGTCAGTTTTACCCCCCGCCCCCCCCCCCCCCCCCTTATGGGTCAAACTGGGATCATAAAATAGCTGATTTTGAGTTTTTGCCTTATATCTCCTTTATTGTTGCTTTTATAGCTTCAGAATTTATTAAGAGGTATTGAGAAAGAATATGTGGAGAGTCTAAATAGCTGGTCAGTTTTACCCCCCGACCCCCCCCCCCCTTATGGGCCAAACTGGGGTCATAAATAGCTGCTTTGGAGTTTTTGCCTTATATCTCCTTTATCGTTGCTTTTATAGCTTCAGAATGTATTAAGAGGTATTGGGAAAGCATATGTGGAGAATCTAAATAGCCGGTCAGTTTTATCCCCCGACCCCCTTTATGGGTCAAACTGGGGTCATAAAATAGTTGCTTTGGAGTTTTGCCTTATATCTCCTTTATTGTTGCTTTTAGATCTTCAGAATGTATTAAGAGGTATTGGGAAAGCATATGTGGAGAGTCTAAATAGCCGGTCAGTTTTACCCCCCGACCCTCCCTTATGGGCCAAACTGGGGTCATAAATAGCTGCTTTGGAGTTTATGCCTTATATCAGAATGTATTAAGAGGTATTGGGAAAGCATACAGTGCAGCTTTGTGCATTCTTAGCTTTACAGCATGCTTATTAAAACCACAAAGCATTTTAAACTTTAAGGGACGCTTCGCTTTTGTTAGCAAAAGCATTCCTCTAGTTTTCTAGTTATATTTGTTTATGGTTTGTATTTTGTACATTATCAGCGATATTTTTACAAGTGTTTGTGCTGTTTGTATCCTGTTAAACATTACATTAAGTGGCACTCTCTATCTTACAAGCAATTTTATAAACAGACCACTATTGTGTTGAGTCTACTGGTTCTGTTAACCAGGAACTATTTTCTCTAAACTTCTTGCACTGGTAGAAAGGGGTTGTCAAAACCTAACACTGACTATGGTCATAATTAAATCTCTTGAGCTGTTTTCTTTGTAGGTAAAACCACCATATTATTCCAGTGTCCCGATGATGTACAGGAAGAGGTGAGCACTGGTCCTCAGTACCTTTACACTGAAGATGGTTGTCAGGTTCACTTTCTCTGGTCAACCAAGGCTGCATGTCCACTGGGTAAATCTGGATCAGTGGATGGTAAAGTGACTGGAAGTGGATGTAAAGTTACCAACCCACAGACTGGTAAACACTGTACTACATAGAGTCACATATTTAGGTGTTTAAAAATTTAAATAAAAGTTTAAATTAGTTCAATATTATTATTTTTATGTAAGATGACTTCTGTACCAGATATGTTCAATTACACTTTGACCATGTTCATGTTTAGTAGAATTTGAAATTCAAACGAATTTAAATTTCTGCAAGGTTAGTAGAAAGTCCAGTCTGGCAGAATTTGAAACTCTTCTTGTAGAAATTCCAATATGACTTCTTATTGGTAGAATTTGAAATTCTACTAGATTAGACTCTCTACAATGAAAGTTTTGTATGTGAGTTTTATGTACCTTACAGTCTGCTAATTCAGAGATTAAATGTTATAAAAGCCAGGTTAGAATAGATTAGGTTTGGTACCAAAATTGTCTGGTGGGAAGTTATGATATATTCAACACAGTAGAAACCATTCTTCTATGAACCCAATATGCAAAACTTTAATGGTCCGATCTACTATCGTAAACTTAATATTGCTCAATGTTTTACACTAAAATTAAGGGGGCCATGGTGGGGCAGTTGTAACATTCTCGCCTCCCACCTCTAAGGTCGGTGGTTCAAACTCTGAACCTTATGTGGGAAAGTTGGTAGTTGCTTATCACCTGTCTTGATATGACCTGTACAGTGTTGAAAGTGATGTAAAACTCCAAATAAATAAATAAATGCAATGAAATAAGAGCAAAATTTCACTCTCTCAGCTTGTTTGGATAATTGAGGTTTTATTGTAGATTATTGATTTTTCTAACAGGTCACGTGTTTGACATGTCTGGATTAGCCAGTATGGATGGCAAGGGTTACACCGTTGAAGACAAGTTCGGTAATCACCAATACATAATTGATGTTTGCAAGTCTCCTTCATCTGACTGCAAAAGCGAGAACACGGGTAAGAATTTACTAATTTTTTTTTGTGCTGCAATAGCTTATAATCTACGAATAAGTGTTGTCTTGGGTGGCCTCTTGTGGCTTGGCCAACTCAAGAAACATGAGCATATAATGACTGAGTTGCCCATTTGGTGGCAGCACCTGCTGCTACGAGTTGACATAGATAGCGACGTATTACACTATTTTCTTCTTCTCGTTCTTTTACATAATGAAGACTACATAATTGGGTGTTATGGAGGCACAATCATGATTATGGAAGCGGGTGTAATGAACCTATATCCAGGATATACAAGCCTCTTTTGCTATGTAACAGTAATAATAACAATATAATATGATAGGTTAGTAAATTAGTGATTGACAATATTTCAGTATTAAATTTTGATTTTGATGTAATAATTAACTCCACCAAGGAGGTAATAAATTTATGACCCTTTCTCTGTTTGTTTGTTAGCAGGAGTGTGCAAATACTACTGATTGGATATTCATAAAAATGAGAAGATGGGTCTTGGTCCAAATTCGATCCTATTAAATTTAAGAGTGATCTGCATTACTGCCTTGATTAAAAAAAAATTGCATTTTCCCATTTAACTATTATTGAGCCATTTTGTTTTGGAAAAGAGAGATATGTTCTGATATAAACTATGCATAGCAGAGGTATGCACTCTCTTGAGTGCTCTTGTTGAAACTTAAATTCCATACCAGCAATATTGATGAATATTTCTCCCCAGGTGTTTGCCAGAGAAGCTCTGCTGACTTTAGTGAAACTTGGGACGCTGGAAAAGCTAATGACCATCTTCTGTACAATGACGGGAACCCTTACCTCAATTACACAGATGGTGCTCCCTGTCACCGGGATAAGTTTGTCAGGAACTCCATCATTACGTTTGTCTGCAGGCCAGAGGGTAGGTCTGCACCCGAGTTTGTGATGGAATCAGATGACTGTACATACTATTTTGACTGGCACACTGAGAAGGCTTGTGAAAAACAGGTTAGGATAATGAATATTAAAATGGGTCAAAGGTCAAGGTTTTAAGTCCCTTTCAACAGCCAGTAAAATGGGAACTATTTGTTTTGCAATAACCAACCTAATTCCAAGTACACAGTCATGTTTTTGTTTGACCAAACTGACTGAATATTGGTCTTTATCCGTTTTATTGTACAAATAAACTATTGTAGGCTGGAGGACTTAATTTGTAGTACAACAACTGGCTATAGATAATTGTAAATCAAACGGTGAGATATTTTCCAAATTACTTGTAATTACTTCTTCTGTGTTACATTCTTGGAACTAGTTTTCCTATCCTTTTACATCTATAACTTTGTTCTCAATTGGGCACTGATGGTATATTTTATCTTTATAAATATGCAGAAATAAAACTTCAATAGTTTTACAAGTATCCAGCTAACTAGTTTCCACTGGATTTCTCTGCAAAGTTGGATCAATTTGGGGTGCCTGGTTACCCGATCACCTTACTGAAAATCATACAATAGAACCTCTACTATCTGAACAGGTTAGGTGTGTGATTTTTTGTTTGGATTATGGATAGGCATGTGAACAGTTAACCATCATTCCCCTTTTCATTCATTGTAACTGTTATAGAATTTCTGAAATCCACTTAGCGTATTTATGAAGGGGTAAATAAAAAAAAATGATTACTTTAAGAATTTTAATGACAGATAATTCATCAAAACAATCATAAATATATTATTTTGGGGTATTACAGCACATTTTTACCCCACAACCTTTAAGGGCTGTCAGGGTATTGTTTTCACCCATGGCGTCTGGATCGGAGGCGGAAAAAGTTTGTCCGGGCTGTATCTCAGAAGCTGTGAGGTGTATTTATTAATTTGAGATCTTATGTCGTCTTCAACATTGTTAAGGTATTTCACAACGGGTGGTTTTATTGGCAGAGGAAACCAGTACATACAGTTGGTCAAGGTTCTGTACTGTTAACTGCCGACCAATGGCAAGCAGCTACCAGCTTTCCCACTTGAGGTCGGGTCGGGATTCAAACTCTGATCTCAGAGGTGGGAGGCGAGAGTGTTACGGGTCTGCTACCGTGGCCCCTCTGTAAGGTGTAAGAATTTGATATTTGGTAGGGACATTGATTGGGGGAGGAGGTGTAGTTGTGCAACTGATACTTGGTAGGAACAATGGTTTTTGGGGGTGTTGGTGTGCAACGCCTTTTTTTATTGCGTAAAATAGCCTTACCTTATCCTCCCAAGTGCTTGGTTTGGTTTTGTGGAGCAAAAGCATCGACCGACGAGTCTTTTAATAAAGACTTTTCTTGACGAGAAGTGACCCCTTTGTCTGCGAATATCTGCGCATGCGCCGACACCGTAGACGAGAGTGACTGTCTAGAAACTCTTCATTACATTTTTGGTCGTACTGGGAGCAGCATCGTTTCTTCTTCTATCATCATGGCCGATGCACAGGTCAAAAACTCGAAGGAACTTAAACGTGCACCAGGATGTGGACATCCTTTATTCGACTGGGATTGTCATCAATTTTGCTTTCCATGCAGGGAAAAGGGTCGTGGCAATGACGTTTGTGTGAAGAATAAAGAAGAAGATTGCTTCATTTGTCTACAGTTCTCTGAGGATCAGAAGCGTAAACTGATCCATAAGAGTAAAAGAAAAGAAAAATCTACACCTAGCGTGGTGTCTCAAGAGATTGAAGATGCTTTACTGGGGGTGGAGTGCCACCAGAACCCAGTTTCTTCCAATCCACGACCTACAACAGAGGGAACTACGACAGACCCCCTTCAAACTATTTTACAGAGATTAGATGATATGCAGGGCCAGTTAACTGCTCTTAAAGACAGAAACAGCGAGGTTTCTGTGTCTCTTCACTCTGAGGAAGGCGAAGCCTCAGACGAAGACTCCACCCTTCAAGAGTTAAATAACTCAAAGAAACGTGACAGATCGCCCTCACCTGATGACATTGAAGACGACCCTTCCTACAGACAAACCCTTGCTGCGGTGCGTTCTTTGTTACAACTCACTATTCCTGAGCAATTCTCCGAACAACCCCCCCGCATTTTTGGTTCTAGACAGAAAGACAAGCGAAAATCGTCTTTATTACCAATGGTCATGCCTCCTGTAGATGGAGTATTGGAGAGATGGGATTTTTATGAAAAGAAGTCCTCTGGAAATCCTCAGCAAGATCAACCTTACCTTCTAAAGACTAACCCTTTGAACTATGACAATTTCTTATATTTCACAAGGGCACCAATGAAGTTTTATAAGTCCACGTCTGCGGACTTTTCATTCCAAGCTCCAAGATGCCAGGATTCTTTTCACTCATCATTTCCTGGGCCTATGCCGTCTCCAGTTCGTATTCCCATGAAGCAACATACTCTGTTAGAAACAGTAAGCAGGGAGCATGTACAGATCCTTTCTTATGTGCATTTCTTTCTCAATGCCATAGAAAAGACAGCCAATAACCTGGAGTCCACCATGTTGACTTTAAAATCCTCCACAAAGGATCAAGCCATCATCAAAGAGTTAGAAACTATGCTGTCTGGCCTTCAGATTCAATTTAGCTGTATTGCTTCTATTGAAAAGGCTTTAGAAAACGTGACTGATAATTCGATTGCTGCATCTTGCAACTTGGAACTGGCACGAAGAGATACGGTACTCAAGAATCTTGCTCCCAACCTCAACGAACACGATTTCAACAGACTAAGGAGGACGGGGTTCAAATCTCATGATCTTTTTTGTCCAACTGTGTTGAATGAGGTTGAAAAGAAGATTCAAAAGTCTCCAAAAAGGCCTAGAACAGATCAGAAGTCTTCCTTTAGTTTCAAAAGACACTCTGATGACAGGAATACCAATAAACAGCATTCCAACTACAACCAGAAGAGTTTTCGTGAACAAAACTCATCTTCCTTCAAGAAACCGAACTTCCACTCTTCTCAGCCTTCCAGAAGAGTTGGAAGCAAGCGTAGGTGACTACAGCATAGTTACTCACCATGGGGGCCGTTTGCAGCATTTTTGGCGGGTATGGGAGAATCTTTATTGTCATCCCAGAGTTGTGCAGATCTGCAGTTGTGCAGGTGGGGTTACCGAATTCCTCTCCAATCGAATCCGCCCCTGTCTGTTTATCCCATAATGCAAAGCGGGTACGACAGACAGGAAAAACATGGCTTCCTTCAAGATTGCGTAGTTCAAATGCTTCAAAAAGACGCAATTTACCATCTCAAGGACTGCACAACTCCAGGTTTCTCAAGCAGATTATTTCTTGTACCGAAACCCGGCAAAAAATGGCGGCCAGTAATAGATCTCAGTGTTCTGAACAGCTACATGCATGTACCGACCTTCAAAATGGAAACTGCAGAAATTATAAGAAATTCTCTGACAAAGAGCGAGTGGGTAGTGTCCATAGATTTAAAAGACGCGTACTTTCACGTGCCCATACATCCGGACTCTCAACACTTGCTACGCTTCCATGTAGACAACAGAACGTATCAGTTCAAAGCTCTCCCTTTCGGTTTAGCAACAGCACCACTAGAGTTCACGCGGATTGTAAAAGAAGCAAAACTCGTTCTTCAGTCTCGCGGAATTCGAGTTCACCAATACCTGGACGACTGGTTGTTAAGGGCAAGCTCCCAACACCAGTGCATGAGCCAGACAAAAGAACTTCTTCACACAGTCCAGGAATTAGGTTTCGTGATAAACTTCGAAAAATCAGAGCTCGAACCTACACAAAAAATCGACTTTCTGGGCTACCATTTCGATTTGTTACAAGGAAAGGTCTTTCCAACCCAAAAGAAGTTGAAAATTCTAGCAAAAGCTGTTCAGAACATGGAGGTCGTATCACTAACAACCCCAAGGTCGCTTATGTCCCTGATAGGTGTACTAGCATCCCTAGAAAAGACAATACCAATGGGCAGGCTCCACATGCGTCCATTTCAGTGGTACCTGAAGACACATTGGCAATATCCCCAGTCTCTAGACCTGAAGATTCCGGTTTCAAATCTTCTGAAAAGTTATCTTCAGTGGTGGAAAAACCCCAAAAATCTAGAAAAGGGTTGTCCTTTACATCCTCAGGAACACAATACCCTTATTTTCACAGATGCGTCGAACCAGGGTTGGGGAGCTCATTTAGAAAATCTGACAGTCAATGGCAATTGGACAGATCAGGAAAAATTGCTTCATATCAATGTCCTAGAGTTGAAGGCGGTATTTCTGGCCTTAAAAAAACTTTCAAAACAGAATTCTAGACAAGAGGGTTCTCATAGCAACAGACAATGCCACTGTAGTCAGTTATCTGAACAAACAAGGGGGAACACACTCATGGGACATGTGTCTCCTGGTTTGGCGCATCATGGCCTACTGCAATCCTCGAAACATACTCATAAGAGCCAGACACATTCAGGGTTGCCTCAATGTCATAGCCGACAGTCTCTCCAGGAAGGACAAAATAATTCAGACAGAGTGGTCACTTCATCCTCAAATATTCACCTTAATTTGCCAAGTTTGGCACAAACCAATAGTAGACATGTTTGCCACCAAGATGAACCACAAACTTCCACTCTATGTTTCTCCAGTCCCAGATGCAAATGCACTGAACATAGATGCATTGAACATCTCTTGGGAGGGTCTGGACGGCTATGCCTATTGTCCTGTAGCTCTCATACCAAAGGTCATACAGAAAATGAACACCTACAGGTGCAGAATGATAGTAGTAGCACCAGGGTGGCCCATGATGCATTGGTTTTGGGATCTGGTGAATCTTTCAACCAAACCCCCATTGCAGCTACCTCACTGGCCTCATCTGTTAAAACAACCATTCAGTCACAAATACCATCAGAATCTGTTGTATCTGAATCTTCATGTTTGGCACCTGGACACCACTCAGAATCACTTGAATCATTCTCTGAGCAGGTGGCAGAGCGAATTAAGGCACCTCAAAGACCCTCATCTAGAAGATTGTACGAATCAAGGTGGTCCATTTTTGAACTCTGGTGCCAACAGAGTCAGGTGGTCAGCTCAGAGCCTACTATCTCAAAAATTGCAGATTTCTTGAATTATCTTTTCACTGTCAAAAATCTCTAACCTGCTACTATTGCAGGCTACAGAACTGCTATTGCCGATCATTTAGGTCACTTTGGCCAAGAGGTGAGCAAGAGTCTTGACTTGAACAGGCTTATTGCCAGCTTCTATAGAGATAAGCCTACTGCTAATAGGGGAATACCCTCATGGGATTTATCTTTGGTACTTTTGGCATTGACAAGGGCTCCTTTTGAACCATTAAAAGATGCAAGTCTGAAGATTTTGACTTTAAAAACTGTCTTCTTGATGGCATTGGCATCTGGCAAAAGAAGGGGGGAGGTGCATTCTTAGACATACTCCTCTCTTAGACACAAACCTCACTGGAAGGAGGTCACCATCTCTCCTTCTCCTGCTTTCCTTGCAAAGAATCAGTTGGCATCAGATGGTCCAGACTTATTAAGACCAGTGGTCATTCCAGCCTTAAAACCTTTCCTTAGCTCGGATTTGACTGAGGATATGACCTTATGTCCTGTCAGGGCACTTAGATACTATCTAGACAGAACCAATGAGTTGAGGAGGGGAAAGAACCTCCTATTCATATCATTTAAAGAAGGCTTTGACAGAGATATCATGAGATCTACCATATCTTCCTGGATTAAACAAACTGTTTTACTAGCATATCAATCCTCTAAGGCTGATTCTCAGGATCTTCATATTAAGGCACATGACATCCGATCCATGTCTGCATCTTTAGCTTTCAAGGGTGGGGCTTCGCTTGAGCAGATTTTAGGCTCCTGCTATTGGAAGAGTCACAACACCTTTACCACATTTTATTTGAAGGTTGTAGCTTGGCAATCTCATGACCAGTCTGACTATAAATTAGGCCCAGTGGTCTCAGCTCAACATATTGTCAATGTTTAAGTACGTCTTCATTTTAATTTATGATATACATATTCATCGTTCTCCATACATACCAGTATTTCTTACTGACATTTGTATTTTATTTTCTTTCCTTCAGATGGCTCCATAATCATCTGTAGTTAGGATTACAGCTCCAGCTCGGAGGCTTCTTCTTATAGAATGACGGCAGCCAGCCTGAGGGTATAGGAAGACTCCTCTGACCTTCACTGTTGACTAGTTAAGAGGACTTCATGATGTTTATTTTGCAACAATTGATGACATTTACAACTACATCAGCCACTGAAATCCAAGGTTAGCAAAGTTACTTATCATTATTGCTAAAGAAGTACTGTTTAATCTGAGATGTGGCGTACTTAAGCTTATCTTATCCTCTTATCAAAGTGCTTTACATAGTGACCCCTTGTCTGACAATCATCTTACAGTGTGGTTACAACAAATTCCCTCCACCTGTTATGGTTGCATTCAAGCACTTGTGAGGATAAGGTAAGGCTATTTTACGCAATAAAATGTAACAAATTTTATTGTAATTTAACTTTTTACAAGTTAAATACTTACCTTATCCTCACAAGGATAAACCCACCCTACCTCCCCTCTAATTTGTTATCTTGGGGACCAAAAATATAATGAAGAGTTTCTAGACAGTCACTCTCGTCTACGGTGTCGGCGCATGCGCAGATATTCGCAGACAAAGGGGTCACTTCTCGACAAGAAAAGTCTTTATTAAAAGACTCGTCGGTCGATGCTTTTGCTCCACAAAACCAAACCAAGCACTTGTGAGGATAAGGTAAGTATTTAACTTGCAAAAAGTTAAATTACAATAAAATTTGTTACAATTTGACCTTTGACCTTGCTGTAGTGATCTTGACCGTTATAATCTTGTCCAGGCTATATTCCGGGAAACGTAAGGTGTAGAAGGTTGATACTTGGTGGGGACATTGGTTGGGGGTGTAGGTATGCAACGTCATAGTATGACCTTGATCTGACCAATGAGTTTGAAAATCTTGCCTGGGCTAAATTTTGTAAACTGTAAGGTGTAGGAAGTTGATTTGGTAGGAACATTGGTTAGGCAGTGTAGAGGTGTAATGTAATGGTGTGACCTTGATTTGACCTGTGACCTTGCTGCAGTGACTTTGACTTTTAAAATCTTGTCTGGGCTATATCTTGGGAATCATAAGGTGTAGAAGGTTGATACTTGGTAGGGACATTAGTTGATGGCTGTGAGTGTGATGTGACCTTGATTTGACCTTGCTGTATTGACCTTGACCTTTAAAATCTTGTCTGGGCTATATCTCGGAATCCATAAGGTGTAGCAGGTTGATACTAGGTAGGTATATTGGTTGGGGAGTGTAGGTGTGCATCATCATGGTGTGACCTTGATTTGACCTTTGACCTTGACCCTTAAAATCTTGTCTGGGATCTCAGAAACTGTAATGAGTAGAAAGTTGATACATGATAGGGACATTGGTTAGGTGGTGTAGGTGTGTAAAGTCATGACCTTGATTTGATCTTTGACCTTGCCGTAGTGATCTTGACCTTTAAAATCTTGTGCATGCCATATCTCAGAAACCATAAAATGTAGAAAGGGAGAGTAGTGGGGGTGTAGGTGTACATCATCATGCTGTGATCTTTAACTTTGGCTCTGCCAGAGTTTGTTGACTTGCATATTTAAGACATATTTCTCTTATCACAAAGATATGTGGATTGCTGCAGCTGATTATAAAATGTACTTTTACTTAATTGTACTATTTTCATTGACAGCTATACTTCAATTAATAAATTTTACAGATTTATCATTTGTAGTTAACTGATAAATGTCAACATCTTCCTATTGAATTTTCATTTTAATACTTTATATTTACATACATTTTATCTCCCTTAAACATTAATTTCTGCTGACACTGGTTACTCTGAAAGTCTCCTGATCTTTCAGCTGTTTCACTTCTTCTGTACCTCAGGGTGTTGAAAACTATTTTCCTGGGCTGTGGAGTGCGGGCATCTCAGATGCTACTTTTAACTTTATATTTAGTCAAACCATATCACTTTTTGTATGTTATATATTATAAAATTGAAGTTTTATTGGCTTGAATAAAGTGTTTTCTGCATTAAATTATGGCTCATATACTATTGCGTTTAAGTTTTGCCAGCTACATTCACATGAAATAAGTTTTCAAAAGCCCTGGAAAATGATAAATAGAATAAATGTAATAAACGTGTATTAAATATTGAAATTATTAAATCACCAGGATGCCCCGATATAACTCGCTGCACATTTAAGCCTCTTTCCAAGAGACCTCTGTTAGGTAGAATTCCTTAATTAATACAAATAAATGTCACAATATGAAGTGCACTTTTTCTTTAACATACACAATATTTTCTGAGAAACCTCAGTTAGTAGAAGTATATTTCTGACCACTTGAAATTCAGCATGCTTCATACCAATTTTGTCTTTTCTTCTTATTCCACAGTTCCGATGTCAAGTGACTTCTGCCAGTGGTTTGATTGACCTCTCTCCCCTTGTAAAGACCTCTGGTCACTACACTGTACTGAGTCACCTTGATACACAGGGTGCCTCTTACCATATCAACCCGTGTCATGCTCTCAACCCAATCAGTGGCACTCGCTGCCCGCCCGGTGCTGGTGTCTGCGAAGTGGACACAGGAAACCATCCAGTGGTGAGTAGAGGTCATAGTCTGTATTTGTAAAACTTGCTAAGATCGAATTTAGTCCGTAGTCTTCAGTTTGTCACATAATTAAGCGTCCCTTGAAAAGGGGACGCTTATTGGTTTCACCCCCGGTTTTCAGTCAGCCGCCGCCGCCGCATTATCGTCTCCCTTGAATATCTCCCTTGTTATTAGGCCTATCCAAATGATATGTGGCAGTGTTCTTCTATAGGCGTGGGGAAATTTTTTGACAGGCATAAATTTGACCTTTGACCTTTATCAAGGTCACATTATCAAAAATTCAAAAAAAAATTTACTTCCTTTTCACTAGATTTCCTCAGAAAGTACTGCGTGTGGGTCAGCCAAATTTGGTATGCACATTCCTGAGGGAAGAATCTAGGCGCCAGTCGATATTGGGATCAGTCGGGCCATAATTGACCGATTGACGGGTGATTTATTATAAGTTCATAAAAATTTTGCTAAGATTAAGCCTCGAACTTGCTTATTATTGGTCGTAGAGGTTTGGGATGGTATACCAACATATAGGAAATCATGTGCTGGGAATCTTCTGGTGTGGTCAGATTTGACCTTGGGCCCCTCGTTCAAGGTCAAGCGAGGATAGGCAAAGTTTAAAGTGCTTATAACTCACTTATTATTGGTCCTAGAGGTTTGGGATGGTATACCAACATATAGGAAACCATGGGCTGGGAATCTTTTGGTGTGGTCAGATTTGACCTTGGACGTCTCCTTCAAGGTCAAACGAGGATAGGCAAACTGAAAAGTGCTTATAACTCGCTTGTTATTAGTCCTAGAGGTTTGGGATGGTATACCAACATATAGGAAATCATGTGCTGGGAATCTTCTGGTGTGGTCGCATTTGACCTTGGGCCCCCCCCTTCAAGGTCAAACGAGCATAGCCAAACTTAAAAGTGCTTATAACTCGCTTATTATTGGTCCTAGAGCTTTGGGACGGTATACCAACATGTAGGAAATCATGGGCTGGGAATCTTCTGGTGTGGTCGGATTTGACCTTGGGCCTCTCGTTCAAGGTCAAACGAGGATAGCCAGACATAAAAATGCTTATAACTCGCTTATTATTGGTCCTAGAGCTTTGGGATGGTATACCAACATATAGGAAATCATGGGCTGGGAATCTTCTGGTGTGGTCGCATTTGACCTTGGGCCCATCCTTCAAGGTCAAACGAGGATAGCCAAACTTAAAAGTGCTTATAACTCGCTTATTATTGGTCGTAGAGCTTTGGGATGGTATACCTACATATAGGAAATCATGTGCTGGGAATCTTCTGATGTGGTCGGATTTGACCTTGGGCCTCTCGTTCAAGGTCAAACGAGGATAGCCAAACTTAAAAGTGCTTATAACTCACTTATTATTGGTCGTAGAGCTTTGGGATGGTATACCGACATATAGGAAATCGTGCTGGGAATCATCTGGTGTGGTTGCATTTGACCTTGTGCCTCTCGTTCAAGGTCAAACAACGATAGCCAAACTTAAAAGTGCTTATAACTCGCTTATTATTGGTCTTAGAGCTTTGGGATAGTAGACCAACATATAGGAAATCATGTGCAGGGAATCTTCTGGTGTGGTCAGATTTGACCTTGGGCCCCTCCTTCAAGGTCAACCGTGGATAGGCAAAGTTTAAAGTGCTTATAACTCGCTTATTATTGGTCCTAGAGGTTTGGGATGGTATACCAATATGTAGGAAACCATGGGCTGGGAATCTTTTGGTGTGGTCAGATTTGACCTTGGGCCTCTCCTTCAAGGTCAAACGAGGATAGCCAAACTGAAAAGTGCTTATAACTCGCTTATTATTAGTCCTAGAGGTTTCGGATGGTATACCAACATGTAGGAAATCATGTGCTGGGAATCTTCTGGTGTGGTCGCATTTGACCTTGGGCCCCCCCTTCAAGGTCAAACGAGCATAGCCAAACTTAAAAGTGCTTATAACTCGCTCATTATTGGTCCTAGAGCTTTGGGATGGTATACCAACATTTTGGAAATCATGGGCTGGGAATGTTTTGGTGTGGTCGGATATGACCTTGGGCCCCTCCTTGAAGGTCAAATGAGGATAGCCAAACATAAAAATGCTCATAACTCGCTTATTATTGGTCCTAGAGGTTTGGGATGGTAAACCAACATGTAGGAAATCATGTGCTGGGAACCTTCTGGTGTGGTCGGATTTGAGCTTGGGCCCCACTTTCAAGGTCAAACGAGCATAGCCACACTTAAAAGTGATTAGAACTCGCTTATTATTGGTCCTAGAGGTTTGGGATGGTATACCAGCATATACAAAATCATGGGCTGGGAACCTTCTGGTGTGGTCGCATTTGACCTTGGGCCTCTCATTGAAGGTGAAATGAGCATAGCCAAGCTTAAAAGTGGTTATAATTCGCTTATTATTGGTCCTACAGGTTTGTGATGGTATACCAGCATATAGGAAATCATGGGCTGGGAATCTTCTGGTGTGGTCGTATTTGACCTTGGGCCTCTCGTTTAAGGTCAAACGAGCATAGCCAAACTTAAAGGTCATAGGAAACATTTTTCACAAAAATTATGAAGTTAACTTCATTCAGTAGACAAACAACCTATAAGAATGAAAATGTGGTTTATTTTAAGAAATATATGGTACAAGAGCCATAAATAGCATTATAAAAATAAATATCACGAACGTGGAGTAAATTTATTTATTTGTTGCTTTACGTCGCGTTCAACAGCCAGGGTCATATTGCGACGGGTAGTTTACAGGTGGAATAAACCAGTGCATAGTGCACTGTAAACCACCGGGCATCGGCAAGTAACTACCAACTTTCCAACATGAAGTGCCTGGCCCGAGATTCGAACCGGCGGCCACAGAGGTTGGAGGCGAGAACCGAACATGGAGTAAAAAGTGGACATATTGTTTTTCTCGTAGTAGATGATTGATGACGTCACAGGTTCATAATGAAGTTCTGTGTAGTTGGAGATATAGTGTATATATTTCCAAACTGAAGGAAGATAACATTTTCCTTTGCCAAAAAAGCTGACTAGCCTCTATTTTTTCTAGATGCTGTTTTTTTCTCAAGTTTTACCTAACTTTTAATCACTGACAGTTCTAACAAACACAGATATACTGTAAGTAGGCTTGTCTTGGAATGCAGAAAGCGTAAACATATGTATGAGATTTTGCCTCCTTCCATCATTTTTTTCCAGGTTTTTAAACTGTGATGAGAAAGTAGCCTTTCAAGTTAGATAAATTTACACAAAACTAAGAATCTCTTGATAAATTCAAAAGTGGTCATTTGAACTTACTGGATACTGTTTTTTTGCCTTTAATCACCGGCATTTCTATCAAGAAAAGGCATGATGTAAAGTGAAATCAAAATACACAATTTGTTTTCATTTGCATCAATAATTTATAAAAGCATGCTGTTGTAGTCAAATTTATTGAATTTATTCTGAAAGAATCATGTTTGAAGTTCTAACTTTTACATTATCAGTTTATGAAATAATTCAGTATATGAGTTTTCCTTAAGATATTAGTTCAGTATTTCTTGGCCTTAAGTTTGGATAATTTAAAGTTTTGGAAATTAGTTGGTGACATTTTATTCTCAATTTAAGCCTTTGTTGAGACCAAAAAAAAAGATATGTGTTTAGGGGAACTGTAATCAACACTAGATGGGTAGACGCATTATGTATACTATGAAAGCAGTATTGTTTACAGTTTTGATGGGAAACTAATTTGGGGAACATATATGATTTATCCTTGCTTGAGGCCCAGTTCTAAAGACATTTATGTTGTATTTATTTCATCTCCTGGCAATAGTGTTTTCAAAATTGAAAAAAATAACTATCAAAATTCATCTCAGAGTTGAACCTGGTTGACTGCATTGTTTGGTGATTTTTATGCAACTTGCTTAATACCTCTCTAAATATTTTTTATTTGAGAACAAAAATAAAAGATGTTCTGAAGGCTATTTCAAAAATTTACTGTGGCAGACTGATGTCTTATAAACAAATAAACTTCATAAAAACACATTATGCAATCTTTTAAATATATATGTATGTATTAAAAGGCTTACGGAAATAATAGTTTGTTTACATTGTCATGAACCTGTGACGTCAAGGCTAGTATTTTCTACGGGAGTTGTCAAGTGAAAAATAATGGCGACAGTTGTAAAAATCTTGAAAAAACAGCCAGAAAGTGATTGAATATACCATGTAACCTTGTCCAGACGCATCTTTTTTTCACAGAAATTGAACTTACGTATGTATATGTAATCACTAATGAATGATTTGAAAATACTTCCTATGACCTTTAAAAGTGCTTATAACTCGCTTATTATTGGTCCTAGAGGTTTGGGATGGTATACCAACATGTAGGAAATCATGGGCTGGGAATCTTCTGGTGTGGTCGGATTTGACCTTGGGCCCCTCCTTCAAGGTCAAACGAGCATAACGAAACATAAAAGTGCTTATAACTCGCTTATTATTGGTCCTAGAGGTTTGGGATGGTAAACCAACCTATAGGAAATCATGGGCTAGGAATCTTTTGGTGTGGTCAGATTTGACCTTGGGCCTCTTCTTCAAGGTCAAACAAGCATAGCCAAACTTAAAAGTGTTTATAACTCGCTTATTATTGGTCCTAGAGGTTTGGGATGGTATACCAACATGTAGGAAATCAAGGGCTGGGAATCTTCTGGTGTGGTCGCATTTGACCTTGGGCCCCTCCTTCAAGGTCAAACGAGGATAGGCAAAGTTTAAAGTGCTTATAACTCGCTTATTATTGGTCCTAGAGGTTTGGGATGGTATACCAACATATAGCAAACCATGGGCTAGGAATCTTTTGGTGTGGTCGGATTTGACCTTGGGCCTCTCTTTCAAGGTCAAATGAGCATAGCCAAACTTAAAAGTGCTTATAACTTGCTCATTATTGGTCCTAGAGCTTTGGGATGGTATACCAACATATAGGAAGTCATGGGCTGGGAATCTTTTGGTGTGGTCGAATTGACCTTGGGCCTCTTCTTCAAGGTGAAACGAGCATAGCCAAACTTAAAAGTGCTTATAACTCACTTATTATTGGTCCTCGAGGTTTGGGATGGTATACCAACATACAGTAAATCATGTGCTGGGAATCTTCTGATGTGGTCGAATTTGACCTTGGGCCCCTCCTTCAAGGTCAAACGAGTATAGCCAAACTTAAAAGTGCTTATAACTTGCTTATTATTGGTTCTAGAGGTTTGTGATGGTATACCAACATATAGGAAATCATGGGCTGGGAATCTTTTGGTGTGGTCGGATTTGACCTTGGGCCTCTTCTTCAAGGTCAAACGAGGATAGCCAAACTTAAAAGTGCTTATAACTCGCTTATTATTTGTCCTAGAGGATTGGGATGGTATACCAACATATAGGGAATCATGCGCTGGGAATCTTCTGGTGTGGTCACATTTGACCTTGGGCCTCTCATTCAAGGTCAAATGAGCATAGCCAAACTGAAAAGTGCTTATAACTCGCTTATTATTGGTCCTAGAGGTTTTGGATGGTATACAAACATATAGGAAATCATGGGCTGGGAATCTTTTGGTGTTGTCCGATTTGATCTTGGGCCTCTCCTTCAAGGTCAAACGAGCATAGCCAAACTTAAAAGTTCGATAACTCGATTATTATTAGTCCTAGAGGTTTGGGATGTGAAACCAACATGTAGGAAATCATGTGCTGGGAATCTTCTGGTGTGGACGGATTTGACCTTGGGCCTCTCATTCAAGGTCAAACGAGCATAGCCAAACCTAAACATGCTTTGCAGCTTAAAAGACACAGTCAGCTGATACAGAACCTGTTCACAGGCACTGATTGCTTTTTTCGTTTTAAGATCACTCTTGTGACCCTAACATGGTCCTTTCAGGAGAATTTCTCTTCACCAATAACATTTACCTCTTCACATTGGTCCTTTAGCATTTCTTATAAAACTTAAAAGCTGTAGGGACGCTTTGTTTTTGTGTACAAAAACTTTTGTCTAGTTGTCTCATATATTTTGCAAAAAAGTATAAAGGATCACATCTGAAGTCAGAAATCAATTTTTATCAAGGGTTAGGTCCATAGCTTCACTTTGAATAACAGTACTTTAAATTAAACAGTTTAGTCTCAGGTCCTAACTTTTGGTTTCAAACTGGTTGGCTATTTATAAAATAAGTGAAAACAAATTTGGCCTTAAATTGGTTCGTAAACATGAGACTTGTAATTTGTTGTCTTTAACAATTGGGAGAAAGTGTCCTGCATTAGTTTATTTGAACTGTGGGGGGGCGCAATTTTTATTTATGCTTGGTTCCATAGCTTTACTTTGAATAACTTCAAATAAGATAGTATGAGAACAAAAACTTCATATTAATGCCACAGATATATAGTTACTACTCCGACAACCCATTAAACACAGTTACATATTATTATAGTGGCTGATGTATGTGTGTTTATACAGAGTTTAGGCAAGCCTGCAGGACCACCTGAGGTTGATGCAGACACCCAGGAGGTGTTCTTACATTATGTCAATGGCAGCTCTTGTGGAAAAGGTACAAAGAGATACAGTGCAAAGATCTTCTTCCAATGTGTCAACGGAGCAAATCAGGTCAGTGGAAATCATAGAGGTTGTACTGAATTAGCCTCAGTTCACAATCAAGAGAAACAGTACTGTTTTTTACTTTAAATAAAAATTTGTTGATATTTACCTAAAAATTAATTTTAATATAACACGGTCATTGTCTACCAGTTAAAAAGGTTCATTTCTGTGGTGTCTCCCCATGCTTGTTTCTGCTGACTATGTGGTATAAACCTGTGAGTCCCCAAAGCTTGCCCACATAGATGAAAAGAAACTGTGATTACAAGATAGAGTGGCATCTAGCCTTGCTTGTTTCTCTTCATTACCTCCGCCAAGGAGGTTATGTTTTTGCCTGGGTTTGTTTGTTTGTGAACAAGATAACTCAAAAACTCATGGACGGATTTTGATGAAATTTTGAGGATATGTCTGAAAAGGTAAAAGGAAGAAATGATTAAATTTTAGGAGTGATCCGAATCACTATCTGGATCTTTTGGATCCATGACATGTAATTTTTAAAGCCAGATAACTCAACAAGTTATAGATGGATTTTTATGAAGTTTTCAGGAAATATCCTAAATGGGACAAGGAACAAGTGATTAGATTTTGGGAGTGATCTGGATCACTGTCTGGATCATCTGGATCCAGGCTGCCAGATGTGTTTGTGAACAAGATAACTGAAAAACTTATGGACAGATTTTGATGAAATTTTCAGGATATATCTGAGAAGGTAAAGGAAGACATGATTAAATTTTGGGAGTGATCCGGATCACTATCTGGATCTTCTGGATTCATGAAATGTAATTTTTAAAGACAGATAACTCAAAAAGTTGAGGATGGATTTTGATGAAATTTTCAGGAAATGTTCTAAATGGGACAAGGAACAAGTGATTAGATTTTAGGAGTGATCTGGATCACTGTCTGGATCATCTCGATCCAGGCTTTTTTAAAGGAAGTTATAGCCAGATAATTTTTGGGTGGATTCTGATGATAGTCCAGGAATTGAGCTCCCTTGGCAGAGGTCTGCACTCTCCGAGTGCTCTTGTTAATTATGTTCTACCATGCACAGAGTACCAAACCTGACCCACATAGATGGAAACAATGCTGCTGAGTGACAGTTTTTGTGGCATCTATAACCCATTTCCCCATGTAACCCTGCTTGTATCTCTTCATTATATGGCTTTACACAGGGAAACCCAAAGCTTGTCCACAAAAATGAAGAGACTTGTGAGTACAAGTTTGAGTGGCAGACTGATGTAGTTTGTCCCAGGCAAGAAGAGAAGACTACCGGATGCGTGTATTATGACAACAGTACTAACCAGTCTTTTGACATTGGAAAACTCGGTGAAGAAGAGGTAACACAATTGGCTCAAATTTACATTTTTAGAGGCTGATTAATTTTTATGGAAATGCAATGAATTTCCTCTAATATTAAGTTTGTAGGTATATTACATAGGATCTTTGATTGGTAGGATTAGCTTAATTCTTTCTTATTCAGCACTTAATCCTTGCATAATGATTGTTAAAACAGCAATGTAGTGCCGAGTAAGCTATTGTGGCCAGCTCTTTTAAAACTTTGATAGAGTGAGAAATCTAAAATTCGCCACATATCTGAAATTCGCCACTTGTGAAAATACTAATAAAATAAATGAATTGTGGTGAGATTTGTTGACTGTATAGTAAATTAAGGCTTTTTGAACTGAAAAATACCAATTTTTAGACAAAAACATCATTTTCTTCATAAAATTAACTAAGCTTTTAGAGGTGGCGAATTTTAGATTTCTTACTCTACAAACAAGATGGTCAGGTGAAAGTTGTTCCCAAGTGAAATAAGTTCCTCAGAATGGAAACTAAATCACAGATAAAAATTATTCTTATATTTTATTGTTGTTAAATGATAGTTTAAGAATATTTTTCTGACCGATAATTGAGCCAAATTCTGTTCATGATGAGACTAATCTTTTGTAATGGTGCTAAGTAACTAATCTTATCCCAAGAAAAAGCTAGTCATATGTGTCTGCCAGTTAATCTTTTCTGCTACCTGAGCTGGACAACCGGCATTCGAATGTCAGTACATAATATTCTGAGAAAATGTAATATATTAGAAATAAACCCCAAATTTGAAGAAATTATAAACTTTTATCTCATATTTTTGTGTATTTTAGTACTTTACATCAATTTATCTCGGGAGAACTGTTAGTGTTTTGTTTTCATGGATTTTACTTCCTGTTAGTGGGCCCATTTGATTGGGGATATACTAGAACACAATTTTTTTCGGTATCCCAGAATCGGTACGGTTTCACACTGACGGGATATCGAAATGGAAAATCTGCTACTAACCCTGCCTTACTGTGTACTAACAGGGTACCATTCACATCTGCATGTGAAGACTTTTGTTGTTGAAGGTTGAAGTCGCTAAGGATGACAAGTTCTACATCAATGTATGTGGCAAAGTGGGTACAGAACCTGACTGTAAGAATGATGCTGTGTGTAGAGTGAAAGATGGTAAGGCTGAATCGTATGGAGAGGCCGGGACTCCAAATGACTTCATTCCAGAGGGAGAGAACATCAAGATGAAATACACTGGCCGCACGGCTTGTGACAAAGGTTATATAAGACTATTTTCAAACTCTGTTTATCTGCCATTAATGGCCAGCAAAACATTGTATTATGTATTTATACTCAGCGCAGTATCTCCATGTACTGCAGGACTCAAAGTGCTATAGGACCAATCCAACTGACATTTCCCTAACTGAAAGACAGAGGCTCAAGGATGGCCATTTATCATCGTCCTTGAGGTTGTGTAACCTGCCTCTGGGGATAGGACCCAGTGACAGAGGACTGCCATTTTAAGTGGTCATTCGAGCCACTATGTATCTGCCTGTACCTGGGATTGCACCCACATCCTCTGTGTTACTAGGCGAGTGTGTTGCCCTCTGGGCCATAGTGACAGATAAGCTTGAGGAATAGTATTACAATGGCATCTGTTTGGGTGGAAAAACACTGCCTTTTTGCTAATGGTGTGAACGATATACACAAAGAATATTTAAGTACTGGTTATTGAAAATGTCATTATATTAGGCTTTCTACTGGTTCATACTTCATGTCAAAACAATACAAAACATATATAAATTTGAGGAAACATCTTACATTTTCACTTTATATTCATGGTAAATGAGATTTATAAACTTCAAAATATCTCGTAAATACATAATTCCTCTTGACAACATAGCTTATGTACGCTCGCATAAAATTTCACGATATCAGTTCAAACTTTTGAATTTGCGGATTTCCGTCTGTTTAGAAGCGCTAGAAACTGGTTTTTATTTTCAGAACCTGTTCGACCACTACTTTTTGCTAGTACAGGTTGTTTTATTCCATCGCAGCTTTTATATGGGGAACACAGTGTGTGTTATCTGATGACATTAATGCGTTGCACATTGACTGGTTAGACAGCCCAGAAAACATAGGCCTCGCTGTGCTGAATGCAAAAGTTGTCATTGTGTGGTTCATAACTCTCCATTTTAACTTGACTGAGGAAAGTGAGAAAAAAGTTTGAATGAAGGAAATAAAAATTGTTGAGAAATATCTGACTGTCGTCTTTAAAATAGCAATAAAATCCTCCGATGCCTATACAGTTTACTAGATTTCTTTATGGACACAACCTTTTCTCAACTACCTAGGCACTTGAAATGATAATTATGTCCACCCCCCTGGGGGGTGGATATATTATTTTTGCCTTTTTTGCCGTCCGATGTCCGGCGTCCGGCGTCCGATGTCCGGCGTCACGCATGGTTTCCGCTCATTTAAAGGAAAAGTATTAGAGCTATTGTCACCAAATTTGGTATGCAGGCTTATTGGGTCAGTAGCTTGCTTGGGATTGCTTTTGGCTGTTGTACCTCTTTTGCTTACTGAGTAATACTTAAGTACAGCTATTTTCAGTACCCATTGGTTTCCGTGCATTTAAGCCAAAATAATTAAAGATATTTTACTACAATTTTGAATACAATATTGTTATGTCCATAGCTCGCTTGGTATTGCATTTGGGACTGATAGCTTTGTCAGTACATGAGTAATAGCCATTTAGGTACTTCATTGTGTATTTTCAGTACTACTTTTGAGTAATTTGCTTCTATCCCCTTAACCGTGCGAGATAGAGCGATTTCGGCAAAATTTTCGACCCGCAGGGTATCTCAGGAGTGTACTCTTTGCAATTTTCCAAAAATTTTCCCCTCCCCAAAAATGGCGGCCATTTTGAATTTTCGAATTTTTGCCAAAAATGGCAAAACACAAATTTCCTTCTATCTCCTTAACCGTGCGAGATAGAGCGATTTCGTCGAAATTTTCAACCCGCAGGGTATCTAAAGAGTGTACTCTTTGCAATTTTCAAAAAATTTTCCCCTCCCCAAAAATGGCGGCCATTTTGAATTTTCGAATTTTTGCCAAAAATGGCAAAACACAAATTTGCTTCTATCTCCTTAACCGTGCGAGATAGAGCGATTTCGTCGAAATTTTCGACCCACAGGGTATCTAAGGAATGCAATCTTTGCAATTTTCAAAAAATTTTCCCCTCCCCAAAAATGGCGGCCATTTTGAATTTTCGAATTTTTGCCAAAAATGGCAAAACACAAATTTGCTTCTATCTCCTTAACCGTGCGAGATAGAGCGATTTCGTCGAAATTTTCGACCCACAGGGTATCTAAGGAATGTAATCTTTGCAATTTTCAAAAAATTTTCCCAACCCCAAAAATGGCGGCCATTTTGAATTTTTGAATTTTTGCCAAAAATGGCAAAACACAAATTTCCTTCTATCTCCTTAACCGTGCGAGATAGAGCGATTTCGGCGAAATTTTCGACGCACAGGGTATCTAAGGAATGCAATCTTTGCAATTTTCCAAAAATTTTCCCCTCCCCAAAAATGGCGGCCATTTTGAATTTTCGAATTTTTGCCAAAAATGGCAAAACACAAATTTGCTTCTATCTCCTTAACCGTGCGAGATAGAGCGATTTCGGCAAAATTTTCGACGCACAGGGTATCTAAGGAATGCAATCTTTGCAATTTTCAAAAAATTTTCCCCTCCCCAAAAATGGCGGCCATTTTGAATTTTCGAATTTTTGCCAAAAATGGCAAAACACAAATTTGCTTCTATCTCCTTAACCGTGCGAGATAGAGCGATTTCGTCGAAATTTTCAACCCACAGGGCATCTAAAGAGTGTACTCTTTGCAATTTTCAAAAAATTTTCTCCTCCCCAAAAATGGCGGCCATTTTGAATTTTCGAATTTTTGCCAAAAATGGCAAAACACAAATTTGCTTCTATCTCCTTAGCCGTGCGAGATAGAGCGATTTCGTCGAAATTTTCGACCCACAGGGTATCTAAGGAATGCAATCTTTGCAATTTTCAAAAAATTTTCCCCTCCCCAAAAATGGCGGCCATTTTGAATTTTCGAATTTTTGCCAAAAATGGCAAAACACAAATTTGCTTCTATCTCCTTAGCCGTGCGAGATAGAGCGATTTCGTCGAAATTTTCGACCCACAGGGTATCTAAGGAATGCAATCTTTGCAATTTTCCAAAAATTTTCCCCTCCCCAAAAATGGCGGCCATTTTGAATTTTCGAATTTTTGCCAAAAATGGCAAAACACAAATTTGCTTCTATCTCCTTAGCCGTGCGAGATAGAGCGATTTCGTCGAAATTTTCGACCCACAGGGTATCTAAGGAATGCAATCTTTGCAATTTTCAAAAAATTTTCCCCTCCCCAAAAATGGCGGCCATTTTGAATTTTCGAATTTTTGCCAAAAATGGCAAAACACTAATTTGCTTGTATCTCCTTAACCGTGCGAGATAGAGCGATTTCGGCAAAATTTTCGACCCACAGGGTATCTGAGCATTGTACTCTTGGTAATTTCTAAAAAATTTTCCCCTCCCCAAAAATGGCGGCCATTTTGAATTTTGGAATTTTTGCCAAAAATGGCAAAACACTAATTTGCTTCTATCTCCTTAACCGTGCGAGATAGAGCGATTTCGTCGAAATTTTCGATCCACAGGGGATCTAAGGAATGCAATCTTTGCAATTTTCAAAAAATTTTCCCCTCCCCAAAAATGGCGGCCATTTTGAATTTTCGAATTTTTGCCAAAAATGGCAAAACACTAATTTGCTTCTATCTCCTTAACCGTGCGAGATAGAGCGATTTCGTCAAAATTTTCGACGCACAGGGTATCTAAGCAATGCAATCTTTGCAATTTTCAAAATATTTTCCCCTCCCCAAAAATGGCGGCCATTTTGAATTTTCGAATTTTTGCCAAAAATGGCAAAACACAAATTTGCTTCTATCTCCTTAACCGTGCGAGATAGAGCGATTTCGGCAAAATTTTCGACGCACAGGGTGTCTAAGCAATGCAATCTTTGCAATTTTCAAAAAATTATCCGTTTCCCCAAAAATGGCGGCCATTTTGAATTTTCGAATTTTTGCCAAAAATGGCAAAAGACAAATTTGCTTCTATGTCCTTAACCGTGCGAGATGGAGCGATTTCGGCAAAATTTTCGACGCACAGGGTATCTAAGGAATGCAATCTTTGCAATTTTCAAAAAATTTTCCCCTCCCCAAAAATGGCGGCCATTTTGAATTTTCGAATTTTTGCCAAAAATGGCAAAACACAAATTTGCTTCTATCTCCTTAACCGTGCGAGATAGAGCGATTTCGTCGAAATTTTCGACCCACAGGGTATCTAAGGAATGTAATATTTGCAATTTTCAAAAAATTTTCCCCTCCCCAAAAATGGCGGCCATTTTGAATTTTCGAATTTTTGCCAAAAATGGCAAAACACAAATTTGCTTCTATCTCCTTAACCGTGCGAGATAGAGCGATTTCGTCGAAATTTTCGACCCACAGGGTATCTGAGCATTGTACTCTTGGTAATTTTTTAAAAATTTTCCCCTCCCCAAAAATGGCGGCCATTTTGAATTTTCGAATTTTTCCCAAAAATGGCAAAACACAAATTTGCTTCTATCTCCTTAACCGTGCGAGATAGAGCGATTTCGTCGAAATTTTCAACCCACAGGGTATTTAAGGAATGCAATCTTTGCAATTTTCAAAAAAATTTTCCCTCCCCAAAAATGGCGGCCATTTTGAATTTTCGAAGTTTTGCCAAAAATGGCAAAACACAAATTTCCTTCTATCTCCTTAACCATGCGAGATAGAGCGATTTCGTCAAAATTTTCGACCCACAGGTATTTGAGCATTGTATTCTTGGCAATTTAAAAAAAAAATTCCCCTCCCCTAAATGGCGGCCATTTTGAATTTTCAAATTTTTGCCAAAAATGGCAAAACACAAATTTGCTTCTATCTCCTTAACCATGCGAGATAGAGCGATTTCGTCGAAATTTTCAACCCACAGGGTATCTAAGGAATGTAATCTTTGCAATTTTCAAAAAATTTTCCCCTCCCCAAAAATGGCAGCCATTTTGAATTTTCGAATTTTTGCCCAAAATGGAAAAACACAAACTGGCCTTAACCGTGCAAAATAGAGTTATTTTGTTGAAATTTTCGACCAATAGGGTATCTAAGAAATGTACTCTTGGCAATTTTCAAAAAAATTTCCTTTTCCCAATAATGGCGGCCATTTTCAATTTTCAAATTTTTGCCAAAAATAGAAAAACAGGAATTTCCTTCTATCTTCTTAACCGTGCAAGATAGAGTGATTTCGTCAAAATTTTCAACCCAACCAATGCAAAAAGGCATGAAGCTGAAATAATTTACATCTACACTAACAAATGTTTAAGCATCATTGATATATTTTACAAATGAAACAGGGTCTTGTAAGACTACTGTACAATTTGGGCAAAAGGTTCATGGGTGGACATTACACATGATAATGTGTGTTCTTCTATGCTATCCTGTTTCTATTCGCATCTACTATCAACAGGGCGGCCTATTTCTAGTTTTATAAATGTTTTGATTTTAGTCAGTTTATTTTTCAGGTAAAAAACACGCCTACATCATTTTTGAGTGTGATCGTGGAATGACTGACAATGGTCATCCTGAAATTTTTGTGGTATGTACTTTTATTGCGTTATTACTTAATACTGCTTTCATAACGGACAATTTGCTATACTGGTTAGCGCAGACTGGCCCACCAATTGTCAGAAAAAGACATCCTGTGATTCCAGCATCAGGACCGGCCTAGTTCTGTGCATTCACTAGGTGGCGCATGGTACTTTCTTCCTATCTAGACAGCGGGACGTCATGGCATCTTTTTCATTTGGCGCCTGTTCTGTGCAGATGTGTTTTCGACAAGCTCACGAAGTTTTAAGAAAAGTGTGGATTATTACTAATTTGAACCATATTTTTATCTGATAGGTACATATTAAATTTTATAAAAATTCCAATTGCAATAAAATTAACCAAATTTACCAAAGACTTTCTTAAAGTCTATTTATCCTTCAAGTATCTGTGTATGCTATAAAAGACCCATATGAAGTCATGTATGACCTGGTTTACATACCAGTTAAGACATGCATTTAGGAGTTGTTAGAAAACAATTTGCCATATTTGAAAGGTGAAAAATGAAAAGGGATATTATGCCGAGTATAAATGTATAAAAAATTTATTACACAGTGTGTATCAAATTATTTTGACTGGGAACATGTTTCAACCTGTTTGCTGTCACGTCAATCAGCCTACATTTTCTTACAATCTTGCCGAGTGAGATTGTTTCAACTTCCACAGCCTTTGCATAATGTAGTTTATGTGGAAGCACTCATTATTTACTTTCCGTCACATCTGCACCATATGCCTAGCCTTGCTAAATGCTTTCTTTGTAATAAGTGAAAACTTTTAGTTCACCTAATAAAACCTTATAAATTGTACCCATACATATAATAAGCTTTATATATGGTACTCTTACATATTTTGGATTTTACACCAGCATACTGCTAACACAGATAAGCTTTTATTTGTTAACTCATAGCTAGTTATTTAAATGATCCTTTCAGATAACTACATTGTGATAATTTGTAATAACTATAGCCATTCTATACCTGCCTTGTGTCAGTACTTAAGGATTAATTACCATGTTTCCTCACAAATAACATACTTAATTGTTGTATCCGCGGACGAAAGTTTGGGATACTTGGGATTCAGTACGGTCACACCTCCACAGAGATATCCTTTCTGATGCAATAACTTAAAAAATATTTTAGTTAGACCTTTCAAAATTTGGTATGTGGGTATATATGGGCAATGCCACAAACGCTATTGTTTTGTGACCTTGACCTTCAATTTTAAGGTCACTGGTTGATTCTTAAAGGTCAGATTTTGGCCATTTTTTTCACATTTTGGCCCAGTTCTCGTATACAGAAAGTTAGATCATCCTATAACTGCTATATGTAATACATATATGTCCTCTGTAAGCATTCAGAAGCTGACCTTGAAGCTCTTCATTGAAGGTCATCCACAGACCACCAAAGTACCTCACCAATGCCATTTTTGGCCATTTTGGAGATATTTTCACACTTAATGCTGACTGTATTGCATGCAACTATTGAAAATGGCTTTGGAGGTTGAGTACATGATGGAGTACCAGCATCCAGTTTGTTGACCTTGACTATTGTTTTCAAGGTCACCTTAGGCCTGCTAAAGTGACTCAAAATGGTACCTTAAACTGTGAGGCCATATACCTCCTTTATTATTGGCTGTTACTGCTCTAACAAAAAAAATATTGTAGCTAGCCTTCTCAATTTTGCAGGATATATTCATAACCATAAAATTTTGCCTGTTAATATTTTTGGCCTCATTTTGAAAAACAAGATGGCCGCCAGGGACGTTTATTCGACTTAAAGCAAGGACTTTTGTTGGCCCTCTACAGCAAAGGGTAGGTAGACATCTCAAATTAGCAGAATATGTGCCGCATTACAAAATCTTAACTGGAAATATTTTTGGCCTCATTTTGAAAAACAAGATGGCCACCACGGGTATTTTTTTGTCAGTCATTAAAAGTGCTTATATCTCCCTTATTATTGGTCCTAGAGGTTTGGGATGATAAACCAACCTATAGAAACTCCTGGGCTGGGAATCTTTTGGTGTGGTCGGATTTGACTTTGGGCCCCTCCTGCAAGGTCAAACGAGGATAGCCAAACCTAAAATTGCGTATAACTCGCTTATTATTGTTCCTAGAAATTGGCAATGTGAAACCAATTTATAGTAAATCGTGGGCCAAGAATCTTTTGATATGGTCAGGTTTGACCTTTGGCCCCTCCTTCAAGGTCAAACGAGGATAGCCAAACTTAAAAGTGCTTATAACTCACTTGTTATTGGTCGTACAGGTTTGGGATGTTAAACCAACTTATGGGAAGTCATGGGCTGGGAATCTTCTGGTGTGGTCAGATTTGACCTTGGAACCCTCCTTCAAGGTCAAACGAGGATGGCCAAACTTAAAAGTGCTTATAACTCACTTATTATTGGTCCTAGATGTTTGGAAGGGTAAACCAACCTATAGGAAATCATGGGCTTGGAATCTTTTGGTGTGGTCAGATTTGACCTTGGACCTCTCCTTCAAGGTCAAACGAGGATAGCCAAACTTAAAAGTGCTTATAACTCGCTTATTATTGGTCCTAGAGGTTTGGAATGGCAAACCAACCTATAGGAAATCATGGGCTAAGAATCTTTTGGTGTGGTCAGATTTGACCTTGGACCCTTCCTTCAAGGTCAAATGAGGATAGCCAAACTTAAAAGTGCTTATAACTCACTTATTATTGGTCGTACAGGTTTGGGATGCTAAACTAACTTATAGGAAATTATGGGCTGGGAATTTTTAGTGTGGTCAGATTTGACCTTGGACCCCTCCTTCAAGGTCAAATGAGGATAGCCAGACTTAAAAGTGCTCATAACTCGCTTATTATTGGTCGTACAGGTTTGGGATGCTGAACCAACTTATAGGAAATTATGGGCCGGGAATCTTTTTATGTGGTCAGATTTGACCTTGGGCCCCTCCTTCAAGGTCAAACAAGGATATCCAAACGTAAAAGTGCTTATATCTCGCTTGTTATTGGTCCTAGAGGTTTGTGATATGGAATCATCCGATAGGAAATCATGCGCTAGGAATCTTTTGATGTGATCAGATTTGAGCTTTGGCCCCTCTTTCAAGGTCAAATGAAGATAGCCAAAGTTAAAAGTGCTTATAACTCACTTATTCTTGTTCCTAGAGGTTTGCAATGTCACACCAACCTATTGGAAATCATGGGCTAAGAATCTTTTGATGTGGTCAGATTGTACCTTGGGCTCCTCCTTCAAGGTTAAGTGATGTTTGATTCACTTTGGTGAGTTTTCTTTCTGGTGGATACAATTTGCATCGGTTCTCCAATGCGCCACGTCTAGTTACATTTGTATCTTTCATTAAGCAAACATTTTGTTTACTTATTTTCAATACAACTTGCTCCCGTAAACACTTAGGCCCCCTCCCCACAGGTGTATATTTGTGTCAACCATAATATTCTGTATGTCACGCTTCAACCATGTCCCGTCCGGGGATACACTGCGTCAAGATGCAATGTCTAGTTTTATTACTCCACAGCCCTTAAGGGCTGTCGGGGTATTGTTTTCATCCATGGTGTCCGGATGGGCGGGCGGGTGGGGAAAGTTTGTCCAGCCTGTATATCAGAAACTGTACGGTGTAGGAAGTTGATACTTGGTAGGGACATTGGTTAGGGGGTGTAGGTGTGCAACATCATGGTGTGACCTTGATTTGACCCTTGACCTTGCTGCAGTGACCTTGAGTTTGAAAATCTTGTCCGGGCTATATCTTTAAAACTGTAAGGTGTAGGAAGTTGATACTTGGTAGGGACATTGGTTAGGGGGTGTAGGTGTGCATCATCATGGTGTGACCTTGATTTGACCTTTGACCTTGCCGTAGTGACCTTGACATATAAAATCTTCTCCGGGCTAGATCTCGGAAACTGTAAGGTGTAAGAAGTTGATAATTGGTAAGGACATTGGTTAGGGGGTGTAGGAGTGCAACGTCATGGTGTGACCTTGATTTGACCTTGCCGTAGTAACCTTGACCTATAAAATCTTGTCCGGCCTATATCTTAGAAACCGTAAGGTGTAGGAAGTTGATATTTGGTAGGGACATTGGTTAGTGGGTGTAGGTGTGCAATGTCATAATGTGACCTTGATTTGACCTTTGACCTTGCCATAGTGACCTTGACCTATAAAATCTTGTCCGGGCTATATCTCGGAAACTGTAAGGTGTAGGAAGTTGATACTTGGTAGGGATATTGGTTAGGGGTTGTAGGTGTGCAACGTCATGATGTGACCTTGATTTGACTTTTGACCTTGCCGTAGTGACCTTGACCTATAAAATCTTGTCTGGGCTATACCTCAGAAAACGTAAGGTGTAGGAAGTTGATACTTTGTAGGGACATTGGTTGGGGGTTGTAGTTGTGCAATATCATGGTGTAACCTTGATTTGACCTTTGACCTTGCCGTAGTGACCTTGACCTTTAAAATTTGTCCAGGCAATATCTCTGAAACTGTAAAGTGTAGGAAGTTGATAGTTGGTAGGGACATTGCTTAGGGGTTGTAGCTGTGCATCATAGTTTTTAGTTTATTGATTAATGCTGTCATCTTGCTATTGAATTGTCTTGTTTTAATACTTTATCTTTACATACATTTTGTTTGTCTTAGATGTTATTTTCTCTACTTAAACATCATTTGGACCTTAATATAACTGACACTGCTCTAAAAGTATCCCGATATTTGTACTGTTTCACTACTTCTATATCTCATGGTGTTGAAAACAATTTCCCCAGGCTGTCGGGTACGGGCATCTCTGATGAAACTTTTTCTTTCTGAAATTATTTACAGAATTCCGACTGCTCTGCAGTATTTATGTGGAAAACACCTGTGGTCTGTCCCAATCTGATAATGAATTGTGTGACTTCAAGAGAAGATGAAACCTACGATCTGCGTTTACTTTCAAGGCCAGAGGATAGCTGGATTTTTGCCGGTCCAAATGGAGATATGTAGGTGCCAAGTATTGTGCATTTTACTTTAAACATATGTTCTCTGATGAAACTCTTTTGATAACTTTTGAGTAAGCAGAACTGCTCTGTAGTTACCTGAACCAGAAGGTTATGTTTTTGGCTGTGTTTGTTTGTATTTCTGTTAGTTTATTTGTCTAAGTTCATGATAACATCAAAAGTAATGAGCTGATCTTTTTGAAATCTTTTATATTGGCCTAACCAAAGGAAGAAGTGATTATCTTTAGGGACAGATACGGATCATATTTTGGATTTTAAAAAGTCCCTTGGCTCTGCCAGAATATTTTCTAGTGCCACAGTTGAGACATTTGTCTCCTGTGATAAGCTGCACAGATTGCTGCAAGTGACTACTGTGTGTACTTTTATCTAACTGGGCTGTCTCCAGTGGTAGCTATATTTCAGTTAGAAAAGCATTTTATTGTACTCCAATTCTTGGCCCCAGAGCCACCTATATAAGCCCAAGAAGAAAGCATATAAAACAGAAAAATTTTGAAACACAGGCTGAAAAATGCAACCATATCTGCACGATTTAAGACATACATAAGTACTGCACTTCTGTAGTGGCAATGGTAATGACCTTTGTGCAGCTAAGTCAGGGTTAGCCCCCACCCCACACTCCCTTTGAGGTGGGCCAGTCATGTGAATTCATCTTCCAGTGGGGAAGTAAAAAATTCCCCAGAGGAAAAGTCCAACAGGAAGACCCAAAACAGACTCTGGGTAAGAGGCCTGAAATTCCAGGATTCCCCCAAGCGGGGGACAAAAAGTTACGAGAAATATCACCAGAGAGTGTTCCCGGCCCAATACTAAATAGAGATATTGACATGTCCCATATCCCTTCACAATACGCTCAGGATACAAACACATTCAGATGGTGCCACGAGTGGGAGCAAACTTTTAACACCTCAGTCTGCCTGAGGGAAAGTTGGTAAGGAGGTGTAGGTGTGCAACGTCATGGTGTGACCATGATTTGGCCTTTGACCTTGTCATAGTAACCAGTAAAATCTTGTCCGGGCTATATCTCGGAAACCACAAGATGTAGGAAGTTGATACTTGGTAGGGACATTGCCTGTGAGTTGTAAGTGTGCAACATCATGGTGTGACATTGATTTGACCTTTGACCTTGCTGTAGTGTCCTTGACCTATAAAATGTTGTCCGAGCTATATATCAGAAACTCTAAGGTGTAGGAAGTTGATTCTTGGTAGGGACATTGGTCGGCGGTTGTAGGTGTGGAATGTCAAGATACAGAACCGGTTCAACCAGGGGTTCATCTATGAAACCCAAATAGTACTTCAGGGACTCCAAACCAGGATAATTCATTGCCTCTGATGAGACTTTTCAAAAATATGTTATATAGAAAGTCGAAATATAATTACCCACTAGTGAATTATATCAGGCAACAACATTTTATTGAGCCTAGTCTGTCTATAAGCAGGAAGTATATTTATTGTAGTTTTTACTATGAGTGCACCTTTTACAATGTAACCAATAAGGTACTAGGCATGACATAAAACAGTAAATAAAGAATTAAATAATAAACTAACAGTGTATTTATATTTTCTTGGCAGATTTCACTTAAATCTTTGTCAGAAAGTCCATGGCTATCCACAGTGTCAGAAAGATGCCGTGGTGTGCAAAACATCAAGCGATTCCAGCAAAGGGTATTCATTGGGTTCACTGTTATCTCAAGAGATTACCACCACAGGTAGCCTTCCTCATCTCACAAATGATAAGACTGAATTTTCTCAGAAAAAAAAAAACGTCTTCTGAGAAACTTTTTTGCTTGAAAAAAAAATTTCAAAGGATAAGAATTTTAATTGTCAGACATACTGATGATAAATTTGGATAGAGTAAGAAATCTAAAATTCGCCACATATCTGAAATTCGCCACAGGTGAAAATACTAATAAAATAAATGAATTGTGGTGAGATTTGTTGACTGTATAGTAAGTTAAGGCTTTTTGAACTGAAAAATACCAATTTTTAGACAAAAACATCATTTTCTTCATAAAATTAACTAAGGTTTTAGAGGTGGCCAATTTTAGATTCCTGGCGAATTTTAGATTTCTTACTCTACAATTATTGTATCGAAAAAGGGCTGACAGCAATAAAATATTTGACAAACTGTAGGTATTTTTTTTTCCAGAAAAACTAGATTTAAACTACACTTTAATGGTAATTTTGAAAATAAAGACTTATTTATTTATTAATTTTTCTTAATTTAAGATTTTTTTGTGAGTAAAAGATCAAATACTGACAAATAAGACATTTGAATCAGTGTGGAAAATGATACTTTAATTTCAGGTTAATTAAACTGAGGAAAGTATATCGATCACTATTGAAATATTGACCTATAATCTCTGCATATTAAGATACTATGGGAACATGGAGAGTCTGTACGTTAACTGATGTAGCACTTTCACTATGTGACTTTTGTTGTTTGTTGAAAATTTAATTTCAATTGGCCTGTTCTTTTCATAGACCCGCTAAAATTTACCCATTCTTGCTGTTATTACTTCACAAATTAATATGTACTGATATAAGATTGTCTGTGCTTTGTGATTTACAATGTATAATCTTGACAAATTGGTATGCTTACCGGTGCTTCGTGATTATAGTACAGAAAATACAATCAGTTAAACCTGACATGCAATCCAAATTAATACATCTTGAATATTTATAATTTTAGGTGATGGAATATATGTTCGTTACAATGGAGGTTCCAAAGATGCTTGTAATAATGGAAAACCAGCCAGCGTGGAAATTCATTTGCAATGTGGACACACACTTGGAAGGCCTGTGTTTTTGGATTCGTGAGTTGCACATAATTTTAATAAATCTGTATGACAACTTATCCCCACCAAAAGACAAACGCCATGCAATATCGGGCAGAAAAATAAGGAAATCTTGTATGAAAGATTCAGCCTTGTAAAAAACTGGTTACCACCACAGTGAAACAGATATACTTTAAAAAAAAACCTAATTAAAGGTATATAGGCTTTTGACATGAAAAAGAACAAAACATTGTTATGAATATATAAATATTCTTTGTTTTGTAGCAATCCGACTGAGTGTAGCTTTAGATTCCTTTGGAACACACATGCAGCATGTGCAGAAAAAAGGTAGAAATTTAATTTTAACAGCTTTATTCAGTCTTTTTGCACATTTTTTTTAAACATAGAATTTATATTCTATGCAATTTTGTTTTCAGCCATATCGTCCAACAGGGTGGGCTTGTGGGTGACTTGAAAAATCTTATCCGGGCTGTATTTTGTAAACTGTGAGGTGTAGGAAGTTGATACTTTATAGGGACATTGGTTGGGGGATTTAGGTGAGGTATGAGTGTGACCTTCATATGACATTTGACTGTGTTGTAGCGGTCCTGACTTTTAAAATATTGTCCTGGCTATATCTTAGAAACTGTAAAGTGTAGGAAGTTTATACTTGGTAGGGATAATGGTGGGGAGATGTAGATGTGCAGTGTGATTGTATTGTCTTGATATGACCTTAACCTTTAAAAATTGTCAGGGCCATATCTGGGAAACTGTAAAGTGTAAGAAGTCGACCTTTAATTTTGCAGCAGTAACTTATTTCTTAAATCTTTTCCGGACTATATCTGTGAAATCATAAGGTACAGGAAGTTGATATTTGGCAGGGACATTAGTTGGTGGTTGTAGATATGCAGCAGGATAGTGTGACTTTGATTGGATGTTGCTGTAGTGACTTTGGCCCTTAAAATCTTGTCTCTGCTATGTCTCAGAGACTGCAAGGTGCAGGAAGTTGATACTTGGTAGGGTTATTGGTTGGGAGTGTAGGTGTGCATTGTCATGGTGTGGCATTGATTTGATCTTTGCCCTTGTTGTAGTGACCCTCACTGTTAAAATTTAGACCAGGTTTGTACCTTGGAAACTGTTCGGTGTAGGAAGTTAATACCTGCAGAGATATTAGTTGCGGGTGTAGGTGTGTAGTGTCATGGTGTGACCTTGATTTAATCTTTAACCTTGCCATAATGACCTTAACCTTTAAAATCTTTTGCAAGCTATATCTTGGAAATCATAATGTGCAAAAAAATTGTTACTTGGTATATATATATATATATTGCTTGTAGATGTGCAGTGGCAAAGTGTGAATGTGTAAATAACCTTTGGCCTTGGCTCTGCCAGAATGTTTTTTACTGCCATATTTGATACATATTTCACCTATCAAAAAGATATGTGGATTGCTGCAACTGATTATTGTATCCACCAGAAGCATCCGGTGGATACTTTGGTTTAGCGTTCGTTACGCCGCCGCCGCTGCGCGTAGAAAGATTTTCGGCGTTAACGCTCTAAGAGGAAAACAACAGCAGCTAGGTTCACCAAATTTGCAGGATATCTTCATTGGGGGGTAAGCTTCTCTGGGAAGGAAAATAGCCTCATTCTGAAAAACAAGATGGCCGCCACGGGCATTTCTTTGAAAATAATCTACATTTTTCTACTGGCTGTTCCTCATAGGTAGAAGGCTGAATCTCTTCATAGGTGATATGTATGACACATATACATGTCCTCTACAACCTTGCACACATTTGACCTTGAAGCTCCTAACCCAAGGTCATCCATGGAGTGCCGAAGTAACCCACATAGAGGACTTTAAAAGTGCCTATATCTCCCTTATTATTGGTCCTAGAGGTTTGCAATGTAAAGCCAACCTATAGGAAATCATGTGCTGCGAATCTTCTGATGTGGTCAGATTTGACCTTGGACCCCTCCTTCAAGGTCAAACGAGGATAGCCAAACTTAAAAGTGCTTATAAATCGCTTATTATTGGTCCTGGAGGTTTGGTATGGTAAACCAGCATATAGGAAATCATGGGCTGGGAATCTTCTGGTGTGGTCGGATTTGACCTTGGGCCCCTCCTTCAAGGTCAAACGAGGATAGGCAAAGGTAAAAGTGCCTATAACTCACTTATTATTGGTCCTAGATGTTTGGGATGGTAAACCAACATATAGAAAATCATGGGCTGGGAATCTTCTGGTGTGGTCGGATTTGACCTTGGGCCCCTCATTCAAGGTCAAATGAGGACAGCCAAACATAAAAGTGCTTATAACTCGCTTATTATTGGTCCTAGAGGTTTGGGATGGTAAACCAGCATATAGGAAATCATGGGCTGGGAATCTTCTGGTGTGGTCGGATTTGACCTTGGGCCCCTCCTTCAAGGTCAAACGAGGATAGGCAAAGGTAAAAGTGCCTATAACTCACTTATTATTGGTCCTAGATGTTTGGGATGGTAAACCAACATATAGAAAATCATGGGCTGGGAATCTTCTGGTGTGGTCGGATTTGACCTTGGGCCCCTCCTTCAAGGTCAAATGAGGACAGCCAAACTTAAAAGTGCTTATAACTCGCTTATTATTGGTGCTAGTGGTTTGGGATGGTAAACCAACCTATAGGAAATCATGGGCTGGGAATCTTCTTGTGTGGTCGGATTTGACCTTGGGCCCCTCGTTCAAGGTCAAATGAGGACAGCCAAACTTAAAAGTGCTTATAACTCACTTATTATTGGTCCTAGAGGTTTGGGATGGTAAACCAACATATAGGAAATCATGGGCTTGGAATCTTCTGGTGTGGTTGGATTTGACCTTGGGCCCCTCCTTCAAGGTCAAATGAGGACAGCCAAACTTAAAAGTGCTTATAACTCGCTTATTATTGATCCCAGTGGTTTGGGATGGTAAACCAACATACAGGAAATCATGGGCGGGGAATCTTTTGGCATGGCCGGATTTGACCTTGGGCCCCTCCTTCAAGGTCAAGTGAGGACAGCCAAACATAAAAATGCTTATAACTTACTTATTATTGGACTTAGACGTTTGGGATGGTAAACCAACATATAGGAAATCATGGGCTGGGAATCTTCTGGTGTGGTCAGATTTGACCTTGGGCCCCTCTTTCAAGGTCAAATGAGGACAGCCAAACTTAAAAGTGCTTATAACTCGCTTATTATTGGTCCTAGAGGTTTGGCATGGTAAACTAGCATATAGGAAATCATGGGCTGGGAATCTTCTGGTGTGGTAGGATTTGACCTTGGGCCCCTCCTTCAAGGTCAAACGAGGATAGCCAAAGGTAAAAGTGCCTACAACTCGCTTATTATTGGTCCTAGAGATTTGGGATGGTAAACCAACATAATATATAAAATCATGGGCTGGGAATCTACTGGTGTGGTCGGATTTGACCTTGGGCCTCTCCTTGAAGGTCAAATGAGGACAGCCAAACTTAAAAGTGCTTATAACTCGCTTATTATTGGTCCTAGATGTTTGGGATGGTAAAGCAACATATAGGAAATCATGGTCTGGGAATCTTCTGGCGTGGTCGGATTTGACCTTGGGCCCCTCCTTGAAGGTCAAATGAGGACAGCCAAACTTAAAGGTGCTTATAACTTGCTTATTATTGGTCCTAGAGGTTTTGGGGCATTGTCTTTACGGTGGATACAATTTGCATCGGTTTTCCGATGCGCTAGGTCTAGTTATATGTACATTTATCTTATTCTGCTATCACCACTGATCGCTGTACTTCAATTAATAACTAGATTGCTTGTTGCACCACAATATCAAACTCCATGCATCCACTCTTTTAGAAAACAATAGTTAAATTACAATTGGCCGCCCAGGACTTTTGATAGATGGTGTGAGTAGCCAGGTGCGTGAAATAGATTTTTGTTCTGCCTCTTTTAGTTTGGCCATCACATTGGATTAAGTTGTATTAAAATCTCTCAAAGTCTTAAGGTTTTCTCTAACAGACATTAAACTGAATGTTTTGTGTGTAATGGTTTGTTAAATTGTTTAGATAACAATATGTCAAAACCAGGTCAAGGACAAGTCAAGAAATGAAAGCATTGCTCTGCTGTTTTGGAAACGCTTAGGTATTGCCCTTCCTGTAGGGAGAGTGACAAGGATAAAGACTCATGTGTTAGTGTGTCCAGAAAAAGCATAAATATTAATGAGTAAAAGGTATCATCCTACACATCATTACAAACCCTCTATGCAAGACACTGAAAATGCACTCCTGTGTGAAGCTGGGGTTGAAGAACAATTCACAGGCTCCCAGCAAGATATAGCTGTCAATTTGCTGTTTGTGGATCCACCACCAGCACAAAACAGCATGCCTTTGTGTTCTCCAAGAGCTCCGTAATTAAAGTTGCATACCATTACCTTAAGAACTCCAGCAGAGCTCTGCTCTGTAGAGATGGAGCCTGACCAAGCTTGGATCCCAACCCAACTAAACCGGAAGTTGGATTCTGTGCAACAACAAATGATGAACGCATTCAATCAATTTGCTTCATCCCAGCAAACTGCTAATGAAGGAGGTTACCCCCTACCCACTAGATCACCAGGAAACAACCCTATGCTTTCCTTGAAAGTTTTTTGGGTTCATATCAGGCATTGCCAGGACTGAGCTCAGCCACTCAAGCAAAACAAACTACAATGCCGTGTCTCGTCTCATCTCCTTTTGGTCCTGGTACAGGAATGAAGTGAAACACCCATGAAGGTAGAAAGAGACCATGCTTAAACCATGGGACCTCTCCCTTGCTTCCTGAGTTTGTTTACTTGGACAGTTCCTCCGCTTCAGATCTGGAGACTACAAAGAAGTCTACTCAAGGCAAAGAGTAAATAGAAGTATAGGGCTTCATATATGAGCTCCTGTTTAAATTGATGATTCACAATCATCTCACTCCCAGGGCAATAAGCGTCGGGCTTGGCATTCATCCACAGAGACCTGGGGACATAAATCATCTGAGTGTCTCAGAATTCTTCCTGAAGAAGGGACAAAAACTCCTGAGACTCGTCCCCTAAGAGTAGCCACCACTCTTCTACTTTGTACACTGCCAGGTACATGAGAGAACTTGACAAAGAATGCCAGAAGGTGTCTGAAAAAACAGAGTGAATGCTAGACCCCTGACCCTTTTCCCTCTGTAGGGCGTGGATGTTTCAGATATCCTGTTTCGATATACTTGGGGTATTGACACTTTCAGGTCACTCCTGAAATTTCTGACACAAGAGCCATTTTGCCTGTTTCATAGACTAAAGGTATGGATCAGCCCATGAGGAAGAAGTGTGACCAAAGTGCCCTTCAAACTTCCTTCAAACTTCCTACCAACTAACCCACCCATCAGGTTAAATTCATGAAAGCCTCTTCGCCCACGGGAAACCCAACTTTCAAATAAAAAAACTACAGGAATTGAAATACGAGTTCTTTGAGATCTGCATCTTTCCCAAACCACAGGGCCTCCTATGGGATTGTACACCCATTCATGTGCTAAAAGAACTGGAACACCAGACCATGGCAAACATTTGCACCTTAAATTTTTCTACCACCATGAATGAGGTCATTTGAGAGTGCAACTCCCATATAGACTAATGTACATTGTCCAAAACTGAGCTAAAAAAGTCAAGTACCAAATAGAAAAGGGAGCAGATTTCCATAGGACAGTGTCAAATGCTTATGAAAGTATCCAAGAATACTGTGGTATGCCAGAGCAAGGCCCTCGAACATTTGCTGCAGATCCAACCTACACCCGAATGAACCCAGATCTAGGAAACAACAGGTACCAGGAGCTGCATAGTTGTCCCTTTTCCCCCTTCTTCTCTCTTCTAGTTGCAGCTGGTGTCTGATGATGCTTTTAAAGGCCTCACCTAAGCCGACATGTATTCAAGTAGTCAAGCAGCCACATTGTGGCTTGGCCAGAGGCTCTGACCATCCAAGATATTGAGGATGCAGAGTAGCCAGTCTTGTTCCTCAAGAGTCACACTACAGGCAATACGTCCTGCAATTAGAGGTTTTACTGGCCGGCGGAACTGCCTACATGGCAGTTTTGGTGTTTCCATATCACTACAGCCAGTGTAATCTTTGGTTATAGGCATTGGGTGAAATGCTCCTCTCCTTCAACTACCGTCTGAGGTTCAGATGCGAAGTTGTGACACAGTGTCGAATTGTCCAATACCTCCACTCACCTTATGTCGCCGTGTTACACCGAAGGATGACTGAGTCATAGCATTATATACACCGTGGACCACACCTTCAGTTACTGTATCAAAATATTCATCTTCGCATGCTCACAGTGAGACAGTCAACATTTTAAAACTCCCATAACAAGCCACACAAGAAGTTCACAGACTTCTACCTTGACATGGTCAGACAAGGAAAACAATATGTACCTGGAACCAGTGGTGACAGCTCAAAGGGTTGTGGAAACACCTTCCCATCAGCACAGACAGCCTGAGAAACAGAAGACAAGTTGTTCAGTGCGTCCAATGTACAGTAACGGTCTTACATTAAATAGTTCAGGAATCCAAGTTGCTCAAAATAAGCCTCGAGTTGGCTCTGACATTGATGAAATAGTTTAGTTTTAGGTTAGAACTAGTTGTGTGATCAGAATGCAGATCAGTTTACCAAAAATACCCCAGATATCCATAGTATGTGGTACTGTTGGCTTTATATGTAGTTAACATATATGTAGTATTTTTGATAACAAGCTTGGCAGGGTGTGTCAGTAAAACATCCCTGGACTCAGACTGTTTCTTCCAAATTAAGATAGGAGTACTAAAACAGTGTTCATTTTACTACGCGTTTCCGCGTCTTTTGTCGCTATACTGAGGCGAAAAGACGCGTACACGTTATGGTCCCGAGTCGCGGTGACGCATATATCTTGCATTATCGCCCGCATTTTCGCTGTAAATATTGGGAAAGTTAGACGAATTTTGTTTCAAAATCAAAGAAAAGGACACATATATTGTCTTTTTAACCCAATTCCTCCATGTTTCCTTGCTTCTAAATGCCTCAATTTGATTGGTCAAGCGGAAATGGCACTGTCCAATCATACTTCGTTTAACAAAAATTCAGTATTTATCAATAGAAAACACGTTTATAGTAAGTGATGTAAACTCACCAGTGGCTGTAAATTTCCACTTTTTTCATAGTTTTGTTAAATATATATAGAAATAAATATCTATTGCACAATAAGATTTTATTATCCAGTTTTTAATATTTTCACTTTTTAAAGTATAGTTTTGCATAATGCACTCTTACAAATGACTTCAAAGACAATTGTTAACAAGTATCAACAAACATTTTAAACTACTGTGGGACAAACTTTTAAAAAATTGCATCTATGTTAATAACAAATTTAAATAATAATTTAAACTTTATATGGTATGTTATTGCTTTAAAACCAGTTTTTATGTCAGCTGACTTGTCAGTCAGCTGACATTATGTCGTCACTCTGCGGCGTGGGCGTCCGCGTACGCGTCCGCGTCCGCGTGAACAACTTCTCCTCCAAAACTACAAGGCCTAGAGACGTGCTGTTTTTTTTAAAAGATACCTTATCTATCGAGGATGAAAAATTGTTCAAGGCATGCAAATCTGTCTGTTTGTCTGTTTGCTAGAGACATTACAAGGGGGGTACCCCCACCAAAAGTGTGAAAATTTCAACACTTAATCACAATTTTCTCAGTGACTATTGCAGGGATTTCTCTCATATCTTGCATATATGTACTAGGCCAGAGGTAGATTCTCTTGTGTGAGTATGAGACCTGGATCTGTCTTACTTTTTTTTTAATAAATTTTTTTAATAATTTTTAATGCATTAAAATTCATGAAATCATGCACAAAATCATTTATAACTTGAAAACTATTGCATCTAGAGCATTTTGTTAAAATATGTTATTCAGCTACTTTTTTCATAGCTACAATATGGTGAGTAAGTTGGGTGCCTGTCTCAATAGCTAAGTGAGTAATAGCTACTTTTGGGCTTTTCAGTAACTTCCATCATGAGTAGAATCACTTGTAACTTAAAAACTATTGCATTTAGAGAATTTCGTATAAATATGTTATTCAGCTACTTTTGGGTCAGCTATAACATAGTAAAATTTCAGACCTGTAGCTCATGGCATAGCTGAGTAATAGCTACTTTTAGGTTATCACTGTTGAGTAAATCGCTTATAACTTGAAAACTATTGCATTTAGAGAATTTCGTATAAATATGTTATTCAGCTACTTTTGGGTCAGCTATAACATAGTAAAATTTCAGACCTGTAGCTCATGGCATAGCTGAGTAATAGCTACTTTTAGGTTATCACTGTTGAGTAAATCGCTTATAACTTGAAAACTATTGCATTTAGAGAATTTCGTATAAATATGTTATTCAGCTACTTTTGGGTCAGCTATAACATAGTAAAATTTCAGACCTGTAGCTCATGGCATAGCTGAGTAATAGCTACTTTTAGGTTATCACTGTTGAGTAAATTGCTTATAACTTGGAAATTATTGCATTTAGAGTATTTTGTTTCAATAAGTTATTCACCTATTTTGGGATCAGCTATAACATAGTGAAGTTTCAGATCTGTGGCTCATTGCATAGCTGAGTAATAGCTACTTTGAAGTTCTCACTATTGAGTAAATCGGTTGTAATTGGAAAACTATTGCATTTAGAGAATTTCGTATAAATATGTTATTCAGCTACTTTTGGGTCAGCTATAACATAGTAAAATTTCAGACCTGTAGCTCATGGCATAGCTGAGTAATAGCTACTTTTAGGTCATCACTATTGAGTAAATCAGTTGTAACTTGAAAACTATTGCATTTACAGTATTTTGCTTAAATATGTTGTTCACCTACTTTTGGGTCAGCTATAACATAGTAAAATTTCAGACCTGTAGCTCATTGCATAGCTGAGTAATAACTACTTTGAGGTTCTCACTATTGAGTAAATCAGTTGTAATTGCAAAACTATTGTATTTAGAGAATTTAGTATAAATATGTTATTCAGCTACTTTTGGCTCAGCTATAACATAGTAAAATTTCAGACCTGTAGCTCATGGCATAGCTGAGTAATAGCTACTTTTAGGTCATCACTATTGAGTAAATCAGTTGTAACTTGAAAACTATTGCATTTACAGTATTTTGCTTAAATATGTTGTTCACCTACTTTTGGGTCAGCTATAACATAGTAAAATTTCAGACCTGTAGCTCATGGCATAGCTGAGTAATAGCTACTTTTAGGTTATCACTGTTGAGTAAATTGCTTATAACTTGGAAATTATTGCATTTAGAGTATTTTGTTTCAATAAGTTATTCACCTATTTTGGGATCAGCTATAACATAGTGGAGTTTCAGATCTGTGGCTCCTTGCATAGCTGAGTAATAGCTACTTTGAAGTTCTCACTATTGAGTAAATCAGTTGTAATTGGAAAACTATTGCATTTAGAGAATTTCGTATAAATATGTTATTCAGCTACTTTTGGGTCAGCTATAACATAGTAAAATTTCAGACCTGTAGCTCATGGCATAGCTGAGTAATAGCTACTTTTAGGTCATCACTATTGAGTAAATCAGTTGTAACTTGAAAACTATTGCATTTACAGTATTTTGCTTAAATATGTTGTTCACCTACTTTTGGGTCAGCTATAACATAGTAAAATTTCAGACCTGTAGCTCATTGCATAGCTGAGTAATAACTACTTTGAGGTTCTCACTATTGAGTAAATCAGTTGTAATTTCAAAACTATTGCATTTAGAGAATTTAGTATAAATATGTTATTCAGCTACTTTTGGGTCAGCTATAACATAGTAAAATTTCAGACCTGTAGCTCATGGCATAGCTGAGTAATAGCTACTTTTAGGTTATCACTGTTGAGTAAATCGCTTATAACTTGGAAATTATTGCATTTAGAGTATTTTGTTTCAATATGTTATTCACCTATTTTGAGGTCAGCTATAACATAGTGAAGTTCCAGACCTGTGACTCATTGCATAGCTGAGTAATAGCTACTTTGAAGTTCTCAATGTTGAGTAAATCACTTGTAATTTGAAAAGTATTGCATTTAGAGAATTTAGTATAAATATGTTATTCAGCTACTTTTGGGTCAGCTATAACATAGTAAAATTTCAGACCTGTAGCTCATGGCATAGCTGAGTAATAGCTACTTTTAGGTTATCACTGTTGAGTAAATCACTTATAACTTGAAAACTATTGCATTTAGAGTATTTTGTTGCAATATGTTATTCACCTATTTTGGGGTCAGCTATAACATAGTGAAGTTCCAGACCTGTGGCTCATTGCATAGCTGAGTAATAGCTACTTTGAAGTTCTCACTGTTGAGTAAATCAGTTGTAATTGGAAACTATTGCCTTTACAGAAATTTGTGCAAATATGTTATTCAGCTACTTTTGGTCAGCTATAACATAGTGAAATTACAGACCTGTAGCTCATGGCACAACTGAGCAATAGCTATTCTCAGGCACTGACTGTTGAGTAAATCAGCTATAACTTGAAAAATATTGCATTTGGAGTATTTTGTTAAAATACATTGTTCACCTACTTTGGGGTTAGCTATAACATAGTGAAATTACAGACCTATAGCTCATGGCATAGTGGAGCAATAGCTATTTTCAGGTTCTCACTATTGAGTAAATCAGTTGTAACTTGAAAACTATTGCATTTACAGTATTTTGCTTAAGTATGTTGTTCACCTACTTTTAGGTCAGCTATAACAGTGCAAAAATTCAGACATGTAGCTCATTGCATAGCTGAGTAATAGTTACTTTGAGGTTCTCACTCTTGAGTAAATCAGTTGTAACTTGAAAATTATTACATTTAGAGTATTTTGTTTAAATATGTTATTCACATAATTTTTGGTCAGCTATAACATAGTGAAATTGCAGACCTCTATGTCATGGCATAGCTGAGCAATAGCTTCTTTCAGGTTCTCACTGTTGAGTAAATCATTGTATCCAACCTGTAGGAAATCATGGGCTGGGAATCTATTAATATGGTCCGATTTGACCTTGGAACCCTCCTTCAAGGTCAAATGAGGATAGCCAAACATAAAAGTGCTTATAACTCGCTTATTATTGGTCCTAGAGGTTGGAATGAAAACCAACCTATAGAAAATCTTGAGCTGGGAATTTTTTGGTGTGGTCGGATTTGACCTTGGACCCCTCCTTCAAGGTCAAATGAGGATAGCCAAACTTAAAAGTGCTTATAACTCACTTATTATTGGTCCTAGAGGTTTCGAATGGAAAACCAACCTATAGAAAATCATGGGCTGGGAATCTTTTGGTGTGGTCGGATTTGACCTTAGACCCCTCCTTCCAGGTCAAACGAAGATAGCCAAACTTAAAGTGCAACTCGCGTATTATTGGTCTTGGAGGTTTGGGATGGTAAACCAACATATAGGAAATCATGGGCTGGGATTCTTTTGGTGTGGTCAGATTTGACCTGGGACCCCTCCTTCAAGGTCAATTGAGGATAGCCAAACTTACAATTGCTTAGAACTCGCTTATTATTGGTCCTACAAGTTTGGGATGGTAAACAAGCTACAGGAAATCATGGGCTGGGAATTTTTTTGTGTGGTCGGATTTGACCTTGGACCCCCTCCTTCAAGGTCAAACAAGGATAGCCAAACTTAAAAAGTGCCTATGACTCACTTATTATTGGTCCGAGAGGTTTGGGATGGTAAACGAGAGGTTTGGGATGGTAAACCATCCTAAATTCTTTGGCTGGGAATCTTTTGGTATGGTCAGATTTGACCTTTGCACCCCTTCTTCATGGTCGAACGAGGATATTGCATTTATAGTATTTCTTTAAATATTTTTAACCTACTTTTTACACTTAAACAATTACCTTGTTACTTTATTTCATAATACCATTTGCAGGGCACAACTTTTTTGTCCTTTTCTTCTGTCAGCTTCGGAATATCTTTCGAACATGCTGTTCAGTTACCATTTACTGTATTTCTGTACAGCCCTTTCCCTGATAATTATGCTTTCCTCTCATTATCACCATCACAAATCAAAAACATTCAGTCAGCTGACACAGTGCCCGTTCACGGGCACTCTCCTCTTGTTTTGTTTTTTTTTCAAAAAGTGGCAAATTTATATCCATTTACATAAATAAATGTCCGGAGTTTTTTTGTATGAAATAAAAACAACTCCCTGAGTGAACCTATGTCAAGATGAGTTAATTTTTTTTTCTAGTTTTAGATAGTGCAGGGTTGGACCATATTTATTGAAACAAAAAAAAAAAAAATGAAAAAAAAAAATCAGTAAAAAATACTTTAATTATTGCAAATCATGTACATCATAGGAAATCTTGTACATCATGTGGACTAAAAATATGTCTTGAATTGAAATAAAGTTTTTTTCACAGTAAGTAGAGTTGAATTTGATTTAGTATTGCAAATTCATTTAGAAGATAGACTAATAGTACTTTTTTTCTCCTATTTAAGTCAATTTGCTCAACTGTAAGGTTAATTTTGGTCATTTGACTCATTGCATTTAGTAAATGTCTCACCAAAATTTAGTAAAGGAGTCATTTGACTCAAGTAGCTCCAACTGTAGAATGAACACTGCTAAAAATAATAATCAAAATAAAAAAAGAATTTATATTGCCAATCAAATCCACAGTCTCAGCTGTAATCCCTCCTCGTAAATGGTTAGAGTCGGCATTGAGTCCCAATGGATAAGACATTGTAGTGCAATAAAATTGAAAATTTGAATTGAATGTATATTTTATAAGCTGCAGTCTTACCCTTTGGGACTCAGGTGAGCACCACACAGCAATCCCACATAGCTTGTGTACAAACGAATTAGAGGCAGAACAACCTATCTTAAAAACCTGGCTGCTTATGCCATTTATCCCAAGTCCCTGAATGGCTGGGAGTTATATAGTGTCTTTTTCCTGATGTTTGGGAGGTGAACCCCCAAATAACATTGACTCCAAAAGGGGAAGATTGTGGCTTATAGAAAAAGCTACACTCAGTATTAAAATGTTCAAATTGATAAATTTTACAGGTTTATAACATTTAGTTTTCAAATTAATGCTGTCCTCTTGCTAATAAATTGTTATGTTTAGATACTTTGTCTTTACATACATTTTTTCTTTCTTAAGAGTTTTTTCTCCTTTACAATTTTAATTACTATTTTTCAAATGAAACGTTTTTCTCCTTTACAATTTTATTTACTATTTTACTGTTTTCGTATCTGCATATACAATGTATATTGATTTTATAAACTTATGCATTTGTTAGTAAACTCCAGTATTATTGTTACAGAACATATATACCAGCCTAGGGTTGTCAACAAACTTACAAAGGTTTCAAAGAAAAATATAAAACTTTCACATTTATATTCTCAAGAGTGTCACCAAGATATCAGAAATCCACTATATTAAAGTTAAATTTACCGATATTCTGATGTTTCACCAGTGGGAACTTATACTTTACTTTTAGATAAATTTAGCTAATATTCAATAATTTGCCTCCTGACTGATCTTAGTTAACACACAAGAGTCAAATGGTAAAAGTTGTACAATTTATCTTTTCACTTGTAATGATCAAGAGACAGATAGTAGTGATCATGGTCAGCCGTTTCATTTTTTTAAGCGCGAGCTCTAACGAGCTCTCACTTTTTTTTTGTCTCCGGACTTTCATGAAATCGGGCGCAGCATGATGAATATCTCTCTGGTCACTGAAGTTAAGCAGCAATGGGCTATGTTAGTACAGGGATAGGTGACCATTTCACTGCACTACTCGTGTCTCTGATGGCTTTGCAGCTCGCGCTAGTACGCCAAAACTCCTTTCGGCCTTGTTTCAACCTATTTAAAGACCTTAAGAAGCTAATATTTTTGTCTCCATTTATTACCACAAATCTTTTCCATTGTAAGTCACTTACAGTGATATTTAAAGTGCTAAAACTTAACTTTAGGGTGTTACAACTTATGCTCTACAGTTTTCTGAGAAAATGAAGCCAAGCATTGATGTCCCAGAGAAGATTAGTGGTACGAATCCACTGGTTAATGTTCTCCCTATCCCAAGAGTAATGAGGGCTGTGCTAAAACTTAACTTTATAACTGATAACAGTCACAAGACTTATATATTTGCCTTTCTTGATATATAGCTAAATATCAATGTAGTTTTGTGCAGTTTTTAATTTAATAAATTGATACATTCGTTATAGCTTCTTATTTTGTTAATGGGAGTGTTTTCATTTAACACTGAATGTGGGCAAGTTTTGAAACCAAAAATCGAACTGATTTTTCAAATACATCTTCCTGGAAAGTCTTTTATGATTTAAGTACCAACAAGGCAACAATGTGGCCTAATACTGTTAGGTGAGAATAAACGATTGTGGCTCAATCATTTTTTTTTGTGTGCGTGCATGTGTGTGAAGTACAGGTATAATAGGAAAACTTCCCGAATGACATATACAGACAAAATATATCACGAATGAAGATAACAATATTATACGAGTGCGTAGCACGAGTATTATATTGTTAATCTTCATGAGTGATATATTTTGTCTGTATATGTCTGATGAGGGATGTTTTACTTTTATTATCCACCATTTTGTGCGATTTATGGGTCAAATAATATGAATATTTAATGAGAAAACGTGAAACAGACTGTCAAAAAGAATGAGCAACACTGAATATAAAACTTCAATCTTTACCTTGCAATATCTCAGTCATTTCTGCATGGATTTTTATGCAACATACATGAGCAGAAGCGCTAGAATAACACCTTTCTAATGATATATTATACATATTTGTAAGTTACATACTTTCCGAGATATTGTTTAAAAACCGGAAGCTAATCAAACTCAATATCCATAGTACCGGGGCGCCGGTGTATACAAAAAAAATACATCCCGGTCTGTATTTCCCCGTATTTAGGGCAAATACGTCGCGTGGTGGATAATAAAAGATATGTGATGCTGATCACTGATTGCTTGTTTTTGTGTTTCAGGTATCAAGTCTCATTGATAGATGGAATTCTGACAGAACCATTTACTGGAACTCAGATCTCTCTGGAAGAAATACAAGGCTCAAGGTCAGGATTGTGTCTTCATTTTCCTTAGGCATTTAATATCAAATCATTTACATTTTTTGACATACAGTTTATAACAGGTTATGTTCTTGGGTACAACCATTTGTTTGTCTGACATGTGTATCTGTTTTCTTGTTAGCTCAGAAATAATGAATTGATGTTGTTGAAATTTTTTATGAGGGTAGGGCTTTGCCAAAAGAAATTTTGAAAAAGATCTGGATCATATTTTGGATATCATTGTACAAATTTCCAATTGACATGTTTTTAACTCTTGTTTTATTTGGATAAATGTACTGACAAATTCCCTGACCATTACAATAAGGGTGAGCAATCCAACTTGCTGGAAAGTGAGGGTGATTGTTTAATTACAATATCTGTTAAAAGCCAGTATGGCACTATACCGGAAGAAAGCCCTATCTTAGTATATTATGGTGTAATTTTTCCTCTGCAGTGATTGCCTTTGTTAGATTCAGGTTAAGTTTACAGACACCCACTTTTACTCAGAAAAAAACAAAACAAATATGCATTGTTATTTACTTTTCTTTTTGTCTAATTTTTCATCTAAAAGGCTCAAGTATGTCTATTTAAAGACATTTGAAGGAAAAATCAAAGAAAATCTTTATTAAATTGGGTAAAATAGACCTACCATATCCTAACTAAATTTAAATATGGTTAGGTGGAGCATTACCTCTTTCTTTGTTCTGCAAGTGAATAAAATCTATGGCAGTCCCATTCTGGAATAATATTAGCACAACCTTTTCACATTTATTACCCAGTTCAGCTTCAGCCATCTTGAAAATGTAGAGTACAACATGTCCAGCTCTAGCTACGACCAAAAATATAGACATATTGATTTTCAACTTTTCATATTGAGTTAAGCGCAAGGTGATGTGTTTCTCCTCTTGTTGCCTTGTAGCCTGATGGCTGATTTTCAGATGGCAGTCCTGTATCATTGGGTCATGTCCAATTTGGCTTTGGCTTTCAGTTAGGCGAATGCCATTCACTAGAAGATTGGGCTGTACTTGTGCAGTTGGAATGGGTCAAATAACGCTTTGAGTCCAGTGGTAACAGAGATAACATACAATTCTATAGCCTCTCACACAAAAATATATTCTAAAAATTCTTGCTTTTTGATTGGTCATACATTCAGCTAGAAGTAAATAATATAAATGCTAGCTCAGATAAAGTAAGCATACCTTTATATTACAATTAAGTAACAATTAATTTCTACAATTGTTATCATTTCAGCGCTTTCTATGACACCCTGGATGGCAAGGGTAACCACTTCAGGATCAACTTACTGAGTTCTGATGCCATGGAGAGTCAGTGTCAGGATGATGCTGTGATCTGTGAACATACAAATGACGACAAGGGGCCCTGGTCACTGGGAGACAGGAGTAGTGCTCAGTTCTTCATGCAAGGTCAATAAGAATAGAGATTTTAAGATGACCGTAATTTTGTTGACTCATTTCTGTTGGGTGGGTACATTGGGTTATGCTCCATTAAGCTGCCACAGTGTGTAGAAAGACTTTTCCATTACCGGTGCCTCAGAAAATGTTTTGCACCTGTGTACCATGTGGACTTGTGTTTTTTTTATTACAAAAACTTGTCTGGGAATACTTCTGGCCTCATTATGAAAATATCAAGATCACTGCAACTGCTGCATGTTTGAAAAAGGCTTTTTGTTGTACTGACAAAGTATTGTTGGTTCTCTACTGTAGGATGTTGAATCTCTTTATAGGTTTTATGTTAAACAGATATAGATATCCTCTTTTCATGGGTTGACATTTAACTTTCAGGTTGTTCTTTATGTTCTAGAGATTGCCAAAGTACCCCGGCGTAGCCAATTTTGGTCAACTTGAAAGTGGCTATATCTTACTTCTTATTGGTTCCAGAGGATTAGAAGTTATAGAAAATCATGTGCGGGGATGTTTTTAATGTGATCAAATTTGACCTTGGTATCCTCATTGAAGGTCAAATGGAAGTGGCCTTACTTTTTTCACATGAGGACAAGACCACTGGAGGGGCGAGAGTGGCAAACCCCTCATCAGTGTCTTAAAAAAATATCATGTACATAGTACGCCCCTTGACTTTCTTTATGATAATGATTTTGTTAAGTCAGCGCACTGAGTTCCCCTTTGTGGGGAAGATATTGCGCCTGCAAAGCAGTAGATTAGATTAGATTAGATTAGATGTACATAGTATGATTTAAATTAACTGAATTAATTGATAATTAATTAAAGTGGCCTTACTTAAAGTGCCTATATGTTGCTTATAATTGCTGGAAGCATGGGTACTGGGTGATGTGCTTTGCTAACTGGGGTACTTTGTCTTTCCAGTGGATACAAATATGCATTGGTTCTGCAATGTGCTAGGTATACTTCTTTATATTATTATATACAAGTTTTACAGTGCTCATATCCATATTTACATGGATCCTAAGGTACAAAGAACAACAAAATGATCACAGTTTTTCAGTGTGTGGATAAGCTTGGGTCGACAGCATGTGGCCCATGCCTGTCCATTAAATAATGATCTATGGTCACATTGTATATTGCAAAACTCCAGTTGTCTGATCATCTATACTCTGAATATAAAATTTTATAAACTCACTTTCAGTCTCCCGTGTATTTTCATGTTGTTTATTGTGTTTCTGTGGACAGGGGCCACACTAGAAGCCGTATATACCACAGACAGAGTGTGTGCTTCCAATAAACACAAGAAAGTCACTTCCATGATTGAGTTTGAATGTTCAGCTGCATCTTATCACCATACGGTAACCATTGATAAATATGGCTTTTTATTTACATGGAAACTAATATAAAAACTAGAACAGTGCTCAGAGAATGCAGGCTGCTGTCAAGCAGGTCATTTCCACCCCAGTTTTGGCGTTCTGGATCACAGTATTTGGAATTTTCTAGGATCCAGATAAAACTTAGGTATATCATAGACACTATGGTGGGAGTATCCTGTGTCTAACACTCTGACGATCTCTGATTTCTGGTATTATGTCAATAGACAGAGATTAAGCGCTATAAAAGTACTATTAGAATTAGAACCTGACAATTTAATTTGGAAGTATGCACACATCTACTGAAAAAAGTTCTATCTTAAAATCTTCTTGGATCCAAATGGGAATCCAGGTCACCACCAATTTCTAAAACTAGTTCTTATTCTAATTCGACTTTTATAGCACTTAATCTCCACTGAGAAGTGGACTCTAAGGCGCAACAAGACAATAGCAATATGCAAATTCAAAGTCCAGGGACAGAAATAGGTCAGCACCATGGAGAAGCCATCAGAGAAAATGAGCTAAGGAGGATATGCCTTTGCGTAGAGATAGGTTTTGAGCTTCTTTCTAAAAGAGACAATAGTGGGTGGTGCACGTATGTCTTCAGGAAGTGAATTCCAGACAGTGCGAGCATCAAAGGCAAAACTGAAGCCAAACTGCTTAGTGGACTTGTGAATTGTAGGTTGAAATTTTGGTACATTAAGGAAATTGGCAACACTCTGACTACGTCTAGTAGTGTAAGTAGTGCGGTATGTGGATAGATATGGAGCAAAATATTTAGGGAAACCAGTATGAATAAACTTGTACACCAGGGTAGCCAGTTTGAACTCTGAGCGAAACTGAATAGGGAGCCAATGGAGTTCCTTATGCCATTGTTAACATTACCTGAAAATTTCATCAAAATCCACCTGTAACTTTTTGAGTTATCTTGCAGACAGACAGATAGACAAACAAACCAACAAAAACATATGCTTCTTAGCAGAGTTAATAGTGGATTGACCAATAGATTTCAAGAAAATTACAGGTAAATAGTGATTGTGATGTCATTGTGACTGGTCCCTTGGCTATGACATCATTAGTTATGTAGCTGTGACATCAAATATCCAGTTGATTAGTTTTTGGGGTAGGGGGCAGAGTGTTGCTGTGGATACAGATCATCAGACACTGCTAGGGAAATACTGTTTTTATTGCGTTAATACATCCTATCCAATGGACAATTGCTTTACCAGTCGGCGCGACCGGTCCCGCCAAACGCCAGAAAAAAACGTCCTGTATATAATACCGGCAGGACCGGTCAGGAGAGTGTATTCACCAGGTGGCGCGTAGTACTTACTTCCTGTCTAGACAGCGTGACGTCATAGCATCTTTTTCGTTTGGCGCGTGGAGAGTGTGGACGTGTTTTCAACGAAGACGTTTTTTGATTTCTACAACGAACTTTACCTTTTAAATTTTACTTCCAAGTATTTCTTCTGAATTATCTACCATCATTTCGTCCCCAGGACAGAAACGCGGCACATGTGGCCATGTTATGGCGAGTTTTGACGGGCACTTCAAATGTGCAAGATGTCGGGACAAGGGGGTGGGAGAAGACGTCTGTGTTCTCAAGAAGGACTGTATAGTTTGCAAAGGGTTTACCCCTGAGCAGATCCTGCAATTAGCCACCCCCACTTACAGAGAATGCAAGAGTAAAGAAAAGAAGTTGGTTCCGTCCTCCCTTGCTTCCACTCTCGTGGACCCTTCACACGTGAGTGTGCTGGGTAAAGTGGAGGGGGACAAGGTTGTACAACCTGAAACCACACCAGCTGCGAAGAAGACGAAACGCAGTGAATCACCCAAGCCCTCTGCCAACAAGAAGAAATCCAGCTCTGGTAGCAGACCTTCAGCAGACGACCTGAAGCAGCTGGATGATAAGTGGGCAGAGAGGTTCTCCCGGCTGGAAGCAATGCTGTTAGCCAAGTCTTTCACAGTACCGGTTGAACCGGTTGTGAAACCAGCAGCAGAGGTCACCACCAGCCAGAAGCCCTTTTTTGACCCTGGTGCCAGCACCAGCAGTCTGGCTAGAGAAACTTCCGGTCCCAGCCTTGTTCAGGCCACCGGTGAGGCTGTAGAGGAGATGCAGACGGCCACCCAGCTTCTTGAGGCTCCCGGTGCCGGGACAGCAACCCAGCCTGTTCAGGCCCCCGGTTCAGTCCCTGATGTACAGCCATCCGATGAGGGAGATCTCAGTGCAGCATCTGATAGTGAGGGTGACCAGCACAGTGTTACTGGTTCCCTATCTGATGAGAACTACCGGTACAGGTCCCCAGACAGAGACCTCCCCAAGGAAGAGGCTGCAGATCAGGAACCTTCAGAGGAGGCAAACTACCGAGAGACAATGAGAGGCATTAGAAGTTTTATGGGTTGGCACAACATCCCAGAGTTCGAGACTGTGTCCTCTTCTGATGACAACCCCTTTGCCGGTGCACGTGTACAGCCAACCGGTAAAGTTTGTGTCCTCTTCTGATGACAACCCCTTTGCCGGTGCACGTGCACAGCCAACCGGTAAAGTTTCAGTCAAGCTCCAGGTGGATGACTGGTTATGCAGGAAAATGGGAAAACTTAACCTCACCATCACAGAGGGGTAACCTGCAAGAAACACTGACACTGCTGGCCTCCTCAAAGATCAGTTTATCAAGCCACCAAGATCTTCCAGATGGTATGGGATGCATACTGAGAAGAAGGACTGTGAGAGCAACACAGTATGCACCTGGTCACCGGAACCGGCCAAACTCGACCATTCCTTCAGTAGGGTTGCACGTAGAAACCTTCCTTCTGCCCCACCCTCCCGGGCCTTCAGCCAGGACATGCTCAGGCGTTGGGAGAGAGCAGCACGTGAACAGACGGTTATGTGTAACCAGGCTGCTGGTTTGTCAAGGTGTTTGACCAGAGTTCAAGATGCCATGTCTTCTCAGTTGAAAACCCTGCATGTGGACAAGAAAGGCAAGTCTTCTGAAAGAACGAAGCAAGCTATTGATGAACTGGACTATCTTGTGACCTTCAACCGGTCAATTTCTCAGGCCATGGCCAGAACTATGCAAGATTTGTCGGAAGGGGTTTTTATCAGCATGGCCAACTTCACACTGGCTCGCCGGGACAGTTATTTGGAGTATTTACATGCCGGTGTGAAGCAAGATACTCTGAATGCCTTGAGAACGTCTCCTGTTCATCTCAACTCACTGTTCCCGGATCAGCTTATCACCAAGGCTGAGGAAGAGATCTGCAGAAGTGAGGAGAGACGTTCTTCTGGCCAGCTACACAGACGTCAAGGACGTTTTCACCCTTATGCGTCTAGTGACAAGTCTGCTAGCCACCCGGACCGGAAATCCGGTGTCCCTGCGTGGAAACAGATAAGGGACAAGCAACAGTCAAAGAAAGGTCGTGGCAAAGCCTCAACATTCTCTCAGAAGCCGGCTAAGGGTTTCAAGCCGCGTAAATGACAATCACTGTGTAAATTCTGTGACCGGTCAGAAGAACTCTGTTTGTGTTACCGGTCAGATAGGCTTGAAACTACCTTCAGTTGTAGCCGGGGACAAGAAAGTGACTTTAAATTTAAATGTAGACTTTTGTGTTGCAAATGCTCATATTGTCACTGGGTTGCCACAAAGGAAAGGCGTAAATCCCAATTGTTGTCAAATGTACACAGAAATAAAATATGTGAAAGATGTTTCTTGTGTAGGTCACTTGAGTTCTGTAAATCTTGTCACAAATGCCCCACCTGTTGTCACCAATCCACCTGTAGGGGCAAGGTTACAAAAGTGTTGGGAGAAGTGGGAAGCCTTGGGTTCTAGTCCAAAAGTAGTCACCACACTGAGAGAGGGCTACACCCTCCCCTTCCGGTTCAGACCAAACTTGACCGGGTCACCAACTGTCATAAGCAACTACCACAACCCAGCAAGACAGGCCAACCTTTTAGAGGCACTGTATCAGCTGGTGAACAAAAATGCAGTAGAACCGGTAGAAAATCAAAACTCACTGGGTTTTTACAACCGGCTATTTTTGGTTCCCAAACCCAACAACCGGTGGAGACCTATCCTGGATCTGAGCACCTTGAACACCTTTTTGAACACAGAGTCGTTCAAGATGGAGACCCCAGAGACAATAAGAACCTCCCTACAGCAGGGGACTGGGTCACTTCCATAGACTTCAAAGACGCGTACTTCTACATACCTATTCACAGTCAATCCAGGAAGTACATGCGTTTTCACCTCCAGGGTCGGTCCTACCAATTCAAAGCCCTACCCTTTGGCCTCTCCACAGCTCCCATGGAGTTCACAGTGGTAGCCAAAGAGGTCAAACTCATGGCACTACAGAGGGGTATAAGGATCCACCAGTGGATCAACCATCCACGACTGGTTGGTGAGAGCCTCGTCCCACGAGAAACTTGTATGTCTACAACATACACAGAACTTTGTAGTTCTCTGCCAAGATCTAGGTTGGCTAGTGAACAAGGAAAAGTCAGAGCTGGTTCCAAAACAGGTTTTCAGCTTCGTAGGTTACCAGTTCGATCTGAAAGAAGGCAAGGTCAGACCCACACCAGAACGTTGGCAGGCTTTGACAGACAAGATCCATTCTGTACTGTCCGGTCCGGTATGCCCGGTCCGACAGTTCATGTCCCTCATAGGCCTTCTCACAGCAACAGATAAACAAGTCCACCTAGGGCGACTTCACATGAGGCCCATACAGTGGCACTTGAAAAACAACTGGAGGGTCCCAAAATCACTAGACAAGGTGATCCCAGTCCCCAGGTCACTCCACCCCCACCTAAGATGGTGGCTGGAGGAAAGTAATGTGCTACCAGGTCAACCTTTACACCCTCTAAAACATGCTCTGCAAATATTTACAGACCCATCAAAAGAAGGGTGGGGCGCTCACTTAGATGAGCACACTGCAAGGGGAACCTGGTCCCTTCCAAAAAGCAAGTTGCACATAAATCACTTAGAGCTAAAAGCTGTCTTTCTAGTTCTAAAGAGTTTCAAAGCTTCTGCTGCAACAAGACAGTATTGATAGCTACAGACAACACAACAGTGGTTGCCTATATCAACAAAGAGGGGGGGATGAAATCGGGCTCCCTGTGTGCCCTACTGTGGAGAATCCTGTCCTGGTGCACCAGGAAGCAGGTCACCCTCAGGGCACGTCACATCCCTGGCCGGCTGAACGTGATAGCAGACAAGCTATCCAGACTGGGCCAGACCATTCAAACAGAGTGGTCACTTCATCCAGAAGTGTTCAAAGCCATATGCTCCCGGTGGCACCAGCCACAAGTGGACCTGTTTGCCACCAGATTCAACAACAAACTACCACAGTTTGTGTCACCGGTTCCGGACCCCCAGGCATGGGCAGTGGATGCACTCAGCCTGTCATGGGAAAATCTGGACCCATACGCCTTTCCACCAGCAGCCATCTTAGGCAAAATGGTGGAGAAGTTGCAGGACTACCCTTGCAACAGGATTATTCTGATTGCCCCAGGGTGGCCCAACATGCCCTGGTTCTGGGATCTAGTGGCAATGTCCAGTCAGATCCCACTGTGCCTGCCCAACATACCCAACTTAGTGTCTCAGCCTTTCAACCAGGTCCTTCACAGGAACCTGTCAAATCTGAACCTACATGCCTGGCTCCTAGAGCCTCAGCTATCAAGGAGCAAGGTTTCTCTGAGGCAGTGGCAGCACGAATTGAGGCTCCTCAGAGGATCAACCAGATCTGTCTATGAGGCAAAGTGGACCATTTTTACAAAGTGGTGCCTCTGTAATCAGGTGGACGTCAAGGGACCACCTCTGAAAACTATTGCTGACTTCCTCCTGCACTTGTTTCAGGACAAGAAGTTACAACCAGGCACTATTGATGGCTACAGATCAGCTATTGCTGACAAATTGGGCAATGTCACCATTAATGTCAGCAAAGATGAGAATCTCACTTGTCTCCTGGATAGTTTCCATAGAGACAGACCCAAGGGCTGGAGGGGCATCCCCTCCTGGAACCTCTCTCTGGTTCTGCACCAGCTGACAAAGGCTCCATTTGAACCCTTGAAGGAGGCCTCCTTGAAACACTTGACCTTCAAGACTGTTTTTCTGATGGCCTTGGGTTCTGGTAAACGCAGGAGTGAGATCCATGCTTGGCTACATAAGAACATCAGACACCAGTCAGACTGGTCTAAGGTGTCCTTATACCCTTCACCCAGCTTTCTATCCAAGAATCAGCTGGCTAAGGAGGGTCCAAATAGTGTGGCCCCAGTGGTCTTACCAGCCCTGGCCCCTTCTCTGGATAAGTCACTCAAAGGTGACAGGTCCCTGTGTCTGGTTAGAGCCCTGCGCTACTACTTAGACAGGACCTCAGACCTTAGGCAGAATAATGAGCCGGTCTTTGTGTCCTTCAAGAAAGGTTTTGACAAAGAAATCTCCCCTGCCACCATCTCCTCATGGATCAAACAGACTGTGATCCTATGCTATGAGCTCTCTGACCAGGAGGCCCTCACCTTGCATCAGGTTAAAGCCCATGATGTCAGGGCCTTTGCTGCCTCCAAGGCTTTCCAATCAGGAGTCTCCTTAGAGCAGATTTTGTCAGCCTGCAACTGGAAATCTCATAACACCTTCACTCAGTTTTACTTGAAGGATGTTGCTTGGGCTGACTCAGAGCTTTTCCATCTAGGGCCTGTTGTGGCTGCCCAACAGGTGCACCACCAGGCCCAGAAATGAGGAGATGTGTATATATATATATATATATATATATATATATATATATATATATATATGTAAATATGTACATACTGTAAATATGTTAAGATGTGCATAATGTAAATATCTACACAATGTATTAAAAAAAACAAAAAAAAAAACAAACAAACTGTGACTTGCTTCCCTAGGGAAGTTTATTTTATGGGACTGAACTCAGCCCCTCTCTCTCTCTCTCTTTCCTTCTCTCAGAACCCTGAGGAAAGAAAAGGGGGGGGGGGGGGGGGGGGGGGGGGCAACGTCGGTAGACTTCCGGTTAACCGGTTAGTTGGTAGCCGACCTTGACCTTACAGGGTTCTTTGACCCTAGATCAAATGGGCCTATTCAATTTGTTTTTTTATGAGTTCACTACAGTCCCTAGCAGCTTACCCGCCTGCCAAGCGGTAGTTATTCAGCAATTGTCCATTGGATAGGATGTATTAACGCAATAAAATTGCAAATTTAATAAGTAAATTAAATTTTTATAAGTTAATACCCTATCCAATGGACAGGCAAGGCCCACCTAACCGACCCCGCTACCAGCTTACTAGGGGTCTTACTAGGATCAGACACGAAAAAGATGCTATGACGTCACGCTGTCTAGACAGGAAGTAAGTACTACGCGCCACCTGGCAAATACACTCTCCTGACCGGACCTGCCGGTATTATATACAGGACGTCTTTTTCTGGCGTTTGGCGGGACCGGTCGCGGCGACTGGTAAAGCAATTGTCCATTGGATAGGGTATTAACTTATAAAAATTTAATTTACTTATTAAATTTGCAAGTTTGTGACAGTTTTGTATTACTATTGGCATGTAGTGTGTATTGCTTGAAACTGGGAATTGGTTGATTTCCACTGGCCTCAATTGTGATTAATTTAGTGTACTGTTTAGGAAATTGTTGGTCAAAATCATTACTTCTTGATCAAAAAGGTCCATATTTTCTCAAGACAAATATTGTACCCAATAAATAGGAATAAACTTAAAACTGGCCAAATGTGCCAAATATTTATCAAGTCCCTGTACATGTTTTGTCCAAAAGTTTCAAATTTGCTTACTACTGGAACTATTTAAAATACTAATAACATCACTTTTTCTGGCATAATTTTTGGCATTTTTTTGGAAAATAAATTATGGCATATTGTGTTATAGTTATTTAACCAGGAATCAGTTTAAATCATGCACAACAAATTTTTAAACATGCACACGGTAGACCTTTAGATGCTGGTGCTAAAAAAGCATTGCTAAATTACACACTTTTTCTGTACAGGATACTAGAGACATTAACTTTTTTTATTATTGTCCAAATTTCGCTTAAAGGCCTATACACACCATAACGATTTGATTTAGGCCCCATTCAAAGTGGACAAAATTGTGAAACACTGTTTAAAACACATAAGTTATGGTAATTTGAGTGTAAGCATTCTGTTGTATATGACTACTTATAAATTCTTCAAAGTTAAAATTAATTTGTCTTAGCTTGTAACATATTGTTGTTTTTGTGTATAGACAAAGTAGTTTATGTTTGTATCAGTGTTGTGGGTAGAGGCCTTAAGTAATGATTAATGTAGCTGAGCTATTGTAATATTTCTACAGACTGGACCATTGTATGAATACAGCACAGATGACTGTGAGCATGTGTTTGTCTGGTACACTTCAAAAATGTGCTTAGACCAACTTTCAAGGTGAGTTTGTGACTTGTCTTTTTACAATAAAATACCTTTAGCTGATCAGCTGAACTAATGAAGTAATAGCAACTACAAGTATTCATTTGCCTGGTTAAGGTTGTTGTGAAAATTTTAAATGTGCACTTCTACATTAGCGGGGGAGTTGGAAGGCATCAATACATCGCAATTGATATGGAAATGTCACTTTGAATAAAAATAGCATCGGAGATGCCCGTGCCCCACAGCCTGGGGAAATAGTTTTCAATGCTATGAGATATAGAAGTAGTGAAACAGTAAAAAGATCGGGATACTTTCAGAGCAGTGTCAGTTATATAAAGGTCCAAATAATGTTTAAGTAGATAAAATAACTTCTAAGTGAAAGAAAATGTATGTAAAGATAAAGTATTAATTTAAACATGACAATTCAATAGCAAGATGACAGCATGAAGCTATAAAATTTATTAATGGAGAATAATTGTCAATGGAAATAGCGAAATTATGTGAAAGTAGATATAGTAATCACTTGCATCAATCCATATGTCTTTGTCATAAGAGAAACTTGTCTCAAATATAGCAGGTGAACACATTTGGCAGAGCCAAAGTTAAAGGTCACACCATGATGCACACCTACACCCCCTAACCAATGTTCCTACCAAATGTCAACCTTCTACACCTTGTGGAATCCAAGAAATAGACAGGAGAAGATTTTAAAACTCATGGTCACTACGACAAGGTCAAATCAAGATCACACCATGATGTTGCACACCGACACCCCCCAAGCAATGTCCCTAAGCAATGTCGACGGTTTCAGAGATATTGCCCAGACAAAATTTTAAAAGTCAAGGTCACTACGGCAAGATCAAAAGTCAAGGTCACACCTGCAACCCCCAACCAATGTCCCTACCAAGTATCGACTTTCTACACCTTACAGTTTCCAAGATATAGCCCGGACAAGATTATATAGGTCAAGGTCACTACAGCAAGGTCAGAGTTCAAATCAAGGTCACACCATGACATTGCACACCTACAACCCCTAATGAATGTCCCTACGAAGTATCAACTTCCTACACCTTGTGGTTTCTGAAATATAGCCCGGACAAGATTTTATACGTCAAGGTCACTACGGCAAGGTCAAAGGTCAAATCAAGGTCACACTATGACGTTGCATACCTACACCCCCTAACCAATGTCCCTACCAAGTATAAACTTCCTACACCTTACAGTTTCTCAGATACAGCCCGGACAAACTTTTTTCCGCCGACCGCCCATCCGGACACCATGGGTGAAAACAATTAAAGATTTAAAAAACACTTAGATTATTCAAAAGTATAGGTGTTGTGAGATAACTTGCTGAATAAATTTGTGTCAGTTTGTGCATCTTATTATAACAGATACATTCATATAAAAAAACAGTAGAATTAATCACTTGTAGCTTAGTTTCTTGGCATGTACCACTGGACAATATGTGGGTGACCAATTGGTTTACAAGTTTGACAGTAAATCTTTTTAACCCTTGCCTTTTTGGTCCTGAGTATAACTCCAGTTCATGACAAATGTGGGATTTACTGTGGTCTTATCGTGTGATGATTGTTGAAAGGTATGTTAAACAGTAACAGTGTAACCTAGAATGCTCATAAAATGGAAGAAGCATTTCTATTTGAAAAGGTAAGGAAATATTCATTTCCGAGAGTGGATATGAGTTCATAAAATGGAATGTACGGATAATTTTTTTTAAAATGTTCAAATAAATGCTATATTTTATTACGCTACAATAGCTTACCATATGGGACTTAATGCTGATCTCGGGTTGCCACACCCGGGGCCAACGTCTTAGAAAAAAAGACAGTTCTTGTTAGCCACCGGATATACTGCTAGTTGTTTCGTCACGTGATAACCTCTGACCAATCGCCCTACTTTCTCGTTGGCCACGCGAATTAACAATGCTTTATTTTACAAGGAATATTATTTCATTTTTACAAGGATATACTTGTCGTTGGATCTGGAAACTACATCAGTTTCTTTATTTTATTACATAGAATCACAATTCGATGTCTTTTCATAGTTCAGATAAGTATCTTTACTATATTTTACAACTGAAGTCCACTTCCGGGTTCTCGTTGTAAATCAACAGCGACTCGTTTATGTGGTTTCTAATACAGGATATATATATATGCCTGTCAGTAAAATAAAATAAACTAAAATATTTAACCCCTATCTGCTTCATTATTGGACCTTTTTTAGGGTTTAAATATATATAAATGTAACACAAACGAGTCCTGGTCGAGTGAAATCATCGGAAACAACTTCCGTTTTTATTATCGAGACTGCAATTTCTTGTAATGCACGTCTCGTGTAGGTAGTTTATTTACAGGAATATATGCCTGTTGAAATCAAATAAAATAAATTTTGCAAGGGTTTATCCCCGTTCTTCTATTCAATTGGTCCTTTTTAAGGGTTAAAATATGATATAAAGCACGAAACTAACTTGGGGGAATCCTCGGGGAAACCCCTGTGATGACGTCACGTCTAGACTACATGTGCTGAGAGACGCGTGTTTCTTACAGTACGTTTCTCAATAAATCAAATAAAATTAATAAATAAAATAAAATATTTTATCCCTTCTTTCCTGTATTATTGTCCATTTAAAATGTTAATACTTAAATCAATAGGAATAGAATCGTCTAGACTATACGTATTTCTTCAAACTAAGGTAACCTTGGTTTGCCATTATTTTAATCATATTTTAAGTCATCCAGTTTCATAATATTAAAAATATTGTGCTTGCCTTTTAGATTCTATGTTATTTAATCAAATTCTGTGTAATTACTGCTTTCCTTATCTCACAACTAGCCCTACCTGCAGTGAGGCGGGTGGGGCAGGTGACCTTGTGTCACTGTTGATTTACTTACGTAAATCCAGTTGTGTAGTTCCTTCAAGAAGGAAAGGCAAAGCTTACATGGAAGCTTACTTTAAGGAAAGCTTACATAGAAATTATAATATCCAACTTCTTTCTCCAGGGTGGATCAGATCCCTGCTTAAATCTGAATCCAGATAACATCTTAGTTCATCCGAGGTTTTTAATGCACCCGAGAATCGGATGCATTATTTCCAACTTCTATCCATCCGAATATGATTTGATACTCGGATTTTCCTTGCATCTAGACCTGATGCTCAGATATCAGATCCGAGGTTACTCTAAGCCAATGCTCGGATGATCTAATCTTAAATCCGATGCTCGGATGATTGTATCTAGATCTCATCCTTGGATGATCGGATCTTAAATATGATGTTCAGATGATGGTTCCAGATCAGAACTCTGAACAATCCTAACACACACTTGGACTAATATTTCACTAGCCTGGCAGTAAATATCACTTATTGGAGGCTTAGGTCCAAGTCCAAAAGCCCAAGAGGGCTTCTAAACAAGGTCCTTCATTCAGTCCTGACTCTGTATTTTAGGGAAGTAGATTGCCTGACTTCACCCTATCCATTTTTGGAGGACATTGACACTTAGGCAGTTTTTTGAACCTCCCTGCCCCCAGGGAGTTTATGCCTTGATTCCCCTCAGTCTGGACTCTGGATGATTTACTAGGCTAACAGGAAGTTGAGCTGTTATTTTCCCTTAAACTGGAACAACCTTGTTTTGAACACAAGTTTTCAAATCTGTATCTCCCTAGGGGCCTCCTTGGGTAAGCCCCTCCTCCCTTCTGGTCAGCAAGAGTTGAGCTTTAGGCTGCTCTCCACTAGGTTCTTCTCAATACAACCTGGTTATGGATATATGTTAAGACAGTAGCAAGGCTACCTCCAGACAGGTCAAACTCAATTTCATGGTGCATATAAGTAGTCAGAAGGGGTATGGTGAATTCAGGTGAGATACTGGATCTTTAGATCTTAAAGTTTCCCATTCACACTACTTTAGGAGGGACAGGAGTCCCTCATCAAGGCACCTGTAATAACACTTAGGGTTTAGGCCCTATTAATCAACCCTTTCCAATTCCCCACATCTAGAGGCTCCTACAGGAACCACCCCAATGGGGGTCATTCCATCCCTAGCAGTATCCATCATTTTCCCCAGGTAGGGGGAAATCGAGTAGCCGAGGCTCCAAGGTCTTTTCGACCCACTCCAGGGTACGAGGGCATAGAAACCCTTCCCCCAATGACTCCTCCAGCCTCTCTCAGTCCACCAGTAGGAGTTCGCCTCCGTTCTTTCAGATAAGACTGGCAAACAAATCCTGTCATTCTTTTCAATCCAAGTCCAGTCAGACTCCTGACCCGGACAGAATACAAGGCCCTTCAAAGACCAAGTCCTGGCCTCTGTATCCAGTCTCTTCTGTCAAAGAACGCAATAGAAAGGGTGGAAAATGTAAAATCTCTCGGGTTTTACAGTCGCCTGTTCCTAGTACCAAGCCTCACCTAAGGTGGAGGCCAGTCATAGACCTAAACAGGCTCAACACTTTTCTACACGTAGAAAAGTTCAAAATGGAAACTCCAGAGTCCATCAGGACCTCCCTGATTCCAGGGGAGTGGGTATTGTCGATAGATCTGTCGGACACTTACCTACACATCCCCATCCATCCAAACTCAAGGAAATACCTAAAGTTTTGCTACAAGTCACAGGTGTTCCAATTCACCTCCCTCCCATTCGGACTAGCCACAGCCCCCCAGGTCTTTACAATGATCGTAAAGGAAGTGAAACTAATGGCCCTCTCAAGAGGACTCAGAATTCACCAATGCCTGGACGACTGGCTGATCAGGTCCCAGTCTCAGGAGGAAGCCCAAGTGAACACACAGGCAGTGGTAGACCTAACTCAGTCCTTGGGGTGGATAATAAATCCGGAAAAATCAGAACTGAAACCTACTCAGGTGTTTTCGTTCGTGGGCTACGAATACCACCTAGATTCAGCCCTTGTAAAACCCACTCAAGAGAGATGGCTTAAACGTCAGGATTTGATCCTACGACTCAAGTCAAAACGTGTCTTGACTGCAAGATGTTTGATGTCTCTAATTGGGTTGCTAGCCTCAATGGAGAAAATGGTCCCGGAGGGACGCCTTCACATGAGGCCCTTTGAGTTTCATCTCAAGGAGCACTGGAGATATCCTCAGTCGCTGGACAACCTCCTTCCTTGGACAGAAGCCATTGTAGCCCACCTAGATTGGTGGCAAAATCCCTCAAATGTGATGAAAGGTGCAGACCTTCATCCCTAAGACCACAGTATCCACCTCTTTACCGACGCCTCAAACGAAGGTTGGGGCGCTCACTTAGACCAAAATTCCACAAAGGGTCTGTGGTCAGATCGGGAAAAAAGGCTACACATAAATGTCCTAGAATTGAAGGCGGTCTCCCTGGCCCTTCGAGACTTCAAGGACCAGTGCCAGAATCAAACAGTGTTAGTTGCGACGGACAACTCAACAGTGGTAGCCTACATCAACAAACAAGGAGGAACACACTCAGCAGAGATGTGCGCTCTCCTGTGGAAGATCATGACCTGGTGCCATCACTACCACATAACATTGAAAGCCAGGCACATTCCAGGGTGCCTGAATGTGATGGCCGACCTACTGTCCAGGTCCAACCAAGTGCAGTCAACAGAATGGTCTCTGCACCCACAGGTGTTAAAACAGATCCGCCAGAAGTGGTTCACGCCTCATGTAGACTTATTTGCCACTCACCTGAACCACAAGCTCCCACTGTACATGTCTCCTGTCCCAGACCCAAGGGCCTGGGACATACATGCTCTAAACATAAACTGGACCAACCTCATGGCCTATGCGTACCCTCCTACGGCTCTCCTTCACAAGGTGATCCAAAAGATCATCGTAATAGCCCCAGGCTGGCCAGGGATGCCCTGGTTTTGGGACCTAGTGCAGCTCTCAACAGAGATCCCACTACAACTCCCAGTGTCAACGACCCTACTCAAACAGTCCCACAGGTATGTGTTCCACAACAACCCCCAGCACCTGAACCTCCACGCCTGGTGTCTAGGAGCGGACAACTCCAAGAACAAGGCTTCTCTGTGGAGGTGGCAGAGAGAATTGCTGCCCCTCAGCGGTCTTCAACAAGGACCATCTACAAGTCAAAGTGGGCCCTATTTGAAAAATGGTGCAGAGAAAATTCGGTGGATTTCTCCACTCCATCTGTGAAACAAATCTCAGATTTTTTCATGTACCTGTACCAAGACTTAAACAGGCGCCCCTCGACCATTGATGGTTACAGGACTGCAATCGTTGACACTTTGGGCCCAACGGCCCAACATATTGCACACAATGCAGACCTTCATAGGTTACTCTCCAGTTTTCACAGGGATCGTCCCAAAAGTTCCAGAAATTTACCCAAGTGGAACCTTTCTGTTGTCCTCAACGAGCTCACAAAAGCACCATTTGAGCCCATGAAAGACACAGACCTCAAACATCTTACTCTAAAAACTGCTTTCTTGCTAGCTTTGGCCTCCGGCAAGCGCCACAGCGAAATCCATGCCTGGGTCGCAAACAAAGTATCTAATCTAGGCCAATGGGAAAAGGTTGCCTTGTTCCCTTCTTCTGATTTCATAGCCAAAAACCAACTAGCAAGAGAAGGTTCTCAAAGTGTATCTCCGGTGACTATTTCTGCTTTGACTACCATTGTAGATAGACAATTTAAAGAAGACAAGACCCTGTGTCCGGTACGGGCCCTGAGGTATTATCTGGACCGAACCAAAGACCTGAGAGGGTCTCGTTCCCTCCTTTTTATCTCCTTCAAGAAAGGACATACCTCAGACATCAGACCCGCTACTCTCTCTTCCTGGTTGAAACAAACCATCCTACTTTGTTACAAACAAGCAGACCAACAAGCCTTGGACTTGGTCCAAGTTAAAGCGCATGACATCCGGGCCTTCGCGGCCTCTAAGGCCTTTTACGGTGGGGTATCGGTGGACCAAATCATGCAAGCCTGTCACTGGAAAGCTCACAACACATTTACAAATTTTTACCTAAAAGACCTTACTTGGTCGGACACCGACAACAATATGTATCTGGGACCCGTAGTGGCGGCACAACAAGTCCTAGATCCTTCCCCTCAGACCAGTTGTCCTCGGAAAGAAAAAAGGGGGGGGGGGACACATCCGCTACAACCAAGTCTTCAGGAGTCTCTCCCAGGATCTAGGTATTCCTTTACCTTCAAGATGTTACGGGTAAGGTCATTTTTGTTTTTCAGTTATCAAGTAATTTCTATTAAGGACTTATTTAGTTGTCATTAATCTCATATTCAGGTTGCAAAAATTTATGAGATGTCCAACCATGGGTTGGTCAGTCACTAGTGAAGGGCCCTCAGAGACGCTTAGACCTCGAAGTGAGCACTGCTGCACTTCCGTCCTACAATCAAACATCTAGACAGTTTCAGCACTGTCTCTCATTTTATTTAGGTTTTTGGCTCGTTACAGGCCCGGTCTTCGGGATCGGGGCACTGTAAATGGGACTCAGAGTGGTATTTCTGGCACTATTCTATACATATTAATTCAAAATCTTAGAAAAAATGACATATCTTCCAGTCTCAGCTGTAATCCCGCCACCGGGCGGTTGAATTCAGCATTAAGTCCCACATGGTAAGCTATTGTAGCGTAATAAAATTGAAAATTTTAATTACTTAAATGTAGCTTTTATAAGCTACAAGCTTACCATGTGGGACTTAGAAGAGTCCCACCCTGCCTCTCCGCTGTTTACAGCTGAGGGGTAGGTTTTAGAAAATTTCAACGAGAAAGTAGGGCGATTGGTCAGAGGTTATCACGTGACGACAACTAGCAGTATATCCGGTGGCTAACAAGAACTGTCTTTTTTTCTAAGACGTTGGCCCCGGGTGTGGCAACCCGAGATCAGCATTAAGTCCCACATGGTAAGCTTGTAGCTTATGAAACCTACATTTGAGGGTTTTAAAATTTTCAATTTTTGCTGGAAACTATAAATTCATTAACACAAGCTAAAGGCAGGCAAAAATAGAAGGCCATAGATGACTTCAAATATTGTTGATTCCTTGCTACATATCCACCTCATATATTAAGTTAATGGCAAACCACTGATATTAAAAACAATTTTAGTAGCCATAACCTTGCCAAACTGGACAAGTGTACACTGTCTTCAACTGACTCACATTACGCAGCAGTCATCGGGGTGAGGGTACTTAAATTGTACACTTGTTTATATTGTGTTGAATTTGTCCTGCACTTGGTTGCTTTGCACCAAGGCAATTGTCTAGTGTGGTTTGTATTTCAGTTCACACAGTGTGGAACAGAAGCACAAAACTGCAGGTTTAATAGCCCTTGCCGTGATCTCCTCAATTCTAGTCATTGTGGTATTAGCCTTGTATCTAAAAAGCCCGGAAAGAAGGTAAGTTAACCTTTTTCCAGTGATATTGATTCCTGAAATGATGATATCATTTTAAACTTTATATACACGCACTGTACAATATCCCTTTACTTAGGTTGCCTTTAAAACCTTTATCCAAAATTCAGTTAAAGACTGCAGTAAGTGAATTTTTGATCACAATATGTATTTTTAAACATTTCTTATTAAGTTCCTGTATGTTATATGCTACTAATTTAAACCATACTTAAAGCCATAATCTCAGAAAAAATCCTAGGTATGTGCCGGTTCATTTGGTCACTGATTGCTTGTTTTTTTTCCAGGCATAGATGTGGAAGCAGAGTGAGACGTTTATTCAGCAGGAGTAGAGATATTGGCTCTTACTCATATTCAGTGGTAAAATATCATTCTCTTCTTGTTATGTAAAAGAGACTCATACATTTATTTGCGTTCAAAGACAGGAAAAGGGGAAAAGTAACCTATCTCATTCATCTCATTCATTTATGGAGATATCTTCACCAAATTTAACAGGAATGTTTATGGTGGTCAAAGCATGTCTGTAAAAATTTGGTCCTCATTTTAAAAAGCAATATGGCCGCCATAGCTAATCATTAGTGTGTTAATATGTTCTAATACTTAAAATATTGGGAGGTAAGCTTCTCTGGGACTGAAATTAGCCTCTTTTTGAAAAACAAGATATCCGCCGCGGGCATTTCTTTGAAAATTATATACCTTTTTCTGCTGGCTGGTTCTCATAAGTAGAAGGTTGAATCTCTTTGTAGGTGACATGTATAACAGATATACATATCCTCTACAACCTTGCAGACATTTGACCTTAAAGCTCTCCATTCAAGGTCATCCACAAAGTGCTAAAGTACCCCACATAGCAGACTTTAAAAGTGCCTATATCTCCATTACTATTGGTCCTAGACGTTTGGCATGTGAAACCAACCTATAGGAAATCATGGACTGGGAATCTTCTGGTGTGGTCAGATTTGACCTTAGGCCCCTCCTTCGAGGTCAAACAATCATAGCCAAACTTAAAAGTGCTTATAACTTGCTTATTATTGGTTCTAGAGGTTTGGGATATGAAAGCAACCCATAGGAAATCATGGGCTAGAAATCTACTGGTGTGGTCAGATTTGACCTTGGACCCCTCCTTCAAGGTCAAACGAGGATAGCCAAACTTAAAAGAGCTTCTAACTTACTTATTATTGGTCCTAGAGGTTTGCAATGTGAAACCAACTTATAGGTAATCATGAACTGGGAATCTTCTGATGTGGTCAGATTTGACCTTGGGCCATTTTTTCAAGGTAAAAAACAAGGACAGCCAAACTTAAAAGTGCTTCAAACTCACTTATTCTTGGTCCTAGAGGTTTGCAATGTGAAACCAACTTATAGGAAATCTTGGGCTGGGAATCTTCGGATGTGGTGAGATATTGATCTTAGGCTACTTCACTACTTCAAGGCCAAGTGGGGTCATCATACTAAAAAGCCGTTGCATCTCCCTTATTATTGGTTCTAGGGCTTCCAAATGTGAAAACAATTTGTAGGAAATAATGGCCTGTGAATCTTTTGCAAGTGTCAAATTTGACCTTTGATCCCTGCTTCAAGGTCAAGTAGGGTCATCATGCTAAAATGGCCTTATATCTCCCTTGTAATTGGTTCTAGGGCTTCAAAATATGAAAACTACTTGTAAGAAATAATGGCCTGTGAATCTTTTGCAAGTGTCAAATTTGACCTTTAACCCCTACTTCAAGGTCGAGTGGGGTCATCATACTAAAATGGCCATATATCTCTTATCTATTGGTCCTTGGGCTTGGAACTCACATTATGAATAAAATGTGTAAGTTTGCCCCTTCTTCAAATACATTCAAGTTCTTACATCTAACAACATCTCGTGGGTTTTGTATACTTCTTACAACTGAAGTTGTTCCTAAGATTTCCCAAATCTCATATTGTTGCCCATTTAGTTGTACCTGCAGGGTATCTCATCAATTTATTCCTTTCAGAAATATTTCCCAGTATTGTATCCAGAAATGATTTTATCCAGTTTCCTCTTGCCTATCCATCAGAACAAAGAGATGGCAGTACTACCAATTTTGATGCAAAAAGATATCCTAATGTTTTTATTTTTATCAAAAAGATTTCTGATATACGCTTAATATTATAATTTGTGGTATTTTATGTATTTTGTTCCTGGCTATCAAATGGTGGGAAAACGGTTGTACAATGTTTCATTTAAAAAATACTTCCTAATATGTTACTCAGAAATGTTTCCTTGTATAGTATTTTATCCATTATTTTCCAGCTATCCAATGGGGAGATCAGGGGAGAAAGCAGTGCTAGTTTACTCAGTAACCAGGAAGAGAGTAGTTATGGGACAGGAAAGGGGGACTTGCCCTCATTTCAAGATGACAGCGACGATGATATCATCTTGTGATGATCAGATCTACAGCTATGAATAGTATGCAAATAATTTGAATTTGATATAAATATTCATGCTGAGAGGTTGAACAGTGTTTTCATGACAAGGTTAATGCCATTTTGAAATGTAGTTAAGTTGGCACAAGTTGAGGATTTGTACTGTGAAAGATTTAAAATGGATAGTTTTGCAGATCATAGGGTGTGTTGTTAGTGGAGTCATTGAGTAAGGAATCTAAAATGCGCCATATATCTGAAATTCGCCACATGTGGAAATGTTAAGGAAATAAATGAATTGAGGTGAGATCTGTTGTATGTATAGTAAATTAAGGCTTTTCGAACTGAAAAGTCCCAAGTTTTAGACAAAGCATCATTTTCTTCATAGAATAAACTAAGGTTTCTAGAGGTGGCGAATTTTGGATTTCTGGTGAATTTTAGATTTCTTATTCTAATAAATAAATGCACAGTACTTGTTTTAACTTTGTCATGAAATGGTCCACAATTGTGTGCTACAATTTCTCATTTTACACATAGTATATTGAAATAGTATCAGTCTGGCAACATATTCACAAACATTCTTATTCTTAACATATTCATTAAGAATTTTCTTGAAATATATTGATTTTCTAGGAAAAAATTCTAAGAAGAGGTTTCTACAAATAAGTGTTTGTAAAACAAATAAGAGTAATGTAAAACAAATAGGAGTATATGGACTGTAATACAAGTTTATGATGCATTCAAATTTGCTTTACACTCAACTGTGCTTTCAAGGATGTAATTTATCATCTGGTATTAGTGTAAGTGTAAACTGGAAGTATGACTCAATGGGGTGGATGCAGAAGAAGTCAACATAAAGTGGGGGAATGCTTTGTGTTTCACATTGTATGATTTATTTTGTAGATACATTTATTTCCTTATAGAGTTGCAATGTGTTATAATTTGTTAATTTCAAATAACCATTACATGTTTTTGCTTGGTGGTAGAACAGTTCTTTACAGCAGATCCTACATAACCAAAACCTCCAATATCCAAAGGATTTTGGTTAGACCTGAAAACTTGTTCTAGTGATGCCAAAATTCCATGTGTGCTGGTTCTATTTACAAAATCTATGGACTACAAAAATGTAAAATTGTATTTAAGTACTGTCATATATCTTTTTTTGCCTTGTAAATCTAGTTAGAGCAAGCACTCTCACAATATTGTTTATAGCCGTTGTTTTATGACTTGCATGTTATTGTGTACATGGTTATGAATGGCTGTGTATTATGGGCTCATTATATCCCTAGATAAAAGTTGTAAATAATATTATATTGGTTCTGAGCTTTTCACGCCTACCAGTGCAGATCTTTGCTTACAGATGGATAACTGAAGGGTATTTAACCTAGAACTTTCAAATTTGGTACGTGGCTGTATATGGGTATGGGTAAGGTGCCTATTTCTTGCTGACCTTGACTTTTAATTTTAAGGCTTATGGTGACCTTGAAAAGGTCAATTTTTGGCTGTCTTTTGTACCCCACAGCCCTTAAGGGCTGTTGGGTTATTGTTTTCACCCATGGTGTCCGGATGGGCAGGCGGGCGGGCGGCGGGAAAAGTTTGTCCGGCCTGTATCTCAGAAACTGAAAGGTGTAGGGTTGATACTTGGTAGGGACATTGGTTAGGGGGTGTAGGTGTGCAACGTCATGGTGTGACCTTGATTTGACCTTGCCGTAGTGACCTTGACTTATAAAATCTTGTCCGGGCTATATCTCTGAAAGTGTAAAAAGTTGATACTTGGTAGGGACATTGGTTGGGGGTTGTAGCTGTGCATCGCCATGTGACCTTGATTTGACCTTTGACCTTGCCGTAGTAACCTTGACCTATAAAATCTTGTCCGGGCTATATCTCTGAAAGCGTAAGTTATATGAAGTTGATACTTGGTAGGGACATTGGTTTGGGGTTGTAGGTGTGCATCGCCATGATGTAATCTTGATTTGACCTTTGACCTTGCCATAATGACCTTGACCTATAAAATCTATATCTCTGAAACTGTAAGGTTTAGGAAGTTGATACTTGGTAGGGACATTGGTTAGGGGGTGTAAGTGTGCAACATCATGGTGTGACCTTGATTTGAGCTTGCCGTAGTGACCTTGACCTATAAAATCCTGTCAGGCCTATATCTTAGAAAATGCAAGGTGTAGGAAGTTGATACTTGGTAGGGACATTGGTTGGGGGTTGTAGGTGTGCAATGTCATGGCATGACCTTGATTTGACATTTGACCTTGCCGTAGTGACCTTGACCTTTAAAATTTTGTCCAGGCAATATCTCTGAAACTGTAAAGTGTAGGAAGTTGATAGTTGGTAGGGACATTGTTTAGGGGTTGTAGGTGTGCATCATAGTTTTTAGTTAACTGATTAATGCTGTCGTCTTGCTATTGAATGGTCTTATTTTAATACTTTATCTTTGCATACATTTTCTTTCTCTTAGATGTTATTTTCTCTACTTAAACATCATTTAGACCTTAATATAACTGACACTACTCTAAAAGTATCCCGATCTTTGTGCTGTTTCACTACTTCTATATCTCATGGTGTTGAAAACTATTTCCCCAGGCTGTGGGGTACGGGCATCTCTGATGCTATTTTTCACATTTGACTCAAATCTCATACTCTGTAGCTTGGTTCATGTTTTGGTTAATGTTGATTATAACTATAATTATGTCTCCTTTATAAACCTGCAAGAATTTGACCTTGAATCTTTTCATTTAAAGTCACCAAGAGAGTGCAAAACTTCCCACCAAGATCCTTTTATGGACATGTTTTTAAATTATGTACCTTCTAATTGTGGAAATACACAATGAAATCCATGCATATTTACATTGAACCCAGAGAAAACTATAAGTGATTTTTAGTGTTGATATCCAGTAACTTCACATCGAGCAACTTTTTCCACCTGACCTTTTACCCTTGCTTCAAGGTCAGTCTTTGTACCAAATAGGTCTTAGCGTAATATCTCCCATATAAATGGCTGTAGGGGTTTAGAATGTCAAAACAACCTGTAGCCAAAATGATCGTGCTGAATCTTCTTGTGTGATTAGATTTAACTTTTGACCCCAGCTTCATAAACAGGATCCTCATACTAAAAAGCCCATATTTACCCGTTATTATTTCTACTGGAGGTCTGCAGTGTCCAAACAACTTGTGTACAAAGTCATTGGCTACAAATGTTTTGCAGGGTCAAATTTGACCTCTATATAAGATGAATTTTATACGTTTTTTGTATTTTCAGAATCTTGTGAATTGAAATCAATTACACAGTGCTAATAAAACTTTGGTGCATTCCAAAATGTGTATGGTGATAGTGATGGGGGATTTATCCAATAGTTGATATATTATTTTTTAGTCTGTAAACCTAAAACGTAACGTCATCAAAGCAAGGAGTTTATGCATCTTTTATGAGATATGTCTTGTGTTAAAAATGCCGTCATGCTTGGCAAGTGCCGTCCATTACAGTGCACATGAAGTTCTCACCCTTAGACTTTATACATCAGATCATCAAAATCACAGATGCACAGAATGAAGTAAATCACAATGCTCAACATATCTTCGGTATTTTACACAAAATTTTACTCCAAACATTATCAACAAGCTTTGAAAGTTACTTCCAGTTCAGTCATAGCTACTAATGCAGGTGTTCCACTGGAGCCGACCGGTCGGTAACTATGTATTTTTTTGAGAGTGGGAATCAATGTTTACAAGGTTGGTTGTAGTTTCCCAGCCTTTCGGGGAGAGTCGGTAAAATATCAAACATGTTTGACATTTCTACGACCGTTGCCGACCCTTGTAACAGACCCTAAATTCATCCACATAGCAACAGGCCTTTTGGTTACACTTCCAGGCTTGTCTGTAACCCTTTCTTTCTTGTCCTTATCACTTGCAGGCCTGTCCTAACATGAAGCCAGCTTGTCTTCTGTAACTCAAGTACTGCTCATTTGCAGTCCATTTCCAGCATGATGTGAGGTAAAAATATGATAAAAAATTATGTCAAGAATGACAAAGAAACAGTGCAAGTGATCATAATTTTCAGGTGAAGTTCCACATATATGCTATAATTAATTAAGAAACCTGAAAAAGTGTTTTTATTTGATTAACTAAAAATAAAATCCCAGCTTATTTCAGGAAATAAATTTTGGGGCAAAAAGATGATCAAGTGTCGACCAATCAACAAATCTGAAACTAGGTCACCAGTAAATATTTGGATCCCATCATGTGACCAGAACTACGGGGCATTTACCTTTACATCCAGAAAAAGGTGCTTTCTCAGAGGCTTGAAATTATTTGATATAAATGTGTAGGAAAATTGCTCAGAGGGACGGAATTTTGAAGGGGTCCTTCCCAGAAGCTTGAAATTGGAGTATAAAAAGAAGCAACAAGCAAGAAGGTTTTCATTGTCACATGAGAAATTGTTAGAAGCACATCTCTCTATGCTTCTTTCAACATGATATTACATTTTAATTGGCAATTTTACATTTTAAATGACTTTTGTTCATAACGTGAAGCAATTATATATATTGATGTATTTCTCGTTGAATATTAAAGCAAAAACCTGGAAACTATAATTAAAATTACAAAAAAGTAAAGTTGGACGTTTAAGTCACATGATGGGAGCCAAATATTCAGTCTTGACCTAGTTTAAGATTTGTTTATTGGTCAACACTTGATCCTCTTTTTTTCCCTGGAAATTCATCAAAAACTGTAATGGGAATACCAACTGCAAGTCTGGTCGTGGTGATTCTTTATATTTCTCCAGTCCTGTCTGTTTGTCAGTATGGCTTGCCGGGGATTGATGTGGCTTGTTTGTTAGGGGTTTATGGCTTGTCCTGGTAGTTTCCAGTCTAGTCCTGTAGAAAATTTCCTGACCTCAAGTCAGTTCGGCCTCTAGATCCAGACAAGCCAGGATGTATAACGTCCCGTCGGGGCGGTGAAACTGACCTAGATTTTTCCCACCCTTTTTTTCTGGATTTTTGTTCCCAACCCCCAACATTTGTAAGCGACCATAGAGTCTTAGATCGGTTGTAGGGTTGGCCCCAGTGGAACACCCCCATTAAATTATGCATAGTGATGATAGACTCTTTTGTATTGCAAAAATAATTTTGCACTAAACGGTTCAGTCTTTACATTGACTCCGTGTTTACCTTAATCGTTGATGCTAGTCGTCAACTGTGCTGAAACAGTTTATTTTTTTCAAATTTCTAATGATGGTGCAGCAACATAAAATATATTTGGGTTAGGGATTTATTACTTTTTGATATTCTATTAATTTATTGTGCATTAGAATCCACAAGTACTGAGACACTGCACAATTAAAGCATTAATTTTATTAGATTGTGGCACATTTTGAAAGGTCAACCTTTTCTGTTCAAGGTCGAGGCTATTGTTTGTGCATTAAATAATGAAAATAAATAATGAAAAGTCACAACTATTATTTACATTGGTAACCTGAAACATTTTGAACAATTTGCTCACACAAGTCTTGTACACAAATATACAGATAAAATTTGTGAACTTGTGTTTGAAAAAGTTGTGGTAAAACTGTGATAATCTTGTGTATATTCACTTTGCATAATTAATTTAAAAATTGTGTGTGTACATAATTTTTTTTTTGCTTATCATAAAATAGCTGTTTTGCAGCTATCTCCATCAGATTTCAAGCCATTTGTCCATGTAGTTTATTCATTTGTGTACCCTTGAACCCCTTTAAAGAGTAGTAAAAATCTATAAAAACTTAGATGGCCTTTTTCATTAGAAGTTTACTGGTTTTTTGGGGGGAATTCATGCTAAACTAAAAGTACACAGTAGAACCTTTATTTTATGTCATTTTATCATCAGAATATTCAATAAACTCATGTCCCTCCTGGCAAATTTATAAAGTTACATGTAGATTTATGCCAAAATACCTCTCGAGCTTTACCACCTACCTTTTATCTGAACACCATGTTATCTCGAAATGATCAGATAAAAGAGTTTTCATTATTGTATTTTACAAGTCCCCTAAGTTGTGACATAATGGCCTTTCCTGGAATGATTGCAGTTGTTTCTCCAAGTTGGCAGTGGATTGCAGTCATTTTGCAAGTTGACAAGGTGTTTCAGTTTTCTCCATGTTGCCAAGGGATTGCAGTTTTTTCTCAAGTTGGCAAGAGAGTGCAATTATTTCTTCAAGGGATTACAGTTATTTCTCCAGGTTGGCAAGCGGTTACAGTCATTTCTGCAAGTTGGCAGGGGTTTGTTGTTATTTCTCTAAGTTGGCGAGGAGGTGAATAGTCTTGGTATGTTGTGTATCACTCACAAAGTACACACACGTTTATCGATACATCAACAGATGTGAAGTACATGCTATATTTTGTGATATGAATTGTAATTGTTATTACAAATGCTGTTTGATATCGTTTTGTTTACCTTATAGTACCTTCTACCAACCAATATATTTCTTCTGATAAGTTATGTATAATATAGTTCTGTTGTAAATGCCTTCTATAAAAAAGAATTTCAAAGATACCAACTACTTACAAACCAAATCTTCACATTTTCCAAAGTATACGGAGAATAACAGTGATGAAATTGTATATAGAAATATTAAATTCCTTTGCTACACAAATACTATGTCATAAAATTGTATTTTTATACTATAAGACTTTGCACTCAAAGTGCTTCAATGAAGTTAATCTTGATGTGGATGTCTTTGAAAGTATGTGGTGATGTGACAAAATTGTAATAAAAGGGAGTTTCTCTGGTTAGCTTATTGTAGTGTCTTTTATGGTTATTGGCCAAAATGTCTAAGATTTCTCATATTCCCAACAAACCAGTCATTTTGGAAATATAGGGCCTGTTTGACCTTAAAATAGAGGTCAAAGATTGTCCACTGAAAAGATGACTTCTTACAAATTTTTTCACATAAAAAACTGCAAAGATGAAAACAAGGCCCTTTGTCAAGCTGATCTTCTTGCACCTTGCAACACTGGGTTAAATTTAACCCCATTTGTTAAGTGAACCTTGTTGACCTTAAACTAGGGGTCAGAGGTCAATTCTAACATGAAAAAAAAGAGTTTATTGTGTTAATATATCTTGCCAAACAGATTAATGCCATAGGCGGCGCATGCTGGTCCTGCCAAACATCAGAAAAGATGTCTCGAGTCTCCTCCAACAGAACCGGCCTTCATGTTGCCCCCACTCGCCAGGAGGGGTAGTACCTTTCACTACAGGTGACCAAGGATATGTTTCACCTCTGATTGACCTATACCGAGACTGGGATTCAGACCTACAGGCTTTATACCACAGTCCCTCTGACTGGGCATCAGACTCGTATGAAGGTCTCAAAGAAGCGCCTGCTGGCTATGAAACTGATAGAGCCAACTCTGAGTCACTTCGCACTGAAGAACAAACAATTATAGAGAGACATTGGGTGCAATCAGATTCTACATGAAATGTCTGCCCTTCCTGTCAGGATAACCCATGGATTTGCAGCAGGTCTCCGCCCACTGGGAAAGTGTCTGTCGCTATGCCAGTGGATCACTTGTTCTGCTATAAATTTGAACAGATGAACCTGCATCTTCTTAGGGCCACATTTCCAAAGCTGGGGACTGGAACTGGCTTCACAAAGACCAGTTTGTAAAACCACTGAAGTCTCAAATCAGATGCTACGTTATGCATCCAGGCCCAGATCCAGCTGTTACTCGTCCAAGGAAATCCGGCAACAACTGGTCCAGTGATGCCTCCCCACTAAACAGCTCTCTTACCAGGACTGCCAAGCCTCTAGCGGGCATCTCTCACCTGCAGACGTCTTTCACAGGAAACCATGTGTAAGTGGAAAAACTCTCTCAAATATGCGACAGTCGTATCAAACCAAGCTGCAGCCTTTAACAGGTGTGTTAACAAGGTTCATGATGACATGCAGGATAACATCAGACTCTTGTTCAATGACATGGGGAAAGGCAAATCTTCACATAAGGCTGGAAAAATGCTCAATGATGTCAAAAGACTTGTAATCTTTTTAGCAGAATGTTATCTTAGTGCTATGTAAGTGCATGCAGCACATGGCGGATACTGTCTTTCTGCAGGCTGCAAACATGACTCTCGTGGCGCAAACTCATACTTGGAATACTTGAGTAAACCCGGAGTAAAACAAGACACCTGGTGTTCACTCAGGAACAGCCCTCTTCACCAGTCGGCTCTCTTCCCTGGTGACTGCACTGCATCACCAAATCCGACACTGATGCCCGTCCCCCCAACCTGGTTCAGGTTCCAGCAGGGGCAGGCACTACCAACCTTATCAGACCAATTGGCAAAGACACAAGGACAGAAACAAGAACAAGTCCCCACAGAACCTGGACCAGAGCCAGGATATGCCTGCATGGCACAGTTTCAACAATAGATCCAACTTCACCTGGGGGAGGAATAGGGGATCTGGTGCCCCCAAACATGGCTCTTTCAGAGGAAGTGGCAAGCAGAATGACAATTGCAGTCTCAGGTCTATCTCCCACTTAGACTGCGGAGGCCGGAGGGTACTGACTTTATTATATTAGAGAGTTGTTGATGATAGTTCTGAAAAAGTTGAAACATTAGATTCTTCACGACTGGTGATTTGATGGAACATGACAAACTTGCAAATTTAATAAGTAAATTAAATTTTTATAAGTTAATACCCTATCCAATGGACAATAGCTTATCTGGTCGGCGCAGACCGGCCCGCCAAATGTCAGAAAAAGACGTCCTGTGTTTCCATCGGCCGTCCGGTCCCTAGTACCAGTGCAGTCACCAGATGGCGTGTCGTACTTCCTTCCTGTCTAGACAGCGTGACGTCATAGCATCTTTTTCGTTGTCTAAACCTATTAGACCCCTAGTAAGCTGATAGCGGGGCCGGTGGGAGGGTCTTGTGTGTCCATTGGATAGGGTATTAACTTATATAAATTGAATTTACTTATTAAATTTGCAATTTTATTGCATTAATACATCCTATCCAATGGACAATAGCTGAATAACTACCGCTTGGTTGGCGGGTAAGTTACCAGGGACTTAGGTGAACTCATAAACAGAACAAAATTTTCTTCCAGGCCTGGGTTGACCTTGTGGTCAGGAACCTCTTAAGGCCATAGTCAGTTATCAGAGACCGGTTTATTGGTTCAAACCGTCTTACCACCCCCCCTTTTTGACGGACCTACTCTGAGGTAGGGGAAGAGAGGCATGAGTTCAGTCCCATAAAAAGTAAAATAAACCTCCCGAAGGAAGCACGTCACGTTTTTTTTATATATATATACAACTATTTACATATGTACAAAGATTTCCTCCATTTCTGGGTTATTTGTGGATCTGTTGAGCAGCCACTACAGGTCCCAGATGGTAGAGCACTGAGTCAGCCCACGCCACATCCTTTAGGTAAAATTGTGTGAAGGTATTATGTGATTTCCAGTGGCAGGCTGACAATAATTGTTCCAAAGAGACTCCTGATTGGAAGGCCTTGGAAGCAGCAAAGGCCCTGACATCATGGGCTTTAACCTGATGTAAAGTGTGGGCCTCCTGGTCAGAGAGCTCATAACATAGGATCACAGTCTGATTGATCCATGAGGAGATAGTCGCAGCTGAGATGTCCTTGTCGAAACCTTCCTTGGACACAAAAACCAACTCCTTATTCTGCCTGAGGTCTGAGGTCCTGTCCAAATAGTAGCGTAATGCTCTGACGGGACAGAGGGACCTCTCAGACTTGAGGGACCTGTACAAGGTCGGGGCCAGGGCTGGTATAACCACTGGGGCCACACTGTCTGGACCTTCTTTGGAAGCCTTAGTTAGCTGGTGAAAAACCAAGGATAGGTTCCAGGAGGGGATCCCCCTCCTACCTTTTGGTCTGTCTCTATGGAAACTATCCAGGAGACGAGTGAGATTTTCGTCTTTGCTGAAGTTGACAGGTAAATTACCTAGTTCATCAGCAATGGCTGACCTGTAACCATCAATGGTGCTGGGCTGTAGCTTCCTGTCCTCAAAAAGGTACATAAGGAAGTCAGCGACTGACTTTACAGGGGGTGCCCTGAAATCCACCTGATTAGTGATGCACCACTTTATAAAAATGGTCCACTTTGCCTCATAGACTGATCTGGTTTATCCTCTTTGAGGAGCCTCAATTCGTGCTGGCCTAAACGGGATAGTTTGTCTGCTACCACGTTCAGCCGGCCCGGAATGTGTCGGGCTTTGAGAGTTACTTGATGACTGGTACACCAGGTCAAGATTCTCCATAGAAGGGCACACAGTGGACCTGACCTCATGCCTCCTTTATGTATGACACTATTGTAGTGTTGTTGGTTGCCACAAGTACTATCTTGTCGGTACAAAGGCCCTGGAACTCTTTCAGTGCTAGAAAGACTGCTTTTAGTACCAGATTGTTCATGTGTAGCTTGCTTTCTGGTAGAGACCATGACCCTCTTGCAGTGCGTTCGTTTAAGTGAGCACCTCACCCTTCTTTGTAAAAATTTGCAGAGCATGTTTTATTGGGTGTAATGGTTGGCCTGTGAGAACGTTGTCTTCTTGTAGCCACCATTGTAAGTGTGGGTGCAGGGACCTGGGAATTGGAATCACTTTTTCTAGTGACTCTGGTACTGTCCAATTGTTTTTGAGATGCCACTGTATGGGTCTCATGTAGTCGGCCTAGGTGAACCTGCTTTTCTGTGCCTGTTAACAAACCTATCAGAGACATGAACTGCCGAACCGGACGGTAGTGACAATATTTCGCATATTTTGTCCTGAAGGTTCTGCCAATGATCTGGTGTCAGTCGGACCCGACTCTGGTAATGTACAAAATCGAAGATCTGCTTCGTCTCCAGTTCTGACTTTTCTAAATTCACTAGTCAATCCAATTTTTGGCATATTTTTACTAGATCCTGAGTGTGTTGGAGACAGGCCTGGTGGGATGTCGCCCTCACCAACCAGTCGTCTAGGTACTGGTGGATTCTTATACCCTTGTGTATGGCCATCAGTGTTACTTCCTTTGCTATCACAGTGACCTCCGGGGCGCAGTGGATAGACCGAAAGGCAGTGCTTTGAATTGTAAGTCTGACCCTGGACATGAAATTTCAAGTATTTCCCGGACTGTTCCTGTATAGGTATGTGGAAGTAGGCATCCCTGAAATCTATCGAGGTAACCCACTCCCCTTGCTAAAGGGAAGTTCTGATGGTTTCCGGAATCACCATTTTGAATTTCTCCACCTTGAGGAAAAGATACAGTTTGCTCAGGTCTAAAATAGGTCACCACTTGTTGTTGGGTTTTGGGACTAAAATTAGTCGGCTGAAAAATCCCAGAGATGTTTGGTTTTGTACTAGCTCCACTGCATTTTTGTCTATAAGCTGATGTAATGCCTCCAGCAGGTAGCTGTTCCTGTGGGGATTGCCATAACAGCTTATGACTGTTGGAAACCTTGTGAGTTTTGGCCGGATCCAAAAGGGGAGGGTGTAACCCTCTTTCAGGATTTGAACCACTTTCGGACCGGCCCCCAGATCCAACCAAGTTTGCCAAAAGTTTTGAAGTCTTGTCCCTACAGGCAGATTTGAAACAGCATTTCTGACATTTGTTACAGGTTGAACACAAGACAATTGAGTGACACAAGAAACACTTTAATTTGTAATTTTTGCAATAACAACCTGCTGACCCGGGACTTAATTCTCTCTTTTGGGAATGCACAGTAATTGTCATTTATATGACTGCCGGCCCTTGGCTGGTCGTGATGAGTAAGAGGCAGTGTGACCTTTTCCCCTCCTGGACTGTTTCCTTCCAATAGTTTTCCAGGCAGGTTTGTCTGATCTTGAATCCTTGTTTGACCGACCTCTTGTTTAGGTGTTCATATGGGTGGTACCAACCCTTGCTATGTGTAGATCCAAAGTGCCCTTTTGACTCAAACTGAGCTATGTCTTCCTCTGCTCGTTTAATAATGGAGTCGGGAAACAAGGTTGAGATGTGAAGGGGGGCTGTCCTCAGTGCTGTGAGTGTATATGGTATGATACCGGTCCTATGATGGCTCTAGTATGCATCCCGGCGGACTAGGGTGAGGTTACCCATAGTAATGAAGATGAACTCTGACAAGTGTTCCATTGATTTAGCAGCCGTCTGTGTGATGCTCGAATTAAAGTCCATCAGGTAGTTCAGTTCATCAGCTGCTGTGGATGCCTTTGTAGAACCCTTCCCCTTGCTTTCTGCTTTCAAAACTTTAAGCTGGTCGTTCATGTTTTGAACCCTAAAGAGGCAGCGGTTAAAGCTGGCCGCTTGATTACATATGACTGAAGTCTCCCTGGCAGATCTCTCCCATCTGCACAGTGTCTCTTGGGATATCCTGCGAGATGCTGGTGGAGTAGACGACAGTCCAGTGTATCTAGCTATCCGGCCATAACTGCTGTTGAGTTTTGAAGCATCTGTATTCCATGAGATTTGTGAAGGCTCAGTCTTAGGGTCGGTGTGAAGTCCATACCACTTGGACTGTGATCTGGCCTGTCTCAGGAAGACATCTTTGGCTAAGCCACCGGCTTCTGATCCACGGGAGGGATAACCCTCAATCAGGGTGAGATTCAATTTGGCCAACTTCCTACATAACTAGTCCACGGTGGGCATTTTAAACGACACTTTGCCTGGAGCTACAGTCTTTGGTCCTGCAAAAGGGTTGTCGTCTGAGGTGGATGCTGCACTGTCCATTTCTGGTATGTGTGACCAGCCCATAAAGGAACGGATGCCTTGCATAGTGTCTATAATTCTGTTCCTCAGAAACTGGCTGATCCGGGTCGGCTACAGTCTGATCCTGGTCCTCAGATAACTCCCCTTCTTCAGTATATAAATCCAGGGGAGGTCTATCGGACAACACACTACCGGCGTCAGAGGAGAGGCTGGAAATGCTATCTTGTCTTGACCTGTGAAGAGCAGGGGAGCCGGTGTCAACAGGCTCAGATGAAATTGGTCGGTCGGTAGCAGAGGGTCGGTCAGAGTGAGGTCGGTGGAGATCACCTGTAGACTGTAGTTTTGATGAAACGTCGGTACCAATGTCGGTTGTAGTTGTGGGTCGGTCGGCCTTAGTTTGACTGGAAGGCTGATGCACAGTAGCAGAGGAGCCTTGTCCAGGAAACTTTGCAGTTGAGGTCGGTCGGCTGGCTCTAGTTTGACTGGCCGGCTGATGCTTGCTAGCAGAGGAGCCTGTACCAGGAAACTTAGTTGTAGAAGTCTGTTGACTGGTCACTGCTTTACTGGTCGGCTGATGCTTTTCAGCAGAGAAGCCAGATCCAGGAAGCGTAGGTGAAGTAAAAGGTCGGATGAAAGGTTCAGACACATTTTCAACATCATGAGGAGGTGAATGGGTCGGTCCAACTTTCACAGTAGAAGAAAACGTTGGTGTAGGTTCAAAACTCTTGGCCATTATCAAGGCTTCTAAACGGCTGAAGCGTTCCGACCACTTATTGTCTGGTTCTGTAATCTTAGCATCAGTACTAGGACTGTGCGACTTAGAAGCCTTTGTAGAGGGAGATTTTTCTTTCTTACTGTCTTTCTTATGGTCTTTCTTAGGCTTCTTATCAGGTGGGGGAATGGGAGCAGGGGATTTGACAGATCCCTGGTCGGCTACAGCCCCAATAATAGACACGCTTGAAGGGTCGACAAGTTGTTCAGAGTCCTGGGAAGGGGTTGCCTCACTAAGCTTTGCTTCACGTTTCTCCTTCAATTTGTAGGAAGGTGTAGCTAATTGCTGGTGTCAATCAGACGTGAGGCTATTACATATCTGGCAGTTAGAAGAATGGGGATCTTGAACACAAGGTTCCTTACCCTTCCCTTTATCCCTGCATCGTGCGCAATGTGAATGTGTGTCAAAATTAGCCATAACGTGTCCCATATGATTTCCCATTGGTTGATTTCACATCCCAAACCTGTAGGACAATATTAAGTGAGTTATAATCACTTTAAATTGTGGCTATCCGCATTTGACCTTGAAAAAGGGGCCCCAGGTCAAATCTAACCACATCAGAGGACTCCAGCCCATGATTATCTGTAAGTCGACCTAACATCCCAAACCTGTAGGACCAATAATAAGAATGTTATTAGCATTTTTATGTTTAGCTACCCTTGATTAACATTGACAGAGGGGCCCAAGGACAAATCTGACCACATCAGATTACCAGCCCATGATTACCTATAGGTGGGCTTCAGACTGCAAACCAATAATAAACAAGGACTTTTCAGTTTGGGATTCCTTGTTTGTCCTTCAAGGAGGGTCCAAAGGTCAAATCTGAACACATCAGATGACTCACAGGCCATGATTTCCTATAGGTTGGTTTCCCATCCAAAACCACTTGGACCAATAATAAACGAGTTATAAGTATTTTAAAGTCAGGCTATCCTCGTTTGACCTTGAGGAAGGGCCCAAGGTCAAATGAGACCACATCAGAAGACTCCCGACCCATGATTACCTATAGGTCAGTTTCACACCCTAAACCTCTAGGACCAATAATAAGCGAGTTTTAAGCACCATATTAGCATGTTTTTTACCAAATGATAATCAATCTCCCATCAGTCAATTATGGCCCAACTGGCATCTAGATTTTGATGTGAGGGATATGCTTACCAAATATGGTTGACCCACAGTCTGTACTTTCTGATAAAATCTGGTGAAAAGCATGTACAAGAAAACAAATTGCTTTTGTTCATGTGACCTTGATAAAGGTTAAAATTATGCCTTTCAAAAATTTTTCATACGCCTACAGATAGTGGTGTGAACGATAAACCGGTATGCGTTTTTTTTGTTTGCTTTGGTATAAATAACGTGATTCGCAAAGAATATTTGGGAACCGGTTACTGAAAACGTCATCATTTTGGGCCATCTAATGGCCAATACTTCATCAAAACTACAAAAAATATACATATTTTGTGAAATATGTCACATTTTTACTTTATATTGAGCAAAAATCATGTTTACATATTTATTAATATCTCGCAAAACCCATTTCTGTAAATGGTCCCACCACTACCTACAGAATAACTCCCAAATATTATTTGATAGGCCTAATATCAAGGAAGATAGTCAAGCACGATGATAATGCAGTGGTGGCAGCTGACTGAAAACTGGGGGTCAAAACAATAAGTCCCTCTTTCAAAGGACGCTTAATTAGAATGGGCTATCAGAATTACTATTTGAGGGAGTCACACCAAGGTAATAGCCTGTGATTAGATGCCATATTTTCTAACCACTAGGCCACTGGAGACCACAAGCAGGGGTAAATAATCAAGGTCAAAACTAATATACCCCTACAGTCATTCAAGTAAGCATTCAAGACCTCAACACAAAATATAACTAAACTGTATGAGTCTACAGATTCATAAATATTTCATAGATTTAATAGTAAATGGACAGTTTTATGAAAATTAGCTTTACTGTGCCATTGAGTCAGAGTATTACAATATACACAAACAATAATAATATTTTAAACTTGATGCAGTACTTGAAACCAAAATAAAGATTGTCTATGTTACCCACTTATACATTTAATGATCTTCTATATACTGTTAATGTGTACTTCAATCACAAGTAATTATACATGTTGGCTATATTAAAATTTGATTTCATGGATCCGTCAAGAAATTTACTCCGCTGGAACACTTGTAAGTTTAATGTCCTTGATAGTACAGATAAACATATAACATGTCATTGAGTTTCAGTAAATTACCACATTATTCTACAGTCTATTACAAATGAATATTGCATCCTTTTCCAAAAACATGTCAATATACGATTGATTTTTGACAATTTAAACCCACAGTATTCAGAGCTTTAGATTCCTCTCATCAAGTATTACAACTGACATACATAACAAAAATGCTGCATTTTTTTCTAATACTGGGGCCATATAAGCATTGACAACGGTTTTTCATTAAAACAAAACTCAATCTTGGACTCAACTTGAGCAAATTATTTACTGCACGGCCATAGAAACAACAGACATGCAGCCAGGCCACAAGATTCACTTGCTTTGTAAGTAAGATGTCCTTGCAAACATAAACTTCCACCACCAACTGGCCTTGGCCTTAAATTTTACACAAAATGTTTTTACCTGCATACTGGGATGTATGAGTAGCTTTACTCTTGTCATACTGAAACCATGCATTGGTTTAACTGTGTATTTTTTAAAAACCAACTGTTACAAATCAAGGTTAACTTGCAACCACTGAGGCAAAAGGAAGGAGTTTTACCAGTTAGTGTTCCTCAATACTGAATCTGAATTTTACTCTTGAGTAAAATATAATTTCACTTTGAAAGTTTTTTTTCGGTTTATACAATCAATATACAATTCAAATACCCACAGCAATTCTAATACAAATAAATCGGGCAATACAGATATTTACTCTACAAGTATACAAGATTCTGCATGCAAAAATAAAAAATACAAACAGTATACTGTAACCATGCTTTATCTCCAGAAACAATAATGCCCTAAGTAACTTTACCCTCTGTATAATTTTTTTTAATAACAACACTGCCTACTTAACCCCTTTGTATCCTTCTGTGACTTCTGTAATAATTGCCCTTGAGCAATGCATTTTTGTAAGGGAGGGTGGGGCATTTCTAACAAGAAAAGCACTGTTGTATAAAAAAGTTAAATAACTAACTTGATATTTTTATTAGTTCTCCACTATTAAAATTTGTGGTGTACCAAGTAACAAATACGGCAGACAAATTTAATTCTTGCAATTTATACTACTGCACACTCTAACCTGTGTACAGCTTCTGCAAGAAATAGAAGTGGCCACATTTTTATGTAATATTAGAATTACTTGTGTGACATTCAATATCCATACTGCAAACATTACTAATCATTAACTGGGTTTTTCACAAGTCTGTACTGTTTGCTTGTATTTCCAACCCTTTGTAACTAAAAATTGTTATTAAAAGTGTTGGAAGAACACACAATTTGAGAGGGGGCATGTAGTACAGAAACTGTGTTATGTGCTAGCACTTTTCCATGAGATTTGCTGTTGCTAAGGCACTGGTCTGACTACAAATTAGGGCAGGGTCGGTAACACCGACATCTCGGTATAAAGACCAATTCACTTGAACACTGTGACGACACTTTACAACCGGCATTTTGAATGTCAGTATATATTATATTGTGAGAAATCATAAAACATTAGAAATATGCCCCAAATTTGAAGAAATTATCAACTATTATCTCATATTTTTGTGTATTTTAGTACTTTTATGGGGATTTATTTTGGGAAGACTGTCAACATTTTGTTTTCATGGATTTTACTTCCTGTTAGTGGGCCTATTCAAATGGGGATATACTAGAACACAATTTCTTTAGGTATCAAGGAATCGGTGCAGTTTCGCACTGGCCGGATTCCGAAAAAGAAAAGCTGCTACTGACCCTGCCCAACTACAAATTAGAAAAAATAGCATCAGAGATGCCCGTACCCCACAGCCTAGGGAAATATTTTTAACACCATGAGATATAGAAGTACTGTATCAGTACAAAGTTCAGGATACTTTCAGAGTACTTTCAGATATATAAAGGTCCAAACAAAGTTTAAATAGAGAAAATAATGTCTAAGAGAGAGATAATGCATGTACACTTTATCTACATCTGGCATGGCCGAATTATGGTTTAGATGTTTTGAATATTACCATGCATACAGAAGTGGTAATATATTCAATGAATGCTTATGTGTGGTGTTAGGAGCAAAATCTGTGGCTCACTTGATGAAATTCCATCTGTTACAATGGGAAGTTATAAAAGAAAAATTCTTAATGAATTCTAATATGACTTTAACAGTGCTTAATCTGCATCAAAACACAGACCCAAAGGTGCAACAAGATTTTAAAGGTCAAGGTCACTACGACAAGGTCAAAGGTCAAATCAATGTCACACCATGATGCTGTACACCTATAACCCCTAACCAATGTCCCTACCAAGCATCAACTGCCTACACCTTACAGTTTCCGAGATATAGCCCGGACAAGCTTTTATAGGTCAAGGTCACTACGGTAAGGTCAAAGGTCACATCAATGTCAGACCATGACGTTGCACACCTACACCCCCTAACCAATGTCCCTACCAAGTATCAACTTCCTACACCTTACGGTTTCCAAGATATAGCCCGGACAAGATTTTATAGGTCAACGTCACTACAGCTAGGTCAAACGTCAAATCAAGGTCAGACCATGACATTGCACACCTACACCCCCTAACCAATGTCCCTACCAAGTATCAACTTCCTACACCTTACGGTTTCCAAGATATAGCATGGACAAGATTTTATAGGTCAAGGTCACTACAGCAAGGTCAAAGGTCAAATCAGGGTCACACTATGATGGTGCACACCTACACCCCCTAACCAATGCTCCTACCAAGTATCAACTTCCTACACCTTACGGTTTCCGAGATATAGCCCGGACAAGATTTTATAGGTCAAGGTCACTACGACAAGATCAAAGGTCAAATCAAGGTCAGACCATGACGCTGCACACCTACACCCTTTAACCAATGTCCCTACCAAGTATCAAATTCCTACACCTTAAGGGTTCTGAGATATAGCCCAGACAAACTTTTTCCCGCCACCCGCCCATCTGGACACCATTGGTAAAAACAATACCCCGACAGCCCTTAGGGCTGTGGGGTAACTAGATATTGCGTCTGGATGCAGTGTATCCCTGGACAGGACATGGTTGAAGCATGACATACAGAGAATTATGTTAACACACGATTTCCCATAAGTTGTCTTCACATCCAAAACCTCTACGACCAATAATAAAGGAGATATAGACCATCAGAGGTATCAAGGACCACATTCGACCTTGAAGGAGGGATCTAAGGTCAAATCTAACCCACCAAAAATTTGTGGCACATGATTTCGTATATGTTGCCTTCACATCCAAAACCTCTACAACCAAAAAATAAGGGAGATATAGGTCATTATAGGTATGAAGAACCACATTTGACCTTCAAAGAGGGCTCCAAGGTAAAATCTGACATCACCAAAAGATTCAGGGCACATGATTTCCTAGAAGTTGTCTTCACATCCAAAACCTCTACAACCAATAATAAGGGAGATATAGGCTCCTTTAAGTTTGGTCACCTCAGATTTTCAAATTTGTTGCCATGGCAACCAACCGAATTGAATAAACTGGACCAAATGTTAGCCAGGCAAGATTTCATAGCAGGGAAGATATCTTGAAATCTTGGTAAGGATAGGTGCAACATATTTCCAGCTATAAGTGATTTACTTAATGGTGAACTGTCAAAGTAGCTATAACTCAGCTATGGACCTACAGCTCTGAAACTTGGCCACGACAGACTACATTTAAAAATACATGAACAATATATTTGACAAAAAACTATAAATTTAATAGGTTTGCAGATAGAAGTGATTTACTCAATGGTGAACTGTCAAGGTAGCTATTACTCAGTTAGCTATGGACCTACAGCTCTGAAAATTTGCCATGACACTGTGCATCAAAAATTGTCAGCCTCGGCAGGCAAGAACTCCAGCCCGCAGGTACAGCTAAATGGCCAACAACATTGAGATTTGGGAAAATATTAGGAACAACTTCTGTTGTAAGAAGTGTAAGAGTACCCACGAGATGTTCTATACACGATTCACAGGCCATGATTTCTTACAAGTAGTTTTCATATTTTGAAGCCCAAGAAACAATTATAAGGGAGTTACAAGGCCTTTTTCATGTGATGACCATCCTATTTGGCATTAAAGATGTGATATGGTGCCATTTTGTTTCCAAAACACGGACACAATTACTCTCAGGCAAGCTTTCCTATCCATTAAGATTTTGTGCAAATCTGATGAAGCTAGCTGCAATATTTTAGGTTACAGAAAACATTAAAGATTTTAGAACTAACTTTAAGACCCGAAAATTTTAAAAGTGTTGGCATGGCAACAGTTGAAACTGGATACCCCCCAAAACCTTATCAGCTGTAGATCCTCTTGGGGTAAACATATCCTGAAGGTTTGGTGAAAATCCATGCATGGGTTTAGGCTGTGAAACACCCACAAACTTTAAGACCTGAAAATCTTAAAAGTATTGCCATGGCAACAGTGGTAATCTGAGAACCCCCCAAAAAACCTAATCAGCTCTAGATCCTCTGGGGTAAACATATCCTGAAAATTTGGTAAAAATTCCTGTAGGGGTTTAGGCTTTGAAACACCCATAAACTTTAAGACCAGAAAATCTTTAAAGTGTTGCCATGGTAACAGTGGTAGCCAGATACCCCCCAAAACCTAATCAGCTCTAGATCCTCTTAAGATAAACATACCCTAAACATTTGGTGAAAATCCGTGAAGTTGTTTAGTCTGTGGAACACCTACAAAGTCTAAGACCCGAAAATTTTAAAATACCAGATACCCCCCAAATCCTAATCAGCTCTAGATCCTCTTGGGGTAAACATATCCTGAAAATTTGGTGAAAATCCATGCAGGGGTTTTGACTGTGGAACACCAACAATCTTTAAGACCCAGAAATCTTAAAAGTGTTGCCATGGCAACAGTTGTTACCGGATACCCCCCAAAAATTAATTAGCTCTAGATCCTCTTGGGATAAACATGCCCTGAAAATCCATGCAATATAGTCAGCATTATGTGTAAAAATATCTCTAAAAAGGCCAAAAATAGCCTCGGTGAGGTACTTGGGCGGTTTGTGATTGACCTTCAATGAAGAGCTTCAAGGTTAAATTTCTGCATGCTTACAGAGGACATATATATATATTATATATACCACCCATAGGATGACCTAACTTTCTGTATATGAGAACTGGGCCAAAATGTGAAAATGGCCAAACTTTGACCTTTAAGAGGCCATTAGTGAGCTTGAAATTGCAGGTCAAGGTCACAAAACAATAGCGTTCGTGGCATTGCCTATATATATCTACATACCAAATTTGAAAGGTCTAACTAAAATATTATTTAAGTTATCCCATCCGAAAGGAAATCTCTGCGGCGGTGGCGGCAGTGTGGCCGTACTGAATCCTAAGTAGCCCCGACTTTCATCCGGGGATACAAATATATAGTTCCCTATAGCTACAGTATATATTTTGAAAGGCTCTTAGTTTACTCATTTGCATTTACATATAGTGAGAATCTGTTTTGTTTGACATCACATTTAACGTACTGTACATGGGAACAGTCAGCAATTTATTGGAAATTAACACAACTTTAATCTTAACCTTACTGCGGCTATTAAGAGGTTAACATAAACAACATATCAGCAACTTCATTGGCTGATGTTAAAATGTGATAAAAACAAAACTTTACCTTTAATACAGAAAAGAAAAAACATAGCCTTCATTTGCTTCTAATATATTACAATGTTGTGTGATCTGTTAATACGACAATCCAATATTTTTTGCTTGAAGAGACTTTGCTTTAGAAGACGGAGACTTTTTACATGATCATGTCAAAATATCAATAGATGGTCAGCCCCAATACCTCCATATTTACACGGAGTATTGATCTGAATTACTTATAACAAAAATCAATCACCTGAGTTTGTTCATCTCCCTGACAATAAAGTAACACCTAATGCTGAAACAAATGGCAGGGGATAAAAGATTGGGCTGGATGACAATCTAACATGTGAAAGGGCTGCAATATACAGTGGCCCAAAACTCTACCAATGTCTGACATATTCCGTCACGAAAAATCTGGTGAAATCATCTTAGGGTTTTGACCATTTCTAGAGCATGTTGACAGGGCAGGGATGCGATGATGTGTAGTGAAACTGTCTTTTTGATTTGACCATTTCTGGTACAGGTTGATAAAGTGGAAAAGGATGCGGTGCTGCTCGCAGATGCTTTATATTCTTTTCTACAGGGAATTTGTATACATTATACCACCATGAGACATGTATGACCTAAATACTATGGATTAAAGAGGGTCATATCAATAACTTTGTTAAGCAGCACTCCATCTCTCATTTTGTACTAAATTAAAGTTTCTTTACAATGAAATTGAAATTGAATCTGAACTTTTACAAAGCATGCAACAACTACTGGAAACAAATCACTCGCATATCAACTACGGCTGGGTTGGTGACCCTGGTGTTTCTAGGTATTGAGAAAATTTTACTCAAATACCATGATGACACTTTACAATTGCCATCTTATTTATCAACACATATAATTGAAGGAAGACTTCAAATATTGGGCACCTTACATTTGGAGAGACTTCAAACTTTTATCCAATATTTTTTGTACATTTAGTGACTTCTATGGCAATTTTGTCTAGCGGAAACTGCCATGTTATAGTTTCATTAGTTTTTATTGCGTTAACACATCCTATCCAGTGGACAATTGCTTTACAGGAAGTACGATGCGCCACCTAGCAAATGCACACTCTGTGACTGGTCCTGCCGGTAGGATATACAGGATGTCTTTTTCTGCTGTTTGGCGGGACCGGTCGCGCTGACCGGTAAAGCAATTGTCCATTGGAAAGGGTATTAACTTATAAAAATTCAATTTACTTATTAAATTTGCAGTTTTTTGTCAGTGGCCTACTTGAGTGGAGAATGTAGTAAAATACACCTTTTTTTGGCATCCTCGAGTCAGAATGGTTTTGCAACGTGGGATACCAAACCGAAAATGTTACCGAGCCATCCATAAAAACAGTTAAAAAAATCTCTATACACACAATAATAAACACTACACTGCACTGGTCATTTAAAAACTGTAGACCTCCATCAGACACAGCCATCTTTTGAGTGAAAAATTAATCATGCATCTATAAACCAATTTTGCATACACAGCATTGTAATATAAGCCAGAGATAATATTCCAACTCCCAGGTGAGTAGAAGATCCAGCACTTGTTTTTACTCCATCGGGATATTCAGCTTCTTCAGGTATATGTGGTGTCCTGACTATGATCCAATCATAGGCTTCCATCTTACCAGCTGGTTTTAAAATTTGTTCCCCAATTTCCTCAATGCAGCGTTCATTGTACCTATTCAGCCATTTCCTCTGTAGTAGAAAAAAAAGATCAAAAAAAAAAAGTTTAACCAAGAACAGCCCTTAGTGTCTTACTGGTAATTCACAAAGTTAAATGGCCACAAAAAGATTTCTGATTAATGAGTTACTGCAGATAACAGAGTACATTTCCATGAAAAAATTCTCTAAAGAAACTAATTGGAAAATTTAATAGTAAATTAAATTTTTATAAGTTAATACCTTACCTAGTGGACAAACGCATTTGTCCGGCGCCTTGCCGGTCTCGCCAAACGTTAGAAAAAAACGTCCTGAGCTGGGCTCTGGCCGGGACCGGTAGTGTCCTGTTCACTCGCCAGGTGGCTGTGTAGCCAACCTGCCGGTATACTGCGCATGCTCGCGCATGCGCTCTTCCTCTTTTTGTTGTCTACCTTAGAATTCCCCTAGAGCTTAGATTAGCGGGGAAGGTAGGGTGGGAATCCCCTTGTCCACTAGGTAAGGTATTAACTTATAAAAATTTAATTTACTATTAAATTTTCCATTTTATTGCGTTAATACATCTTACCTAGTGGACAAATGCAGAATCACTACCCAATGGATGGAGGGTAGATTAGAACAGGGCAATTCCAGAGAGCTCTTAAAACATATAGGGTGATTCCGGCCATGGTTAAATAAACCAGCCCATAGGAAAAAGCACCCCCCCCCCCCCCCCCCCCCCCACCCCTGTTGTTTTTAAAAAATTTCCTTGTACCAACCCGAGGCGAGGGTACAGAGGGAAAGAGAGGGATGAGCTCGTCACCTAGTGAGGAAGAAGAACAGGAAATGAAGAACCTAACTACCCCGGGAACCACTTAGGCTCATGGCAATCCCGGGGTAAAAATTTATTTATGTAATTATGTACACTATCTACAATATGAACCAAAAATTGACATTATTTTTCTTCATGGACCTGTTGTGCAGCCACAATGGGCCCCAAATGGTACAGTTCAGAATCTGCCCAAGCTAGGTCCTTCAGATAGAACTGTGTAAAAGTATTATGGGCCTTCCAATCACAGGGCGAGAGAATTTGATCCAAGGATACTCCTCCCTGAAAAGCCTTGGAAGCTGCAAAGGCCCTGACATCGTGTGCCTTGACCTGAAGCAAATTCTGTGTATCCTCATCCGACAGTTGATAGCACAGAACTGTCTGTTTAATCCACGAAGAGATAGTGGCCAGAACTATGTCTTTCTGGAAACTCTTCCGAAAGGATACAAAGACTAGTTCCTTCCCTTTGCGCAGATCCTTGGTTCGATCCAGATAGTAACGCAAAGCCCTGACTGGGCACAGAGATCGATCCTCTGTAAGATCTCTGTCCAAAGAAGGAGCCAAAGCAGGGATCACTACCGGAGCCACTGAAGTCGGACCCTCCCTAGCCAACTGGTTTTTGGAAATGAACATGGGAGAGGGGTATAAGGAAACCTGACTCCAGCTTTCCTGATGGCGAATATTTTTGAACAACCAAGCATGAATCTCACTTCTCCGCTTGCCTGATCCCAGGGCTAACAGAAAGACCGTCTTAAAGGTCAGATGTTTAAGTGAAGCCTTTCGCATAGGTTCAAAGGGAGCCTTAGTCAACTGGTGAAGTACCAGGGAGAGGTTCCAGGACGGGACACCATGCCTGCCCTTAGGTTTATCTCTATGAAAGCTGTCTAGCAGACGGGTCAGATTTTCATCCTTACTGATGTTCACCTCCTGGTTTCCTACCATGTCAGCAATAGCTGTCCTATATCCATCAATGGTGCTAGGTTGCAGTTTCCTGTCCTTGAAGAGATAGAGGAGAAAATCTGCAATCTGGTTCACAGAGGGCGACCGGAAGTCCACCTTATGTGAGTCGCACCATTTAACAAAAATGGTCCACTTCGATTTATAAACGGCTCTGGTTGAACTTCTCTGAGGAGCCTCAATTCTTGCTGCCACTTCATCAGCGAATCCTTGCTCCTGAATGATGGAGGCTCGAGGAGCCATGCATGTAGGTTTAGATTGGTGAGATTCCTGTGTAGGAGGCCATTGACAGGTTGAGTCACCAGATCCCTGAGGAGCGGAAGCTGGAAAGGGATTTGTGTAGACAGAGCCACCAGATCCCAAAACCAAGCCATGTTGGGCAAACCTGGTGCAATTAGCACCATTCTGTGACACCCCTGGTCCATGACTTTTGAAACTACTTGATTGAGCAATGCAACTGGGGGAAAGGCGTACACATCCAGAGTTTCCCATGATATGCTGAGGGCGTCGACAGCCCACGCTGTCGGATCCGGAACCAGTGACACAAATCTGGGAAGTTTGTGATTGAACCGGGTGGCAAAAAGGTCGAGTTGTGGGAGAGCCCATTTGGAGAACAAGAGACGAAACACCTGTTGAGACAGAGACCATTCTGTCTGGATCACCTGGTTGTGCCTGGACAGTTTGTCCGCTATCACATTTAGGCGACCCGGGATGTGCCTCGCTCGGAGGATTATCCCCTTGGGGTGGCACCACGACAGAAGTCTCCACAGGAGGGCACAAAGAGAGCCTGATCTCATACCTCCTTCCTTGTTGATGTAGGAGACCACAGTTATGTTGTCTGTGGCTACTAGGACAATCTGATCCCTGCAGAGATGCTCGAAACTCTTGAGCGCCAGGAAGACTGCTTTTAGTTCCAAGAAGTTTATGTGGAGGCGACTTTCTGGTTCTGACCAAACGCCTCTTGCTATGTAGTCCCCTAAGTGAGCGCCCCAACCTTCGTTTGATGCGTCTGTAAAAACTTGTAGAGCGTGACGCATTGGATGTAATGGTTGGCCGCGGAGTATATTCCTTTCCTCCAACCACCAATCCAGATGAGGGTGGAGGGTAGGGGGGGACCGGAATCTCCTTGTCCAAAATCTCCGGTACATGCCAGTGCTTCTTGAGGTGCCATTGGATTGGTCGCATGTGTAGGCGACCTAACCACACTTGTTTCTCTGTTGCTGTCAAGAGACCTATGAGCGACATTAATTGTCTGACGGTGCAACTGTCCTTGCTCTTGACAAAGAGCAGTTTTGCCCTCAACGTCTCCCAACGCTCCAAGGTGGGTAACACTCGTCCGGTTAGGAGATCGAACCGGTAACCTACGAAATTGAAAATTTGTTGAGGTACCAGCTCGGATTTCTTCATGTTTACCACCCAACCCAACTCGCGGCACAGGGCCAAGAGGGTCTGGGTATTTTGTTGGCAAGTTCCCGGGTCCGGGGCTCTGAGAAACCAGTCGTCTAGGTACTGGTGGATTCTTATACCCCTGGCCTGAGCCATCAATTTCACCTCTTTGACCACCTTGGTAAACTCCAGTGGAGCAGTGGCCAGTCCGAAAGGAAGGGCTGTGAACTGATATGCCTTGCTGTTCAAAAAGAACCTGAGGTATTTCCTGGATCTGGGATGGATGGGGATGTGAAAGTAAGCGTCGCTGAAATCCAGAGACGTGACCCATTCCCCTTTTTGCAAGGAGACCCGGATGGTCTCCGGTGTTTCCATCTTGAATGTGTTTGTTTTGAGAAAAAGATTGAGTTGACTGAGATCCAAGATTGGACGCCACTTGTTGTCGGGTTTTGGGACCAGGAACAGGCGGTTGTAAAAGGATAGGGAGGTCCGAACCACTACCTTTTCTACCACCAACTTTTCTACCAAGGCACCTAGAGCCTGTGAGAGAGCTAGACTTCTTGTCGGATTTGCATAACCACTTGTGATGAGAGGAAATCTGGACAGTGGGGGTCTCATCTTGAACGGAAGTGTGTAGCCTTCGCGCAAGATGGAGACCACCCTTGGATTCGCTCCCAGTGTTTCCCATTTTGGCCAGAACTTTTGAAGTCTGCCCCCTACACCTAGCTCTGTGACAACATTGGGGACATTTGGAACAGATTTGGCAGAAAGACAATGATTTACAAAAGAAACACCTTTGACATACTTTATTTCTGTTTTTTCTACATCGGGTCTTACACCTTTCTTTTGTGGAAGCCCTTGTGAAATTGCATACTGAACAGGATTTACAACATGACAAAATACAGTCTGGTTTGAATGTTTCTGAGTAAGATCTACACTTGGCAACTTGACTATCTTTTGGCAACTTAAACTGTCTTGAACTAGATGTTGCACAGTTTGCTCTGGCTTTTCCTCCACTAACATTTGGCAAAGAGGTGGAGGAGCTATGCAATAATTGTCATTTATAGGACTTAAAACCTTTTGAACGAGAGAAACGAGGATTCACCCCTCTACCCCGTCCACGTCCCCTGCCTCTAGACCTGCTAAACTGACGCCATGGCTGGTGCTCTTGGTCCGGAGCAGTAGACCTGTTATCCTTCCTATTGAAGCCAGCTGCGCTATTGATGATGTAAGAGTTCTCCCTAGCACACTTTTCCCACCTCCTGAGATATTCTTGTGAAATGGGCCTAGAAGGCGGTCCAGCAGCAGGATAGGCCGAAGCCTTAGTAATCCTGGGAAATAGCGAGTTTAACTTTGCTTCCGTGTTATGCCAACTGAAAAGTTTCTTCCCGGGCCGGTGAGGACCATCCTGTTTGATGGTATACATTTGATACCACCTGGCCTGTGACTTCGGTACTTTAAGGAATTGATCTCTTTTTAATCCTGCGGAATCTTGTGCCCTGGATGGGTATCCTTTGGCAACAACAGTGTTCAGTCTCTCCAATTTTTGGCAAAGCCAGTCGTCCGGAGGCATGTCGACGGAGATACGAGCTGGCCTTTTGGGGTTCTTACCCTTCCATGGGTTATTTGATTTATCGGGCTCATTCAAATCACTCTCAAAATCAGGTATGTGTGTCCAGCCCATGAACGACCGGATGGATCTCACAGTTTCACGATAGTTCATTTCTTCTGTCTGATCAGAGCGTTCTACAGTATCTGAAGATATTTCACCTTCATCATAGTCAGAGTGGTCGGTTGAGACAAGAGGGTCATCAAAGTCTATCTCATCCGGTTCCGGTGGTAGGGTGAAACTACCGGTGAAGGACTCTGCAATAACTGAAGATGAAGGTTTAGTCACCACATTATCATCCGGGGGACCGGCTTGAAGATCATTCCGGTGGAACAGAGACGGAAGAGGCCGGTGGCACAACTTTCCTGGGTACCGGAAACTGCCCTACACCCTCCGGACCGGAGGCGTTCCCAGCAGGGGCCGGTTTATCAATATGAACCGATTTATCAGACTTGACCGGTTTTTTCTGCTTCTTGTCTTTGGACTTTTTAACTTTAGTAACAGCTTCCTGCACTGCCGGGGTCTCCACCGGACCGGTGGGCCGGGCAGCCGGAGCGATGAATGGAGAATCAGACACCATCACTTTAGAACTTACAGGATTCACCGCCGCTTTGGGGGTAGAAAAGACATTGCCTCTGCTCAACAAGGCCTCAAAGCGTGCAAAGTGCTCAGTCCACTTATCGTTCATTAATGAGAATTGTTCTGCAGTAACAAAATTAGAAGAAGACTGAGGCGGAGCAGAGAAGGTAGGTTCAGCAGTGGCAGACTCCACTGGAGCAATAACCTCCACGTCTTTAGGGGAAACTAAAATACCTGCTTTCTTTTCCTTTCTGATCCTATAAGAAGGGGTAGAGATCAGTTCTTTCTGTTCATCCGAAAATGAATCACACACACTACACTGTTTGTCCTTAACACAAGAGTCATCCCAATGCCTTTATCGCGACAGCGCGCGCATTTCTTATGTAGATCAAAGGCGGCCATTACGTGGCCACATGACCCCCGCCTTTGTCCTTTCTTTTCTCCTGGTGAATCCATGATATATGAAGATAAACACCACTAAATAAATTCAACTAAATATCCAGTATATCACTAGTAAAATTACAAAAAGTTTCTCTTGAACTTCAAGCGTTTACAAAATGGACGCGCCAAACAAAAAGAGGAAGAGCGCATGCGCGAGCATGCGCAGTATACCGGCAGGTTGGCTACACAGCCACCTGTCGAGTGAACAGGACACTACCGGTCCCGGCCAGAGCCCAGCTCAGGACGTTTTTTTCTAACGTTTGGCGAGACCGGCAAGGCATGACAAATGCATTTGTCCACTAGGTAAGATGTATTAACGCAATAAAAATTTACTTTTACACTGATTCTTAAGTACCCTAGTCACACAAAAAAGCCCCTTTATTCCTTTATCAAGTGTCCTCCTTTACAAACACACTGATTCTTAGAATTTATTCCTATTCTTAGAATTTTCTTAGAACAGGACAAATTTCTAAGACAATTAATATGAATTCCTTAAAAGATTTTAAATCTGAATAGCTGTATAACATGCAGCATTAAAAATTTATTTTTTTATCAGCATGAAGGTTGTCTTTTTTAAAAAAAATAGTATCAGAGATGCTCATACCCCACAGCCATGGGAAATAGCATTAATCACCATGAGATATAGAAGAGATGAAAAAAAGTATTAACTTTAGGAGACTTTGAGAAAAGACAGTTTAAGTTCTGCAAAGGTGCAGGAGAAAATAACATGCAAGAGAGCAAATATGTATGTAAAGACAAAGTATCCAAACAAGGCAATTCAATAGCAAGATGACAGCGTTAATAAGTACTTTAAAACTAAAATTTATGTAGCTGTAAAAATTCTGAACAGCTGTCAAAGGAGATAGTACAATTAGGTACAATTACACAATTATAATAATAAATTGGAGCAATAGTATGTCTTTGTGATACAAATATGTCTCAAATTTGGCATCAGGAAACATTTTGCCAAAGCCACAACATAATGTTACACACCTACAGGCCCCAATCAATGACCCTGCAAAGTATCACATTTCTACACCTTACCTTTTATCAGATATAGCCTGGACAAGATTTTAAAGGTCATGGTCACTACAGTAAGGTCAAAATCAAATCAAGGTCACACTATGACATTGCACACCTACACCCCAACCACATTTGGCTACCTAGTATAAAGTTTCTAAACCTTATGGTTTCACAGGTATAGCCCAGAGAAGTTTTTAAAGAGGTTACTGCAGTAAGGTTAACGTCAAATCAAGGTCACAACATGCCCTGCCCACCTACGCCCTCAATAATTTTCCTACCAGGTATCAACTTCCTATACCTAACAATTTCTCAGATACAGCTTGGACAAGAATATTGTTCCTGCTATGCGCCCAGTCACCAACCCAAGTGGACACCATGGGTGAAAACAATACCTGCACAGCCTTTAAAGGCTATGGGATAAAAAAATTGTTCTGAAAACACACTTTTATGGCAATTTTGAAAAATTTTATTCCAAGATATTTTTCTGATCCTAAATTATAAGAAAATTGTTAAGAATGAAAGCAACAATGTTAGTGTATATTGGTCCAGAGCCATGACAATGTTTGTTGTTTTGTAAAGTTTAGTAAACAGGAAGGCATTTTCTGCAATTAATGCCACTAGACTATGCCTCCAATGGTGAGTTTTCCAGTCAGTGGGCAAATTCCCTTTCCAGATCATGTGATGATAAACTGACCTGTGCTGTGTTAAGCCAGTCATACTTGATTAGATTGCTTTCAAATGGCACCAGGGTGAAGGCTTCAAATCCCAGCCAGTCCACTCCTCCAAAATCATACTGAAAGTACATCAGACACAGAATAATGAGTGCCAGCAAATGATGGAGACAATAGCATTCAGAGAGAAGTTTTTCTCATTTTTATGTATTGATATTTTACCCTTTTCTTTACGAGTGATTCTCAAATTGGTATGCACCAATAAAACACCACCATCAAAAAAAAAAAAATTCAAAAGCGTTAACACTAATTCTAATTCACTTTTACATCACTTAATCTGTACTGAAAAAGCAGCTTCTATTAGAAGTTGCAACAGACAAAAATAAATTCCAATTTCAAACACCACAGACGAGAAAATTCTGTACCACAGAGAAGCAGGATTAAAAAAGGAAGCTTATGTAGTGGTAACAGGTAAATTTATTGTCAAAATCAAATACTGTAGCAAATTAACTATGAGATTTCCCACTCAGTTTCTGATCCTACCTCAGTCTCGACTTTCTTTGTCATGACAATGGTTTCGAGTCTCACCCCGAATTCTCCATCTTCATAATAACCTGGTTCTACAACAAAAAAAAAAGATTCTAAAATAGACAATAAAATGGCCAGCCTCAGAAAGTAGGAACACCAGACTGCAGGTAAAATTGGTGCATGGGTTTGGATCAACAAATTCAGCCATCAATGGGATTGATTAGAATATATATAGATACCTCTGGACTGCGATGAAAGTCTTGCATGTTAGAAAGATAATGCTTTCCCTCTGGTATATCTTGCACCCTCACTGCGGCCACCTGGACGGTGCACGGAACAACTATATCTCCAGTCTTTATGGACTGGGGTTAAAATCCCCAAAATACACTCTGCAAATCCACTGAATAAAATTAATATCTATAAATGTGAGTCCCAATTTTTCAATCAGATTTGCCAATTAAAGCTTTCATTTTTCATTTAATTATCCTCTTTTTCCAGTATATTTGACATTTTATTTTCAATAATTTTGCTTATCCATCTGCTACCATATTTGCTTTTGTGGTACTTCCAGCTGGTTATTACTAAAACAGGAGTTCCTGCATTTATACCAATTTTTTGGCCTTGAGTTCCAAGCCTGAACACTTCAGGTCCAGTTCATTTCTAATTTTATGGCAATATCCCTGTCATCACCACGGCATTCAATGACAATGTAAACTAAGGTCAAGGTCAAAGCTACACTTATACATCCCATTCAAAAGCCACGATCATATAGGGAAAGGCCCCGAAACATTGATTTTCTGAGTCAACCCAGAAAGACTAGATGTCAAACCTGCTTACCACTGGGCTGAAGATCTCTCTATAAACTAAGAATCCTATACCTCACTTACCATCACTGAAGAACATTTCTCCATACATTGGCTTCTCATAGCGCCTGTAGCCAAGGTTAATTTTCCCTGGGCCCTCATGCACATTAAGGAAGGCACCCAGACCGTGGCCCGTGCCATGTCTGTACTGTAAACCCACAGACCACAGAGGCTGCCTGGCTAGGATATCCACATCTCGTCCTAGAAAAACATCAAGTCACACCCTTTTTGTAATTTGTACGGTGTACATCTCTACATAAGCTTCAAAGTGTGTACACAATTAGATGAGGCTGCTATTTGGAAAATGATTTATCTGGATGATGGTTGGTTTGACCATAAAAACCAAAAACGGTTATGAATATTTAAAACCTTTGTCAATTTTGGTATGAAATTTCCAGATTTTTTGCTAAAGGCTGGTACACAACACACCAAATAGATAATCAAGGAGGCAACCTAATGAATGGAACTGTATTTTTCTAAATAGACGAAGGAAATACTTTGCCAACAAATTTCAAAACTTGCTATTGTATATAATGTTAACAGAAGATCTACAAATATGAACTAGATTGTTTATTTCATGAAATTGGCAAAATTCTAGGAAAACAGCATTTTGTCAAATGTATGGCAATAACTCTGCAAGATGCTATTTAAAAATCACTTACACTGTCAAGTGTCACAGAATGTGTAAATTTACTATTTTGACCATTAGCTTGTTGGCTACCTGTAAATTCTAATCCTAAAATAATATTTTTTAAAATGACAACAAACCTTCATAGAAAATTGCGAGGAAATTGTGGGAGCATGCAAAGATCTATTTCAAACTACTTAATCATAGTAAGGAGATCAACCTAATATCAGTAAACTATCTTGAAAGAAAGACACAATTAAGGCAATACAGGTTTTCTAATTGGTACAGGAATACATATAAAGATGTGCCTAGGTCTACAATTGGGCATAGGCACAACAGTTTTTGAGAGAGGTAGTTTTCTTCAGCAAGGATATCTCACAAGAGAATCATAACCTGAGAAGTATTTCTTGTTGGCATAGGAATATATGTAAAATACAGGTCTATTATGGGCCATAACCATAACTGCTATGGGGAGCAATAATTTTTTAAAAAGAAGCCTTATCTTGACAGAATGACCACCAATTACACATTTTTGATAATCATGTCCATCAAAGTTTCGCTTTCTTTTGTCTGTGATTAATAGACTACGATATATACATGCAAACATGGAAAACCTTCATGCACTGACATGCCCAATCCAAACTTACCTTGATGAAAGAATCGATCATTATTCAGTGAAAAATTTGACTTTTAGGCTGAGACACATAATTGACAATTGTTGGCTTATTTTTTGTTTCTATTCTAAACAATCAGTGTGTGTACCACATTCCACTATTGGCCAATATTTTGTGTGAAAAACTTATTAATATTGAGAGTTAAAAATATTTAACTGTTTAACCATAGCCATTCACCTTTGTATTATCTATGTGATCAAATTACCTTCTACAGAACATTTCAATCAGTATTATTCTATGGAACGGGACATTTCAATCAGTATTATTCTATTAATAAGAAATTGACCATTAGTGAAAATCAATTCCAATGAATCTCTTAATAACTGACAATTAGTTGGAAGTGTCTTCTACTTATACAGTATATACATTAACAAGACTCATAATCCTGTATAAGGGTAAATGTGCTATAAATATGGCCACTGTGGCATCAAGATAACATAGTATTATCTGTTATAGATACAGTACAGACTGTGTTGCTGGTATCTCCAATACCCAAAAGGTTCTGCTTCTTCCAAAATTGGTCCCATTTATATCTAAACTGGTTTTCCTTATACAGAGATAACTATATTTCAAAATAAAACTGCAATGAAAAAATCAACAAGGAATGTTTTAAAATGTTTCAAACTATTTTATTAAGGCTTAAACCAATCTGCAGTATCACTACTCGAATATTTGATAATGGTGTTTGTGAAATAGTTTCAATGCTTTTTTTTCAAATATTTGGTAACTGTTTTAAAATTTATGCAACTTTTCTGTTTATGTATGTTTTTACTGTGTCTATACATTAGAAAATTCATCACAAAAGGTAAAATTTAACATGCAGTTTAATATATACAGGAATGAGAGCCCAGCTTCACTTTTACTTACTGTGCTTATTTAGTCTTTTAATTAGAAAGCAGAAAAGCTTTGAGAATTTTTCCACAGGTAAAGTTTTTATATCAACATAAAAGCTTGGAACAAAGGCACGGTAGAAACCATAAATATAGGGTTTTAAGTGTTTTATCACATAATTGTTTCATAATGGTTTTGTGTTCCTTGGATATATGAATTAAATATATGAAGTAATTAAAACCTACCAAATACATGTTATTGTCAAACAATATTGGAATAGTACTAATAAATGTAAAATCAATATCAAGTACACTGTATGTAAGGAAAAATAGCATTGGAGATGTCTGTACCCCACAGCCCAGGGATATAGTTTTGAACACCATGAGATACAGAATAAGTGACACAGTACAAACATCAGGAGACTTTCACAGCAAACAGTATGACATGATATTGCAAGCCTACACACCCTAACCAATGTCCCTACCAAGTATAAACTTCACAACATCTTACGGCTTCTAAGATATAGCCCGGTCGAAATTTTAAAGATCAAGGTCACTACAGCAACATCAAAGGTCAAATCAAAGCCACATCATAACATTGTACCACTTCTCCCCTGTTACTAATGTCCCTTCCAAGTATCAACTTCCTACACAGCAATATGAAACATCAAATCAAGGTCACAATGATGCTGGATACCTACACCCTCTAACCAATGTACCTACCAATTATCAACCTTCCACACCTAACAGTTTCTGAGAAATAGCCCAGACAAGAATTTAAAGGTCAAACACATACAGCAAAGGTCAAATCAAAGTCACACTATGACACTGCATACCTACAAACCAAAACCAATGTTCCTACCAAGCATCAACATTCTACATCTTATGGTTTCTGAGATATAGCTAAGACAAGATTTTAAAAGTCAAGGTCACTACAGCAAGTTAAAAGGTCAAATCAAGGTCACACCATGACACTGCATACCTACAACCCATAACCAATGTTTCTACCAAGTATCAACCTTCTAAACCTTACAGTTTCCGAGGCCAGACAAGATTTTAAAAGTTAAAGTCACTGCAAAGGTCAAACCAAGGTCACACCATGTTGTTGCACACCTACACCCCCTAACCAATGTCCCTACCAAGTATCAACATGTTACACCTCATGTTTTTTTTAGATACAGCCCAGACAAGCTTTTTCCTGCCACCCATACACCCTCCTGCCCAAACACTCGCCCACCCACCCCAACAATATAGGTGAAAACAATACCCGTACAGCCCTTTAAAGCTGTGGGGTGAAAAGTATGTATGTTTATTTATTGAGTTCTTGAGAGCTTAGCTAAAAATGTGTTTACTGTTTACCATTCATGGTGTGATGAAACTTATTCCATTTTAATTAAACATTCTAATCGAAGAGGCTATGTTGATAATTTCATATTTAAACATAACCATAACATCTGATTATAAGGAAAGTCACCTAGTACAACTCTGTCTTGTTAAATAATATGATAAACCCCACTGTTTATTTTGTTTTCACTGTGTTGAAAACACCTTTAGTTAAATTTGTTACACAATTTTCACACAAGCAGCAAATCTAGGAACTATGTCTCTGAAAAATTTGTGGCTATCCACAGAGGTTAGTAATATACTACCAACGGTATAAACATGCGTTTCCTATTTTGAGGCACACAAGCAAATCTGATACTTCAAAGTAGAATGTATCAAGTGAAGTTAATGCAAAAGCCAATTCCAAGTAAATGTTACACAAGTGCCTTCAGTAAACACTACACCCTCTAACCAATGTACCTACCATTGTACATTGTGGGGTAAAGAACCAGTCTTAAGTGTGTGATCTTTTAACTGGACTTTGGTTAACCCAAAATACATTTTGTGCTTTAAATAAGACCTTTGCATGACCTTGACCTCTGGCTCAGTCATGACAACCCTTTTCTTCAGTCTCTGGTTTCCCCGTTACACATTTTTGCTTGAGTCTTTTTCCTCAAATGTGTATTGTATGCCTGGGTTTTTGCCTTACAAACATTTTATGTCTAGGAGAAAGACCTGAACAAGCCCTATTTCAAATCTCAAATCTCCCTATCATGCATATCCTGGAATTACAACCATGTTTAACCATGAAACAAAGGCCAAAATTCAAATCAAACTTCAGTATAAATATTCTCAGACTACAATTTTTAAAATTTTGTTTTCATATCGCAAACCTATGGAACCAATAACTAGACCAAGGACGCATCTGTGGCCAGATGCTGGATGTATCCTCCGACAAAGGCCAACTAACATAGTTTAGAAGATAAACAGCATTTTTCGTTAATAAGCAAGCTGAAAGCACTTTTAAGTTTGGCTAACCTTATTTGACCCTGTAGCAGGGGCCCAAGGTGAAGTCTGACCACATCGAAAGATTCGCAGCCCATGATTTCCTATAAGTCGTTTTCACATTGCAAACCTCTAGGACCAATAATAAGCAGGAGGGGCCCAAGGTCAAGTCTGACCACATGAAAAGATTTGCAGCCCATGACTTCCTATAAGTTGTTTTCATATTAATGAGTTATTTGAGAAATACTGGCTATCTGCAATACTTCTAGAGATAATTCGCATTTACTCATTTTGAGTAGGTGAATAATTAGCTACGGGTCTGAAACTTCACCAAGTGAAAGCTCTCCCAAAAGTAGGCGAATGAGTTATTTGAGAAAAATTGGCTATCTACAATACTTTTAGAGATAATTTGCATTTACTCATTTTGAGTAGGTGAGTAATTACCTACGGGTCTGAAAATTCACCAAGTGAAAGCTCTCCCAAAAGTAGATGAATGAGTTATTTGATAAGAATTAGATACCCGCAATACTTTTAGAGATAATTAGCATTTACTCATTTTGAGTAGGTGAATAATTAGCTACAGGTCTGAAACTTCACCAAGTGAAAGGTCTCCCAAAAGTAGATGAAGGAGTTATTTGACAAAAATTGGCTATCGGGAATACTTTTAGAGATAATTTGCATTTACTCATTTTCAGTAGGTGAGTAATTACCTACGGGTCTGAAACTTCACCAAGTGAAAGCTCTCCCAAAAGTAGGCAAATGAGTTATTTGAGAAAAATTGGCTATCTACAATACTTTTAGAGATAATTTGCATTTACTCATTTTGAGTAGGTGAGTAATTACCTACGGGTCTGAAAATTCACCAAGTGAAAGCTCTCCCAAAAGTAGATGAATGAGTTATTTGATAAGAATTGGATATCTGCAATACTTTTAGAGATAATTAGCATTTACTCATTTTGAGTAGGTGAATAATTAGCTACCGGTCTGAAACTTCACCAAGTGAAAGCTCTCCCAAAAGTAGGCGAAGGAGTTATTTGACAAAAATTGGCTATCGGGAATACTTTTAGAGATAATTTGCATTTACTCATTTTCAGTAGGTTAGTAATTACCTACGGGTCTGAAACTTCACCAAGTGAAAGCTCTCCCAAAAGTAGGTGAAGGAGTTATTTGAGAAAAATTGGCTATCTGCAATACTTTTAGAGAAAATGCAGAATTACTCGTTTTTAGTAGGCAAGTAATTTAGCCACAGGCCTAATTTAGACATAAAGCCTACCAATAGAATACTGTGGTGCACCCTCTAATATACCTTGCAAACTTGAGAAGGCTAGTTATAATATTTTTTTTCGTTAGAGCGGTAATGGTGAAATCTCTCTACACACTGCGGCTATGCGGTAATGGTGAAATCTCTCTACACACTGCGGCTATGCAGTGGATACAATGATTTACTCAACAGTGAGAACCTGAAAGTAGATATTGGTAAACTATGCCATGACATAGAGGTCTGCAATTTCACTCTGTTATAGCTGACTAAAAATTATGTGAATAACATATTTAAACAAAATACTGTAAATGTAATAGTTTTCACGTTATAACTGATTTACTCAACAGTGATCACCTCAAAGTAGCTATTACTCAGCTATACAATGAGCTATAAGTCTGTAATTTCTCGATGTTATAGCTGACCCAAAAGTAGGTGAACAACATATTTTAACAAAATACTCCAAATACAATATTTTTCAAGTTACAAGTCATTTACTCAACAGTGTGAACTTCAAAGTAGCTATTACTCAGCTATGCAATGAGCCACAGGTCTGGAACTTCACTATGTTATAGCTGACTCCGAAATAGGTGAATAACATATTGAAACAAAATACTCTAAACGTAATACTTTTGAAGTTATAAGTAATTTACTCAATAGTGATAACCTAAAAGTAGCTATTACTCAGCTATGCCATGAGCTACAGGTCTGAAATTTTACTATGTTATAGCTGACCCAAAAGTAGCTGAATAACATATTTATACAAATTTGTGTAAATGCAATAGTTTTCAAGTTACAAGTGATTTTACTCATGATGGAAGTTACTGAAAAGCCCAAAAGTAGCTATGACTCACTTAGCTATTGAGACAGACACCCAAGTTACTCACCATGTTGTAGCTATGAAAAAAGTAGCTGAATAACATATTTTAACAAAATGCTCTAAATGCAACACTTTTCAAGTTATAAGTGATTTAGTGCATGATTTCATGACTTTTAATGCATCTTAGACATTTTTGTCTACCACAGGCCTAATTTAGACATAAAGCCTACCAAAAAGATAGGGTGGCGAGTCCTCTAGCATACCAAGCCACCTGCCAAATATGAAAGAAATCTGGAAAGAAATGTGGACTGTAGGTCGCTAACAAGCAATATTCCACATTTTAGACATTTTTGTCTACCACAGGCCTAATTTAGACATAAAGCCTACCAAAAAGATAGGGTGGCGAGTCCTCTACCATATCAAGCCACCTGCCAAATATGAAAGAAATCCAGAAAGAAATGTGGACTGTAGGTCGCTAACAAGAAATCTCTGCGGACGCGGATGAGGGCGCGGACGACAACGATGATGAATCCATAGTATCCCCGCTTCGCGTCGGGGATACAATAATCAGGAAATAATGGAAGCATAAGGGATTTTAGGTATGACAACGCTGCTTAGTCAAACGTCAAATCTGAACCGCTCAAACTATTCAGAAGTCAATAAGCATTTTGCTGTTTTTACATCCAAACCCTCTTCAAGGTGGCATTTCTTAAATATATATTAAAACATGCAACAAATTTACCAATTTAATAAGTAAATTAAAGTTTTATAAGTTAATACCCTATCCAATGGACAATTGCTTTACCGGTCGGCGCAACCGGTCCCGCCAAACGCCAGAAAAAGACGTCCTGTATATAATACCGGCAGGACCGGTCAGGAGAGTGCATTCGCCAGGTGGCGCATCGTACTTCCTCTTCCTGTCTAGACAACGTGATGTCATAGCATCTTTTTCATGTCTAATCCTAGTAAGACCCCTAGTAAGCTGATAGCGGGGCCGGTTGGGTGGGCCTTGCCTGTCCATTGGATAGGGTATTAACTTATAAAAATTTAATTTACTTATTAAATTTGCAATTTTATTGCGTTAATACATCCTATCCAATGGACAATTGCTGAATAACTACCGCTTGGTAGGCGGGTAAGCAGCTAGGGACTTATGTGAACTCATAACAAAATTGTACAGGCCCATTTGACCTAGGGTCAGAGAACCCTGGCAGGTCAAGGTCGGCCATCAACTCACCGGTTAACCGGGAGTCTACCGACGTTGCCCCCCCCCCCCCCTTTTTTTCCTTTCCTTCTAGAGTCGGTCTGAGAAGGGAAAGATAGAGAGAGAGGGGCTGAGTTCAGTCCCAGAAGAAATAAACTTCCCAAGGGAAGCAAGTCACAGTATTTTTTTTTTTTTTTTGAAAATATATGTACATCAAATATTTACATAATGTACATATTTAACATATTTACAATATGTACATATTTACATATATACAAAATCTCCTCACTTCTGGGCCTGGTGGTGCACCTGTTGGGCAGCCACTACAGGTCCCAGGTGGAAAAGCTCTGAGTTAGCCCAGGCAACATCCTTCAAATAGAATTGGGTGAAGGTGTTGTGAGACTTCCAGTGACAGGCTGACAAGATCTAAGGAGATCCCTGATTGGAAAGCCTTAGAGGCAGCAAAGGCCCTAACATCATGGGCTTTAACCTGATGTAAGGTGAGGGCCTCCTGGTCAGAGAGCTCATAGCACAGAATCACAGTCTGTTTAATCCATGAGGAGATGGTGGCAGGTGAGATGTCTTTGTCAAAGCCCTTCTTGAAGGAGACAAAGACTAACTCCTTATTCTGCCTGAGATCTGCAGTCATGTCCAAGTAGTAGCGCAGGGCTCTAATTGGACATAAGGACCTGTCACCCTTGAGTGACCTATCCAGAGATGGTGCCAGGGCAGGAATGACCACTGGAGCCACACTATCTGGACCTTCCTTAGCCAGCTGGTTCTTGGATAGGAAGCTGGGTGAGGGGTACAAAGACACCTTGGACCAGTCTGACTGATGTCTGATGTTCTTATGTAACCAAGCATGGATCTCAACTCCTGCGTTTACCAGAACCTAAGGCCAACAAGAAAACAGTCTTGAAGGTCAGATGTTTCAAGGAGGCCTCTTTTAGGGGTTCAAAGGGAGCCTTTGTCAGCTGGTGAAGCACCAGAGAAAGGTTCCAGGAGGGTATGCCCCTCCTGCCCTTGGGTCTGTCTCCATGGAAACTATCCAGGAGACGAGTGAGATTCTCATCCTTACTGACATTAATGGTGGAATTGCCCAGTTTGTCAGCAATGGCTGATCTGTAGCCATCAATAGTGCCTGGTTGCAACTTCTTGTCCTGAAACAAGTGCAGGAGGAAGTCAGCAATGGCTTTCAAAGGTGGTGCCCTGAAGTCCACCTGATTACTGAGGCACCACTTTGTAAAAATGGTCCACTTTGCCTCATAGACAGATCTGGTTGATCTTCTTTGAGGAGCCTCAATTTGTGCTGCCACTGCCTCAGAGAAGCCTTGCTCCTTGATTCCTGAGGCTCTAGGAGCCAGGCATGTAGGTTCAGATTCGACAGGTTCCTGTGAAGGACCTGGTTGAAGGGCTGAGACACTAGGTTTGGTATGCAGGGCAGACACAGTGGGATCTGACTTGACATTGCCACCAGGTCCCAAAACCAGGGCATGTTGGGCCACCCTGGAGCAATCAGAATTATTCTGTTGCAGGGGTAGTCCTGGAGCTTCTCCACCACTTTGCCCAAGATGGCTGCCGGTGGGAAGGCGTATGGGTCCAGGTCCTCCCAGGAGAGGCTGAGTGCATCCACTGCCCAAGCCTGGGGGTCTGGAACCGGTGACACAAACTGTGGCAGTTTGTTGTTGAACCTGGTGGCACTTGTGGCTGGTGCCACCTTGAGCATACAGCTTGGAACACTGCTGGATGAAGTGACCACTCTGTTTGAATGGTCTGGCCAAGTCTGGATAGCTTGTCTGCTATCACGTTCAGCCGGCCGGGGATGTGACATGCCCTAAGGGTTACCTGTTGTCTGGTGCACCAGGACAGGATTCTCCACAGTAGGGCACACAGTGACCCCGACTTCATCCCCCCCCCCTCTTTGTTGATATAGGCAACCACTGTTGTGTTGTCTGTAGCTATCAACACTGTCTTGTTGCAGACCAGGGTTCGAAACTCTTTTAGAGCTAGAAATACAGCCTTTAGCTCTAAGTGGTTTATGTGTAACTTGCTCTCTGGAAGGGACCAAGTTCCTCTTGCAGTATGGTCATCCAAGTGAGCGCCCCACCCTTCGTTTGATGCGTCTGTAAAGATCTGCAGAGCATGTTGTTGAGGGTGTAATGGTTGACCTAGTAGCACATTGCTTTCCTCCAGCCACCACCTTAGATGGGGGTGGAGGGACTTGGGAACCGGTATCACCTTTTCCAGTGATTCTGGGACCCTCCAGTTGTTTTTCAAGTGCCACTGTATGGGTCTCATGTGTAGTCGCCCTAAGTGGACTTGTTTTTCTGTTGCTGTGAGTAGCCCTATGAGGAACATAAATTTCCGGACCGGGCATACCGGATCCGACAGTATTGATCTGATCTTGTCTGTCAAGGTCTGCCAACGTTCCTCTGTTGGTCTGACCCTGCCCACTTTCAGGTCGAACTGGTTACCTATGAAGTTGAAGACCTGTTGTGGGACCAGTTCTGATTTTTCCCTGTTCACCAGCCACCCTAGTTCCTGGCACAGTATGATTAGGGTTTGAGTATGCTGGAGACAGGTGTTATGGGTAGAGGCTCTCACCAGCCAGTCATCTAGGTACTGGTGGATCCTTATACCCTTTTGAAGTGTCATGAATTTGACCTCTTTGGTGACCACGTTGAACTCCATGGGGGCTGTGGACAGGCCAAAGGGAAGGGCTTTGAACTGGAAGGACCGACCCTGGAGGTGAAAACGCATGTACTTCCTGGACTGACTGTGAATTGGTATGTGGAAGTATGTGTCTTTGAAATCTATGGATGTGACCCACTCCCCTGACTGTAGGGAGGTTCTTATTGTCTCTGGGGTCTCCATCTTGAACGACTCTGTGTTCAAAAAGGTGTTCAAGGTGCTCAAGTCCAGAATCGGTCTCCACCGGTTGTTGGGTTTGGGTACCAAAAATAGCCGGTTGTAAAACCCCAGTGAGTTTGGGTTTTCCACCGGTTCGACTGCATTTTTGTTTATCAGCTGATGCAGTGCCTCCACAAGGAAGGCCTGTTTGGTTGGATTGTGGTAGTTGCTTATTACAGTCGGTGACCTTGTTAAGTGAGGTCTGAACCGGTGTGGTGACTACTTTTGGACTCGAACCCAAGGCTTCCCATTTCTCCCAACACTGGTTTAACCTCGCCCCTACAGGAGGATCTATAACAGCATGTTGGGCATTGGTGACAAGATTTACAGAACACAAGTGACCTACATAAGAAACATTTTTCACATATTTTATTTCTGTGTACATTTGACAAAAGGTGGGATTTACGCCTTTCCTTTGTGGTAACCCGGTGACAATATGAGCATTTGCAACATGAGAGTCTACATTGAAATTTAAAGTCACTTTGCTGTTCTCTGACACCACTGGTGCTGGGTTCAAGTCTCCCTGACCGGTAATAAGTACAGAGTTCTTCTGACCGGTCACTGGAAATATACAGTGATTGTCATTTATGAGACTTGAACTCCTTGGCAGGCTTCTGGGAGAACCTTGAGGCCTTGCCACGACCTTTCCTGGCTTGTTGCTTGTCTTTAATATGCTTCCAAGCCGGAAGGGTAGTTTTCTTGTTGTGGTGACTCGTAGGTCTATCACTTGCAGGGTAAGGCCGGAAACGATTCTGCTGTCAGTGTGATGTACCCGACGGAACGCCTCTCTTCATTTCTACTGATTTCCTCTTCAGCCTTAGTGATCAGCTGATCCGGGAACAGTGCGTTTAGATGTACTGGAGACGTTCTTAGGGCGTTTACAGTGTCTTGCTTCACTCCCGCGTGTAGGTAGTCCAGACAACTATCTCTGCGAGCTAAGGTGAAGTTGGCCATGTTGATAAAAATACCCTCGGATAGATCTTGCATGGTTCTGGCCATGGCCTGTGAGATTGACCGGTTAAACGTGGTCAGATACTCCATCTCACTGACAGCCTGCTTCATCTTCTCTGATGACTTGCCCTTACTGTCGAGATGTAGAGTTTTGAGTTGAGTGGCCATAGAGTCTTGAACTCTGGTCAAACACCTTGACAACCCAGCAGCCTGGTTACACATGATTGTCTGTTCTCTTGCTGCTCTCTCCCACCTCCTAAGTAACTCTTGACTGAAGGCTCGGGAGGGTGGGGCAGTAGGTAAATTTCTTCTAGCCACCCTGCTGAATGAATGGTTGAGCTTGGCAGGATCCGGTGACCAGGCGCGTACTGTTGTGCTTTCAGAGTCCTTCTCAGCATGCATCCCGTACCACCTTGAAGATCTGGGAGTTTTTATGAACTGATCTCTGAGGAGACCGGTATTGTCTGTGTTCCTAGTTGGGTAGCCCTCTGTGAGTGTGAGGCTAAGATTTGACATCTTACGACACAACCAGTCGTCCACCGGAAGCTTCACCGACACTTTACCGGTTGGTCTAACATGTGCACCGGCAAAGGGGTTGTCATCAGCAGTGGAGGACACCGTTTCAAACTCAGGAACCTTGTGCCAGTTCATGAAACTTCTCACACCCCTAATGGTCTCCCTGTAGTTTGCCTCCTCAGTAGGTTCACTGTCAGGATCATCTCTGGAGACCTCCCTGTCTGTAGACCGGTCCCGGTGGATTTCCTCATCCAGGGAACCGGTATCACTGAGCTGGTCAGCTTCACTATCAGAAGCTGCACTCACATCTCCCTCACCGGTTGGCTGAACTTCAGGGAACGAACCGGGGGCCTGAACAGGCTGGGTTGCTATCCCTGCACCGGGAGCCCCAAGGGGCTGGGTGGCAGTCTCCATCTCCTCTACAGCCTCACCGGTGACCTGATCAAGGGCGGGACCGGGTTTCTCTGCAGCCAGCTTGCTGGTGGTGGCACCAGGATCAAAAAATGGCTTCTGGCTGGGAGTCACATCTGAAGCTGGTTTCACAACCGGTTCAACCGGTACTGTGAAAGTCTTGGCCAATAACATTGCCTCAAGACGGGAGAATCTTTGTGCCCACTTCTCATCTAGTTGTTTCAAATCTTCAGCTGATGGTTTATTGCTGGAAGATTTCTTCTTATTGGAAGAAGGCTTGGGGGATTCACTACGTTTCGTCTTCTTGGTCGTAGGGGTAGAATCAACAGCCTTGACCTTCTCCACTTTACCAAGCACACTAACGTGAGCAGGGTCCACGAGAGTGGGAGCGGAGGAGGACGCAGTCGCCTTCTTGTCTTTCCTGTCTTTATAAGTAGGGGTAGACAATTGCTTCTAAATAACTTTAAAAGTAAAATAAAATAGATGCGTTCGGTGTAGATCAAAAAATTCGCTTGTCGAGAAAACACGTCTTCACTCTCCACGCGCCAAACGAAAAAGATGCTATGACGTCACGTTGTCTAGACAGGAAGAGGAAGTACGATGCGCCACCTGGTGAATGCACTCTCCTGACCGGTCCTGCCGGTATTATATACAGGACGTCTTTTTCTGGCGTTTGGCGGGACCGGTCGCGCCGACCGGCAAAGCAATTGTCCATTGGATAGGATGTATTAACGCAATAAAATGTAAAGTTCTCCCCAATTCACGGGCATTTAATGACAATTGGGTTCATGGGACAGGGTTCACTTAAAGTATGCTGACAATGGCTAATCTACTGATGTACATGCTGAGAACACACAAAGCCCACCATAAGTTCCATTAGGCCAGTGAGCGAGTGCCAAGTTTATGGCACCCATCAACACTCTAGTGTATGCTTCCTAAGGGAAAGAAAAACACCGCAGGTTTGTAAGAAAATTAACAAATAATTAAACAAGAGGGTCAAAGATGCCCCAAAAGGCGGGTTGCATGGGCAGCAATAAGGTTAGCAACTGCTGTAGTTACATTTAGAAACAAGGAAAGAAATGTTAGGTCACCCAGTTAAGGTGAATGTGTTCGACGTGCTAAGAAACTTAAAACTTGTAATCTAGGTTACATAATTGTATCTATGCTATAAACGGACAAACAAACGGACGGAATTACACCAATTTCGAAAGGAACCTAGCTGTGATGGTGATGCATGTCCCTGCCAAGTTTGAATTCGATTGGACAAAAAACGGACAAATGAATGGACGGAATTACACCAATTTCGAAAGGAACCTAGCTATGATGGTGATCTATCTCCCTCTCAAGTTTGAATTCGATTGGACAAACCGTTTTCGAGTCCGGAAACAAAAATGTGGACGGACAGACAAACAGACAAAAAACGGACAAATGAATGGGCAGAATTACACCAATTTCTAAAGAAACCGTGCTATGATGGTGATCTATCTCCCTCTCAAGTTTGAATTCGATTGGACAAACCGTTTTCGAGTTAGAGTCCGGAAACGAAAATGTGGACGGACAGACAAACAGACAAAAAACGGACAAATGAATGGACGGAATTACACCAATTTCGAAAGGAACCTAGCTATGATGGTGATCTATGTCCTTGTAAAGTTTGAATTCGATTGGACAAACTGTTTTCGAGTTAGAGTCCAGAAACAAAAATGTGGACGAACAGACGGATGGACAATCGGACAAAAAACGGACAAACAAACAGACGGAATTACACCAATTTTGAAAGGAACCTAGCTATGATGATGATCTATGTCCCTGTCAAGTTTGAATTCGATTGGACAAACCGTTTTTGAGTTAAGAGTCCGGAAACAAAAATGTGGATGGACAGACGGATGGACAAACGGACAAACAACAGACAAACGAACAGACGGACGTCACCAATTTCGAAAGGAACCTAGCTATGATGGTGATCTATCTCCCTGTCATGTTTTAATTCGATTGGACAAACTGTTTTTGAGTTAGAGTCCGGAAACGAAAAATGTGAATGGACAGATGGACAGACAGACGGACGTCGGACACATCAATCTAATATGGCGGGTTGGTTACACACAACCCGCCTAATGAAACGGTTATGACATTGGATCACCATACTGCAAACTTTCAAATTTTTGGCCGGGCTTTAAACAAATGGCTCAAAATAGAGTATCCTGTTCATAAACGCACAACTTACCGAGTTAAAATTAATACCTAGGGCCCTATGTATAGATATTCTTTATCTATTCATAACTTTAGAATAATGGCTGTTTCTATATTGTAGTAACTTTTCTTAATTTCTGAAAATCATTTTCTTTGTTTTTGAGGAATCTTCATTTTTTTCGCATTCAAAAAAGCTAATTAACATAAAATTTTCTTTTCAGTTACAATAATTAGTCTTTGTAATAAGGAACAATTCTTTGAAATAAAACATATCTCCCAGCAAAGAATAATTTTGAACATGGTAGCTAGTATGCTGGTCATAGAAATATTTATAAATATTTAAGGCATGCACTTTATAACAGAGAAAAAATGAGAAGCTTTCTAAATACCAGAGAAAAAAAGATCTAATCTAATCTAATAAGCACTTTTGTAGCACTTAATGCCCATTATTCGACAAATTCTAAGGCACAACTGTAGAGAAATGTATTGAATAGTCATAGGTATCAAGAGACTGATAATATAATTGTACTGTAGGAATGTTCTAAGAAATAAATGAATCAGAAACCATGCTCAATACATATATAAAGAAGAAGTCATTTTGCTATTTAATACACTTAGCAGAAGACAGAAATATAACTTAACAGTTCAAATTATTTAAAGACTGTTCATTTACTGCTTTTATTGATTTAGGTTTAACAATGTTTACAATATTATACACAAGTGACCAGGTCCTAGCACCATGGGAAGTTGTGGGGATGGAGGAAAGCTGTGTATACATACTGAAAACCACCATCGGGCACTCAGAAGCAACTTCCAGCTTTCTCACTTTGGGTGAGGGCTCGGATCAAAACCCACAACCTGGCAGGTGGGAGTTAAGTGTGTTGCCCATTACACCACTGTTTCCCTAAACCGCTTACAAGGAGAATGTGAACTCATTCTGCACATCATGTTATTACTTACAAATATTTACCATGCCAACTGAAATTTATCCAAGTCTAACTGGTTTATATTTTTGTTAACGATCCCACCACTAATAATTTACAATCATCACAACGAGTATCTAAATTACAAATAGCTGCCACTGGATCACATACCTTTTGGAACTCTGTAGGCTGGCCAAAGTGAAACGTTCTTGTAACATCAGTAGTTCCATCTCTGCAAGAAAAGTGGATTGAATTGACACACAATTCAGTGTGGTAATGTCTTGTTCAAGGGTGTGAGATTTAGAGAAATCAAGGCCAAAAGGGGTTTCAGTCTACTGGCACGTGCTGCAAAGCCATCGGAGACACAAGTAGTGCACTGTAGTGGTCACACATCCAAGTACTAATGTAACCCCTTGCTGCTTAACTTCAGTGAAGAGACAGCTTCTCATCATGCTACACCACAATTAATGAAAGTCCGGAGACAAAAAAAAGTGATCTCTAGAAGTGCGAACCTCGCTACAGCTCGCGCTTAAAAATAATTCAATGACTAGAAAGATACTGATATGTTTAACGTTAAGATCTCAAAATTGGACCAAATAAACTTAAAATTAACTTGAACCAAATTAGCATCATACTGGATCTACTTTTACTATCCACCACAAGTCATATATGGCCAATACAGTGGAATATACAGAGCGGGATATATTTTTTTTAGCATACTGTGGTGCCACTTATTGTGGATAATTAGTGTTAACAAGTGCGAGCTTTTCATAAATATCTCAGAAACTATTTAACCTATAGATATGTATTATATATCATTAGAACGGTATTTCACAGCACTTCCTGTTGTTTTTGTTGCATAAAAATCCATGCAGAAATGGCTGGCAAATCTCAAGGATGTGATCTTCATTCGTGATATATTTTTTCTGCATATATCTTCAGGAAGTTTTCCTATTATACAGAGTAAACTGTAATAGGTTTTTCTTCACCATAACTTACAGGTACTGAGCCCCAGAATCTAGTAGGTACATCTCTTTAGTAGTGATCTCTCTGTCAGTCAAGTCACTGGGCTCGTAATGTATGACTGCACCATTGGGTCCACTGGCAGATATGGTGGCAAAACTCAACCCTCTGTTATACTTCTGACGCCTGTGTTATGTACAAAATAGATTCATTTCAATACATGATTCACCTATTACAATATACAGCTCAGCAAAATGTTACGAAGGCTTTCAGTAATTTTGGGAATAGACAAGTGTGTTAACCAAACCACCAAGCACCCTAGCAAATAACAAAATTATAGCACATAACAGCTTCCACAATATCAACAATATTTAGTAGGCACAATAATGCTGCATCAGAATTTAGTTTCTAACTCTTACTAGACCCATCCCAAAACCCATGCATATTTGTATCTTTTTAAAAAGATAAAGAACCTACTGTATAAAGCAATTAACCTAGTACCCATGCTAGCAGCAATACTAAGCAATATATAGGCACACCCTTTTAAACTTCAAATAGGAACTGATGGTAAAATCTGACTACATTAAAGGACTCCCAGGATTGCATTTCCCACAGATTGCTTTCAGATTATAAATCTCTAGGACCAATAAGAAATGATTTATAAGAACTTTTACATTTGGTTACTCTCATCTAACCTTAAAGGAGATGGACAAGGTCAAATCTGCCACATAGAAAGAATCCCTACCATTTACTCTAGGTATGTTACACAACCCAAAGCTGTACGACCAATAATAATTCTGTTATAAGGACCTGTAAGTTTGTTTACTCTCTTTGACCTTGGAGGAGGGATTCAAGGTCAAACCTGACCACATAAAAAGAATCTCAGCATATGATTTCTTACTGACTGGTTTCACACACTAACTTTGCTGAACCAGAAATGAGTTGTAAGGACCTTTAAGTTTGACTTCAGTCGTTTAACATTGAAGGACGGGTCCAAGAGATATTGAAGAGGTTATGGTCGATTTGCTTTGAGAAAGAGTAAGACTGAAGTTTCTTTCTGAAGGAGGAAATAGAGCCGGAGGCACTAATCTCAAACAACAAACTTTTTCCTATTTGTGCATCAAAAGCAAAATTGCAACTAATGTATATTGTTTGACTGAGTTATGAATGGATGAATACACCTGAGCAGAACTGGACGTTAACTTTTCTCAGCACTTGCCAACAGGGCAAGTGGCACTCATATTTCACTTTTGTTGACCTAAAAAGCTACTTGCCTGTACTTTGTTGTTCCATGGGTTATTAAGCAGGCCTTAAGATTAATAATGATATTTTAATGGGGTTTTCTGCCCAACATGTTGTTAGTCACTTACAATATCATGGTACTAGTGCCAAAGCTGTCTCCCAGTGGTCTTGCAGGGAACCTTAAAAGAAGTCTACTTGCCCTGACTGGAAATACATTTGCTTTGCTACAAATGTTAATGTCCAGCCCTGCTGAGGAACCTTAAGATATTTATCATCACTTCAACAATGCATGCCTAGTATTATACAGACTGCTCTAAAGGGGAAGATAAGCATCAAGAGATTTAGGGTAATCAGTTTGAAGAGACTCAGAGACCAGTGGTACAGTTTTGAACACTGAGTGATATTCATTATTAGACAACCAATGCAATTTCCTTAGGAGTGATTCTAGTTTCTATCAGCAAATCTGATCCTATCTTGCACAAAAGTTGGGTTTCATGTACAGGAACGGTAATACGTACACCGACCAAAAAATGAACACAACTATTATAATATCCCCACCTCCTATAGTTCTCTAGCTCTGTGGCAGCTGATATCTCACTCCAGTTGTTTCCTGCTTTCACAGACTTCTCCAACATCGCAACAAACTCGATCAGTGCAGCAGAGTCCCTCTTCTACAAAGTGAGGTCAAAGTTTAAGGTTTTATGTCCTATAATGATCCCAGGATCATATTGGGACAGGTCCTTAGTAATGTCACTTGTGGGAGTTAAACTTGCACACAAATGACAGGCTGTGATTAGATACGATGCTAACCACTAGGCCACCGAGGACCCTCCTCTTGCAAAAATAATCTCAATTTAATATTTGTAACACATATCAATGAGCAATATCTGAAGCAGTGACACATCTAGGGATGGCAACATTGGCAAATGTTCAAGCAATTAAATATCAAAGAATGTCTCCTGTATGTGACTGAATTATGAGCACAATAGATGATATTATGTGACTGTAACCAAGGAAACTACGGAAAAATAAGATTATGTAGATAGTTTGATTGATATATCCAATGTTTTACATTGATATGAAGTCACGGCAATGCCACAATATCACACATTTCTAAATGTTTTAAAGCATCTGAGGTTAGTATTCTCAATGATGGTTGAATGTACTTATGAGAACCACTTAAGATATACATTATCACAGTAACATCCTACAACTGAAGACTGAACTAGCTTCCAATAATGGCAAAGAATGAAACATTTGAAATTTACTACAGAAGTTCTGAACTATTGAAATGATAGCTCCACTTGAAATTTACTACAGAAGTTCTGAACTATTGAAACGATAGCTCCACTTGTAATCGCAAAAACATTTGAGGATTTTGTTTTTGATAATAAAAAAAAGCAAAATATATTGGCTGAGGTCTCTTTACCCCAGATTTGTCAACAGAGGTGTCATTCAGAAGAAAGTGTAGCCTAGCTCACATGGGATCAAGTACTACCTTGGCGGTAACTGAAAAAGAAATGAACATTTTTTTTCTGATTTCTTTTGGTGGGTAGGGCATGATAAAAGGAAGAAATGATTATATTTTTATTAAGATACAGATCATATTCTGGATACAAAAGAAATCCTGAATATTAGGAAATGAGTGCTAGTGGAGCTCTGCACTCTATACAAGTCCTTTCTAGCTGGGTAAGTCCTGGAAAGTTCCAGAAAAGAAGTTTGGGTACTTTAAAGTGGTGTAGCAATTAAACAAATTGAGATAAATGAAGGCCATGAACCGTTTCAACAGTTAATTTAACAAGTAATCACTTAAAACCATCAGTGCGGGAACATGCTGTAGTTTTGGAGAAATTATTGATGCTTAAAACTAAAAGCTATACACTCACATGGCTGTTTCGCATGCCTTCTATTTCAGTGGGATTCTTCCTTCCTTTCATCACTCTCACAATTGATGGCTCCATATGAAGTTTCTATAAAAAGACATCACAGTCAAACCACACTAAGCAAATCTATCTTCCAGTCTTCTATTTCAGTATTTAGGCCCAAATGGAACTAGGTAATACGATATGAGCAAATGTGAAATGATTTTGAACAATACTTCAACTTTTATCTGTTTATTGCCAGCTTATAAGACAGTGCCCTATTTAAAATTAACATGACTTCCTAATTTCTGGACCGATTCAAAAGTATTATCATCATTTCAGCTTGGTGGTGGTGGGGAGGTATCTCAGCTTACATATTATCTCATCAGATCTAGCCTTGCTGAAGGCTCAAGTTTCTTTGCAGTTAGGGAAAGTTTTCAGTTTAGATAATGGAGTTTCAGTTTCTATAATGTACTCATACATGTACTGAGGTTTTACAGCAGCATACAGCCCTCTGTCTGATACAGTCTGATGCAGTTCTATCTCTTGACATGTCTGAGTGCTTTATACATACCAAATATCTGTGTGCATGTTTGAAAAGATATCCTGCAAATTTGAGCCTTAAGCAAGGCTACATCAGATCATATAGTATCAGTTTGGTTGTGTACAGATCTTTACAATGATAAGTGTGTATGCAGAGATGACAAATATGGCTGCAGGTGCTTTAGGTTTGTCTAATTCAATAATGGCTATGTTACCACACCCTGTATTATTCAACTATTTTAACAAAATTCAATTTGGTCCATATTGTTTCTTTAATTTGGTACACCCAAGGAACTCTATATTTGTACAAACATTATCCTTGTTACCACTATTATGAATGGTTTCAATCAAATCATCTGAAATTTAGCAGAATTACAAATGACAGAACTACATTATTCTTACATATACAATGTACAAAGTAATCCTCTGATGCTTAAGATTCTATCTCACAAGCTTCAATTGAATTTTAACTAAATACAATCTTGGCGATGACCATTGTGAATGGATCAGCCATCAATTTTAATCAAATGCAATTTAACAGAATTAATAGTTTTGAGTTTAACACTGCTTTCAACAAATTGTATAGGTCATATCACGATAGGTTAACTTGAGGGGATAGAGAAAGGCAGCACATATTAGCTGGTCAAGATTCTGCCCTGAAAATCATTGGCCAATCACAAGCAACTAGCAATTTTCCCACTTTAAGTCGGGTCGAGCATTAAACTCAGCACCGAAGAGTTTTATACTCTGTGGTGAAGGAAGTATCAATTTAGAACAGGTATTGAATTCCTTTTCCTCATAGGAAAATCTGACTCACCAGAGTGTCCACCCCACTGACGGTGGAGGCTATCTTGTAGCTGGACATGGGACTGACCCAGACCAAGCCATCCACTCTCAGTGTCAAATCAGACAGGCTGGAGTAAAAGTCTGCATAGTTAAATACCTACAAAATAAAAGGAGACTTCATAGACAAATATCTGTATTACAAGTAGTATTGTTACTAATGAAGAAAAATTGGGACTCGGTGTCCATATTGTAATAACTGTCCCCATTCCAGACACCCACATTTTATTTTTGCCAAGTGGAAATAAGAGTTAGTGTAGGCGTCCATGTACACGGGTGCGGTATGCGGCTTGCGGTAAAAAATTCAATTGCTATAGTTTTATTGGGAGTGCTTCCATGTACACAGCTTGCGGATGCGGCTCGTGGGTGCGGATTGCGGCTTGCGGTAGTTTTCGGTCAGGGATCGAATTTTCCCGCAAACCGCAAGCTACCGCAAGCCATAGAGGACATATATCCATAAGATATTTAAGGTTATTTGGTGTCAAAATTTGCGTCTCATTAAACTGAACACAATGGTGAAAGAATTTTCGAAATCGGACAACAAATAAGGATTTTGTGGTCCTTTAAAGAACGTCTTATTATCTATGTTAATTTATTTTACAACTAGTTTACAAACAGGCCGCATCCGCAAGCCGCATACCGCACCCGTGTACATGGACCCCTACACTAAACCAACTATAATCATCATAATCTGTGTTACCTGGGTTATGAATTTCACAAATTAGTGTATACATCTTACATCACGGTTTGGGGCATACCTCTTGGTTGAAGCTTTTTTGGCCATTAAATCAAAACAATATTATTTCTGTAAGGAAAAGCTATTTCATGTTTGTTATTTGATGTTGAGAGCCTGTCCCGACACACTGGCTGTTAAACAGCACGTAAAATCCTAGTTTTGACTTTTTTACTTGGTATTTTCATATTTTTATACTGTTGAAGGCTTTCCAAAGATCAATTTGCACAAAATCTTTAAGAAGGTTCATTTGTATCACAAGTAAATATACAGTAATCCATTCTAAAAACAGCTGAGAAGTGTTATGAGTGGACTTATTTCATAAAGTTACAGAAACAAGTTAAAGAAAAGGACATACACAGTGTTTTGAATCTGATTATTTGTCACAATACTATATGATTCAATTTATAACATACTTTGTTCAGGAAGAGGGCACAGTTATATTCCTGGACATTATAATGTTGTCCAAACCTTAGATTATCACAGAAAACCCCCTTGCCAACGAATTAGCAAAGAAAGGGACATGAATCCCCTACCAATTAACTAAGGCCCATGCTAAAAATGAGCCATAAAATTTTCATATACAATATGTGGAAGACTAAGATATTTACCAAACCAAGTTTTTGTGTGACACATTGTTCAGTTTGTTGCCAACAGACATTGAACATTTAGTGACACTAGCATGGCAGCAAACAAACTAGCAAGAGTGTGTGGACTGATTTGTTTGGAGGGGAAATCTAAGCAATCCTATTAGCTGAGAGGTGGGGGTGTGTCTTGGGTATATAAGCAAACCCCCCACTGTCAGCCATCTTTAATTATTTCAGTTGTTTGTTACACCATGTTTGTGTTTTGTGAGGTCAGCCCAAAGAGTAATTTTTAATGTTGTATTTAATAAATTTAAAAACCTGAATATTATAAAATGGTATATTTTATTGACTGGGATGTATGCAATATATTACTGAGGTGAGAGTTTTTAATTATAATGTTTTAATTTACTTTTCAAAGTGCAGGACAGAACTTCATTAAACTAAGGAAGATACAGTTTTAGCTGTACTTATTGAAATATTAAATCAATCAAAACGGTTGAACTTCAAATTTAACCAAGTAGGTAGCAAAGTTTTCCTGTTACTCATTTTCAACATTTACTAGTACAACTTATATTGTGGGTACTTAAATTTTGAAGCATAAATATTCAGATTATTTATTTGTATTAGTCAGGTTCTCTATTGTAATTTCACAGAATGTCATCATGTTTTATTTAATAGAGATGCTTGCCACATAAATCAAAACTTTTTATTGCTAAAACAGGTTTTCCTAAATTTAAACAGTCTTGCTTGTGTGAGAATATTTCTATTTGCACATTTCTTAATCAAATAATGTGTCTTTTAAATTTTTTAAAGTTTTTCCAAATTTTTCACTGCATATCTCTGTACAGGCTATCCTGAAACAAAGAGCATATTTTAAAATTGTAGATTGTCATGGAAATTAGAAATAAAATCAACAGTTGTAAATGGGGGCAATCCCCCAATTCCCCAAAATATTCTATATGCAGATTTCTAGGCGATAAATTAAAGCAAAAATAAAAGGAATTGCCACAAAACGTAAAAATTATATTATAGCCCAAACCTTGTACATGTAAAACTAGATTGGGCCAACTCGGCGCCAACATATCCCCAGACAGGTCATCACTCACGCCACAGGTTTTGATCGGAAATTTTTTAAAACATAATTACCCATTATTATATGAACTTCAGCACATCAATCTACTCTGTTTATATCTCCCCAAGGAAGATGGTGTATCCCCAGACGCCGAATACATAACTCAAATTATATTTTCAATCTTCCTGCAATGATAACTCTAAACCTATTTTCAAAGTATTTAAATGATTGATGATTGAATGTCCATTCTAAAATAATAATCCCAAAAGAGCATATCTGTTTCTATATTTGTTGACAAATAAAATATTATTTTTAACTCAACTCATCATATTTTTCAATCTTCCTTCAAAGTATTTAAATGATTGATGATTCAATGTCCATTCTAAAATTCATAATCCCAAAAGCGCATATCTGTTTCTATATTTGTTCACAAATAAAATATTATTTAAAAAAAAATTGTTTATATTATTATTTTATTATATTATTTTTAGAATTTGCAAATTGTTTTCAGTTATTCATTTCCTCTATACCTATATATGTGGTCCATATATATGCAACCTAAATATGTGACACAATCTCAGTTCTGACTCCCCTTTGTGTTATATGTAATGAAGCCCACCACCTCCCACCCCCACCCCTCTCCCCTTCTCCACACCTCTCTCACTATTACACAAGATCTGCAACCCCATTGAGTTCTTTGTTTCTCATCTGATATCATTAAATACCATTGTTTATTTAGTGTCACTCAATATAGCTGGAGGTCCCAGAGGTGGGTGGGGGGAATCCGGGTGGGGGATGTGGGTTGAGCATAAATGGTAAACAAACAATCTATATAAAAGGGGTACTCAAATACAAAAAGAATTGAGAATTTTAAGTATGTGATTATCAACTGAAATGAGTTCATAACTGTAGGAGCTGTGCCAAAATTAACTGAGGCAAGTTGAATAAAACTGGGCTAGTTGAGGGTTAAAAATCCCCTAGTTTTACTACATAAGGATATAATTTCATTAATATTGGGACTTAAAGCTCACTTAAAGTGTCCATTTTGTCTACTTGAATATGTTTAACCAGTTTCATTTTAAAAAGTGAAAAACTCAGCAAGCAGAGGTATAACACACAAAAATAAGTTCTTAAAAGACTAAGATAGCCATAACATTATTAATATTCAAAATTTAAATAGACAGGCATTTCCTTTTAAAAATTCAAAGATTTCAGCTCTATACCCCACATCGTTTGACAGTTACTGGGCTTTAAAGTGGCATAATATCCATAAATTGGGTTTCTGTGGGCATTTTACAATTGTTAAAGAGACCTTAGCAATTAAACTACAGATCTGAAACTTTTTGGGGGACATACATAACAAACAAAAATTATATATAATACAGTTTAAGACTTGTCACACTAAGCATTTCCAAATAACAGGGCAAAATACGGAAAAAATGTCAAAAAAGGCACTTGGGCGAGTGTCTATGGCCCTCATACACAGGTTAAATGTCTACTAAAAACCTTGATTTTCGGCATATGTAAAAAGGACATAATAATGCATTCCCAGATGGGATTTCAGCTCCATCAATCACATAGTTTAACAGTTACAGGGCTTAAAGGTGGTAAAAAGTCCAAATATTGGGTCATTGTGGGCCTTTTAGAGATCTCGATGTGGCTTTCAAATTAAAGCTTCAGACTTAAAATTTGTTACATACTAAGATTACACATAGAATATGTATCTAATAAAGTTTGAAACTTCTCAGACTTACCATTTCCAAGTTACAGAGCAAAATATGTGAAAAATGTCTTAAAAGGGTCACTCAGGTGGGTGTTTAAGGTCCTCATACACAGGTTAAATGTCTACTTGAAGCCTTGATTTTTGGCACATGTAAAAAGAACATAATAATGTATTACCAGATGAGATTTCAGCTCTATCAGTCACATAGTTTAACAGTCACAGGCCTTAAAATTGGCAAAAAGTCCAAATATTGGGTCTTTATGGGGCCTTCTAGAGACCTAAATGTAGCCTTCAAATTAAAGCTTCAGACTTAAAATTTGTCACATACTAAGATTACACATAGAATATGCATCTAATACAGTTTGAAACTTCTTAGACTTACCATTTCCAAGTTACAGGGAAAAATATGTGAAAAATGTCTAAAAATGGTCACTCGGGTGGGGATTTATGGTCCTCATACACAGGTTAAATGTCTTCTTAAAGCCTTAATTTTTGGCACATATAAAAATAACATACTAATATCTTCTCAGATAGGATTTGAGCTCTATCAGTCACATAGTTTGACAGTCACAGGGCTTAAAAGTAGCAAAAAGTCCAAATATTGGGTCTTTGGGAGCCTTTTAGAGACCTCAATTTGACCTTCAAAATTAAAGCTTCAGACTTAAAATCTGTTACATACTAAGATTACACACAGAATATATATCTAATACAGTTTGAAACTTCTCAGACTTACCATTTCCAAGTTACAGGGAAAAAGATGTGAAAAATGTCTTATAAGGGTCACTCGGGTGGGTGTTTATGGTCCTGATACACAGGTTAACTGTCTATTAAAGGCCTAAATGTTGGGGCACATATAAGAAAACACATAGATATATTCCCAGATGATATTTAACTTAGATGAGAGACATAGTTTGAAAGCTACAGTGCTTGAAAGTGGCAAAAAGTGCATAAATTGGGTCTCTGTGGGCACTTTTGAGACCTTAAGTCGACCCCTTTGGGTAAACCTACAGCCCTAAAATTTTCTACAGACAAGGATTACATATCAAAGTTATACCTAGCGCAGTTTGAGACTCATCAGAATTATCACTTCCAAATTATAGGGCAAAATATGTGTAAAGTATAGCAAAAAATCCCTAAGTGGGGGTATTTATGGGCCTCAAACACAATTTTCTCCTCAACTTAAAGTCATGATTTTCGGCACATGTACTAAGAACATATTAATGTGTTGTCAGGTAAAATTTCAGCCAGCTGAGCATCATAGTTTGTGACCTACAGGGCTCTAAGTGGCCAAAAGTGCAATTTCTGACCTTAAGGTGGCCATAAGTTCTTTTTTACTGGGAGTTTAAGGTCACCTTAAAATAGGGATCTTCCTTTGGGCACCCTTAATATGTGTACCAAGTTTGAAAAAAAAATATTAATTTGTTTTTGAGTTATCGCGTCCACAAGGAAATTTCTACGGCGGCGGCGGCGGCGGCGGCGCGACGGACCTGAATCCAATATATCCCCGACTTTCGTCTGGGGATATAATAATAGCTGGCAAAAAGAAATTACATTAATTGATATTTAAACATGGTTATATCATTCCTACACCAGAAGTACTTATCTTTGTTTTGTAGATTGTGGCAGTTGATTTTTGGCAACTGAATGGATAGAGGGACAGTCCTGGTGTTGTGAGTTGTATGTAGGAAGTCCAAGTTGTGGTTCTGCCTCCCTTTCAACAGACAAGGTTACACCAGGGCAGACTCTTCATGCATCTCACATGTTTCAATGAGCTGGATTTAAACTTACAACCCCAGGTGAGAGGGGAGTCAATGCCAAACTTGGTAACCACTTGGCCACTGAGGTTAGATGGGGAGTATGTTAAGGCCACCTTAGGTGAGTTAATGGAGGTAACATCAGTAATCTTATAAATAGGTCAAATATATGTTAAGATATATGAGGTTAAGATAGGTATTTGCATAAAATAACATTCCCATTAATTCAGGATATGTGTTGAGAGTCTGAATCATTACGTACTCCTAGTTATAGGGTTATGGACAATAATGTACACTTGTTCAGTAGCTGATTTTCCCAACTGTATTATAAATTCAGTCAACTGTTGTAGTCCATTGTAAGATTATGCAACACATTTTTGACAACGAGAAGGAAAAGATATTTTGTGTTATTCCTTCTGGAGATGATATGATATATAAGAATCAACTGATTAAATGCCAAACCGGTTAACCACTTAAATCACTCAGGCTTTTACTGCTTACTTAAACTTAACATTTCACTAAAAAGGTGGATGGTGAAATGAAATATAGCATCAAAAGTGTAAGAAATTTATGTCTTTAAACTCAACAACAAGTGAAGTTTCACTTCTGTTATGTGCATTTGTTCAGTAACTGATATACCCATTACCATTTCAAATTTAGTGACTATTGTGTAGTCCTTTGTAAGATTGTAAACAAGAGAGAAAAGTGTAATTTCTTTTTAAGGAAAGTTACCACTTTTGGCAACAAAAAGAACAGGATTTTCTTACTGTATCTGATAACTGATCAGTTTTCACTCTTTAGTTGTTAAACTTGTCAATTTCTTCTTATGGAAATTTCCTACTGTTGGTTACGCCACGAATGGGATTCTTTGTTTCTTGGATTGCTAACTATTTAGCTGATCCACTTGGTTATTTTGTCAACTCTCTGACTGAATTATAAGCCATGCCATCAACAAGTTAACATGGCATAATGAAGCAAAGACTTAAAACCTCATGAATTCATGCTGATAAACATAGCAACATGTGAAAATGCACAGATTCCAACTGCACTACAAACAGTGAATTTATAGAGTTTCTATACGATAAAACATGACACTTCAAAATAGACAAATGAGTGTTGAGTCAAAACTCAAGTCAACTTAAAGGAATGCGGCTACCATTTCAGATTATATTTGTGAATTTCATCCATATCTTCTGAAGTTCCTCTATACACAATGTGGTATTCTCTACTACATTGGTTAAAACAGGAGGCTCACGCTGCTAGAGATCAATTTTTTCTTCTTTTATTTTTGTCTCCAGACTTTCATGAATTGTGGTGTTGTGTGATGAGTAGCTGTCTCATCACCGACGTTAAGCAGCAATGGGCTATCTTAGTACTTGGATGAGTGACTGCCTCAGTGCACTATTTGTGTTTATGATGGCTTTATGGCTCATGCTAGTAGACCAAAACCCCTTTCGGTCTTGTTCACTTAAAGTTTAAAACAGTAATTATATCAACATGAAATTCCCTCTAGTTGTCAATCTGATGTCTTGACAACGATAATGACACTATGATTCCAAAATAATTTTTCTTTTCATGCAGCTCAGAATCTGCTGGTTGAGCTTGGGATCGATCGAGCTCAATAAGAGATAGCTCAACAAGAGATAGATGAAATTAGATTCCAGGGATAGTATGGAAATTGTTGCTTGGCATTTCCTTCCTTGGCACTTAAAGTTACACTTGAGTGAAAAATACACATATTTCCTGACACCCTCCAGAGTAAAATCAAAACATCTCAACAGTACCACTCCAGATGCTGTAAAGTCCATATTGTTGATCATCTTTACAGAATAATATCAGCGTGAAAGAGGAGAAACTCTAGGATATTTAAATCATATTTTCATAGGGGTTGGTTGGTTGGTTTGGGTTTCAGGGTTGGTGGTATAGTGGTGGTAGGCTAGGAAGGTTGGGAAAGTGGGGTTGTTCTGCTATTTTTAGATCATAGTTTCTCTGTTTTTTTTCCATTACAGGTTTCTCTTCTGTTAGTATATAGCTAACATTTTAATTAATGTTTTGCATACTGCACACTGAATTATTCTGATACTTATACAGAGCTAGGCTTATGGTATTTGTGTAATAATATACACTATGTGTATATATTATTTCATGTTGATATTTTTTATTAAAATATCACATTCATATATACCGTAGTGCATTTTCTGTTTGTGCAAAAGATATTGATAAAAATCCTCACAATTTGAGGTTACAGTCGATTCCTTCATTGTATCTTGCAACTCAAGTGTAACATGCAAAAAGCAATAGTTAACATTAGTATTTTGATGTGTAATTTTTTATTGGATAGGAACTTTCTAAATTCACTTTCTGTAGCATTGTTGGAATTTGTGCCATTTGATGTGCTGCTGAAACTACTGGCATACTGAATTCATAGGGGTTTCAGGCTTTGTCTCATTGTACTAAAATATCAAAATATGACTTGTAGATGATGTCATTGCTTACCATTCAGTCAGTGTTGATAATGTCCCGAAGTAGATCAGTTTAAGAGTGTAGCAAAAACAAGAGGAAGAATAAAGAATCCTATTCATGGTATAATCAGCAGTAAGAACTATCTGTAAGATGAAATTACAAAGTTTATCAACTAAAGAGTACTAATCACTAATCAGATATTATCAGATACCATATGGAAATCCTGTTCATTTTATTACCGACAGTGGTAATTTTCCTCAAGGGGAAATTACACCTTTCTTTCTTGTTGTCAAAATGAGTTCTACAATCTCACAATGGGCAAATCAATAATTAACTGAATTTGTAATACAAACTGGTATAGCGATAAGTATATCATTTACTGATGAAATACACTTTACCTGAGTGCAACTTCACTTATTGCTTAGCTTACTGATATAAATTCATGCTCTTTTGAAGTTATAATTCATTGTGCAATCTGCCTTAATAGAAAATGATAAGTTTGAGTAAACATAAATAGCTCAAGTGACTTACACGGTTTACAAGTTGGCATTAAATCACTTGGCCCTTACTTGGATTAGTATCTCCATAAGAAATTATACTGAATACCTATATTTTCGTGTCAAAAATGTGTTGGGCAATCAGACAATGGGCCAAACAATAACTGACTGAATTTGTAATGCACATGGAAATGTCAATTACCAAACAATGTTCACCTTACTATGTGCATCACCCTACTACCAGAGGACATTATGATTCAGACTCTGTACACATATCCTGCACTTAGTTTTTGAATGATACTTTATGCATCCAACCATCCTAAACTCAATATTATTCTAACCTGGCCGTCAGACAGCTGATGGTATCTCTATAAATTTACCTAAGATGGCTTTTGCATACAATTTGTGGCATCAGTGAGCTGGCTAATGAATTTGGCATTTGCCCACCTCTCACTTGGGGTTGTGGGTTTGAATCTACTCATGCAACATGTGACGTTCACTGAGGATTTATCCTGATATGACCTTAGTTGTTGTAATGGAGATAAAACTTCAACTTTGACCTTTGAGTAAATAATTTAGAAGTAGAAATTTTAGCTAGAAGAAAATTTCACTAATTCCTCAATTATTTAAGAGATTCAATAGAATCGAATTTCACTAATGGCTACTTTCTCCTACAGATATTAATACACTTTAATGCAGATGTAAAACTTCCCCAGGAATTAATTTTCACTCTGCAAGGTCATTAGGTCAAATGGCTAAAATTAATGCCTAGTGAAAATTTCTACTTACAGAATAGTAGACGTCTTAGGCTGGAAAGAAATATTAATACAAGATACTAATAATCAAGGTTTTATTTTGAAAATGTCATTTGCATTGTGTGATTTATGTTTTGTGGAGGGGAATCTTGAGAAACTTTGAGTTTGCACTCGTTTATGTCAACCCATTCAAATCTATATTGTGATATTACCTACAGAATGTGTTTGAAGTTTTAACCGTCAGTGTATGTTAATTGAAAAGTGGCACATAATAATGTATTCATTTATTTTTTTATGTTGGTTTATTTTGATGTTCAGGGTTTTTAAAGTGCAGAATCTTGACACAGTAGAAGCTCTGTAAATTATACTTAAACCCAATCAAATGTCTGTGATTTTACATGAACAATGCTTTGACCGGATATCACATGTAAATCTATTAAACTTGCTGATAATAATCTATTCTCTTTGAGGTAAAGTGCATATTAAATCTCACATAAGTTACATGGTTCTTTTACTTGTGTAACAATATAAGTATTTTTTACATAAATAGTATTGTCACATGACAAAAATCATTGTTTATGTTAACTACTGATTTTTTTTCTGGTAGTCAAATTTTCAAAGATTATTGTGGTGGTTTCTCGAACAATATGCTGAAACCTAGTTTTTACTTTTTGTAACTTCATAACATTTATAATTTATTTATTTTGAATTGGACTTCCAATTTTTATTGCGAATTATCAGTACACAATTTTGAAACTATCACATGGCTCAGTTGAAGGGTAACACGCTTGTTTCTGTTTTGGTAAAATAATTGTACAGTTACATCTTCAAAACTACAATTACATGTACATTTCTACATTTTAAGTATAGTACAATTCCACAATGTACAAAAATGTTCAACCTTTAGGTTTTACTTCTTCGAACCACTCCCAATTGCATTTCTAATGACATTGCCAAAAATGAATCCACCAACCAACTTCTGAGCTTCTCACTCAGTTGAAAGTGATGTGCAATAATGTACTTATTTGTAATATACTGACCTAAGCTGAGGCAGCACTTAAGGTGATCCTCATACTGACTAACTGTGTCTTACTGGTACTGCTGTTTTCTGAATAATTAACAAGGCGTCAACTGAATCACTGGAAGCCTTGGAACACACACAAACGCTTTTATGTATATTCTGACTTGATTCAAATCAGAAGATATTAAAATAGCCAGCCTCAGTAGGCAGGAACCCCAGCCAGCAGATACAACTAAATGGAAAAACCTTGAGATTTGGGAAATCTAAGGAACAACTAGTGGAAGAATGTGGATTACATTTATCCTGGTGATGGACAAATGTGCATGGATTTTGCTTGTAGAGGTGGGACAAACTTTAAGACCCCAAAATCTTAAAAGTAGTGCCACAACATTAGCTACTGCCAAATCCTCCCTAACAACTAACCAGCTCTGGATCATCTTGGCTTAAATATATCCTGAAAGTTTGGTGAAAATTCATGCATGTGTTCAGGCTGTGGAACGCCTACAATGTTTAAGATCCAGCAACAGCCACTGCCAAATACTCCCCGAAATCTAATCAGCTATAGATCCTCATGGGTTAAACATACCTGAACAAAATTTGATGAAAATCCAAGTATTGGTTTAGGCTGCCCAAAACCCACAAAGTTTAAGACCCAAAAATCTTAAAAGCTTTGCCATGATACTCACTAAATGCTAATTAGCTGTTGATCCTCTCGGTTCAACGTCCTGAAAATTTGGTGAAAATGCTTGCACTGGTTTAGACTGTGGAACAACCACAAAGTTTATGAGCAAAACATTGCATTGCTGTGGCAAGCCAAAAATCTAATCACATTTAAAGATCTTTTGGGGTTAAACAAGATCCTCCTGGACATAACTTTACCTTGACATTTGGTGAAAACCCGTGCATGGGTTTTGTCAGTGGAACACCACAAACTTTATAATTGCAGGCACCACTTGGACAACACAGGGAATGACTATAAAGGCTGGGATTAAAGGCACCAAATTTAACTTTGACTTTAATCTGCTACTCTCCCCTTATGTGAATTGTTCTGTTGTGTTTCAATTCTTCATAGAACTGAATATTGTAAGAGGGAATTCAACATGCTGAAACTGTAATTATCAAAATTAAATTGTAAATCTAATACCTGGTCTTGCATCAATAAACTTACGATACAAAGCTGGTCCAAATGCTGTAATAGTTATTATCACCTTCATTTGATATCTCTTTGATATCTGTTTGCGGTTAAGTTATGTGCCATTAATTTGGAGGTGAAAGTCGGTTTACACAGCACTATATATAACGTATGTGGCAAAATTACCTTTTTGTGGAGGTATTTTGTTGAGGCAACACTTAACACCAGTCATTGAAATCTTTGGTGCTCCACTACTACATAGATAGCTTCCAGTTTTCCTGAATAATCAACAATGCACCAACTGATTCACTGGAAACCTTCATACACCCAGAAAGCTTTATTTTTAACAAGGTATTTAACTGATACCCAAATGAATCTGTGCTTTTGGTGATATTGTCCAATACTACATTTTATCGTCTAGCCCAAAAAGCATCTACACTTTTGTTCTGAATAATCAACAAAGAAGCAACCAAATCCATGGAATCATTGAAAACAATGAGAAATCTTTTTGTATCTCTTCCCAAATATTTATCTGATACTTAACTGACATTCACTTTGGTTATATTGGCTGACACAAGAGTTCAATGTTTTTTGGTATCTAAACTTGGCATACAGGGAAAATTACTTCTGTCAACTTTACCCGTACTCAAATTTGATCAATACCAAGAATCTGGGGTTCTGCATAGCTGGAATATTCTGTTGGTTCCATGGTATTAACAGGATGGTAGGGACATAACAGTAGGTGAATTGGTTGGGCGAAATTTACTAACCCCCTAAACTAACAAAGTACTAACAGCTAGCAGTAAGTGAATTAGGTTGGGTACTAACCTTAGACTAACTGGTTAATATTGTGGAAACAATTGTTTATTGATGCTATGCTCCCTGGTATCTGGTATAAGAACTTTAACTAGAATTGTATTTTGATTGAACTAGTTTGAAATATCTAATTCTCATGCAGGCTTACATTTTTAACAGAACCCTTCTTCATGTTTAACCCTTTCAAAAGCGTAATTAGTGTGTGCAACATTTTTTTTCATGGTTCCCAAATGTTTCCGTAAAACTCTGACTTCTTTGGCTTTTGTCCACTATCTCAGTTGTTGGGTCTAGCAACTAAACACTTATCTTTATCTTTGACCAATTTGAACAATCAACAGCATCGTAGAATGAATATTCTACATGTTCATCTGTATTTTATTCAATATACTATGTGACAACTACTACTGGACAATTATTCTCATTTTCTTTCTCTCAATCTGGCTTTAGGCAAATACTTTTAATAGCATATCTATGACACATCAATCAACTTGCTAAGTATACTCAACACTTCGTTTCACTAAAGCTGTATTTTCTGACACCTCGGCATTATTCAAATTTATTTGCGATTGGTGACTGATAGAAGCACTTTGTACTACTATTTATTGTTTCTATTTTAGGTTTGTTTGCCCCTCTTCCATTCATTCTGTATTTGCAGAGGTTCAAGTACCCACTAATAGGAAATATTTGACATACATAACAATTGAAACTGCCTTTTGCAAGTTTCTATCAGAACATCAACTGCAAACTATTCATTAAAACCACCCTTAATCTGAATGATTCATATCATATTTGAAGCAACACCTATGGGTCTCACAGTCATGGATATCCTAACACCAGTGTACCACCATGGATTTCTGCACAGAACACTCTCTAGATGTCCTATTTACTGCCTGGACCAGTCGTCTTTTCGTCCATAACCTCAACTTTTTTTACTGTATTGTATATTTATTCTCAGCACAATATCTATGTATAGGACTCAAAGCGCTATTTCACCATCTGACTACCCAAGTACAATCCAAGCTCTCATGATACTGACATTCCCCTAACAGACAGAGGCTCAAGAATGACCATTTATCAATGTCCTTGATGTTCTTCAGCCTGCCACTAGGGATAGGCCCCAAAGACAGAGGACTGAAATTTTAAGTTCTCATCCGAGCCACTATGTATCTGCCTGTACTTGGGTTTAAAAACATGTCCTCTGTACTCCTGGGCAGGTGTTTAACCCACTAGGCCACAGTGGCATGTATGATACTTTAATCAACACTTGATGGAACTTGCAACAGAAACCTTAAATGGCACTATGGTTTCCCGGACATTCAGTGATCATTCCTTCCACCATTAAATATTACTACTACATGTATTCATCACCTTGCTTTTTAATACAGTTTCTTCAGCCTTGAGGCCAACATCTACCAATGTTTTACTGATACATTTTTTTCCGAACCTAAAATAACCTCACCACTTTATCATATTTATTAAACCGAAAGCACTCACCAACCTTATGTGTTAAGTTTTGCATCACATGGAACTACAGTAAGTTCTCTGCGGAGCTACAAATGCCCCATGCAATTTCCCATTCTTAACTTCAGATACTTTTGCCTTACTTTAATCAGCTTTAGATGGGTTTAAGCAGTCAGCAATATGCCAACCCCCTGTAGATTCTACTTTCAGTGTATCAAAGCAACTATAACATCACACTTGAGCATCACCACTGTGTTCTTGTCCTTGTACATATAGAGAAATTCAACTTCACTGATACTTTAGCTTTCTGGAAACTGTTACCATTTTTACCATGCCAATGATTTTAGTTGACAACCAGTCCTCAGTTTTGCCAATGGAAAGTGATCCTTAGGGCAGACATTTGATCCTTGTAGCCTGTGATTTGCACCTGTTTGCCTATTTGGGGAAAAATTTTAACAGGTTTGTGAACAGTGGGAAAGTACAGCTAACTATTAAACATTTGTGTTACATTCCCCCCCCTCAAAAATTGAATAGTCAGAAAACAGTTCAAGCCAGTTCAAGCGTTGCACTGTCTTCAACTGTTGTCATGCCAAAATTCTGAAATTTTGAACTTTTATATATTTGCTAATAAATATTATCCAGAAGGCCATCTTGACTTTCATCAATATTATACTATTTTATTAAAACTCCCATAAAAGTTTTTACAATGGGGTATTCTCATCAATTTTGTTATTTCTGTTACAAGTTAGACCATTAAACAAGGCAGGTAACTGGCTAAAATCAAACTATTTACATAAGCAAACTGAAATCTAGACATCAGTGAAAATCAACTTTGAATTTGGTTTTAAATTTTTAAACCACTAATTTTAATGAAAAAAAGTACCTGGCCTGAGATCCAGCTACAGGCACTTTATTTATTGAAGACAATAGAATCCTTGGCCTAATAATTTAGCAGAAAAGGAAAGAAATCAAAGTTAACCATATACATGTGACCAATCTTGACAGTCTATAATTTAACCTTTATTTTCTGAACATTTGTCCTGATATTATAATAAATTCTGCTATATTTATCTTCCAAACATTTTGTATGCACTATTTTTGCTGCTTCATTTTATCTTATTACTCTAATAATAACAGAAAATTAACCAAAAGTGTTTGGATAATGAAGGCTGTAATATATTTATAGTTAGAAATGGTCCTTGGGCTGTGACCCATCTGAGCATCTTAATCAAAAATAAAATTTCTAATAAACAAAACCACTCTACTCAACATGTAACGCAAATATAAACTGTGTGTGTTTCTCGAACAATCTTTGGGGTTCGACCCTTTTTTTTTTAAACTAATGTAGAATATTTATTATTTGAACAGTTGCTTAATGGAAGTCACATTTTCATTTTTTTTCTTTAATTTCCATTTATGAACCTCCTAATATCAGAACAAATATTTTCCAAAAATGTTCAAATAATAATGGTCTTATTTTTAGCTAAAATAAGTTAAAAGAAAGGAATTAAAAATCAAGTTGCTTGTGAAACATTTGTGTTCATAATTTGTGAAATATTTGTGGGCTGTGACCCAATTTCACAAAACATTTAGTAAAGGCAAAATTTGAAGCAAACTAATTTAGACTTTGGCTCATCTTTAAAGTCTTTTACTTAATCTTTATTTTCTGAACTTTTGCACTATTTAAATTCTGTTACATCTATCTTCCAAACATCTTGTGTGCACATTTTCATAATTAATTTTATTTCACTGCTCTTCTAATAGTTGAAGAAAAGTTCACTAGTCTAAGAAATGTTCAGAAAATACAGTATGTAACATATGTATAACCAGAAATGGTTACAAGAAGTTACCAATAGACTGCGACCAAAACAAACATTAATTTACTGAGTTAAAATGCTGAGAAAGTTCATGGGCAGTAAGCCAGTTCAGTATATTTCTCAAAGGCAACAAAAGTAAACTGTCTTATAATGTTAGTCAAAAATAAATAAAAGTTAAACATTTTTCAACAAAGATTCTTTGGGCTGTGACCCATCAAGGAATACTTATTTCAAAAATCTGAAACTTAATAACCAAGATAAAACCACTCTGATTTATATGTAACCCAAAAATAAACTGTGTCTATGTTTCTAGAATAACCTTTGGACTGTGACACATTTAGTCAAACTAGTATACTAGCTTTATTATCTAAACTTTTATTAAAATGGTAGTATTTGAATTCTGCAATATTTATCTTCAAAACATTTTGTCTGCATTTCATTAACCTTCAAATATCAAGACATTCACTGGAATTGTTTGGATAATAAAGGTAGGTTTATATTTACAGCCCCAAAATGGTTAAATAAAGTTAGCAATGGGCTGCGACCCAAATTAACATACTTAACACAGCAAAAGGTAAACAAAACATGGTGTAAACAATAAACATAAAATGCCTTATAAAATATTAAAAGATAATAAATAATTTAAAATACTGTTACTGAACAATACTAACCTGGGCTGTGGCCCATCTTGGAAAAATTATATGAAATGTAAAAAGCAAAATGAAGCTATTTAGCTCTGTATATAAACACAAACATAAACTGTGTGTGTTCCTAGAAGAATGTTTGGGCTGTGACCCATTTTGTGAAACTAATGTAAAATCTTTATTTTCTGAATTTCTGTTATTATGACAGCATTTAAATGTTGCAACATTTATCTTCCAAATCATTTTTTCCCCATATTTTTTTGTTTAAATTGATTTTTAATATATTATTAAGCTTTTACTTTCAGAAAAAAGGTTCAGTTAATAAAGGTTAATTGTGGCATATTAAAATCCAAAGCTGGTTAAAATAGTATATAATGGGCTATGTTCTTAACTTAAATGCAGAAAATAGAAGACTATGTGCATGGGCTGTGAACCAGTTTGGTACAATATTTAATAAAGGCAACAAACACATATTGCCTTAAAAATTTACTTACACAAAAAAAGTCAATGAAAAGTTGAAAAACTCTTAAGAAAGCATACTTGGGCTGGGACCCATGTTGGCATAACTGTTTCCAAAAAAAATTTAAAATTCACAAAGTGAATGAAGCCACTCAGCTTTGCATGTGAACACAAATATGGACTGTGTGTGTTTCAAGAAAGATCTTTGAGGTGCGACCCATTTTGTGAAACTTGTGTACAATCTTTATTATCTAAACTTCTGGTATAATAGCAGTGTTTAAATGCTGTTAACATTTATCTTCCAAATGATTTTTTTCATTATTTTTTGCTTACAGTGATTTTTAATAAGCTTTTAATTTCAAAAAAAATGTTCAGTTAATAAAGGTTGTGGCATATTTAAAGCCAATGCAATATTTAATAAAGGCATAAAACACATACCGGGTATTGCCTTTTTTAGTATTTACTTATTTTTGTTAATTTTAAATTCATTTTTAATAAGCCTTTACATATTTGAAGCCCAAACTGGTTGAAATGTTATACAGTGGGCTTTATCCTTAAGTTAAATATATAAATATACAGCAGACTAAGTGCCCCGAATTTTTTGGTGGGGTTAGATTTGACATAATACTCTGTATGTCATGCTTCAACCATGTCCTATTCGGGGATACACTGTGTTGAGATGCAATCTCTAGTTTTATTTGGTTTTTATTGATATTTTTAATTATCTTCTAATTTCCAAAAAAGGTCATCAGTTGATAAAGAGTCATTGTAGCACATTTAAAGCCAACACTGGTTAAAACTGTATATAATGGACTTTGACCTTAAATTTAACATTTATGTAGTAAATATAGAGTATGTTGACGGACTGTGACCCAATATGGCGCAACATTTAATAAAGGCAACAAATACATATTGCCTTGAAAATTTATATGAAAAGAATTAAGTCAGAGGTGAACAATTATCAACAAAAGAATGCTGAGCTGTGACCCACAGAATTGACAAGTGAAGACTCAAATGAAACCACCCGGTTTTGCATAGAAACACAAATATAAACTGTGCATATTTCCAGAAGAACATTTGGGCAGCGACCCATCCTGTAAAACTTCTGTTATCATGGCATTATTTAAATTTCTGAAACATTGTTGTCCAACTCTTTTTTTCATTATTTTTAGTTTAAATTGATTTATAATAACCACCCAAGTTAATTACAGTAAATATACAGCAGATTAAGTGCACGGTCTACGACCAAATATGGTACAATGTTTAAAATGGCAACCAATACATATTGCCTCAAAAATTCAACAAAAACAAAATGAGTCGACTTGAACAATTGTTAACAAAGGATCCTTGGGCTGCGACCCATAAGAATGCTTTTTAAAAATTGTAAACTCAAGAGATAAATGAAACCTCTTCATTTTGTATGTCAATAAAAATACAAACTTTGTGTGTTTCAAGAAGAATCTTTGGACGAGACCCATTTTGTGAAACTAAAGTACAGTCTTTATCATCTGAACTTTTGTTATAAATTGTCATGGCATTATTTAAAGTCTGCAACATTTGTCTTCCAAACATTTTACCTTGAAGTTCGGGTTATTAACCTTCTAATATCACAGTAACAGTGTTCAGATAATAATGACAGTCTTACTTTTGACGAGTACCAGTTACAAAAAAGGTAACTAAAAGAAAGCAACACTGGTTAAAACAATGTAAAATGGACTTTGTCTTTTAAGTTGAACATTTATATAGCAAATATATAGCAGATAATGTGCATGGGCTGTGACCCACTATGACACAATATTTGATGAAGGCAATAAACATGTACTGCCTTTTAAATAAAACAAAAAAAAAGAAGTAAATGAAAGTTACACATTTGTTGAACAATCCTTGGGCTGCGACCCATCTTGGATTAACTTTTTCAATAAGAATGTTAACTTCAAAAAAAGCAATACCACTCAGTTCTACATGTTAAAACAAAGTGATTCTTGGGGTGTGACCCATAGAATAATTGTTTCCAAAAAAATTGAAAATTCAAAAAGCTTATAATATGAAGACACCCAGTTTTGCATGTAAACATAATTACAGGGTGTGTGTGCATTTCAAAAATAATCTTTGGGTTGCGACCCAGTTTGTGGAACAAATGTAAAATGTTTATCATCTGAACATCCACTGTTATGGAAGTAATTAAACTGTACATCAGTCATCTTCCAAATATTTTATCTTCAAGTTTTGTTTATTAACCTTTTAATGTCAGAACAAATGTTTTCCAAAAGCACTGATATAATTAATTGATATAATTATGGTTTTCTTATTTTTTCAACAACTGTTGGTCAAATCAAAGTAAGCAGTAAAAGGCAACAAAACAAACTTCCTTGTTATAAATACAAGAAAAATCAATCAAAGTTGACCAGTTGTAACTTAGAATATTTGGGCTGTGACCCATCTTGGAATAATTTTTTGTATTCGACTAATTTAAAAATAAGGCAAAATGAAACCACTCCATCTTACATGTAGAAACAAAATCTAAATTGTTCAGGTTTCTACATCATTTGTTTTGGGCTGCGACCCATTTTTATAACCTGGGGTGGAACTTTTATTATCTGAACTTCTTTTGTAATGGCAGAATCTAAATATTCTGCACCATTTATCTTCCAAATATTTTATAGTCAGTCTCTTTTGATGAACCTTTAATTTCAGGACAAATATTCTACAAAAGAGTTAAGATAATAATGGTTGTCTTACTTTAAACCACTGTGAGTTAAAACAAAGTAATGTATGGTCATGTAACACCTTAACTTGCTTTTGAAAAAAAAAATGAATAAAAGATAAAAAAAGACAAAAAACAAAGTAACTACCAGAAGGCTACAAAAGAACACTGCCTGAGAAATCATAGTTACACAATCATAAAAGAATCTTGGGCTATGACCCATCTTGGAATAATTATTGCCCCCCAAAAAATGAAATTAAGAAATGGGAATGAAACCACTCAATTATGCATGTAAATACATTCAACTTGGGTAGGTTTCCGAACAATCTTTGGGCTGCGACCCATTCTGTGAAACTAGTATGGAATCTTTATTATCTGAACACATGTTATTATGGTAATATTTAATCTCACCAATGTTTATCTTCCAAAAATTTTATTTCTGAAACTTTACTTCAATTTATTTTTATTATCCTTGTAATATCAGAAAAAATTTTTCTCCAAATGTGTTCAAATAAGAATGGTTAAAAGAAAGGCAAATGTAACAGAATGCCTTGAAAATTTAAAGAAACAAGAAACAATTCAAACTTCTTCAACTGGGAGTCAGTGTCATATTTAAAGCAAAAACTGGTTAAAAGAGTAAACTATATAATGAGCTTCATCCTACACTTAAATACAGTATATATAAAGCAGATTATGAGGAGTGCACAGGCTGTGACCCAATTTGACACAATATTAACAAAGGCAACAAACAAGCATTACCTTATGAATTAAAAAATAAATGTGGAAATAAATCAAAGTTGAATAATTAACAAAGAATCCTTGGGCTGCGACCCATAGAAATTCCAGAAGTGAATGAAACCACTTAGTTCTACATGTTAATGCAAATATAAAATGTGTTTCTTGAACAAGATTTGTGGCTGTGACCCATTTTGTGAAACTAATGTAAAGTCTTTATTCTCTGAACTCCTCTTGTAATGGCAGTATTAAAATACTGCAACATTTATATTCCAATTTTTTTTTTCATTAGGTATTGTTTAAAGTCATATTTAATGACCTTCTAACATCAAGGGTGTTCATTTAATAAAGGTTAATTTGTGCCACATTTAAAGCCCAAACTGGTTAAAACCGTAAATTATGGGCTTTGTCCTTAACTGAATCACGGTAAATATTAAGCAGATTTACTGAAATGTGCATCAGCTGTGACCCAATTCAACACACAATATTTAATGAAGGCAACAACACATTAAAGAATAAATGAAAACAAAAATTAATTGTAGTTGAACAACTGTTAACAAAGAATCCTTGAGCTGCGACCCGTCTTGGAAAAAACGTAAATGAAACTCATCAATTCTATATGCAAACATCAATGTAAAATCTGTGTGTTTCTTGAACTATCTTTGGGCTGCGAACCATTTTAGAATAATTTTTTCCACTATAATTAAATTCAGGAAGCAAAATCTCTCTGCTGTCTTTGACACCATTGATCATAGTACTCTTCACAGTTGTCTACACACTTGGTTATGACTTGGAGGTTCTGGGTTCTGAAATGATTCACTTTCTACATAACTGAATGCTATCACTCTGTAAAAATTGGTTCTACTTTGTCTGATCTTTGCAAAGTTTTGTTTGGTGTTCCCCAAGGTTAGGTTTTGGGCCTGTTGTTACTTTCATTATATACAAAACCTCTGCTGACTGGTAAACACAATGGTAGAAAGTTTCATTTTATCCCTTTGAACAGTTGAACAGGTGCCTTGATGATGTAAAGGAGTGGATGTCAACTAATAAACTCAAACTGAATCTCAATAATACTGAGTTTATATTCTTTGGTTCAAAGAAAAAAAAGAGGGAAAAGTTGAAAGCATGGTTCCCAATTGACATCATGTGAAGTCCTCTCTGCCCAGCTGACTCAGTCAAGAACTTGGGCGTATGGTTTGACTCAGATTTCTCCTTGTCTTAATATGTTGTTTTCTCCAACTCCATGACTTCAGACATATTTGGCAGTTTCTTACTTATGATGCATCTATCCTTCTGGCCAATGCTCTTGTTAGTAGTTAGTTCGATTATTGTAATTCTCTTTTCATAAGTCTCTCCAAGTTCAATCTTCGTGAAAAAATGCATCCAAAATAGTGCAGCTAGAATTGTATCAAACAAAAGCAGATACACCAGCACAACTCCTGTTCATCAGAAATTGCACTGCATTGGCTTCCTGTTGAACATGGTTAACTGTTTAAAACAGCCACACTTGTTCATAAGGTTCTTCACACTGGTTTTCCTAAGTATCTTGCTCCACATCTTTCTTCTTGCAGTAGTAGGCAGGTGATGGAAATTTCCCTGTTGTTCTAAAGTTCTATCTTTTCCCTCATAAGTCCGCCCAACAGTTTGGTTGTAGTTTTGCTTTCTATGCTCCTACTGTTTGGAATGCTCTCTCCTGATGAGATTTGGGGGTCCCCCTCCCTAACCTCTTTCAGAAAGCAGCTTAAAACCTACCTGTACACAAAAGCAAATCCACCTTAGTCTTAATCATCCCCTGGCATTCCCCTTAACTTCTTTTCTGTCTCTGGAAACTGAATTTGGTTAACTGTCTTATGCTGTTGCCCCTTAGAGTCCCCTTCTGTTAAAGGGAGATTAAGTGCTATAAAAGTCCAATTAGAAATTAAAATAAAACCACTCATGGTAAATGTTAATGGAAATGAACACTTTGTGTGTTCTAGAAAAATCTTTAGGCTGTGACCCATTCAGTGAAACTAGTCTACAATCTTTATTTTCCAAACTTCTACTACAATCACTTATTTATTCTGCAGTGCCTGTCTCCAAAAAAAATTTATCCTTAATTGTTTTTAACTTGTAATATCAGATAAAAAAAAACCTTCACCAAAATTGTTGGTACACTAAAGGTTGTTATATTTCTAATTAATTAAAACAATTAATGTAAGGCAAGAAAGATACATTGTCTGACAAATATAACACACAATTAATCAAAGTTTAAAATTGTAAACAAAGAACCCTTAGGCTTCAACTTATCTTGACATAACTATTACAATTAAAAAAGTTAAACAAAAAGGTGCAAAGAAACCACTCATTTCTGCATGTAAACACAAACATAATCAGTGTGAGTTTCTAGAAGAATTTTGGCACTACAACCCATTTTGTGATATTAATGTGGCATCTTTATTATCTGAACATCTTTTATAACAGAAATATTTTAATTCTTACAACCTTTATCTTCCAAAAAATTATTCTGCCATTTTACTTTATCTTCTGGTTTTTAACCTTCCAATCTCACAACAAGTTCTCCAAAAAGTGTTCAGATAATAAAAGGGCTGGCTTATGTTTTAAAACCTGGCTTGATTAAAATGTTTGTTGTAAAATTTTGACTAAATAATATTTTATTGTATGTTTGGGCTATGCCTTAACTTAGGAAGAGTTTAATGGTTGTATTTTATGATTTGTTTGACTGCACCAGTCGGCAGCTGATATTAAAGGCTTTTATGGTCTGTGCCACAATCTCAGTGTCAAGTTTTACACAGATTTATAAAAAATATCCTGTGGATGGTGAAACAGTTGCATTATTCATTATTTTTTTTTTACAATTGGAATTACATGTATTTTCTGAACTAAATATTGTCAAAATTCAGACTTTTTCTTCCAATATTGACCTTTCTTTCAGACAATTATATTTTGTTATATTTCTGTTTGTTTTTTTAATGCAACAAAATTCAGCCTTTTCTATATTTCGATAATACATGTATCATTGTAATTCCAGACATTAATAAAAATATTTAAGAGTTGCCACATGAATGGATTAATGCTTGGATGGCAACCTGCTAACATGTAATGTGTATGTTTTATATGAGACTTATACCAGTCTGTTTTGCTTTTACTTCTTTTCACTATAGCATGGTTTTGTGACTGTGCTCTCAAAATAATAATCCAATGTAATCTGATCTGATAAGGCTGATAGTTGATAATCTCTGTGCAAAAGGTTAAGTTATGCTTCATATGGAAGGCTAACCATGGCTGGGCATCCTGTTATTCTGTGAACATGGTTATCCAATTGTTTTGATGAAATGTATTTGTAAACAATATCACTGTTATATTATTTGTAGCATATAAAATTCATGTGCTATTTTAGTATTTGTATGTCTGTGGTAATTACAAAGTGAGTACTTTTTAAGAATGTCAACTAATAATATAATGAATTGTCACACAGGACTGCAAAATCTTGTCAGGTTTTTCATAGAAACTTTAATACCTACTGATTTGTACATTATTATTTGGATGGTGTATCTTAGAATCCATCACTTCAGAGATTAAGCACAAGGATACCTGATACCCGAATCTAAATTTCTAATGTCAGTGTTTCATTTCTATGCGATCTACTTTACCAGAAATTTGTTATTTTCTACATATATTTGTACAATAACCACTGTCGATATTATTGTGAGTTTTCAGAACAAATATAATTTTGTTTCCCCAAAATATTGCCTTGATATGAATTAGATTCAAACATGCCACAAAAAGAGGCATTAATTTAAACCAGGCATCTATTTCAAAGATATATAAAATATATTGAACAAAGTTACAACTACAGAATTTATTTTACCAAGATGTTGGGCAATATTTTGAAAATTTGTGATATTTTTGTTTTGGTTAAGCATTTTAACACTTGTTAAGTAATCATCCAGTTGCAATATCTGCAAGCTATTTGTTACATTGTTATATTCCATTTACTGTTAAAATGCCTAAACACACATATATGTCTGTGTCTGAACCTTATTGTCTGGCCGTCAATATTTTCAGAAGTATAATCTCTTTCAAAAAATTTTAAAAAATTTATGTTGAATTTCCTCTCAAATTTGCAAGTACACTGCAAATATAATTCTGATCCTTTTATGAATTGCAGTGACCGAGTATCAATTGATTTGAAATTTTACTATTAATTTATTATTATTAAGAACAACAACATTAAATTATATAAAATTGATTTGTGTGTACACATTTTCAGAGTCATTTTGTTTAGGATATAGAGTAGGGTTGACTGTAAACACATATTTTTGGTATTAAATATTCCCAAGAGATCTGATAATGGAAGGAGTAGCATTGTCTTGTATCAATAATTTAGATCATCTGCTACTGCATAATTAAGGTTTTACACTAACAATCAATACTCTGAGCATGTCCGTATTTGTTTATAACAATAATATTTCAGCTTTTTGATTGATAAACAATCATGGTTGTCAAATGGTTTCACTTTTGGATTTTTGTTTAAACTCTTTAGAATATGATAGCACACAGATAAAGTACCATTTAATATTATCAAAGATGCTTTGCCAATATTGATAATTATTTTTAAAACATATATCTTAGGCTAATTACTCTTTCCCACAAGTTTCTATATCTTACAGGTCTGTTGGGGTTATATGGTTGGTTGTTGGGTTGTATATTTGGTTGACTGTATCGTTGGTATCTTAAGTTGGGATGGTATGGTGAGAATAGGTGGTGGTGGTGAGATGGTGGGTATATGATATGTTAGTAGGTAGGAGGGTTGGGTTTGGAGGGTTGATCAGGGAAACTGTGAGGAAGGATGGTAAGGAGATGGGAAGGAGGTTATTAAAGTTAACTACCAGCAGACCTTAAAGATATAGAAAAATTGTTTACATTGCAATATATTGATACTATTAAATTATAGGAATAATCCCCGACCAACCAAACCATGGTATACACATAATTTTACCACGGTTTGAGGTTATAAACCCCGAAGGCAAAGCCTGAGGGGTTTATTTCCTCAAACCATGGTAAAATTCTATGTCCTATTCCAACATTACAAGTGTTTAAATTTTATAAATAACATTTATTGTTTACATTTTTACGACAAAAAACAGATTATTATCGAGACAGCCATAATGAGTGATAATAGTGACTATTAGTGAGCTACAGGGTTATGCTATATTTTACCCTAGAAGTATTTTGTCTTTTAGCCAAACACATCCACGTCACGTTAGAATTTAAATTATATCTTGTGTGTAGTCATACTGTATTATTAAGATTATTGTAATAATCTTTATGAATCTTTGGTGACCATTTCTTCATTGTACACAATGTCAGACTTAATATTACATTCATGCCACAGAGAAACCGTAAATTAAATGCTAAGAAACGGATGGTACTTCTTCCTTTGATCACATTTCTTGGATTCAAAATTGGACACCCTCCCCAGCCCTGTAAACAGTGACTCTGCGAATGTGTGAGAATTTAATTATTCACATTTCAGACACTGTGAACTGGGCATTCAAACATAGCAGCAGCAGCGAGTGAAATGGTTGAGAGGTAGAGTTCTAATTAAAGGAAACAAATAAAACAAGGAAAATGTCTCGAATTGAAGGATAACAAAGACATGGATGTGGAGCAATAAACAAAATGGCAAATAGTAAAGAAATGTTGAATTGGGATGAAATTTAGTATTTTAGGACACAAAAAATTAACAATATCACAATTTTTGACCGAACTAACAGAACTAGTTTCTGTAACCTGATTAGATTTAAGAAAGGAAACCAGTTCAGGTTGGCTTGATTGACAACTTTAATAAGTTTGCAAAGAATAAGAAAGAATGTCTATATGTTGTGTCTTACGCATTGAAAAACCAATGAAGGTGTAATTGGAAAACAAATGCCAAAATGACATATGTTGAATATGTCACATCAAAAATGTATTCAAACGAGTTACTTTGCAAAAATATCGCAAAAACTCTTTTTCTTATTATTTATTTAGGCCATTCATTATAGTGGAATAGTGTTTTTACAAAAGACCCCCTAACTGTCAATTTTACATTTTATAATTTTTTTGTTTCTCTATGCACATTGGATAATAATTTGATGGGTATGATTCTCTGCATATCCATAGATAGACAATACTTAGGTTTAAAATAATTACCTGAACACAGGCCGAATCTGCACAAGTGTTGCTGGTTCCCTTAAAACCAAGATGCTGTCGCAATAATGGCTCCTGAAGTCTCTCACTCACATTCAGTATGAATAAACTATATGAGTAAACAAAGAGATAAACAGGCAAGATAAACAGAAAATTGCTAAGCCAGATAACTAGAAAATAGCTAAATATATTATTATTATTTCATACTAGGACACTTGTATGTACACCAAATTGTCATTGATATTCTCTTGAATACTGGACAATAATTTGTTCAACATATTATTCTTTTTTCAGAGGTGCCTCCAAAAACGAGAAAAAAAAATGAAATAAATAAAATTAAACAACCAAAATATCTGCAACTACAAGTAAAGCTGAACCCTATTTATTGTAATATCAAGGTACCCCACAAGTATAATTCCACTCAACTAGTAATTTCACAAAACGGGGCATATTTCAACGAAAAATATCTCAAACTTATCATTGCGTGCCTTGTTCGAGGTTTGCATTCTTCAAGTGCTCTTGTTGTATTTCTCGTTAAAAAGAGTTCTGGTTGAAGATTGTGGTGAAAGAGTATTAGAGTACCAAACTTGCTACTTGTAGTAGTGATAGTGAAAGTTAATTCCTAAAAGTGAAATTTTAAGTCCGTGTTCAACTGACAGTAGATTTTTCTATTATTCAAACATAAATCTTACTATGTCAGCAAGATGACACAAGTTTTACTGTATTATATGCATACCTTGTCTGGTCTAGCTCTACAATTGCATATGAGAAGAACACTGGGTTATAGTCCACATCCTCTCCTCTCAAGTTGTACAGCCCTGAAAGAAAGTAAAACAAGAAAAGTGGAGTTGTAGACTCCAAAAGGCAGGTTGCGCAATCAATATCAGGGATGGCAATCTAGCCTACATGGTGTCCTAACACCCTGCTAAGTTTCAAATCACATTCTAGAATCATACACTTAAAGACCATAATTTGAAAGGACAAATATTTAAATATTTGTGGATTAATGTAGAGCTTATAATATAGCTTTTATAATGGCTTTGCTCAAAAAGGTTTGATGCATCATTTAAAAATTTCTCAGAAATCGTAAATAATGCAATGAAATATTACATTTACGTTTATTAATTTTAATGTTATTGACTGATCCCTTTTTATGTTAATTATTTTATTCTTGTTAATTTAATAGCTTATTATTATGCTAGAAAATATCAGCATTTCATATTTAACTAGACCTAGCACATCACCAAAGCCAATCAACTATCGCTTAACCTTGGAGGAGAGACCCAAGGTCAAATAGATTCCTACCCTATGATTTCCTATGGGATGGTTTACCATCCCAAACCTCTAGGAACAATAAGAAGCGAGCTATAAGCACTTTTAGGTTTGGCTATCCTTGTTTGACCTTGAAGGAGGGGTCCAAGGTCAAATCTGGCCACATCAGAAGGCTAGCTATAATATTTTTTTTGTTATAGCAGTAACGGTGAAATCTCTCTACACATGGCAGCGGCGTAACGAAGTGAAATCCATAGTATCCACCCGATGCTATTCGGTGGATACAATAATATATACATTCCTTGCCTTGGATCATTGAATGTATACATTCAATGGTTATCCACATTCGATACAACGTTTACAAAGGGAAAGAATTTGATAAGGAATATGTCTATATACAGTAAAATATGAAACGTTAGTGTACATATCTCCATTATTTACTTGCCGACCGCTAATGTTAAGAGCTATGTGGAGGGAAAATGAGGATAGGCAACTACAAGTGGTCATCTGCGTCGACCATGGTGTCCTCTTTTTGTAAATTCATACAATTAAAGTACATTTTCTGATGGCCATGTTTCATTCAATTGATATGACTACTGTACAAGTTCCCTGGCATAGCTGACCATAGTGCCCACATTTAATGCAACTGATACAATTTATGTATATTTTTCAAACACTTGCGTATATTTTTTTGAATGCTTACTTTTCCACTAGGCCATAATGGATGCCAGGCCAATAATCACTGCTGGCAGTCCACTTCTAAAGCATATAGGCCATTAAAATTCTGTTATCGTACTACTACCCAGTCTTACACATATTTTCATCCAGGCAGTTGATGACCATAGTGCTTTGTGTTGAGCAAAAATCAGGTTTACATATTTAATAATATCTCACGAAAGCCATTGCCAGTTGCAAGTTCTGGCTCATGTACACCTGCGACTAAATTTCACTGCACAGTAGCAAGTATACCAAATACCAGATTTTGTTTTGTTTCAAAGCCCGGGTAACTGGTTTTGATTTTTGTAAATGATGCCACCACTAATATATTTTTGTGTTTTACTTACAAGCAGTTTCATCCAGGTAGTTAATGACTACAGCGCCCACACCTCTGACTCGCATCTCAGCCCTCACTCGCCCCACTTTGTCCTCCCACGATTCTCCTGATGGAGATAAAACAAAGGAGACTGAATAGCAATTGTATAGAGTTAAGAACTTTATAATTTGCCAGCAAGGAAAAAACGAACTACTGCTTCACTGATCTGAGGGAAATATTTTACAACATTTGTGATTTTTGTGACCACCTCAGGCCTTTAATCATTACCTGATGCAAAACTGACACAAATGTGGATAATTTTGTTCAAATGTTAAAGGTTGCCTCCAGAAGGCAAATTTCCCATTTCTCTATGTAGATTTGAAATTAGGCAGATATAGACATAAAATAAAGCAGGATCTGTAATATCAGGCCACAATGAATGGGTAAAATCCTGTATGAACTAGATAAATAGGTCGGTAGCCCTGGTGTCTCGGTATAGAGAGCATTTTAATGAAATACCATAACAAAATTTAACAACTTCTCAACACATATAACGTAACAATAACTTCAAATATTGGAAATAAACCTAAAATCTGAAGAAATGGCAAATACCTTTATCCAATATTTTTATACAGTATTGGAGGCTTTTATTACGATGTAATTAACAGGAAACTGCCATATCTTGGTTTCATTTCATCTCAGTAGACTATTTGATCTGGAGTGTATCGGAATGTGGAAGCCCGAAATCAGAATGGCTTTGCATTGGCTACCTCCCAAGATGCAAATTTTTAATCCCAGCCCATCCCTAGTACCAACAATGATAACCAGCCAATCCAATAATAAAGTTAAAACTCATATGACAGAAATTACCGATATGCACTAGAAACGATAACACTAAATATGACACGATTTTTATTTTGAAGACTTTTCCAACCATTATGGGTAGATAGCACAAACAGTAGAGCTCCAGTTAAAATACCCAGAACTTCCTCTTTTTTTACCTAATTCTAAATTGTGCTTTGTCATTTTGTCCAGCTAAGAGAAGTTTTAATATGGCAATTAATTTATATGCTTTTCCTGGCTTTTACATACAGCAGATGCTATATACCTAGCACTTCCATTATCCAAAAGATTTGGTTCTTACTAGCTTTACTTGGACCTCAAAAAATAATGCATTTTCTAAATTTATGACCTTTAAGCTGGTAAATTCAACTTTTACTGTTTATATATATATATATGTAATTGACTGTAGTGCATTGTAAAATGATTAACTTCATAAAACATTTCTATACATTTAGTCTACCTGAGAAGGACAAGTTCATCACTAAGATGTCACTGGTTGGTTTGGGCGGACGCTCTTCTTTTGTCCAGATTTTGTCCACAAGATTTTCCACTTCTTCCATATTGATTAGCTTGCCACTCGCAAAGGAGTCTTCTAACCTGGTCCATTTGTCTGAAAAAAAGTAAAATATATAATTAGCCAGCCTTCACAGGTTGGAACATATACTTACTACTAATGGGTACATTGTTTATCGATATTGGCGATAGTTATTGTTTGTGACAGGGTTGCCGATATCGATGTCTAAAGATATATATCAATATCGCCATTTTAAGTACAAAATGTAAACTTACACTGCTAATGTTTGCAATAAAGCCTAAATCTGAAGAAATTTGAAAATTTTAATTACTTAAATGTAGCTTTTATAAGCTACAAGCTTACCATGTGGAATTGAATGCTTTCTCTGGAGGCTGCAGGCATTCGGCCAATGTACACGAAAAAATAGATGTTTAGTATTGACTGGATCCCCTTGCTGACAGTGTACCATATCAGTGCAATCTTGGGTCTAACCCTTATTCTCTCATTGTAAAAATTTAGCCCATACCCCCTCAGCTGGAATACAGTGGGGTGGCAGGTGGGAATCTCTTCAGTTCCACATGGTAAGCTTGTAGCTTATAAAAGTTAAATTTAAGTAATTAAACTTTTCAATTTTATTGCGCTACAATAGCTTACCATGTAGAACTGAATGCAACTGTCCGGTAGAGGGATTACAACTGAGACTGGAATAATAGTGAATTTTTCTTGGATTTGAATTAATAAATAAACTAGACCTACGCATTGGAGAACCGATACAAATTTATATTCACTGAAAAGACAACTCACCAAAGCCAGTGAACCATCATCTGACCTTGAAGGAGGGGCCCAAGGTCAAATCTGAAAACATCAGAAGATTCCCAGTCCATGACCTCCTATAAGTTGGTTTCATATTGCAAACCTGTACGACCAATAATAAGCAAGTTATAAGCACTTTTAAGTTTGGCTACCCTCGTTTGACCTTGAAGGAGTGGTCCAAGGTCAAATATGACGACACCAAAATATTCCCAGCCCATGATTTCCTATAGGTTGGTTTACCATCCCAAACCTCCATTAATAAGGGAGATATAAGCACTTTTTATGACTGACAAAGAAACGCCCGTGGCGGCCATCTTGTTTTCCAAAATGAGGCCAAAAATATTCCCAGTCAAGATTTTGTAATGAGGAACATACCCTGTGAATTTGAGATCTCTACCTATAATAGCCTTTGCTCTAGAGGGCCAACAAAAGTCCTCGCTGAAAGTAAAAAAAAAACGCTCGTGGTGGCCATCTTGTTTTTCAAAATGAGGCCAAAAATATTCCCAGGCAAGATTTTATAGTTATGAATATATCCTGCAAATTTGAGGAGGCTAGCTATAATATTTTTTTCCTTAGAGTGGTAATGGTGAAATCTCTCTACACACTGCGGCGGCAGCGTAACAAAGTGAAATCCATAGTATCCACCAGATGCTATCCGGTAGATACAATACATGAAAATTTTAAAAACCAGTCTGAGTCACACTTAAAGAGCGCCAATTCTGAAAAATCGGACCTGTAAGAAGCCAAAAACCAGAAGATTAATAAATGACAGTACTGATACTGTCAGGATGTTTTGATTGAAGGGTTAAGTGCAGCCGTACTCACTTATGCGAGTATAGCCCCCAAGGGCATCACTGTAATGAATACTAGCCTTAAGCTTGAATCTCATAAACTTGCCACCGTAAATATGAAGTGATGGTAAACTGAAAGACTTAATACATTGTACAGTTAAATACAGAAATAATAGATAAGAGACCTTACCATAACATCATGGGGAGGTAACCAATACCTAGACCCTGGGATTAGACTCCTGAAGACTTGGCTGCAGCGGATATGCCCCTCCCCCTTTCTTTTCTTTCCAGGGATGAGCAGTCTGAGGGGAAGGGTTTAGGACTTATTGTGCTGCTACTACTGGTCCCAGATGCATATTGTTGTCGCTGTGTGACCAAGTAAGGTCTTTTAGGTAAAAATTTGTAAATGTGTTGTGAGCTTTCCAGTGACATGCTTGCATGATTTGGTCCACCGATACCCCACTGCAAAAGGCCTTAGAGGCCGCGAAGGCCCTAATGTCATGCGCTTTGACTTGGACCAGGTCCAAGGCTTGTTGATCTGCTTGTAACAACATAGGATAGTTTGTTTTAGCCAAGAAGAGAGTGTAGCGGGTCTGAGGTATGTCCTTTCTTAAAGGAGATAAAAAGCAAGGATCGAGACCCTCTTAGGTCTTTGGTTCAATCCAAATAGTACCCCAGGGCCTGTACCGGACACAAGGTCCTGTCTTTTTTTAATTGTCTATCTATAATGGTAGTCAAAGCAGAAATAGTCACCAGAGACACATTTTGAGAACCTTCTTTTGCTAGTTGATTTCTGGCTATGAAATCTGAAGGGGGAAACAAAGCAACCTTTTCCCATGGGCCTAGATTTGATACTTTGTTTGCAAACCCAGGCATGAATTTCGTTGCGGGGCTTGCTGGAGGCCAAAGCTATGCAGAAAGCAGTTTTGAGGGCAAGATGTTTGAGGTCTGTGTCTTTCATAGGCTGAAAGGGTGCTTTTATGAGCTCATTGAGTACAACAGAAAAGTTCCACTTAGGATTCCTGAAACTTTTGGGATGATCCCTGTGAAAATTAGAGAGTAACCTGTTCAGGTCTGAATTTTGGGAGATATGGAGCCCCGTTTGGCCCAAGGTGTCAACAATGGCCATCCTGTAACCATCAATGGTTGAAAGGCGCCTGTTTAGGTCTTGGTACAGGTACATGAATACCACCCACTACCATCGATGACACCCATTCTCCTGGAAGAGAGGTCATCATGGACTTTGCTGTTTCCATTTTGAACCTTTTTACAAGTAGGAAAGTGTTGAGCCTGCTGAGGTCTACTACTGGCCTCCACCTTTGGTGAGGTTTGGGTACTATAAACAGGCAACTGTAAAACCTGAGAGATTTTACATTTTCCACCCTTTCTATTGCGTTTTTTGACAGAAGAGACTGGATACAAGAGGCCAGAGCTTGGTCTTTTTGAAGGGCCTTGTAACCTGATCGAATCAGTGGAGCTCTGACTAAATTTGGTTTTGAGATGAATGGAGGAACATAACCATTGGTGATAATGTTTAACACATTGTCTGAACATTTGTTTGTTAGGAAATCTCTGCGGCGGCAGTATCACCGACTTTCGTCTGGGAATACAAATAGAAAATGAATCAAATTAATCTATCTATCAATCAATCAATCAATCAATCAATCCATTACTTTTACTTGGTCACATCTACTAATAGTGTTATGGTCCATGTAATGTGGAGAAAGGGACAATAAATCAAAATTAACTAGAGGATCGCTCGCAAAAAAAAAAGATAATGTTTTTGCATAGCAAAAACAAAGCGTCCCGAAAAGGATATAAAGGTGACTGCTAAAGTATTAAGAAAATGCTTCGTTTCTAGCCTTATACTGTTGTGGCAACCAAAGTCAGCGCAGTCTGCTCTATCTAGCACGGTTTTCAAGATATAAGCATTTTTGTGTTTTTCAAAAAATTCGAAAATTCAAGATGTCCGCTATATTTGGCGAGACAAAAATATTTTGAAAATTGGCATGGCTACTCTGCAGAGATACCCAGCAGGTCCAAAATTTTTTTGAGTTCGCTCCATCTAGTACGGTTTTCGAGATATAAGCCTTTTTGTGTTTTGCAAAAACTTTGAAAATTCAAAATGGCCACCATTTTTGGGGAGACAAAAATTTTTGACAAGACCACTGCCACGGTGTGTATCTCCCGCCGAGCATTAAAGGAGAAGAAATAGCTTTTCCGAGATATTCACAATTTATCATTTTCGTGTGTGAAAGCTCTTCCAAAAGTAGGTGAATGAGTTATTTGAGAAAAATTGGCTATCTGCAATACTATTAAGAGATAATTCACATTTACTCCTTTTGAGTAGGTGAGTAATTACCTTACAGGTCTGGAACTTCATCAAGTGAAAGTTCTCCCAAAAGTAGATGAATGAGTTATTTGAGAAAAATTGGCTATCTGCAATACTTTTAGAGATAATTCGCATTTACTCATTTTGAGTAGGCGAGTAATTAGCTATGGGTCTGAAACTTCACCATGTGAAAGCTCTCCCACAAGTAGATGAATGAGTTATTTGAGAAAAATTGGCTATCTGCAATACTTTTACAGATAATTAGCATTTACTCATTTTGAGTAGGTGAATAATTAGCTATGGGTCTGAAACTTCACGGAGTGAAAGCTCTCCCAAAAATAGGTGAATGAGTTATTTGAGAAAAATTGGCTATCTGCAATACTTTTAGAGATAATTTGCATTTACTCATTTTGAGTAGGTAATTAGCTATGGGTCTGAAACTAAAAGCTCTTTGGGATAGCTGCTCTGCAGAGATACACTGAAGATCAAAAATTTCGTCGAAATCGCTCTATGTAACACGGTTTTCGAGATATTAGGATTTTTGTGTTTTGCAATTTTTGCGCAAAAATTCGAAAATTCAAAATGGCCGCCATTTTTGGCAAGACAAAATTTTTTTGAAAATTGTTATGGCTACTCTGCAGAGATACCATGTGGGTCAAAAATTTCGTCGAAATCGCTCCATCTAGCACGGTTTTCGAGATATAAGCATTTTTATGTTTTGCAATTTTGCGAAAAATTCGAAAATTCAAAATGGCCGCCATTTTTTGCGAGAAATTTTTTTTTTGAAAATTGGCATGGCTACTCTGCAGAGATACCCTGAGGGTCAAAAATTTTGTCATAATCGCTCTATCTAGCAGGGTTTTCGAGATATAAGCATTTTTATGTTTTGCAATTTTTGCGAAAAATTCGAAAATTCAAAATGGCCGCCATTTTTGGCGAGACAAAATTTTTTTGAAAATTGGCATGGCTACTCTGCAAAGATACCCTGTGGGTCAAAAATTTTGCTCTATCTAGTACGGTTTTCGAGATATAAGCATTTTTATGTTTTGCAATTTTTGCGAAAAAATTCGAAATTTCAAAATGGCCGCCATTTTTGGCGAGACAAAATTTTTTTGAAAATTGGGATAACTACTCTGCAAAGTTACCCTGTGGGTCAAAAATTTCGTCGAAATCGCTCTATCTATCACGGTTTTCGAGATATAAGCATTTTTGTGTTTTCCTTATTTGGAAAATTCATAATGATTAATTAATCATTAATTACTCGGCCATTTCTTAACCAATCAATGCCAAAATCTAATGATTTCCAGATTTTAATAGAATGAATATATTTGCCAAGTTTCAGGTGAATTGATAAAATTCCTTCAAGTTATCATCCGGACAAGCTTCCCCATCGAAAAAAGACATTTTTAGTCATGTGACCTCTCTGATTGGTTGAAATGTCACTGCAGCATATTCAAAAAAAATCCCCAAGGCCACTGCCTAAACCTGCCAAATTTGAAAAGAATCTGCCTAACGGTTACAGAGTTATAAGGAAAACAAAATGCGGAGCCGGCGGAGCCTGAAGGTCTCCCATACACAAACAAGCGTCCCTTGCGGGACGCTTAATTATTCATCAATCAATAAATCAATGTACCATAGGATAAGACAGCTGGATCACTTCCAACTTTTCCTTTCTCTGGTAGCACTTCCTTCAACCATTTTGCTACAGATGGCGTGTGTGATTCATCTGAAATATCCAAATAATGACATAAACTTACACAACTAACTAAACTTTTTACTTATAGGTATTTATTTCTTTGTACATAATGAACATAATATATCAAATCTGGATCATCATCAATATTAAATAATTGGAGGATTCCTTATACTTCACTTACCACAAAAAGGTAAGTTTACTAGCGAAGAGATAATCTATGGATATTTTAAGGCAATATTGTTTCTGATACCTTGTAAGGTAATATTTTTCAAATATTACTGTATATTTGACCAAAAAAGAAACACAAAGATATACTGTAATTTATTCTTTATCAAATAGCCAGTCTTGGTAGGCAAGAACCCCAGCCCGCAGGTACAACTAAATGGACAACAACATTGAGATTTTGGAAAATCTTAGGAACAACTTCAGTTGTAAGAAGTATACATAATCCACGAAATCTTGTCAGATGTAAGATTCACAGGACATAATTTCTTACAAGTTGTTTTCATATTTTGAAGTCACAGAACCAATTATAAGGGAAATATAAGTCCCTTTTAGCCTGATGACCCTACATGACATTGAAGCAGGGGTCAAAGGTCAAATTTGCCACTTGCAGAAGATTTGCAGATCACAATTTCAAAGAAGTTGTTTTCTCATTCCAAACCCCTAGGACCCATGATAAGGGAAATATTAGGGGTTTTTGATATGCCCCCTCCCCAATTTGACATATTAGATATGGCAGCCATTTTTTTCAAAACAAGACCAAAATTATCCTCAGGCAAGCTTTCCTAGCCATTTAAATTTGTGCAAATCTCACACAGATTATAAGCTGCAATAATTTTAAATTTTAGAACATATCAATGATTTTACGAGCAATCAGCTATGGCGGCCATGTTGTTTTTTCCGCACAATAATTTTTGACAGACATGTCTTCATAGCCATAAACATTCTCTGCAAATTTGGTGAAGATATCTTCATAACTGAATAAGATAGATATAAAGCTTGATTTAAAATGTGACAAATGCACACATGCTTTTACACCACACGCACGCACGCACACATGCACGGAAAGCATTTCACAATTTCCAACCCCAGCCTTGGCCCGCGGAAGATTAAATTCCAACTGTAGTAACATTGGTTCAATATCGCATTTTATTCAATTAAGAATATTAAGACAAAAAAAATAAAGCGTTGCCATGGAAACAGGTGTTGTCAGATACCTTCCCAAACCTATTCTGCTGTAGATCCTGTTTCGGTTAAGATATCCTGAAAATTTTATCCATACATCGGTTTAGGCCATACATTGGTTTAACAAATGTTAAAATCCAAAAGTAAAAGTGTTGCCATGGCAACAGTTTTTGCCAGATACCTCCCAGAACCTAATCTGCTCTGGGTCCTCTTGGGGTATACATACCCTGAAAATTTGGTCAAAATCCATGCATGGGTTTAGGCTATGGAACAACCACAAACTTTAAGACCCAAAAATCAACAACAGTTGTTACCGGATACCCCCCAAAAGCTAATTAGCTCTAGATCCTCTTAAGGTTAACATAACCTGAACAAGCAATCAGTGTCCGTGAACGGGCTCTGTGTCAGCTGACTGTGTGTTCTGAGTTTCAGAGTAGAAGTGACAGAAGAGGACACAAAGTTGTGCCCTGGAAATGGTATTCAGAAGGAATGTAACAAGGTAACTGTTAAGGTGTAAAAAGTAAGTAAAACATATTTAAAGAAAATACTGCAAAATGCAATAGTTTTTGAGTTACAACTGATTTACTCAACAGTGAGAACCTCAAACTAGCTATTACTCAGCTACGCAAGGAGCTACAAGTCTACAATTACACTATTTTATACCTAACCCAAAAGTAGGTTAATAACTTATTTAAACAAAATACTGTAAATAAAATAGTTTTTAAGGTACAACTGATTAACTGAACAGTGAAAACATAAAAGTAGCTACTGCACAGCTATGCCATGAGCTACAGGTCTACAATTTGACTATGTTATAGCTAACTCAAAAGTAGGTGAACAACATATTAAAAGAAAATACTCTAAATCAAATATTTTTCAAGTTGCAACTGATTCATTCAACAGTGAGAACCTGACAGTAGCTATTACTCAGCTATGCCATGAGCTAAAAATCTGCAATTTTACAATGTTATAGCTAATTCAAAAGTAGATGAATAACATATTCAATCAAAATTCTCTAAATGTAATAGTTTTTAAGTTACAACTGATTATCTTAACAGAGAAAACCTCAAAGTAGCTATTACTCAGTTATGGAATGAGCTACAGTTGTGCAACTTTACTATGTTATAGCTGACCCAAAAGTAGGTGAACAATGTATTTAAAGAAAATACTCTAAATGCAATAGTTTTCAAGGTACAACTGATTTACTCAACAGTAAGAACCTGAAAGTAGCTATTGCTCAGCTATGCCATGACCTACAGGTCTGCAATTTCACTATGCTACAGCTAACTCAAAAGTAAGTGAACAACATATTTAAAGAAAATACTCTAAATGCAATGGTTGTCAAGCTACAACTGATTTACTCAACAGTGAGAACCTACAAAAAGCTATTGCTCAGCTATGAAATAAGCTATAGGTCTGCAATTTTACTAAGTTATAGCTGATCCAAAAGTAGGTGAATAAGATATAAAACAAAATACTCTAACTGCAATAGTTTTGAAGCTACAACTGATTTACTCAACAGTGATAACATCAAAGTAGACATTACTCAGCTATGCAAGGAGATACAGGTCTGAAATTTTACTATGTTATAGCTGACCCAAAAGTAGCTGAATAACATATTTATACAAAATTCTCTAAATGCAATAGTTTTCAAGTTACAAGTGATTTTACTTAAGATGGAAGTTACTGAAAAGTCCAAAAGTAGCTATTACTCACTTAGCTATTGAGATAGACACCCAAGTTACTCACCATGTTGTAGCTATGGAAAAAGCAGCTGAATAACATATTTTAACAAAATGCTCTAAATGCAATATTTTTCAAGTTATAAGTGATTTAGTGTATGATTTCATGAATTTTAATGCATTTAAAAAATTCGTAAAAAAAATAATTAAGAAAGATCCAGGTCTGACACTCACACAAGAGAATCTACTTGTGGCCTAGTACATATGTGCAAGATATGAGAGAAATCCCTGCAATAGTCACTGAGAAAATTGTGATAAAGTGTTAAAATGTTCATACTTAGGGTGGGGGGCGGGGGCGGGGGGTTACTGTTCACTACCTTACTTATAATGGCTCTTGCAAACAGACGAACAAACAGATCTGCATGCCTTGAACAATTTTTCATGCTAGATAGATACGCTACCTTTAAAAAAACAGCATGTCTCTGGGCCTTGTAGTTTCAGAGAAGTCGCTCATGCGTACGAGTACGTCCACGCCACAGAGTAATGACATAATGTCAGCTGACATAAGAATTGGTGAAAATGTGTGCATAGGTTAGGCTGTGGATCACCTTTATGTGATATGATAAATGAAACCTATACAACAGGTCACTTACATGAATCATCAAAATTGGCTGTTGTATCTCTCATATATAAAAATGGTGACCCTCAACTATTGAAAAACTACCGACCCATAAGCTTAATGAATTACGACTATAAAATACTTGCATTTGTCCTAGCACAAAGATTTCAAAATGTAGTAAATAAAGTAATTTCAAATGACCAATCTGCATACATCAAAGATAGATTTTTAGGGAACAATGTACGATTAGTATGTGACATTATCGACTATTGTGATAAATATGAAGAAGCTGGTGTCCTCCTTAGTCTTGATTTTGAAAAAGCGTTTGACACTGTTGAATGGGACTTTGTATTTGAATGTTTACTAAATTTAACTTTGGCACAAATTTTATAAACTGGATAAAAATATTATATACCGAACCTCAACTTGTTATTAAAAACAATGGCTACTTCTCCAAAAAAAATAAGTTATCAAGAGGTTTAAGGCAAGGCTGCCCAATATCAGCCTTACTATTTATATTAGTAGTCGAGGTGCTCGCTGTAAAAATAAAAAATAACAAAAGCATTAAAGGATTCCAATTCAACACACACGAGGTCAAAATTAGTCAGTACGCTGATGACATGATGCTTATCCTGTCCGACATTAACTCAGTAACGCATGGATTAAGCACAATTGAGGAATTTACAAAAGCAGCAGGCCCAAAGCTAAACTTTAGTAAAACAGAAGGTTTATTGATAGGTTCTCTGAGAAATAGCACACTGAAAACATATTCAGGTATATCCTTATCTAATGAATGTCTAAAATGTCTTGGAATATATGTGGGTAATAACAAAGAAAAATGTATGGAACTGAATTGGAATGATAAGATCAGAAAAATGAAAAATATTCTAAAAATATGGGAAAAGAGACCACTGACAATTTTTGGAAAAGTGGTGCTAGTTAATACTTTATGTCTTTCAAAAATTATTAATAATTGTCTTATATTACCAGTACCAGAAAATATAATAAAATGTGTGGACAGTATAATAATGCAATTCCTGTTCAAAAAAAGGCAGCGTATAAATCGTAAATGTTTAATTAACTCTATTGAAAATGGTGGAATTGGTGTTGTGGACATCCGTTCAAAAATAATGGCCTTAAAGGCATCTTGGGTTTGTAGATGGTTAAAGAAGCCCTTGTGGACAATGATAGCAAACACATTTCTGGGAAATGTTGGGTGTACTTATGAAATGCTATTATGTATGAATATTAATAATAGAATGGAATTCCCACAAATAGAACAACTGCCTGAATTTTATCAAGATGTTTGGATGTCTTTTCATCTTTGTAAGCCAAAAAAGGAAATAAATAACTTGACTACTTTTGATTTTTTATCAAGTATAATATGGGGAAATAACATTTTTAAATTTAAAAATAAATGTCTGTATTACGACAACTGGATAAAAGCAGGGATAATCTATGCGAGAGATTTGTTTAATCTTAATGGAAACTTCCTCTCGGGGGAACAGATCTTTCATTTGTTACCTGATAAAAGAAAATGGATGTCAGAATACAGTATAATTAAAAAAGTTTTTAAACCACACACTAAAACATTTAATACTCTCAATGCTTACCATATAAACATACATTGCAATACATTATTCTTTAATGGCCAAAAAATGGTAGAGCTAAAAACAGCAAAAAGTAAACTTTTCTATGAGATTGGGGTTAAAATGATAGCAACACGACATTATATGGAAAAATGCTGGAATGTAACATTTGGTCATAAATACTTGCACTGTGAGTGGAAAAACATTTACTTAAGAAAAATTAAAAATATCCCATGCAAAAAAATTTCTGAATTTAATTATAAAATACTTCACAACCTTCTCGTCACAGGTTATATTCTTAGTAAATGGAATAAGAATATACCTCCGGAATGTTTGTCTTGTGGAGCGATTGACACTCCTGAACATTTGCTGTTTCAGTGTAATCATGTAAAAACTATTTGGAACAAAGTTGGCACATTGCTAAAAGTAGATTTATCTTGGAAACATATTGTAATAGGATTGCATGAAGAAGGCGAAAAAGACATCAATACAGTAAGAACTAATATTTTGTCAATAATTGCTTACTCAATTTACATTTCATGGGTTAAGTGTGATGACTCTAAATGTACATACAAGTTTGTCAACATTGACAAAAATGTTAAAAATTATCTAAACCATTATTGCTATATGTACAATATAATTTTGGTGAAGAAACCATGGAAAAAAGGTTTCGATGACACATGTCACACTCTGCTTACTAATTGGTAAAAAAATGGTTGAAGAGGGGATGAATGTATTTCAGTATGTACGTAACCATTATTGTGTATTTATTAGATGTTATAAATTCAAATTGACACTTGTTACTTATTGTGCGCTTGAAAATACTCTTAAATTCATACTATGTATGAATATCACTGTAAATATAATCTGATGGGGGGTTTGCTACCCTTGCCCTCCCAGATTATTTGCACTCATTGTGAAAAAAGGGTAAATAAAAATATATATTTTGAAAAAAAAAAAAAAAAAAAAAAAAAGGCTGTGGAACACCCACAAACTTTAAGACCAAAAAATCTTAAAAGTGGTGCCATGGCAACAGCTGTTGTTAGATACCCCCAAAAACCTAATAAGCTCTAGATCCTCTTGGGGTAAACATACCCTGCAAATTTAGTGAAAATCTGTGTATGGGTTTAGGCTGTGGAACACCCACAAGCTTTATGCCACCACTGCCGCCAACGCCGCAGATGGCACAGGGGATGACTTAAAAACTTGCATTTCATTTTTGAGTAATTTCAATTCAATAATATTAATACCTGAAATATTTTAAAGAAAATATTACCAAATATTTAATTTTATAGTTCTTATATCTACCACTGTATGAATATTTCTGATATTAATACAACCATGGTTATATTGTGACAAGTGTATGAAACACCCAATTTTGTTCAGTTGCAAAACCCCGGAAACTGATTTTGAAGACCAAGCCACAGGTAGACTCCACTTTATGTCAAAATATGACCCAAATCTGACATGTAGTTTTTGAGTTATGCATGTGAATAAACAGACAAACAGATGCAATTATAATCTACATTTTAATCAAAAGAAATAGACTTTTCAACATGTGAAACAAACACAACTAAGAATTTTACATTCATATTCTGCCAATTTACAGCAGGGAGCAACATGTACGTACGCATGTGAACACCAACCTTTGCTCAGTTGAAACCCCTGCAGCAAAAGTAAGTATTATTAAGTGTGAGCTCTCCCAAGCTCACGCTTCTAGAGATCACTTTTTTCGTCTTTTTTTTTTGTCATCAGAAATTCATGTAATCTGTACTTTCAGCAAAGAATCTGCCCCAATTTGTACCACTCATGTTTCTGACTGCTTCAAAGCTCTGAGGTCAATTGCCCTACTCATGGCTTTCCAGCTTGTGCCTGTGGATTGAAAAAATTTTCGGCCTTGTTTCTTCACAAAGCTTTTCCCACTGAAATCTACTGGAATTTCTGTTGTGTTTTGGGATTCCCTTCAGAGTTAACTATCTTGCCTGAGACAGCAATTATTCAAAAATAGCATCAGAGATGCCCATACCCCACAGCCTAGGGAAATATTTTTAACACCATGAGATATAGAAGTACTGTATGAGTACAAAGTTTAGGATACTTTCAGAGCACTGTCAGTTATATAAAGGTCCAAACAATGTTTAAATAGAGAAAATAATGTCTAACAGAAAGATAATGCATGTAAAGATGAAGTATTAAAACAAGATAATTCAATAACAAGATGACAGCATTAATCAGTAAACTAAACATTACAACACTCTTTATCTACATCTGCATGGCCAAATTATGGTTTAGATGTTTTGAATATTACCATGCATACAGAAGTGGTAATACATTCAATGAATGCTTATGTGTGGTGTTGGAGCAAAATCTGTGGCTCACTTGAAAGTCCATCTGTTACAATGGGAAGTTATACAAGTAAAATTCTTCTATGACTTTAACAGTGCTTAATCTGCATCAAAAGACAGACCCAAAGGTGCAACAAGAATATAAAAGTCAAGGTCACTACGACAAGGTCAAAGGTCAAATCAAGGTCACACTATGACGCTGCACACCTACAACCCCTAACCAATGTCCCCACCAAGTATCAACTTCCTACACCTCACAGTTTCCGAGATATAGCCCGGACAAGATTTTATAGGTCAAGGTCACTACAGCAAGGTCAAAGGTCATATCAAGGTCAAACCATAACATTGCACACCTACACCCCCTAACCAATGTCCCTACCAACTATCAACTTCCTACGCCTCAGTTTCTGAGATATAGCCCGGACAAGATTTTATAGGTCAAGGTCACTACGGCAAGGTCAAATCAAGGTCAGACCATGACGTTGCACACCTACACATCCTAACCAATGTCCCTACCAAGTACCAACTTCCTATACCTTACAGTTTCTGAGATACAGCCGGACAAACTTTTTCCAGCCACCCGCCCCCTCGTCCATCCGGACACCATGGGTGAAAACAATACCCTGACAGCCCTTAAGGGCCCTTAATCCCCCAAAAAACCTATAGGTGACTCATCTTCAATGATGTGTTAAAAAAAAATTTCTATTTATAACAGACACTCTGTGACATACCGGTACATTTCTATTCTATCATTTAAATCGTAAAAGCTTTAGTTCAGTCTTAAATCAGATATTCCTTGTTCACCATATGTTCTGAATTTTCCATAAATATGACACTTTTTTTTTCTATGAATTCTTGTTAAATCTAAACACTTCTCATTTACTGGAAATACGTTTTTAATCTCGGAATTTCTAGTTTACCCTGAAGTCTTGTTATATCAGAAAATGTCATTTTTGTTTTCTTTAATCTGGCAATATCTGATTCAATGCGTATTCTTTCAACATCTTAGAAAATACACCTCATGAACAGCCTCAAAATATTGGAGTAGATGCTTAAAATCAGCATTTTCACAACATTACATCTGGCAGTTGATATATCAATGCTGGCAAAAAGCTCACAACATGCCGAGATTTAGTGTTGTAGTCAGTCTGAAAATTCCATCTGGATATCTCTTGAGGTTTTGTCTAAATATTCGCCCATTATATCTTCAAAAGACCCTACCTTCTTTAATTCAAAAAGTAAACATTGTTCCACATGTCACCCCTTCAATACATAAATCACTGAAAAACTTCTCTAACAGTTTTATCTATGATGCTGCATATTTGTGGGATGGCTTGCCTGATAATGTCTCTTCAGGATCCTTACTGTCATTCTTAAGAAGTAAACTTAAAGACATTCTTTTTAGCAGGGTATACCTTCCATAGCAATCTCCCCCTTTCGGTGTCTCTGGAGCGAACTCTGCTATGTATTACGATGTCTGTTTTTGCCTTCTGAACCTGCCTCTATTACCTTAGAGTCTGTTGACAGAGATTAAGCACTATAAAAATATCCATTACAGTGTATATAAAGTCAAACACAACTCTGATAAGAAGAATTGCCTCACAAACAGAAGCAATGATAAAGTCCTTTCCAGTCGTCTTTTAAAATTAACTCTATTCCCTTAAAAGCCGGGTTAAGTTTGAAAGTTTTCTTCTGGTTCTTTACAATTCAACGAAGCAACATGTTTCAGCTGTGAATAACTTGCATAGTAAGCTAACACTGAAACAGATATTAATACTAGTAAAATGTCTGTGTGTAGTGGCCAATATTCAGGTCCATTTTGCACAATCAAAAATTGCTTTTAAAACACTTCTAAGAAGACATGTAAACCACTTTCTACAAATCTGCAGTAAAACCCCAACTTTGACCTTTGACAATTTGGAGTGTGTTGCTCAGATAAAAACACAATAAGAATATAGTTGCTCAGTTCCTTGTTGATTATGCGGGTTTAGTCATGTACTGTTAGATGTTCCTACATAGGGTAAAGAACCCAAACAAGCAATAAATATTCAAAAATAAACTGATTAATGCAAGCAAATAGTCAACCGTAATTTTCTTTCAGGTTTATATAAAGTTATCTCCCCCACAGAATTTAACCATTCAGTACAATCATTACTACAATCTCTGATATCCACAGAATTTGGTTCTAGACTTCCTGAATAACTTCTTCTTTCTATTACCATAAAAGCTGAAAAGGAGTACATCCCCTTGTTTCATCTGGGGATATAACTGTAGCATCTTCTGACACTGGGGAGCTCAATATAAAGTGTCTATATCTAAGCTGACCTAACTTTGAATTTTCTCCAGTTTTACCTCTTCAGTATCTCAATGTATTTTAACTGATTCATTTTTGAATCCTTCGGCCTCTGTAAATTAAGACCTGGTCACCAACACTTGCACTGAATGATTATCCTTAAAACAGGTTACCTTATAAAGAGACTCCCGATGAAACCAACAGTCTCATCAATTTATTTTTGGCACCACAGGAAACTCCTCAATATCAGAAGACATTAACACAAAATACTCCCACTTAAATCTTCCTTTATATGAACATCCGTTTCAAAAAACAGATATCACAAATTTTAATCAAAGTGTGTACAAAACTGAGCTTTATGAGATGGCAAACCATGGGTAATAATTTCCTTGTCAAAAATTCTCTGATCCCTCTCTCTCTCTCTCTCTCTCTCTCTAGGTTATTTAAAGTAAAACTACATTAAATACAAAACAATTGGCTGTCGTCAGAGTGTAAGAAGCAGGTGAAATTTTTTATCTTTCCAATATTGTAGAACACCTATTAAGGCCAGTAATCTGACATTGAAAGAGGATAATCTTGTCTTTTCTTTTTCAAACAAAATGAAAGGTTGTGACAGGGTCCCTAGGTATCTGAAACTGGCCCAATATTTATATAGAAAGAGTATAAACTAGTGAACCAAATACTATTAAAATATTGAGTATTGCCATAAATAATGGAAGTTACATCTAACTTTTAGTCAGATACGTCTTACCTAATATTCATTTTTAAACATAATTTTCCTTATATTCACAGATACTTGACACTTTTACTTCTGATAAAATTGTTCATATTAACTGCCATATTTATTATACTGGTACTTCCAGTATAAACAGAAATGCAAGTTTTCAGACTCAGGTGGGTTTTCCCAGTCCCCAGTCTCATTTGTCACTCAATTCACACTCTTAGAGTACAAGAGGAAGGAGTTACAAATTTGGTAGTTAAACTGTACCCATATAAGACACATCTACTCTACATCTCTTGAGCTTGATTTAATTCATTTGGGTTTAACGTTGCTTCAACACAGTGTATACTATTAGGTTATATCACTACGCATAGTCTTAAGAGCAGAGGAAGCGAGTATTTACTGGTGGTCAAGATTCTGCACTGTAAAGTGCTTGGCATTGGTACATGGTACGTAAATACCAACTTTTCCACATAAGCCCTTGAGATTTGATCGGCAGACCTCAACGGTGGGAGGCAAGTGTGTTATTCACTATACCACAGAGCAACTTTATGTCTCTTCAGCCACTGTACACTCACACCTAGTCTCTTACTGTTCAGCTCTTAAGGCTGAAATAGTCCATCTGGGTTTGTGGTTGGCTAATCACTTACAAAGACCAGTTAGTTACCCATTAACAACTTGCTGAATGCAAACAGTGAATACCCAATCTGTTTGTTGCAATAAAACACTGGCTAGAATCATATTTTGTTATTATTTAATACATTCCCCATTTTAAAGGACAATACTGGCCATAATACAAATATATTATTGCGTAAACATTACAAACTTAAGGTTTTCCTGACTGTTGCCAAGGTGATCTCAAAACTGGCAAATTACAGGGTGAGTGGAACTGAAATATGGTTTGTAAAAAGCTTAGTTTTTGAGTTGTTTTTGTTAAATTTGTGTAGATTTGTATATATCTGACATGTTTAGTTCAACACTTTGATTTGAATCTTTTAAATCTGAGCTCTTATAACCAGTGAACCGGTTATGAAATATCTGTTTACATCTTTTAAACCTGAATGCCATGTAACCAAACTTAACCATTTTACACTTACCATTTACCTTGTTATGTTAGTCAAAATCTGTCATTATTAGCTGAGATTACAGAAGAACACTGGACAGCACTTCACCTTGCAGATGATATCATATTGTACACACTTGCATGGTCAGTGCCAACCAGCAGTCTACATCTTTATTTCTGTTCATTTGACCTCTAAAACAGCCGACTCACTGGTACAAGCTTAAAAAAAGTTTAATTCAATTTCACTCGCATTCTCTTCGATTGGACTTAAGATTCCTGGCCGATCCAGGAAATTCCTATCGCACCCCCCCCCCCTCCTTCCACTGGGAAATCCTCCTTATCCACTTGTTCCTTACAATATGTCTCCTACACAGAATAAAAAAGAATAATTAAAATGTCACAAATTTAGTGTACACTTAACTGTGACAAAGGCATGGGAAGAGAGTATCCTGGTTATGGATCATAAACCCAGGAGATCCTTCCCTGAGGTGGGGGATAGCCAGTAGGGAAGGAATTTCCTGTTACAACTGTTTAAAATATCTTTCTGAGAGACAAACCTAGCTTCATGAGGATCCAGTTACAGTCCAGTTGATCTTCAGCCTGCAGATAATACCTGCCATCAGTCCAAAGGGCAGCAAAATCAGCAGTTACCACCACTTGGCCTGGAAAGTACATACTATTTGGTCACACTAAGTACACTGTATCCTAGTGGGCAAACCAGTTCAGAATATGGAAACCACTTTTCAGCGCTTAGAAACTAAACAAAATCCGAATTATCCTCACCTAACACTTGACCTGAGAAGTACAGACTAATTGGCCAATTTTGGTACATTGTATCCTTATCTACCACCTGGCCTAGAAATTACATCATATTTGGTCACACTTACTACACCATATACTCTTCCAACACTTGACCGGGAAAGTACAGGCTACCTGGTAAATTTCTATACACATTAGAACCTCTATTATCCAACCCTCTAGGGGAAGTAACAATTACGTCAGATAACTGAAGTGCTCTAATAATAGGCTTAAATGTGGAGTTGGGCGAGTCTGAGGTTGCATTATTGAAGATTCTGATAATAGAGGTTCTACGGTATATTATATAGACACCCTGTCAAATACTTATGTTAAAGGCCTTTTATTGTAGGCATGGGCCGGTATGAAAAATCGGGAGGTCACAAATGCAAAACTGTACCGATTGCGGGATTTACTTCACCCCAACCAAACATGGACGTTTCCTCTTAACAACATTGCAATAAAAGTCCCTAAATGCACAAAATATGGGTTAAAAGTGTGTAATTTCTTCAGATTTCTGGATTGTTTCCAATATTTTAAATTATATGTGCTGACAAGTGAGATTAACATCATAAAGTGTTGTAACCAAAACATTGCAGTTCTGCTGAATGTAATTGCTAGTACTGTACTGTAGAAAGTCTGCAAACGCACGGAAATATGGGACAAGAGCTTATAATTTCTTCAGATTTTGGGTATGTTTGTAATATTTTAACTCTTCCTTCCATTATATATATTGGCAAGCGAAACAGCGGTTTCAAAACCTCAGTAAAATACTCTTGATACCAGGCCTACTGATCCATCCCTACTTTATTGCACAAACTGATCCAAATTGATACAATGCACTCAGATACCTTAGATACCAGCCTTCCTTTGGGTCAATGTAATGGATGGACAGGGACAGAGACATACAGACACAGGAATATTGGTAGGGAATACAAGAGACAGTGATTGATGGTGATTAACAGTTAGGGCTTCGGTGACGGTAATTTTGAAAATTTCGAAACTTTTGTGGGATGCTCAAAGAATGGGAGGTTAGGCACTGTATCACAAGTTCGTATACAGACACCAGGCGCTAGTTGAAGGACAGGGACATTTTGCCTAATGCCTATAACCGCAGCCCTTAAAGGCTGTGGGGTAAAAGTTAGAGAACAGCTGAAATAACAATCATTTTGCATTGACTAGTATCGTTATCAGTACAGATACATAAAATATATCACCACCGTTCAAATTTTATTTTCAGATTGTACTGTAACAGCTTGTATTGTATCACTGTCACTTTAATATGTCTTTTGTACCACATTATTTAGCTTAGATCTTGAATAGACTATTTGGTCAAGCCCAGTACTTTCACTTTCAGTACTGTATTACAGTAGATGTGGATATTATTAAATCAAGGGCATGTACTTTGTTCGATTTAATATGAATACCAACAAATTGTAAAGATTTTATTGTAATTTAACTTTTTATAAGTTAAATACTTACCTTATCCTCACTTACCTTACGTGTTGGCGGGAGCAAACAAGTACGACCAAACGAGAATATGTTTAAAATAAATATTCTTGTCGGTACTAGTATGTATACGCATGACCGCGCATGCGCGTGCACCGGAAGAACCCCGTTAAGCCTCACTTTAATTTTGGGAGTCAATATAAGATATTATAAACCCAAAAATCTTGAAAATGTGGGGTTGGCAAGGCGGGAATCCGAATCTAGTGAGGATAAGGTAAGTATTTAACTTATAAAAAGTTAAATTACAATAAAATTTTTACATTTTATTGTGCAAAATACCCTTACCTTATCCTCACTAGTGCTTGATTACAACCATACTGGTGGTGGGATTTTTAATATTTTTGCCACCAAAAGCAGGTATAACCAAATGAAAAGACAAAGTACACATTTCAAGAAAACTTGAGAGTACCAGACTATATTATGCAGTAAAAGTAACTTAACAAAATAACATTTAGTAGTTATATATGTTAGCACTACCTGGCAGCCTTCCTAAAGGTGCCTTGGCCCTGCATGCATCTTTATATCCACTGTACTAATTTCAAACACACTTGTGGTGATAAGTACAAGAGTATGATAGGCATACTTAGCAACATAACAAAATAACCTATGTAGTTATATTCTGTTATTAAGTAAACTGGAATTGCCAAGAATATGCATTGAAAAATTCCCACACCTTGGAATTTTATAACACTAAATACCAATGTGTTCCCCAACCATCCATGGACAGGCGCATTGGTAATAACAGGAGATTGTGCTACTTTATATGGATAAGACCACCTATTTACCCATTCCTTGGGCCTTTCCACCAGATCAGATGCTTCCCCAAAAACAGGAACATGATTGTGTATTCCCAATGGGCTTTCAGGAACCACTAAACGGTGTGATCTGGCCATTGGAACTGTACACATACATACAATTACTGTAATGTATCATACAATACACAACTTATGAAGGAACCACGTGATGAGAAGAACCTTCATTCCTGAACCCTTCTTCTGTTACAGGACTGCCTCAGTCCTATTTACCTCACTAGAGGAGACAGAAGAATTACTCTTTTACGAGATGAAGATCTTCTTCTGGCCACTCTTCTGCCTCAAGGAAGAGATCTGTGGTAGTACTCTGACGAGGTAGATCTTGTAAAATTGCAGTGTCTGTTGTAGGGGTTGCCTCTGCCATATTTACCTCACTAGAGGAGGCAGAGGTACTACCCTTTATGAGATGAAGATCGTATTCTGGCCACTCAACTGGCACCAGGACGAGATCTGTGAAGAGGTAGATCTTTAAGAATTGCAGTTCCTGTCGTCTTCTTCTGTATAAAAATCAATGAAGCAGAAGACTTATGAGGTTCTTCTGTTCATTAATAAGACAGATGATGGACCCTGTATAGCTTCTAGATGTGCTAGTATATTAAGCTGTGTGCAGAGGGTCAGAAGATGAATTCTTTTCTGAATGTAGAGGAAACACTTCTTATAAAATGGCGAACAGGACCCTACCACTAACCATCTAAAAGGTCTGTAAGGGCCGAAAATCCACCCAAAATGCAGACTTCTTGATGAAAATGCTGGCAAATATCAAAAGAAAAGAAATAAAAGCCTTCCAATACTATGAAAGCGTGAATTCTTTTCAAAAACATCCTCTTCCTTGCCTGCCATGTTGAAATTCTTCGCTACCGAAGATTGTGTCAAACGATGTTTACTCCCTCACGACCAAAATAAAAGTGAGGCTTAACAGGGTTCTTCCGGTGCACGCGCATGCGCGGTCATGTGTATACATACTGGTACCGACAAGAATATTTATTTTAAAAATATTCTCGTTTGGTCGTATCTGTTTGCTCCCGCCAACACGTAAGCACTAGTGAGGATAAGGTAAGGGTATTTTGCGCAATAAAAATTAAACTTTAATATACTTCTGCCTCAATGTAAAGGGCCATGCAGTCATAACAACCCGTATTTAAATTTTAGTCCATGACCTTGCCCTTATTTACTAGTAAATGTACCTTGTATGTTGGTAATACGTGTTTAAAAACAAACTGCCCCATATGGATTCTGCCACCCCCCCACCCCCACCCCACCCCCTTTTCCTTCTTTTGGCACTGGTATTACAATTTAGCAGGTCAGAGCTCATGCCAGCTTTCTTCTGTGGGTACAAGCTAGTACAACCCATGTGAGGACAGAACTCCAGAACTTCCACTATAATGTCCAACTCCTTGACTGCTTGGCCACAGAGAGTATGAAAATCACTTCACCAAAAAGTAATTCGCCAATTCCTTGATTTTATCTTTGCCTATTAGAGGATGTAAACTAATTGTAATAACTCCCACTGAAAATTCCCACCCTTCAGATTCTTTTTCTCTATATGCACACCTCAAATGTCTTCCTAACTGTCTCTTTCAATAACTTCCATTTTCTGCAGTATTTACATCTTTCAAAATACTAATACATTATTAAAAGTTCTGCAATTTTAAAGTTGTATCCTGGTGAGCTTCCGGAGATAAAGAAACAAGTCAGCATAAAAACAAAAAGATCAGTATTCTTTGTATTCTTACCCGCTGATCCTGAGAAACCACTAATAAACTGGACTCTCTTGTCATGTGCTGCCACATATTCACTCTGAAAAGTAAAAAAATAAATGAAAACTGACACGGGAAATGACAAAAACTGAGTGGAGGAGTAGGCAACATAGAAGAAATGGAGGAAACTGCATGTGAATTTCAATAAAGGAGGAACTTCAAGAGGATGTTTTCAAAACATCTTTTATTAATGTGAAAATAAAGTTTTAATAAAGACGAAACCTTGACTTTTATTCTACTTTTTCACCAAGTTTGAATGAATTACTAAGTTTAATACGTGCAGTTTATAAAGAGATTCTTTCCTTCGTCATTTCTTAGGCGTGACTTTTACAAAACATGAAATTCAAATTTAATAATAACTGTGCCATTTTTGTTATACAGATGATTTTGTTAACCTACGACTCTGTGTGTATTAGTGCATGTCATATGAGGTTGGATGAGTACATTTTATTCCTTTTGCACATTGGAAATTGTCAAGTGTCTGCTGGGTTGCATCCCAGTGTCTTTGGATCTTACAGGAACAAACACAACAGTTGACTCTTTAACCAGCTGAGCTAACGAGAAACCCCTGAAAGTCCAGGCGTCAATACGAGCTTATATAAACAGGGAAATTATATATCTCCCCTCAAGAATGACAGGTCACTTGAAGTCTTATATGATATTACTTATTGTTTTATGTCACGCCTAGTACCTTATCAGTTATACTGTGATGGGTAGTTGGAAGGGCAGAGGGAATCAGTTGGTCAAGGTTCTGTACTGTTAACTGCTAACCAATGACAAGCAACTACCAGCTTTCCCACTTAAGGTCAGGCCAGGATTGGAACTCAGATCTCAGAGGTGGGAGGTGAGTTTGTTACCACTATGCCGCTGTGGCCCTCTGGTGTTATATGAACATATGTTTACTCTTCAACTCTTTTGGCTGTGGGGGGGGGGGGGGGGGGGGGAATCTTGAGACTTTCTACCATGTAAATTGAAATTTTGTCAAGCCTGAGCTAGGATTTGATCCCAGTGCCTTTGAATAAAGCAGAAGTAAACATAAGTCTGGCTCTGTTCAACCAGCTGAGATGAAGCTGAATCCCTGGAAATCCACCTCTGTAGTCTTCTTCCCCATAGTATTGGCAGGAAGTTACAAGTGATTTACTCAAAGTAATTAAGAAAGATCCAGGCCTGATACTCACTCATCGGAATCTACTTATGGCGTAGAACATACATGCATGATAAGAGACAAATCCCTTGAATAGTCGGTGAGAAAATGGAGATAGAGTGTTGAAATTTTTACACTTTGGGTGGGGGTACCTCACTTGTAATGGCTCTGGGAAACAGATGAACAAACAGATCTGCATGCCTTGAACAATTCGTCATCCTTGACAGATAAGTTATCTTTCAAAAGAATCAGTATGGAGGAGAAGTTGTTCAGGTAGACACAGACAGTGTAGAGTGATGCCATGTCAGCAGACTGACAAGTCAGCTGACATAAATATAAGTTGCACAGAGATTTACATCACATTTTCACAGTAGGTGGGTCTTGGTCTAACAAAGGACTAATTTAAGTTTCATAATGGTCTGTATCCAATACTGGATGCAGGATTTTTTCAAATGATTTTGCATTGCACTCTTAACTTCTTATGCAATAGTAGGGGAGTTGGGCCTCATGTGTTCTCCCTGAAGTCCTCTTTAATATGTGGCAAATAGTTAGTATGCGGTAAACAGTCAAATGAGCAGTTGTAGAAAGAAATTATTATTAAATTCCTGCTTGTCAACGAGCTAACTCAATAAGTCAATATCTTAGTGCTTAAACCTAACACTTGAATTAATACACTTTAAAAGTTTATTTTTCTGACTTTTTCGAAACAACCATTTAGGATTTCAAAATACTGAGATTTAAATGAAGATGTTATTAAATATCTTTATGATTAGATTACTAGCTAATGAAATATCTGTCACAGCTATTCTTTGTTTTGTTAAGATGAATACACATTAAGCACATTAATTTTCTAATATAACACTGGAGTTGAACTTTAAATTGGATGGAGAGGTCCAAGAACATTTTGAATCACCGTTCCTCTATCATGTGATGCTAGGTTAATCATCTTAACATATATTTTACATTTAGCAAGTGTCACATGAATACTAGTTATACACACATCAAATTTATACTACCATCTTGAATCTTAAAAGTTATAAATGATTTCACAAGTAAATATCTTTAATAGTCAGTTGAGTTTGTTTATTCTTGTAAATAACACCTATATAGCCAAAAGGAAAATTCAATAGGAATATTTGTCCAAGAAGAAAAAGTTTCCTATTTTAAAGTCTGGTTCTGACAAAAATATATATATATCTGGTATAGGACATCTCAAATGAAATATTTATCATAGAATTTCTATCAGGCCAACATATTTTTTGAGTATTATAGTAAGCTGCATGATGCTTCTGAAGTAAATTTTTGTTACTAAATTTTATATCCTGTTTTTAAACATTTGTCATTGTTTCAAAGAGAAGCTTTAAGTCTACATCAGCGCCTAAGAGGATGTTTTCATCAATTTGGCACTTTATAAATCCTTCATACTACTACTACTAATGCTATTAATGATATTACTATATTCATCAATCCAGAATAAAGGACATTTTATTGCATCTTTCAATGAAAAAAATAACCCTACTGGCACTTGACATAAACATTGTGTTTTTATATACTATGCAGTAAATTATCCGCATTAACAACAGATACTATCTTAGTATATCAATTGGGATACTATTATCTAACCTATCATCCAAATATTCTGCTTTGTGAAGTCATTTATACTGTCTCAAATTTGTATTTCCCTATTATTTTTATACTGAAACATCTTTTCTATTTTGTGAACCATCTATTATCCAAACTCAATTTCACCTCCCTCAATCTCACCTCCACCTTTTCAGTATGGCAACAGAAACTGTATGTCCATTGCTTACAGGAAAAGCAAGTGTTATTTTAAACATTCCTCTGACTTGACTGGCAGTGACTCAGAAAGTTGCCTTTTGTGCTTTACTTTGTGACATGACTGGAGTTCTGGGACTTCATATATTTGGACCAGATTGGATAAAAAATGCTGTACATCCAATACAGGTATGCTTTTGACTTCAACTCACTTAAGCCACGAATGCATTAACTGATCCTCAGATGTAAGCTCATTTTAAACTAAACAAACTGGTGTAAGTTTTTTTTTTAATTGGACCTGAAAAAAAAGGAAATTCTAATAATTTTCACTGGAACTCAATGGTATGCTGACGATGCCTGCCGACCTACACCTCCCACCTACCGTCTGAGACTAGTAACTATTCCCATGGACCAATTTCTTTCTAGAGCTACAGGTCCAGATGTCCTGTAACTAAAGAAAACTGTGTGTACATACTTTTTTAATGGATGAAATTTACGAGATCGTCACTTTTTACATTACTGCCATTACAGAAAATAACACTTAGCCTTTTATTTTTTTGCTACTTTAGATTAGTTGTAAAGACAGTTCACAACTGCGGAAGACTGTGTAAAGACAGCTGATGACTTAGGAAGTTCAAGCCATATTTATGCTACCTCAATTTCCAAATCTCATGAAGACATGTGTATTGTATATTGTCACTAGCAGGTGTCACTTGACTATGGAAGGGAATAACAACACAACTGAAGCCAGAATGGCCAGTGACCATGCAATTTTCAAACAGTTTTCTACAATTGGATGACAGACAGTGGACATCAGAGATGCAAGTAGGATTGATGAAGACTTAAGCAGATAAAAGTGCAGGAGATGAAGAGTTCAAAGTAATCAGTGGTCCTGATAAAAAAAACTAAGATGGGACCTGGGCATCAGGCAAAAAAAGGTATGATGTTCCCACAACTCTATCAATGTAAAAATGTTGAACCCAAAGGGCAAACTGTTTGAGTCCTTGCCACTTAAACTCTTTGAAATACTAATTTTCTGAATATACATTGAAAAGTGGAGTACTTATGGCACTGGAAAGCCTTAATCCCTGCCAATATAATTATAAGGGTTGGGATCAAATCCTTTAAGGATTTGGATTTGAAGGATTTAAATCGTTTTTCCAAAGCGTTTGAAAGGATTTCAATTCCTTTTGTAAGAAATGGATCTGAATTTGGAATTGGATTTAAATCCTTTTCGTTCTGCGGAAAATCCTTTTGAAAGTTCCAAATACTTTTCATATTTTGATGACTGTTTTCAATTGATTCTTTTTGCATTTCTCCATTATCACAACTGAAAAGGTTTAGAGTAACTCACTTTTCTGACAATTATCTACCAAAAAATATTTATATCTTTGAAAGACTTGAATAATACAACTAAGAAATATGCCCCTAATAGTATTATTTACAAAGACTATCATTGACAAAGACATTCCTCTGTACATTTGTCTACTTTAAACCATTTTCTTTTCAACAGAATAATTATGGGAGTACATTTCAAACAGTAAATTTTGTGTTCAGCAGCCAGTAACCAATAGACTTCCGATAATCCTGATTAAACAACCAAAGGTTTTCAAGGAATTTGATAACAGGGTGTATCCACTAAATTTCAATATTTTTTCCATGACTTTTCCATGACTTCTCCAAGACCGAAGCTTTAAAATTAAGGAATTTTTACATGCTTCGTGGCATGAAAGACACATGTACCGAGGCCACGAGCTCCCGCTGTGGCCACGAGCTCCTGCCAGTTTTGTCTCGAGAACCAGTCACAAGGTTCCAGTCACAGAACAGGAAGATATGGAAGACACCAAAATTTGATCTAATTACATAAACGTATCCTTGTATTGAAATGTTGGATGAAAGAATGGAACAACACCATTTTGCGAAAGGATGCCTTTTAATTTCCATGACTTTTTATGAATTTTCCAAAACCTGGAATCAATTTCCATGACTTTTCCAGGCCTGAAAAAAAATAATGGAATTCCATGACTTTTCCAGGTTTTCCATGACTGGATACACCCTGTTGATATCCCTGACGGGATTGATGGTAATTTTAATGCAAAATGTAAACATTGCGCTGTTTTCTCAACAAAGACTTCTTCAACCTTACCCAGAACACTTGCTGGTATGTTTATGTAAGGGACATACAAATAAACACATGAAACAGTAAAGTATCATAACTATCTACACACCACAGGGAATTCAAGAGGCCTAAATTGAAATATGTTTTTTTTAAAATAAAATTACTCAGAAATTCAAGTGCAATGTTATCATCAGTTGTGATATTAGTATTAACATGTAGTTGTTTTTGCATATTTATGTTTAGCGAATAACAGTGTGGCTATATTAATTTTTACTTAAATATATTCTTCTAAAGTTTTACTTTTTCTTCTCAAAGGAAGCATCCCACAGCTTTTCTTCAGAATAATACAAACTAGAGTGCTGATATACAAGTATCAGTACTAAATAAACTTTGTAGTTCCTAAGTCTAGATGTATATAATAAGTGTTGTAATGAACATGTATGTCTTTTTTGATTTTACGACAAAAGTTATAAATTGAAAAAGGATTTTATTTCCTTTTTCAAAAAGGATTTGGATTTAAATCCTTTTGAAAAAGAGAGGATTTGGATTTAATTTGGATTAGAAAAATTTCAAAGGATTGGGATTTGGATTTAAATCCTTTCAAAAGGATTTGACCCCCAACCCTGATAATTATGCTTTTGAGGTCAATATACTTGCTTTCTCGATATTATATCCTAGCCTACCCAGAGGTAATCAGCGTTTGCAGATGATCTTGCATTACTGCTTTTTATACACTTAAGTTAACTGCACAACTTAAGGACACCTCTATTTTTCTCTCACTGATCTTTTAAGTTTTGACAAACAGCTGCTGTCTGAACAAATCGACAGATCAATTCGGACAAATTAATACAACAAAACCATTCATAAATATTTTGAAATTGGACAATTACAAATAAATCTGTGAATATATATGGTGTGACCATAATTTGGGGTACCAATAATAACTGGTTGGCAAGCAGCGCTGGTACACAACTCAGAGCATATTTCTGGGAGGTTATGTTTACTATAATTTAAGAAAATACAGCTTATTCAGTGTTCAAAGGACGAGCCTATCAGGAAAGCTAATCATGCATTAAAAGATGGTGCCAAACCATGTCGAATTCCACAACTGCATAATGATTTACTCAAGTGAAATTTGGGTGAATTTTTCCTAATCTTTGTATTTACACTTGTTAAGGGTCTGTCACATTTTTCCGATTGTTAATGAGAAAGATAACATATACCTAATATTTTTTTAAGATTCATCATCAGCCAGTTGTACCACTGTGTAAGTAGAATTTTTATTAGAAGAAATTCACTAGAAATAATTTTCACAGATAGCTAGTTTCTATCTGGGATATTAATACATTTTTTTAAATTTTCAGTATCCAAGGTCATTGGGTACAATAGCTAAAAATAGTCTGAAATGAATGCCTACTTAACAATTCAACTTGTACAGCATTCGAATGTCATTTTGATAACACGTATTTGGTAAATTTTCATTATCTGTAAAATTCATACATCCAAGGCACTCAAAACTATTACGCCACAAATTATTCACTATTACAACTTACCATATTTCTATCCCAAAGAGAAACTAACGATTGTTATAGCCTCTACTTTAATATATGATGTTATATAATACATGAGATATCCCCCTATACTGGCTCAAACTGTATGTCTTTTTTGTGTACTTTGTACAGTGTACATGATATTAATTTAGAATCATTCTTAAATTCATAAGGCTTCTACAATTAACATAAAATAAACACAATAGATATATTTTTTAACTTTCTACGATTTGAGCCCACTGAATTTCCAGAGCTTATAGTTTCATTAACATACACATTAAATTTGACATACCCAAATGATTTATACTTGAAATCGACAATAAGTGAAAAAAAAAAAACATTTAAAAAAATACCAACACACTTTCCTATTAGATACAAATATATAAATATATGTATATATCAACATATCAATTGTCATACCCACCCACTACAACATGGAATGTGCCGAACTGCTTAGCTTTACATTGATGAGAAAAAGTCCAGCTCGCTAATGATTCGAATAAAAAAGATCTGTCCATTTTAACATCCTCACCAGTCACCACAGGCTAGAATTGTGTGAATGTCTACTGAAATGCCTGGGTCAAGACCCCGGAAATGAAGACTGTTTAAACAGTGTGTACACCACTATATGTTATATCTGATGCCATATGGAGTCCTCAGGGGTTCTTTTGGATGGTCAATACTTTTATATAGTTTGGGGGCATTTTAACTGTAATTATATACACAACTTGCTGATTAAATGTACCGCACTAATATATGTGTATACAATGTTTATGTATGTATGCATGTATGTATGTATAACTCTGCAGTTTTTAAAATTACAGTCGCCTTCTTTATTCTAATGGCGTATAATAATTATGTGTATGTTTTAACTGTACACAACCAGTAATTGTAAGTTGTAAATATGTGTACATTTCACAGTAAAAAAAAGTTGTAAAACCCGCAGTTTTGTGATATTCCAGAATGTTTTACAGATTTAATGAAAATTCTTGATTTAGTCATTAATTTTTAGATATTCCTAAAGCTTTTAGTAAATTTTATCAAATGATTATTTATTTAAAATTGTATCTTTATCCAATCTAAAATAATCTTAAAATAAACTGAATAACTGCTCAATGTTCAAGAGTACAAAAAATAGATATAAGAATGCCTTGGAATTTAATGTGAAAGTTGTTTTTTCACTTTGAAAATTGGTCAAAATCCTTGAAATACTAAGATACACACAATTCCAAACTTAATTTTTTTTACTATTTTTTATTAATAAAGGTGTAGTTATAGATGTATAACTGGAATATAAACTGGAAAGACAGATTATCTTGAACTGCAAGTATAGCAATTGCAAAACATTCTTGTATGAAGCAGCAACACATTCTTACATCACTCATGAATAAACAGTTTAATTACTCTACTTGCTCTCAGGCCATACTTGACCTCTGACCTTGTCATAACCTTGAAACTAACTGTTCTGAGTAAGCTTTGCTTTGCTTATGAGAACTATCTCACATGTAATTATTGTGTCAAAAATGTCTGTTGCTTTAATCAAAATGATCCCTCATTGTTTACTAATACTCTCTCAGGGTTTTGCGACCATATGTACATAATTAACATAAATATAAATATGTATTTATACAGTGTCATGCTAGCCACCATGCTAATTATTATGGGTACATATAATATTGGTACATGTGTCATTATTCATAAATAGAGGCATGAAACAATACTGAGTTTTAAATGATATGAGTGTGGAATATCATGATTTGTTCATCTATTGTTGCAATATATTGTCCCTGGCAACCACCTTGTCATAAGCTCATTCCACATTTAACTTTGATGCAGAAGCTAATGGCAACAGCTTGAGTATTTTCTAAAAGTTCCTGGAACAATATTAGAGTTTTATAATGTCTGATTGCCTGATTTTAATAATAAGATTGCAGAGTTAGATATTATAAAGGGCTGTTAATCCCTAAAATGACAATTAAGATTCCAGAAAATGGGCATTTGAAGGTGACGTATGATATATATACAACAGTAGAATCATTGCAAACAAAATCCTTAGTTTGGTACCTGTGTAAACAAAAGCAAAATTTATAAAAAAATTGTTATGATTCGTATTTAAACTTTAAGATAATTCAGTGCCAAAAAATTCAGTATCCTGACAGTGCAAAACTGTTTTAATTCCCAGATGTCAAAAAAGATGTGTTCTAGCACAGTGACTACACCAAATGAACAAGCCTGCTTAACGGATGTGTTAGGAAAAATGCAAAATCCTCAACAAAAAGAGTAAAGAGACCCAAAATATATGAAAAAAGGTTATAATTTGTTCTGTTTAATTGTCTGTTTCTGTATTCTCGTATTTCACGGTTGAAATGGTTATGGTTAAAAACAAAGAAAACATGAAGCCTTTTAAGCAAATTTAGCAAAGGGATTGGTCCTGAATTTTAGTTATTAGACTTATCACATAAAACAAACGCAAATTTTAGTTGTTACTAGTAATCACTAGTAAATTCAGTCATTAAACAACACAACTCTGTGTAACTTAAGTATTTTCAAATACATCACTTTAAATGAAATCGAAAGGTCATTTGGCGTCACATGTTACAGAATAACATAAAATTATTCTTTGGTACTGATTTAACAATCTATTCCTCCCTAAATGCATGCAGGAAATGCTAATTGTTAGTGGCACTTGGCAGAATGGGCTGAAATGTTGTTTTTGTAACTATATACAGATGTGTCAAATATCACTGCCTCAATGAATACAAAGGACACTTAATTTGCATATGTTAGAGCTTTGTACATATATGTAAATAACTTCACTGATTCAAACTCTGATGATGTTCATCATTTGTATTTGTTCACAAATTAAGTGGCATGTAAAACAAGATATTCCAGTATGACGTGCATGATGTTGAACAAGTAGTAACTGTTGTAATACCTTGCCTTTACTCTGTAACGACTCTATTAACGAGTAATCTTATTTAGCACAGAAAATAGCCAAATTGGATGATCTTCTTTCAAAGTTATAAAATCTGACCTCCTTTGAGGTCATTTAGAGTAAGAAATCTAAAATTCGCCACATATCTGAAATTCGCCACATGTCAAAATACTAATAAAATAAATGAATTGTGGTGAGATTTGTTGACTGTGTTGTAAATTAAGGCTTTTTGAACTGAAAAATACCAATTTTTAGACAAAAACATCATTTTCTTCATAAAATTAACCAAGGTTTTAGAGGTGGCGAATTTTAGATTCCTGGCGAATTTTAGATTTCTTACTCTACACAATAATATTTGAAAAAAAAAGAAGTTTGAACTCCAACCAGTTCATTACTTTATTCCTTAACAAGAAATAGAGTAATCTTCAATAAGAATCCTATTTACATCTGGTTATAAAATTTAATAAAAAAGTAAAATATGCAACTACAATATTACATACATGACTTTAAAGCAAACTAGACAGAGTATAATGGTCAAGTTATGTGTATTATGTGCATCCAAAAGACAAAACACCCTAGCTAACAAGCAAACTAAATAGCAGCCCTGTTAACAGTCAATCAATTCATTTCCAGGGCAGTTCTGCCAAAGTCTTACAGTAAAATGAGAAGAGTGGTTTTCCATCAAAACCTCCATGATCCAATAATAAGTGATATATAAACATTTTCAAGTTTGACCATCCCCGTTTGGCCTTGACATAGGGGCCAAAGGTCAAAAGATTCCCAGCCAGTGATATCATGTAAGATGGTTTCATATGCCGAACTATTATGACCAATAATAAGCAATATATAGGCTCAATGTGTGACAAACCTTGTTTGACCTTGAGCAAGAGACTCTTAACCCATGATTTCCTACAGGTTGTATTCACATTGTAAACTTCTATGATAACTATGTAGTCAAATATAGGCAAGTTTATTACACAGGCAATTTGTGGAGGACCTAAAATGAAGCATTACAAAAAATTTCAATCTTCTGCAGCTGAGAACTGGCCACAGCTGCTTAATATAAAATGCTTCATTATTTTCAACCAGTTGGCCTTGGCAGCCAATCTCTCCACACAGAGGCAGTGTCGTCAGTGGTGGCAGCATAATGAAGCATAATCTAATGTGTCCAATGAATGCATCAATTCGATACGATATTAAATGCTTTTAAGTTGATTTGAATATATGGTTATAAATTGTCAATAGCAAATTAAAAATAACACGAATTCTTTTTATGGTGCTTAATCTCTACTAACTGTAAATTCTCAAGTGCAACATATACATTATCAAGAGTCTAAAAAGTCAGATATCATGGGCACTTAACAGGTGATCAACTAGAGACACCAGGAAAAAAGGAACTATAGACATGCTTTGGACTTTGGAGAACAGTTAATATTTTAATTTTGACCTAAAGGATGTACGAGATGTCATCATTCAACTCCTTCCATAAGGTAGGTGCACTGTAAGCTAAACTACAAACAAAATGTTTCCCTAATTAGATGGACTGAGGAAATTCTGAAATCCGTAAAAACAATCTGACAACCTACACTGCCTGGTATAATGGGAAGATATAAGAGAAGTATGGGATGAGATAGTTAGGATACCCTGTGTGAAGGTATTTGTACACCAGTTTAGCTGCTTTAAGATTCAGAAATATTTAAAAGGGAGCCAGTGTAAACTTCTCAGGACAGGTTTCACACACATGTGACATATACCCATTACCATTGGTACCCACCCTGGCAAGATTATTATGCAAGTTAAATCTTGAAAGGCTTCTAATGAGAGCAATTTTACAAAAGTACAGTGGAAATTCTATTATCTGGCCTTCAATTATCTAAATATTTAATTGCACAAGCTTACTTCCATTCTCAAACATTGTTGTATATGAAAATATGTCTTCAATTTTTTTTCCAAACTTTCTATTCTCAGAATATAATCATACTCTCCCAGCAGTTCCAGATAATGGAGGTTTTACTGTATTTAAATACATAATACTGTCCCGGGTTCTCAAGAAGATAAACAGCTGACCAGAAAATAGAAGAATACCTGGTGTTCATCATCCATGGGTATGATATAAGCATCCAGGGCTTTATCAACCATCAACTCCCTTAGCTGCTGCAGCTGCTCACTCGTATTCACTCTAGTCAATGGTGCAACCTTAAATACAATAGGAAAACTTCCCAAATGACATATACAGAAAAAATATATATCACGAATGAAGATTACAATATTATACGAGTGCGTAGCACGAGTATTATATTGTTAATCTTCATGAGTGATATATTTTTTCTGTATATGTCTAATGAGGGATGTTTTACTTTCATTATCCACCATTTTGTACGATTTATGGGTTAAATAACATGAATATGTAAACAGAGAATGTGAAAAGGCTGTCAAAAAGCACAGGCAATAGTGAATATAAAAACTTCTATCTTTGACTTGCAATAGCTCCTTTATTTCTGGATTTTTATTTCATGGATTTTTATAAAACACACATGAGCAGAAGCGTTGTACAACGACCTTTCTAATGATATATATATTATATAATACATATTTGTAGGTAACATACTTTCTGAGATATTTGTGAAAAACTGAAGTTATTGACACAAGTTATCCATGGTACTAAGGCGCCGTATACAAAAAAAATACATCCTGGTCTGTATTTCCCCATATTTAGGGCAAATACATTGCGTGGTGGATAATGTAAAGCTTAATCTTTTCTACTGGTGTAGACCAATGCTTGATGTTAAAGTTGTGTTCATGAACTATGCAACAAATTAGCACTGATTTTCCACAATGCTAAAAATTAAAATGTTATACGATTTCACATTAATTTTTTTTTCGATGGAGTGAAAATCCAAGATGGCTAGAAAGGAATGGAAAATCTATTGCTGTTGTATTATGATCAGGTTCCATGGTCTTAGGTTTTACTGATTTCATATTTTTTTCGCTTGAGTGAAAATCCAAGATGGCTGTAAAGAAATGGAAAAGTTATTGCTGTATATTTTGATCAGGTTATCCATGGCATTAGGATTTACCTGTAGCTTGACTTTAAAAAATCATTTTTCAAATGAAATCATACAGCTATTACTTGTGTATCATATTATCAGTTAAGACTGTTTTTAGTACAATTTCTTTACACTTTCCTTTGACAAACCTTTTGTTTTTCTGTAGAAATATGATCACTTACATCACTAGGTCCACAGTCTTTCCTGTCCTCAAGGTAAGAGTCCAGACTCCTTGTTTGCCTTGCAGACACTCTCTCTTTACCAGTCAATGGTTTTCTAGCAGTGACACATCCGACTGAAGTACAATCAAATTTAACATACTCAAATATGTTTAATAACAAGAAAATGTCCGCGGACGCAGATGCGCACACAGATGTGGTGCAGACGATGACCTGGCATGATCCATAGTATGCCCAATCTTCCGAGATACTATCAAGTGTGCTATGTTACCCCTATGTATATTTTGCATAATAATTTAATCTAACATAATCTAATGTGGACTTTCATAGCACTTAATCTCCACCAATTGACAGACTCTAAGGTGCAGCCGAACAAAAACAACACATGAATCATCATAAGTCCAATGACATAGCCGGGTCATACTAAAGAAGATGCAGGGGTAAAAGGGAGGTTATGGCGGACAGGCTTTTGCAAACGGGCAACAATAACTCCTTGATGCAGGATAATGGCTGATTCACGTAACACCAATCCAAACATACAGATTCATTTATTTGCTGGTGTAAAGTAACTAGTTTACATTGAACCAATACAGTATAATGGTCCATAAATTCATTTTGGGATTTAAAATTGTACAACACTGTTAAACATTTTTTTTTAAATTGCCACCCAAATTTGTAAACCCAAAATGCAATACAATATTAATCATGTTCATTGTGATTAGTCCAATCACTTTGCTGTTCACATCTCTAACCTATACATCTCTAGGTGGTGGTTACACAAACTTAATCCTCCGATGTCCCATACAACTGATCAATCCTTACTGGTTAATTCTTTATGATAGCATTAACCTGGCATTGCAGGATTAACTCCTGTGACAAGGTAATCAGATGTCTCATTAATGATTGGCCAAATACGAAACTTTGGTACAATATGAATGAACCTTTAGGTTTAAAATGAACAGCACATTAACTATTGGAATATTTTGTCATGATATTTGGCGAATATTCAAATATACGGTATCTGTTTTAAAGCTTATGTAATAATAAATCAGCTGTTTCTTTCACAAAACCATATATTTCCTTCTGTTAATTAGTAATTAGTCCTATCAATCAGAAAGGTAACTAAAATTTAATTTACCAACTGTATGTTTTCGATGATTTGTGAACAGTACTACTGAATAGTATACATAGCAAATACCTGGTATCTGCAATTAGCCTTACTTCAGGACTCAAAGCATGATTTCACCTATTCAGTTTGTGCAAATGTACCAAAAGTTATAATGACCAACATTCTCCTAACTGAAAGACATATGCTACAGGATGACTATTTCTCAACATCCTCAACAATACCAGCACTACTCTGAGGACAGAGACCAACTAGACCTACGCATCGGAGAACCGGTGCAAATTTGTATCCACCGAAAAGACAACTCACCAAAGCCAGTGAACCATCGTGAACCTTGGGCCCCTCTCAAGGTCAAATCTGAATAAATCAGAAGATTCGCAGCCCATGACCTCCTATAAGTTGGTTTCATATTGCAAACCTCTAGGACCAATAATAAGCAAGTTATCAGCACTTTTAAGTTTGGCTATTGTCCTTTGACCTTGAAGGAGGGGCCCAAGGTCAAATCTGACCACACCAAAAGATTCTTAGCCCATGATTTCCTATAGGTTAGTTTCACATTACAAACCTCTAGGACCAATAAAAAAAATAAGCGAGTTATAAGCACTTTTAAGTTTGGCTATCCTTGTTCGACCTTGAAGGAGGGGTACAAGGTCAAATCTGACCACACCAAATGATTCTCAGCCCATTATTTCCTATAGGTTGGTTTACCATCCCAAACCTGTACAACCAAAAATAAGTGAGTTACAAGCACTTTTAGGTTTGACTATCCTCGTTTGACCTTGAAGTAGGGATCCAAGGTCAAATCTAACCACACCAGAAGATTCCCAGCCCATTATTTCCTATAGGTTGGTTTACCATCCCAAATCTCTAGCACCAATAATAAGCGAGTTATAAGCACTTTCGAGTTTGGCAATCCTTGTTTGACCTTACAGGAGGGGTCAAAGGTCAAATCTGACCACACCAGAAGATTCCCAGCCCATGATTTCCTAAAAGTTGGTTTACCATTACAAACCTGTATGACCAATAATAAGCGAGTTATAAGCACTTTTAAGTTTGGCTATCCTCGGTTGAGCTTGAAGGAGAGGTCCAAGGTCAAATCAGACCACACTAAAAGATTCCCAGCCCATGATTTCCTTTTGGTTGGTTTACCATCCCAAACCTGTACGACCAATAATAAGCAAGTTATAAGCACTTTTAAGTTTGGCTATCCTCGTTTGACCTTGAAGGAGGGGTCCAAGGTCAAATCTGACCACACCAGAAGATTCCCAGCCCATGATTTCCTATAAGTTGGTTTACCATCCCAAACCTCTAGGACCAATAATAAGCGAGTTATAAGCACTTTTAAATTTGGCTATCCTCGTTTGACCTTGAAGGAGGGGTCCAAGGTCAAATAAGATCACACCAGAAGATTCCCAGCCCATGATTCCCTATAAGTTGGTTTACCATCCCAAACCTGTACGACCAATAATGAGCACGATATAAGCACTTTTAAGTTTGGCTATCCTCATTTGACCTTGAAGGAGGGGTCCAAGGTCAAATCAGATCACACCAGAAGATTCCCAGCCCATGATTCACTATAAGTTGGTTTACCATCCCAAACCTGTACGGCCAATAATGAGCAAGTTATAAGCACTTTTAAGTTTGGCTATCCTCGTTTGACCTTGAAGGAGAGGGCCAAGGTCAAATCAGACCACACCAAAAGATTCCCAGCCCATGATTTCCTATAGGTTGGTTTACCATCCCAAACCTCTAGGACCAATAATAATTGAGTTATAAGCACTTTTAAGTTTGGCTATCCTCGTTTGACCTTGAAGGAGGGGTCCAAGGTCAAATCTGACCACACCAAAAGATTCCCAGCCCATGATTTCCTACAGGTAGGTTTACCATCCCAAACCTCTAGGACCAATAATAAGCGAGCTATAAGCACTTTTAAGTTTGGCTATCCTCGTTTGACCTTGAAGGAGGGGTCCAAGGTCTTTTGGGTGCTCATCTGGTGTGGGTTTGAAGACTTCAAACCTAGGATGCCTTGACCTTAGGAAAAGTGCGTTACCCAATTGGCCACAGTAGCAGATAGGATTCTGACAAATAATTGGGGAAAGCATCAGACAGATATTTCTGTAACAATCGACACAGCTGCTTTGGTAGGTTTCAATATCGACACACACAAAAAGAAAAGCCTCCATTGTTTCCAGTGATATCAGTAATCATGATGTTTGCCATTCATCATTTCCTATTCATTTTAAATATTCCAGCATAAGAACAAAAAAGGAAATGACTCAGCCCAGAAAGTAATTTATATTCCAACCATCAAACATAAAGCATGCAAACTTTATTTACATCATTGCCATTCGTTTATCTTGTTAAGTACATAAATTACATGACAAATGCAAGTTTTGAATTATTATGCAAGCCATATCAAATTCTATACATGAAGAAAATTTGAAACTGGCTAACACTTTCGAATATTTTGTCCCACGACCTTCATAACTCAACCATTTTAAGAATTTCCCCTGGGTGGTTTATCTTCGCAGGTTTGAGTACAGCACAAGTACAGTTAAACTCCTTCATTTGGAACTCTGTGAAGTAAAAGTTACTTTTAAGAAGATATAAATATTAGTTTCTCAGCTTTTTTTATAGAAATTGAGTCTCTTTACATACAAATATTTTGATTGTATTAGACCTAACCATTCAAGTATGTTTAACTTTCAATTCTAAACCCAAACACTTTAAACTATATCAATTGAATCTTGGCCTATATGCCAGTGCTAGTGATGTACCAAACTAATCTAGTACAATTTAATACAACATCCTTTCATGTCTTTCTAGAGATACAGGTCTGGACGTCTTGCAATGTAAGGCCACCACTATATTCTTTACATAACAGAAATAAAATTAAACCATCTATTCTTCAGTGCTCGTCTCTTGGTCAATTGATTTAGCCTACATTGAAATATGGACTGGCAACTTTTGCTACAGACCTGTAATATTTCTGAACTGCAAGTCCAGTGGACCTGAAGCTTTTATGGTAAACTTCATACCCTGTACAGGGCTTAAAACTGGTGAAATGTGGATGAATTTTAAAGAAAACTGTCCTGCAACTTTACCACAAAATTATGATAAGGCAGACTGTTCAACTGGAACCTCCAATATCCATAAGAATTTTGTTCGAGTTAGGAATAATTTCCACTTGTATCTATCAAAGTTCAGCATTCAATATGATGTTGAGACCTCAAACCTTCTTTCATTTGTATCTATATTCAACCTACACATGTTCTACTCATAAAGTCTACTTAAAATGATTACACAATCATAAACCATTGGAGAAGTTGCCAAAGCTATACAGAAGAGTTTCAAAGTGGTACTTACCCATTAAAAATTCCACAACTGTTTACAAATTTATGAACTGACAAACTGTTTTCTGTTGCTTTAGTTTCACATCCATATGAACTGATCTTATAATACACCACTCGGACATACTAGAGCTAGCACTTTTCAAGTTAAGAATGTAGATTCTGACAAACTGGTGTAAGTCCATTTGTAGTTTGAAATACATTTTGTAAAGTGTTGATCAATTTATCGTCTCAGTCTTAATATAATTAGTTTATGTGAAAAATATTTTTTACAACAACAAAGTTTAACATATTTCATTCAGTAACTGCAAAGACAAATGGTTTTGCCATCTAGATTTATGAATGCAAAAATAATCTTGAAGCACAAATTTTTTATGAAAGCTTGGCATCAATTTTCTGCCTTTCTGTTTTACTGCTTTCATAGGAAAGAATACTTATGATAAAAATCTGTAAAAAAAAGTCCACACATCTTTATCTATTGAAAAAACACCTTTTTCTGATCCAATCCCTATCAATATATACAACAATTTACATGAAGGTATGCTGAAAAAAAAGATTCTTGGCACCACCTCTAGTACTATTTTTTTTTCTTAAAAAAAACCTTTTATATGATAGGCCATGGGTGTTGGTCAGTTTCTTTGGATCCACAGATGTCCCTCACCAGATGCTTCCACATTTATCTTATGCTAACTGATGGGAATCGACATGTCATACAACACATCTCAAATTAATTAGGCCAAGTCTATGTTGATTTTTGTATTAATGTATAAAAAAAGAAGAAAATACAAATGTATATTATGTACAAATGTACAACAAATTTTTGGCAAGAACATTATAGCATCAAATAAATTGTCTGTGAAATAAGTTCCTCAAAAAAAGATACTTACTCATGGACAGACACTGTTACCATATTTTCTTGCTGTTAAACAACTATGTCCGATTTATTAATTATAATTTATTGCAAATATTGAAAACTAACCAAAATAAGATAAATATTACAGAAAATATGTTCTTTTTGACATATAGAATAGCCATTTCTAAACATGCATGATAGGGTAGAAACATGTTAGAAAAAACTTATATCGGTCAAAAGGAATAAACATAATGTGTTATATAGATTATGATAGGGCAGAAAAATAAGAAAACATTCCCCAGGAATGTGTTTTCAAAAATAAATATCTTTTATCACTGATGGAAATATTAACAAATACAGGTAGTCTTCCTATAAAGAGTTATACAATGAAATTACTGTTGTAAGTATTCACTTCTTAAGGCTTTCATACATATGAGAAAATTATTCAAGTTAAAGTAAAATTCAATCAAGATCAATACAATATACTTTAAAATTTTTTTGGTTTCTTTTTCACATTTTATGATAACACAAAGGTATTTCTTTCACACATAAAACAATGATATTCATTTGTTTGCCCTAAGTAGCTGAAAATCTAAGAAGTGACCATGAAAGAGAGAAAATTACTGCTGCAATAATTTGAAAAGCACAAAAATGTGCATAGATGTCAATTACCATTCTTGTTTCAGGATGCCTGCGAATGTCATTTATAACTGTCACATAGTGAAACCTTCAGACACCACATTTACTAGGCAATATTTACAGAATGCAGTAATGTTCTATACATTATTATAGAGCACAAGCATATTTCTATGGCCAACAACTCGGTAGTTATAGTAGTACCATCCTTGCAACTGTGCTGTGGCATATGTAGATAAACATAGACATCCTATACAGTAGACTCTGCATTACCAGGACCGGGATTCACAAAGATTCTTAAGTAAGAATTCTTACTTAAGTACATCATAAATATAACCACAAATGTTGTACTTAAGTAAGAATTCTTACTTAAGAATCTTTGTGAATCCCGGCCCAGAACCTCTAATATTCATAGGATTAAGGTATGGATATCAGTGGGACTTGAAACTTGTTCCACTTATATAAATTCAACTTTCACTGATTTTTATTATGCCAAGTCCATTTTCAAATAATACTCAAGGTATTAAAAGGTTTTACATAAGGCATGTTATCAATGGTAGTTCTATCAATATATTCATTTATTTCAACTTTCAGTCTGTGGTAGCCTAAAAAATTTGGTGATGCTTTGAAATAAAGTTTCATATTTTCGGATGATAGTAGTTTACCTTCAATTGTCAATGTGTCTACTGGAGATATAACACCATTTTTAAATAGTTTAGGTTAAAAAAAGGATTTTTCGAGATCTTAGGATTATACCAAAGCGGTGCATTCAGTCTATCGTTTCTATGGTAATTTCCAATAGATTTGCCCATGCCAAAACAACATCCTTCCAAAATGGTGTTTTTATTTTGTCCTCTTGTTTGTATGACCACTGGGGACCTAGAAATAGTAATTTATTTGTTTCACCAATTTGCAAATTTAATAAGTAAATTAAATTTTTATAAGTTAAAACCCTATCCAATGAACACTTGCTAATCCGGTTGGCACAGCCCGGCCCGCCAAACGACAGAAAAAGTCGTCCTATACGAGTGCATAATGCCCTCACAAGCTGGCCGGTCCCATTGTGCACTTGCCAGGTGGCACATCGTATTTCCTTCCTGTCTAGACAGTGTGACGTCATAGCATCTTTTTCGTTGTCTAAACATATGTAGACCCCTAGTAAGCTGATAGTGGGGTTGGTGGGAGGGTCTTGTGTGTCCATTGGATAGGGTATTAACTTATAAAAATTTAATTTACTCATTAAATTTGCAATTTTATTGCGTTAATACAACCTATCCAATGGACAATTGCTGAATAACTACCGCTTGGTCGGCGGGTAAGTTACTAGGGACTTAGTTGAACTCATAAAAAGAACTAACAGATTTCTTCCAAGCCTGGGTCGACCTTGAGGTCAGGAAACCCTTAAGGCCATAGTCGGTTAACAGAAACCGGATAAACGGTTCAAACCGACTTACCGCTCCCCCACTTTTTTAAACAGACCTGCTCTGAGGTAGGGGAAGAGAGGGATGAGTTCAGTCCCATAGAAATAAACCTCCCGAAGGAAGCACGTCAGAGTTTTTTTTGGGTTTTTTTTTTTTTTTATCTTAAATATATGTACAAAGATTCACATAATGTACAACTATTTACATATGTACAGATCTCCTCTACGTTTTAGGGTGCTGGTGGATCTGCTGAGCAGCCACAACAGGCCCTAGGTGATAGAGCTCTGAATCAGCCCAAGCCACATCCTTCAGGTAAAATTGTGTGAAGGTGTTGTGACACTTCCCCAATTGGAAGGCCTTAGAAGCAGCAAAGGCCATGACATCATGGGCTTTAACCTGATGTAAGGGGTGTGCCTCTTGATCAGAGAGCTCATAACATAGGATCACAGTTTGTTTGATCCATGAGGAGATAGTGGCAGGTGATATATCTTTATCGAAACCTTTCTTGAAGGAGACAAAGACTAACTCCTTATTCTGCCTGAGGTCTGAGGTCCTGTCCAAATAGTAGCATAACGCTCTGACCGGACATAAGGACCTGTCAGACTTGAGGGTTCTATCCAGAGTTGGGGCCAGGGCTGGTATAACCACTGGGGCCACACTGTCTGGGCCCTCCTTAGCCAGCTGATTCTTGGAAAGAAAGCTGGGTGATGGGTACAGGGACACCTTTGACCAGTCTGACTGGTGTCTGATGTTCTTGGTTTGCCAAGCATGAATCTCACTTCTGCGCTTGCCCGACCCAAGGGCTAAGAGGAAAACTGTCTTGAAGGTTAAATGCTCTTTAATTGGTTCAAATGGAGCCTTTGTCAGCTAATGCAAAACCAGGGATAGGTTCCAGAAGGGGATTCCCCTCAGGCCTTTGGGCCTGTCTCTGTGGAAACTATCCAGGAGACGAGTGAGATTTTCATCTTTGCTGATATTAATGGATGAATTTCCTAGCTTATCAGCAATGGCAGACCTGTAACCATCAATGGTACTGGGCTGTAACTTCCTGTCCTGAAAGAGGTACATAAAGAAGTCGGCGACTGACTTTACAGGGAGTGCCCTGAAGTCCACCTGATTAGAGAGGCACCACTTTGTAAAAATGGTCCACTTTGCCTCATAGACTGATCTGGTTGATCTCCTTTGAGGAGCCTCAATTCTTGCTGCCACTGCCTCAGAGAAGCCCTGCTCTTTGATTGTTGAGGCTCTAGGAACCATGCATGAAGATTTGAAGGGTTGTGTCAACAGGTTGGGCAGATTTGGCAGGCTCAGGGGGATTTGACTGGACATGGCCACCAGATCCCAAAACCAAGGCATGTTGGGCCACTCCTGCAATTTCTCCACCACTTTGCCCAATATGGCTGCTGGTGGGAAGGCGTATGCGTCCAGATCCTCCCATGGCAGACTGAGTGCATCGACTGCAGTGGCCAGGGGATCGGGTACAGGTGACACAAAGCGAGGTAACCTTGTGGCATAGGTCTTTTTGAGGCAGGTGCCACCTGCTGCATATTGCTTGGAAGACCTCTGGAAGGAGAGACCACTCCGTCTGGATGGTCTAGCCTAATCTGGATAGCTTGTCTGCTACCACGTTCAGGCGACCTGGGATGTGTCGGGCTTTGAGAGTGACTTGCTTTCTGGTACACCAGGTCAAGATTCTCCAGAGTAGGGCACACAGTGGACCTGACCTCATGCCTCCTTCCTTGTTTATGTACGACACTACCGTAGTGTTGTCGGTTGCTACAAGTACTATCTTGTCGAAACAGAGGTCTTGAAACTCTTGCAAGGCTAAAAAGACTGCCTTTAGTTCCAGATAGTTTGTAGCTTGCTTTCTGGTAGTGACCAGGACCCTCTTGCAGTGCGTTCGTTTAAGTGAGTGCCCCACCTTTCTTTTGATGCATCTGTAAAAATTTGCAGAGCATGTTTTATTGGGTGTAATGGTTGGCCTGTGAGTATGTTCTGTTCTACCAACCACCACTGTAAGTGAGGGTGAAGGGACCTGGGAATCGGGATCACCTTTTCCAGGGATTCTGGTACTCTCCAGTTGTTTTTGAGATGCCACTGTATGGATCTCATATGTAGCCGACCTAGCTGCACTTGTTTTTCTGTGGCTGTTAGTAAACCTATCAAGGACATGAATTCCCGCACCAGACAGGTCTGTAGAGATAGTAGTTTCAGTATTTTCTCTTGAAGGTTCAGCCACCGGTCCGGTGTAGGTCGGACCCGGCCAGACTTGAGGTAGAATTGGTAACCCACAGTCGAAAACCTGTTTGGGCTCCAGTTCTGATTTCTCTAAATTTACCAGCCAGCCTAGGTCTTGACATATCCTTACAAGGGCCCTGGTATGCTGGAGACAGACTTTGTGGGACCTGGCTATCACCAACCAGTCCTCTAGGTACTGGTGTATTCTTATACCCTTGTGTATGGCCGTTAGTTTTACTTCCTTTGCTACCACAGTGAACTCCAAGGGTGCTGTGGACAGACCGAAAGGCAATGCCTTGAACTTGTATGTCTGACCCTGGACATGAAATCTCAGATATTTCCTGGACTGTTCCTGTATTGGTATATGGAAATAGGCATCCTTGAAGTCTATTGAGGTGACCCACTCCCCTTGTTGGAGGGATGTCCTGATGGTTTCCGGTGTTTCCATTTTGAATTTCTCCACTTTGAGAAAGGGGTTCAATTTGCTCAGGTGTAGTATAGGTCTCCACTTGTTGTTGGGTTTTGGGACCAAAAACAGTCGATTGAAAAACCCTAGGGACGTTTGATTTTGAACCAGTTCCACTGTGTTCTTGTCTATAAGCTGATGTAATGCCTCCAGCAGGTAGCTGTTCCTGTGGAGATTGACATAACGGCTTATGACTTTGGGAGACCTTGTGAGTTTTGGTCAGATCCGAAAGGGGAGGGAGTAACCCTCTCTCAGGATTTGAACAACTTTCGGACCGGCACCCAGATCCAGACAAATTTGCCAGAAGTTTAGAAGTCTGGTTCCTACAGGAAGAGTTATGGCAACATTTTTGACATTTGTTACTTATTTACTTACTTATTTATTTGGGGTTTTATGTCGCTTTCAACATTGTACAGGTCATATCACGACTGGTAGTTGGAAGGGCAGAGGAAACCAGTACATAGAGTTCGCTAGGGTTCTGTACTGTAAACTGCCGACCAACGGCAAGCAACTACACGCTTTCCCACATAAGGCCTTGACGGGGATCGAACCCCGGCCTCAGAGGTGGGAGGCGAGAGTGTTACCACTCTGGCACCGTGGCCCCCTTTGACATTTGTTACAGGTTTGACACAAGACAATTGAGTGACACAAGAAGCACCTTTCACATATTTTACTTTGCACTTTTTTTGAAAGGAAGAACACTCTGCTAACCCGGGACTTACTCTTTCTTTTGCGAAAGCCTGGGTGCAGTAGGAACAAGAGGTACAACATTTAAGTTTACAAAAGTGTCTCTGTAATGTCTCTGTACTGGAAGATGGCTCCCGGTAAGCAGTCATTCTTGTGAACTGGTTAAACAGTGATTGTCATTTGTATGACTGCTGGCCCTTGGCTGGTTGCGAGGAGTAATAAGAGCCTTTGCCTCTGCCTTTCTTGCTCTGTCCTCTGTAGCCTACATTCTTCCAGGCTGGTCGTTCCTGTTTCTTACTGTCTGTCCATTTCTCAAGATGGTCATATGGGTGGAAACTGTTCTGTTCTGCTTGTTTCAAGGCTTCTTCAGGAAACAATGTAGCAATGTTGAGGGGTGCCGTTCTAAGGGCAGCCAGAGTGTCTGGTTTAATACCTGTCTTAAGGTGTGACAAATATGAGTCCCTTCGAGCTAATGTAGTGCCACTGTAACAAACACAAAATCTGTGAGGTGTTCTAAGGTCTTGGCCATGGCTTGAGTAATCCCAGAGTTAAAGTCCATTAGGAACTGAAGTTCCTCAGCAGCACCAGAGACCTTGGTTGAAGATTTGCCTTTGCTAAGCTCTGATTTAAGTGTCTTTAATTGTGACTGCATATTGTCTTGTACTTTGTACAAACACCTGTTGAATGCGGCTGCTTGGTTGCAGATAGTGGAGGCTTCACGAGCTGCCTTTTCCCACCTTCTCAGATTGTCCTGTGAGATCTGACGAGAGGCTGGAGGAGTTGAGGCGATGCCGGCTGCTTTGGCAATGCGACTGTAAGTACTGTTGACTTTGGACACATCTGTATTCCATACAGACACAGTTTTACCAGTAGTACTCTTCTGTTGGTCGGGAACGAACCCATACCACTTCTGTTGAGATCTGCCTGGTCGCACAAACTGGTCTTTGAGCAGACCGCCTGCTTCCGGGCTGCGTGAAGGGTAGCCTTCTACTAGAGTTAAGCTTTCCCATCTTTCTGCATAGCCACTCATCAATAGGCATGTTGACAGAAACCTTGCCGGTGGGTTGAGCCTTTGGACCAGCAAAGGGGTTACAGAAAAATACAGAAAATCAGGACTAGAAGCTGACTTGGAGAAATATAAAGAACAATGTAATACAGTTAAGCTTCTCTTGACAAAATACAAATAAGAATTTTATTCCTGCAAAATTAATCAAAGTAGGAATGATATAAAAAAGCTGTATGATTTGTCTAAAACATTACTAGATGAAGTTAAGCAACCCAAACTTCCTGAAAGTGACTCAGATCAACTATTGGCCGAGACATTTAATAAATTCTTCGTTGACAAAATTCTTAAAATTAGATCAACCATCAAGAACTCTTTATCTCAGAAAGATGTTGACATCAAAGAGTACATTCACCCAAACTTAGAAGTCGCTCTAAAGTCTTTCAAACCTGCGGATGAAGATGAAGTCAGAAAGATAATAAGTGCTAGTTCTAATGCTTCTGCAATTCATGACCCTTTCCCCAGCAGATTGATCAAGGATAACTTAGACACCCTGGCTCCAGTCATTACCCGTATTGTCAACAAATCCTTGGAAGAGGGAGTATTTCCATCCAACTTGAAGCATGCCAATATAACACCTCTGCTAAAAAAGGAAAACTTGGATAAAGAAATTTTGAAAAACTATAGACCTGTATCAAACTTGCCTTTCCTATCAAAGGTCATTGAAAAAATTGTTGCAGCTCGTCTCAGAACACATTTAGAGGTGAATAAATTATGGTGCAAAATGCAGTCTGCATATAGACCTTTCCATTCCACAAAGTCTGCACTTCTTTGTGTCCAAAATGACATCTTGTCTTCCTTGAACAATAAAAAAATGGTCGCCTTGGTCCTTCTTGACTTAAGTGCTGCCTTTGATACTATTGACCATGAAAAACTTCTTTATCGTCTAGAAACTAGATTTGGCATTAATGGAACAGCACTAGACTGGTTTAGATCGTACCTCTCCAACAGAAGTCAGGAAGTGAGAATAAATAACAGCTCATCTGAAAAGATGTATCTTAATTTTGGTGTTCCTCAGGGGTCTGTCCTTGGACCAATACTCTTCACTTTATATGTTGCTCCTGTGGCGGACATTGCAAATAAACATATGCTATATGCAGATGATACTCAGCTATATGTTGAATTCAACAAAAGCTCAATGGCTGCATCCTTACAACATCTGGAACTTTGCATTGATGGTATAAAATCTTGGATGTCACAAAACATCTTGAAATTGAATGAAGACAAAACTGAAGTTATTGTTTTTGGATCTAGAAAATATTTGGAAGGAACGCCTTCTATTTCTGTCAGGGTAGGACACTGTACAATCACCCCGACAAGATCAGTTCGTAACCTAGGTGCCTATTTTGATTCACGGATGAACATGGAAGAGTTTATCATCAAAAAGTGCAGAGCCTGTCAATTACAACTTCATAAAATTGCTAGAATTTGTAAATATTTGTCAAATGATAAATGTTCCTGCATAATTCAAGGCCTGGTAACATCAAAACTAGACTATGCCAACTGCCTGCTTTATGGAGTAAATAAAGTCTTTTTGCACAGACTACAAATTGTACAAAATTCAGCAGCCCGAGTCATCCTCAAAATGAGAAAGTATGACCACATTAGTAGAGCAAGACAAGAACTTCACTGGCTTCCAATACAACAGCGGATTGCTTTCAGTATTCTCACTGATGTGTACAAAGCGTTACATGGCTTAGCACCAACATACATCACTGACCTCATTTCGTTAGCACAACCAGCAAGATTAACAAGATCATCCAAAAATTTCAATATAGCATTTCCAGTCAAGGTTCCTAGAAACAGTTATGGAAAACGGGCTTTTGTTCATGCTGCTCCAGCTCTGTGGAACAATCTACCTGTTAGCATTAGATCTTCAAATTCACTGTTAGATTTCAGAAGACAGCTCCAAACATACTTTTTCAGACTTGCATACAATGTCTAGATCCTACAGCGCTTCGAGACATACTAAGTGATAAGCGCTATATAAAAATCATGTGTTATGTTATGTTATGTTATCGTCTGATGTGGAGGCTGCAGTATCCATATCTGGGATATGTGTCCACCCCATGTAGGACCTGATCCCTCTCATGGTCTCTCTATAGTTCTGGTCCTCTGAGAGGGTCTGGTCGGGGTCAGCAGCAGTGACATCAGGATCCTGGTCGGACAATTCCCCCTCCTCCACAAAGATATCCACTGGATGTCGGTCTGAGTTATCGGAGTCTGAGTCAGTGTCCATAGAAACTGAATTCTGCCTTCCGGCCCGTGCTGAGGATGATTTGCTGGAAACCTGGTGGACAGGTGAGCCGGTGCCAGCTAAATCTGAGGGTCGGTTGGTGAGTGGCTTTTCTTTTGGCAATTTGCTGGTCGATTGACTCTTAGGAGACAATCTGACTGTTACCATGCAAATGTGAAGTAGAAGACTGTTTCTTTGAGGTAGATGTAAGCGATTTGTCGGCCTGTCTCTGTGAAGAGTGATCGGTGCTGGACAAATCTGAATGCTGAGATCTATCAGCCGGTCGGATGAACGGATCTAAGGATCTAACTGTACCAACTGGTGGTGAATGCGTTGGTGTGACTTTAACAGGGACAAAGGTCAGCTCCGGTTTCTCCAATGTCTTAGAAAGCAAGAGGGTCTCTAGTCTGTTAAACCTCTCTGACCATTTAAGGTCTAGTTCCTCGATCCTGGCGTCTGCTGAGGATCTGTGAGTGAGGCGATTTAGAAGGCTTCTCTGTACTGGATTTAGGGGCTTTGGTAGAAGATTTCTTATCAGGTGGGTTAGGCTTTTTCTTCTTCTTTTCTGAACTCAAACCCGGGGATTGAACTACCCCCTGGGCGTCCACAGCTCCCACTACCATCACAGAGACGGGTCAATGAGAGAGGAACTGTCTGAGTCTTTCTTGGGAGTATCTGAAGATTTCTTAAGTTCACGTTTTCTTTCTTGAGCCTATAACTAGGCGTGGACAACTGTAAACGTTGTTCTTCAGTTAGGGAGTTACAAGCAGTACAATCATTATGAGATATGCAAGGATCAATACCTTTACCTTTTTCTCTGCAGCGTGCGCAGAAACTATGGCTGTCAAAGCTGGCCATGAGGTGCCCACACCCTCCATGTTTCTGGCCCATAGAATACATAATGATCTGATGCCCAGTTAAAATAACTGTCAAAATGGTCTATATACTCCAGAAAATAGGTTATATAAAAAATAAAAGCAGTAACTGAAGTTAAACTATACAAATATTCCAAAAACAATTCTCATGAAAAACTCTGTGCACACAATGCATGCGCCAAATGAAAAAAGATGCTACGACGTCACGCTGTCTAGACAGGAAGGAAGTACGATGCGCCACCTGGCGAGTGCACAATGGGACCGGCCAGCTTGTGAGGGCATTCTGCACTCGTATAGGACGACTTTTTCTGTCGTTTGGGGGGCCGGTCTGCATCAACCAGATTAGCAATTGTCCATTGGATAGGATGTATTAACGCAATAAAAGTTGAGGTTTGTCAAATTATCCAAGGTGAATCTGAGCTCATATAAAGTCTGCGTACTCAAGTCACTTTTAAGGTCTTGATAAAACATTGAAGATCAATCATTTCCTGTCCACCCTGATCATATGGTTTACACATTTGTGTGCAGCTTATCTTTTCAGGCTTTCCGTCCCAAATAAAACTAGAGGATCGCTCGCAAAAAAAAAGATAATGTTTTTGCATAGCAAAAACAAAGCGTCCCGAAAAGGATATAAAGGTGAGTGCTAAAGTATTAAGAAAATGTTCCATTTCTAGCCTTATACTGTTGTGGCAACCAAAGTCAGCGCAATCTGCTCTATCTAGCACGGTTTTCAAGATATAAGCATTTTTGTGTTTTGCAATTTTTGCAAAAAATTAAAAAATGGCTGCTATATTTGGCGAGACAAAAATATTTTGAAAATTGGCATGGGTACTCTGCAGAGATATCCAGCAGGTCAAAAATTTTGTTGAATTCGCTCCATCTAGCACAGTTTTCGAGATATAAGCATTTTTGTGTTTTGCAAAAACTTTGAAAATTCAAAATCGCCACCATTTTTGGTGAGACAAAAATTTTGGAAAACAAGACCACTGCCGCGGTGTGTATCTCCCAACGAGCATTAAAGGAGAAGAAATAGCTTTTCCGAGATATTCACAATTTTTCATTTTTGTGTGTGAAAGCTCTTCCAAACGTAGGTGAATGAGTTATTTGAGAAAAATTGGCTATCTGCAATACTTTTAGAGATAATTAGCATTTACTCATTTTGAGTAGGTGAGTAATTAGCTATGGGTCTGAAACTTCACCAAGTGAAAGCTCTCCCAAAAGTAGGTGAATGAGTTGAGAAAAATTGGCTATCTGCAATACTTTTAGAGATAATTCGCATTTACTCATTTTGAGTAGGTGAGTAATTATCTAAGGGTCTGAAACTTCACCATGTGAAAGCTCTCCCACAAGTAGATGAATGAGTTATTTGATAAAAATTGGGTATCCACAATACTTTTACAGATAATTAGCATTTACTCATTTTGAGTAGGTGAGTAATTAGCTACAGGTCTGGAACTTCCGAGTGAAAGCTCTCCCAAAAGTAGGTGAATGAGTTATTTGAGAAAAATTGGCTATCTGCAATACTTTTAAGAGATAATTAGCATTTACTCATTTTGAGTAGGTGAGTAATTATCTACGGGTCTGAAACTTCACCATGTGAAAGCTCTTGCAAAAGTAGATGAATGAGTTATTTGATAAAAATTGGGTATCCGCAATAGTTTTAGAGATAATTAGCATTTATTCATTTTGAGTAGGTGAATAATTAGCTACAGGTCTGAAACTTCACCGAGTGAAAGCTCTCCCAAAAGTAGGTGAATGAGTTATTTGAGAAAAATTGGCTATCTGCTATACTTTTAGAGGTAATTCGCATTTACTCATTTTGAGTAGGTGAGTAATTAGCTATGGGTCTGAAACTTCACCATGTGAAAGCTCTCCCAAAAGTACATGAATGAGTTATTTGAGAGAAATTGGCTATCTGCAATACTTCTAGAGATAATTACCATTTACTCATTTTGAGCAGGTGCATAATTACCTACGGGTCTGGAACTTCACATGTGAAAGCCCTCCCACAAGCAGATGAATAAGTTATTTGAGAAAAATTGGCTATCTGCAATACTTTTAGAGATAATTCGCATTTACTCATTTTGAGTAGGTGAGTAATTAGCTATGGGTCTGAAACTTCACCATGTGAAAGCTCTTGCAAAAGTAGGTGAATCATTTATTTGATAAAAATTGGCTATCTACAATACTTTTATGAGATAATTCGCATTTACTCATTTTGAGTAGGTGAGTAAATATCTACAGGTCTGAAACTTCACCATGTGAAAGCTCTCCCAAAAGTAGATGAATGAGTTATTTGAGAGAAATTGGCTATCTGCAATACTTCTAGAGATAATTCGCATTTACTCATTTTGAGTAGGTGAGTAATTACCTACGGGTCTGGAACTTCACCATGTGAAAGCTCTCCCAAAAGTAGATGAATAAGTTATTTGATAAAAATTGGGTATCTGCAATACTTTTAGAGGTAATTAGCAGTTACTCATTTTGAGTAGGTGAATAATTAGCTACAGGTCTGAAACTTCACCAAGTGAAAGCTCTCCCAAAAGTAGATGAATGAGTTATTTGAGAAGAAATGGCTATCTGCAATACTTTTAGAGATAATTCGCATTTACTCATTTTGAGTAGGTGAGAAATTACCAACGGGTCTGAAACTTCACCATGTGAAAGCTCTCCCAAAAGTAGATGAATGAGTTATTTGATAAAAATTGGGTATCCGCAATACTTTTACAGATAATTAGCATTTACTCATTTTGAGTAGGTGAATAATTAGCTACAGGTCTGAAACTTCACCAAGTAAAAGCTCTCCCAAAAGTAGATGAATGAGTTATTTGAGAAAAATTGAGTATCTGCAATACTTTTAGAGATAATTCGCATTTACTCATTTTGAGTAGGTGAGTAATTAGCTATGGGTCTGAAACTTCACCATGTGAAAGCTCTTCCAAAAGTAGGTGAATGAATTATTTGAGAAAAACTGGCTATCTGCAATACTTTTAAGAGATAATTCGCCATCTAGCACAGTTTTCGAGATATAAGCATTTTTATGTTTTGCAATTTTTGCAAAAAATTCGAAAATTCAAAATGGCCGTCATTTTTGGCGAGACAAAAATTTTTTCAAAATTGGGATAGCTACTCTGCAGAGATACCCTGTGGCTCAAAAATTTCGTCGAAAACGCTCTATCTAGCACGGTTTTCGAGATATAAGCGTTTTTATGTTTTGCAATTTTTGCGAAAAATTCGAAAATTCAAAATGGCCGCCATTTTTGGCGAGAAAATTTTTTTTTCAAAATTGGGATAGCTACTCTGCAGAGATACCCTGTGGGTCAAAAATTTTGTCGAAATCGCTCTGTCTAGCACGGTTTTCGAGTTATAAGCATTTTTGTGTTTTCCTTATTTGGAAAATTCATAATGATTAATTAATCATTAATTACTCGGCCATTTCTTAACCAATCAATGCCAAAATCTAATGATTTCCAAATTTTAAGAGAATGAATGTATTTGCCAAGTTTCAGGTGAATTGATAAAATCCCTTTCAAGTTATCATCCGGACAAGCTTCCCCATCGAAAAAAGACATTTTTGGTCATGTGACCTCTCTGATTGGTTGAAATGTCACTGCAGCATATTCAAAAAAATTCCCCAAGGCTACTGCATAAACCTGCCAAATTTGAAAAGAATCCGCCTAAAGGTTACAGAGTTATAAGGAAAACAAAATGCGGAGCCGGCGGAGCCGCCGGAGCCGGCGGAGCCTGAAGGTCTCCCATACACAAACAAGCGTCCCTTGCAGGACGCTTAACAAGCATTCTGACGCATGCATTTATCTCCCGCCGTATAAATTAGATGTACTAAAGATAGTAGAATATAAATTTTCTTGTGAGATGGAGGCACATGTAGAAGTGACAACAAGTTTAATGTTTGATTGCAATACTTTTAAAGACAAAAGGCATTTACTCATTTTAGTAGCTATTACTCTGCCATCCAAAGAGCTACAGTTCTGCAACTTTATTATGCAGCAGATCAACCCAAAGTAGGTGAAGGACATATGTAGACGAAATTGCCTATTTGTAACACTTTTAGAGATAAGACATTTACTCATTTTAGTGGCTATTACTCTGCCATCCAAAGAGCTACAGTTCTACAACTTTATTATGCAGTAGATCAACCCAAAGTAGGTGAAGGACATATGTAGAAGAAATTGCCTATTTGTAACACTTTTAGAGATAAGACATTTACTCATTTTAGTGGCTATTACTCTGCCATCCAAAGAGCTACAGTTTCGCAACTTCATTATGTGGTAGATCACCCAATAGTAGGTGAACAACTTATTTAGAAGAAATTGCCTATCTGCAATACATTTAGAGATAAAAGACATTTACTCATTTTAGCAGGTATATGACTCAGCTATGCAAATAGGTATAGATGTGCAACTTCACTATGTGGTAGATCACCCAAAAGGTGAATCAGTTATTCAGAAGAATTTGACTTTTCATAACACTTTTAGATATAAAAGACATTTAATCATTTTAGTAGCTGTTACTCAGCTATCCAAAGAGCTACACTTCACTATGTGGTAGATCATGCAAAAGTAGGTGAATGACTTATTTAGAAGAAATTGCGTATATTCAATACTTTTACAGATACAAGACATTTACTCATTTTAGTAGCTATGACGGAGCTATGCAAAGAGCTATAGATCTGAAACTTCACTATTAGGTAGATCACTCAAAAGTAGGTGAATGACTTATTTAGAAGAAATTGCGTGTATGCAATACTTTTAGAGATCAAAGACATCTACTCATTTTAGTAGCTATTACTCAGCTATCCAAAGAGCTATAGATCTGAAACTTCACTACTACATAGATCACCCAAAAGTAGGTGAATGACTTATTTAGAAGAAATTGCGTGTATGCAATACTTTTAGAGATAAAAGACATTTACTCATTTTAGTAGCTATTACTGAGCTATGAAAAGAGCTATAGATCTGAAACTTCACTGTATGGTAGATCAGCTAAAAGTAGGTGAATGACTTATTTAGAAGAAATTGCCTACCTGTAATACTTTTAGAGATAAAAGACAACTAGAGGATCGCTCGCAAAAAAAAAAGATAATGTTTTTGCATAGCAAAAACAAAGCGTCCCGAAAAGGATATAAAGGTGAGTGCTAAAGTATTAAGAAAATGCTTCGTTTCTAGCCTTATACTGTTGTGGCAACCAAAGTCAGCGCAGTCTGCTCTATCTAGCACGGTTTTCAAGATATAAGCATTTTTGTGTTTTGCAAAAAATTAAAAAATTCAAAATGTCCGCTATATTTGGCGAGACAAAAATATTTTGAAAATTGGCATGGCTACTCTGCAGAGATACCTAGCAGGTCAAAAATTTTGTTGAGTTCGCTCCATATAGCACTGTTTTCGAGATATAAGCATTTTTGTGTTTTGCAAAAACTTTGAAAATTCAAAATGGCCACCATTTTTCGGGAGACAAAAATTTTTGTCAAGACCACTGCTGCAGTGTGTATCTCCCGCCGAGCATTAAAGCAGAAGAAATAGCTTTTCCGAGATATTCACAATTTTTCATTTTCATGTGTGAAAGCTCTTCCAAAAGTAGGTGAATGAGTTATTTGAGAAAAATTGGCTATCTGCAATACTATTAAGAGATCATTCGCATTTACTCATTTTGAGTAGGTGAGTAATTAGCTATGGGTCTGAAACTTCACCATGTGAAAGCTCTCCCAAAAGTAGATGAATGAGTATTTGATAAAAATTGGGTATCCGCAATACTTTTACAGATAATTAGCATTTACTCATTTGAGTAGGTGAATAAATAGCTATGGGTCTGAAACTTCACAGAGTGAAAGCTCTCCCAAAAGTAGGTGAATGAGTTATTTGAGAAAAATTGGCTATCTGCAATACTTTTAGAGGTAATTCACATTTACTCATTTTGAGTAGGTGAATAATTAGCTATGGGTCTGAAACTTCACCAAGTGAAAGCTCTTCCAAAAGTAGGTGAATGAGTTATTTGAGAAAAATTGGCTGTCTGCAATACTTTTAGAGATAATTCGCATTTACTCATTTTGAGTAGGTGAGTAATTAGCTATGGGTCTGAAACTTCATAGAGTGAAAGCTCTCCCAAAAGTAGGTGAATGAGTTATTTGAGAAAAATTGGCTATCTGCAATACTTTTAGAGATAATTCGCATTTACTCATTTTGAGTAGGTGAGTAATTTGCTATGGGTCTGAAACTTCACAGAGTGAAAGCTCTCCCAAAAGTAGGTGAATGAGTTATTTGAGAAAAATTGGCTATCTGCAATACTTTTAGAGATAATTCACATTTACTCATTTTGAGTAGGTGAATAATTAGCTATGGGTCTGAAACTTCACCAAGTGAAAGCTCTGCCAAAAGTAGGTGAATGAGTTGTTTGAGAAAAATTGGCTGTCTGCAATACTTTTAGAGATAATTCACATTTACTCATTTTGAGTAGGTGAATAATTAGCTATGGGTCTGAAACTTCACCAGGTGAAAGCTCTGCCAAAAGTAGGTGAATGAGTTATTTGAGAAAAATTGGCTCTCTGCAATACTTTTAGAGATAATTCGCATTTACTCATTTTGAGTAGGTGAGTAATTTGCTATGGGTCTGAAACTTCACAGAGTGAAAGCTCTCCCAAAAGTAGGTGAATGAGTTATTTGAGAAAAATTGGCTATCTGCAATACTTTTAGAGATAATTCGCATTTACTCATTTTGAGTAGGTGAGTAATTAGCTATGGGTCTGAAACTTCACCAAGTAAAAGCTCTCCCAAAAGTAGGTGAATGAGTTATTTGAGAAAAATTGGCTATCTGCAATACTTTTACAGATAATTCGCATTTACTCATTTTGAGTAGGTGAGTAATTAGCTATGGGTCTGAAACTTCACCATGTGAAAGCTTTCCCACAAGTAGATGAATGAGTTATTTGATAAAAACTGGGTATCCGCAATACTTTTACAGATAATTAGCATTTACTCATTTTGAGTAGGTAAATAATTAGCTATGGGTCTGAAACTTCACCATGTGAAAGCTCTCCCAAAAGTAGGTGAATGAGTTATTTGAGAAAAATTGGCTACCTGCAATACTTTTACAGATAATTCGCATTTACTCATTTTGAGTAGGTGAGTAATTAGCTATGGGTCTGAAACTTCACCATGTGAAAGCTCTTCCAAAAGTAGGTGCACGAGTTATTTGAGAAAAATTGGCTATCTGCAATACTTTTAAGAGATAATTTGCATTTACTCATTTTGAGTAGGTGAGTAATCATCTACGGGTCTGAAACTTCACCATGTGAAAGCTCTCCCAAAAGTACATGAATGAGTTATTTGATAAAAATTGGGTATCGGCAATAGTTTTTGAGATAATTAGCATTTACTCATTTTGAGTAGGTGAGTAATTAGCTCGGGTCTGAAACTTCACCAAGTGAAAGCTCTTCCAAAAGTAGGTGAATGAGTTATTTGAGAAAAATTGGCTATCTGCAATACTTTTACAGGTAATTTGCATTTACTCATTTTGAGTAGGTGAGCAATTAGCTATGGGTCTGAAACTTCACCAAGTGAAAGCTCTATGGGATAGCTGCTCTGCAGAGATACCCTGAAGATCAAAAATTTCGTCGAAATCGCTCTATGTAGTACGGTTTTCGAAATATTAGCATTTTTGTGTTTTGCAATTTTTGCGCAAAAATTCGAAAATTCAAAATGGCCGCCATTTTTGGCGAGACAAAATTTTTTTGAAAATTGGCATGGCTACTCTGCAGATATACCCTGTGGGTCAAAAATTTCGTCGAAATCGCTCTATCTAGAAGGGTTTTCGAGATATTAGCATTTTTATGTTTTGCAATTTTTGCGAAAAATTCGAAAATTCAAAATGGCCGCCATTTTTGGCGAGACAAAAATTTTTTCAAAATTGGGGTAACTACTCTGCAGAGACACCCTGTGGGTCAAAAATTTCGTCGAAATCGCTCTATCTAGCACGGTTTTCGAGATATAAGCATTTTTGTGTTTTGCAATTTTTGCGAAAATTTCGAAAATTCAAAATGGCCGCCATTTTGGGCGAGACAAAAATTTTTTGAAAATTGGGAAAACAACTCCGCAGAGATATCCTGTGGGTCCAAAATTTCATTGAAATTGCTCTATCTAGCACGGTTTTGAGATATAAGCATTTTTGTGTTTTGCAATTTTTGCGAAAATTTCGAAAATTCAAAATGGCCGCCATTTTGGGCGAGATAAAAATTTTTTGAAAATTGGGAAAACTACTCCGCAGAGATACCCTGCGGTTCAAAAATTTCGTCGAAATCGCTCTATCTAGCACGGTTTTCGAGATATAAGCATTTTTGTGTTTTGCAATTTTTGCGAAAATTTCGAAAATTCAAAATGGCCGCCATTTTGGGCGAGATAAAAATTTTTTGAAAATTGGGAAAACTACTCCGCAGAGATACCCTGCGGTTCAAAAATTTCGTCGAAATCGCTCTATCTAGCACGGTTTTCGAGATATAAGCATTTTTGTGTTTTCCTTATTTGGAAAATTCATAATGATTAATTAATCATTAATTACTCGGCCATTTCTTGACCAATCAATGCCAAAATCTAATGATTTCCAGATTTTAATAGAATGAATGTATTTGCCAAGTTTCAGGTGAATTGATAAAATTCCTTTCAAGTTATCATCCGGACAAGCTTCCCCATCGAAAAAAGACATTTTTGGTCATGTGACCTCTCTGATTGGTTGAAATGTCACTGCAGCATATTCAAAAAAATTCCCCAAGGCTACTGCCTAAACCTGCCAAATTTGAAAAGAATCTGCCTAACGGTTAGAGAGTTATAAGGAAAACAAAATGCGGAGCCGGCGGAGCCTGAAGGTCTCCCATACACAAACAAGCGTCCCTTGCGGGACGCTTAATTACTCATTTTAGTAGCTGTTACTCAGTTATCCAAAGAGCTACAGTTCTGCAACTTCACTTTGTGGCAGATCACCCAAAAGTAGGTGAATGACTTATTTAGAAGAAATTGCCTATCTGTAATACTTTTAGAGATAAAAGACATTTACTCATTTTAGTAGCTATAACTCAGCTATCCAAAGAGCTACAGTTCTGCAACTTCACTATGTGGTAGATCACCCAAAAGTAGGTGAATGACTTATTTAGAAGAAATTGCCTACCTGTAATACTTTTAGAGATAAAAGACATTTACTCATTTACTCAACAGTCACAATTTCAAAGTAGCTATTACTCAGCTATCCAATGTGCAACAGGTCTGAAACTTTACTATCTGATAGCTCATCAAAAACTGGATGAATAACATATTTGAAAATATTTCCCTAACTTGAATACTTTTGAAGATATTTGACATTTACTTATGTTGTTATTTTGCTACAAATAAGAAAATAGCTATTACTCAGTTATGGCATGCAATAGAACCTCAAACTATATGCCATCTTATAGTTAAGGAAAAAGTAGCTGAACAATATATTTTAGGAAAATACTCTAACTGCAATAGTTTTCGAGTTACAATGGATTTTACTCAACAGTCACAATTTCAAAGTAGCTATTACTCAGCTATGCAATGTACAACAGGTCTGAAACTTTACTCTGTGATAGCTTACCAAAAACTAGATGAATAACACGTTGAAAGATTTAACTATAATACTTTTGAAGATATTTGACATTTACTTATGTTGTTATTTTGCTACAAATAAGAAAATAGCTATTACTCACTTATGGCATGCAATAGAACCCCAAACTATATGCCATCTTATAGTTAAGGACAAAGTAGCTGAATAACATATTTTAGGAAAATATCCTATATCAATAGTTTTGGAGTTACAATGGATTTACTCAACAGTCACAATTTCAAAATAGCTATTACTCAGCTATCCAATGTGCAACAGGTCTGAAACTTTACTATGTGATAGCTTATCAAAAACTAGATGAATAACATATTTGAAAAGAATTCCCTAATTTTAATACTTTTGAAGATATTTTACATTTACTTATGTTGTTATTTTGCTACAAATAAGGAAATAGCCATTACTCACTTATGGAATGCAATAGAACCCCAAACTATAAGCCATCTTATAATTAAAGACAAAGTAGCTGAATAACATATTTAAGGAAAATACCCTAACTGCAATAGTTTTGGAGTTACAATGGATTTACTCAACAGTCACAATTTCAAAGTAGGTATTACTCAGCTATCCAATGTGCAACAGGTCTGAAACTTTACTATGTGATAGCTTACCAAAAACTAGATGAACTAGGGGATCGCTCGCCAAAAAAATAGGCCAAGGCCTGCTGCTTACTGGCGACCCGCATGTTGTTGTGTTTTTCCATTTTTGGCGAAAATTCGCAAATTCAAAATGGCCACCATTTTTGGGGAGGGGAAAATTTTTTGAAAATTGCCAATAGTACATTCCTCTTATACCCTGTGGGTCGAAAATTTCGACGAAATCGCTCTATCTCGCACGGTTAAGGAGATAGAAGCAATTTTGTGTTTTTCCATTTTTGGCGAAAATTCGAAAATTCAAAATGGCCGCCATTTTTGGGGAGGGGAAAATTTTTTGAAAATTAACAATACTACATTCCTCTTATACCCTGTGGGTCGAAAATTTCGACGAAATGGCTCTATCTCGCACGGTTAAGGAGATACAAGCAATTTTGTGTTTTTCCATTTTTGGCGAAAATTTGAAAATTCAAAATGGCCGCCATTTTGGGGAGGGGAAATTTTTTTGAAAATTGCCAATAGTACATTCCTCTTATACCCTGTGGGTCGAAAATTTCGACGAAATCGCTCTATCTCGCACGGTTAAGGAGGTACAAGCAATTTTGTGTTTTTCCATTTTTGGCGAAAATTCGAAAATTCAAAATGGCCGCCATTTTTGGGGAGGGGAAATTTTTTTGAAAATTGCCAATACTACATTCCTCTTATACCCTGTGGGTCGAAAATTTCGACGAAATCGCTCTATCTCGCACGGTTAAGGAGATACAAGCAATTTTGTGTTTTTCCATTTTGGGCGAAAATTCAAAATGGCCACCATTTTTGGGAGGGGAAAATTTTTTGAAAATTAACAATACTACATTCCTCTTATACCCTGTGGGTCGAAAATTTCGACGAAATGGCGCTATCTCGCACGGTTAAGGAGATAGAAGCAATTTTGTGTTTTTCCATTTTTGGCGAAAATTCGAAAATTCAAAATGGCCGCCATTTTTGGGGAGGGGAAAATTTTTTGAAAATCAACAATACTACATTCCTCTTATAACCTGTGGGTCAAAAATTTTGACGAAATCGCTCTATCTCGCACGGTTAAGGAGATAGAAGCAATTTTGTGTTTTTCCATTTTTGGCGAAAATTCGAAAATTCAAAATGGCCGCCATTTTTGGGGAGGGGAAAATTTTTTGAAAATTAACAATACTACATTCCTCTTATACCCTGTGGGTCGAAAATTTCGACGAAATCGCTCTATCTCGCACCGTTTCTGAGGTAAACGCGTTTTTGTTTTTTCAGCGTTAAGAAAAATCGTGACATTTAGTAAATCATTAATAAGTCGGCCATTTTGTATTGGATCGTTTCAAAAAGTTATTGATTTCCAGACATGTATATAACGAACCTACTTGCAAAATTTCATGTGAATAGGTGAAGCGCTTTTTAAGTTATCATCCAGACAAGCACACCCTTTTGAAAAACATGTTTTTGGTCATGTGACTTTTCTGATTGGTGGAAAAACATGCAATGAGGAAAAATGATAGTCCTCCACACAAGGAAGCTCCATACCAAATTTCAAAGAAATCGGTGCAGTAGTTTCTGAGGAGAAGAGGCTGGAAAAAAATTGTTGACGACGCCGACAACAACAACAACAACGAAGACGACGCCAGGCCATGTTTTTGCATAGCAAAAACAAAGCGTCCCGAAAAGGATATAAAGGTGAGTGCTTAAGTATTAAGAAAATGCTCCGTTCCTAGCCTTATACTGTTGTGGCAACCAAAGTCAGCGCAGTCTGCTCTATCTAGCACGGTTTTCAAGATATAAGCATTTTTGTGTTTTGCAATTTTTGCAAAAAATTCAAAAATTCAACATGGCCGCTATATTTGGTGACACAAAAATATTTTGAAAATTGGCATGGCTACTCTGCAGAGATATCCAGCAGGTCAAAAATTTTGTTGAATTCGCTCCATCTAGCACGGTTTTCGAGATCTAAGCATTTTTGTGTTTTGCAAAAACTTCGAAAATTCAAAATCGCGACCATTTTTGGTGAGACAAAAATTTTTGAAAACAAGACCACTGCCGCGGTGTGTATCTCCCACCGAGCATTAAAGGAGAAGAAATAGCTTTTCCGAGATATTCACAATTTTTCATTTTCATGTGTGAAAGCTCTTCCAAACGTAGGTGAATGAGTTATTTGAGAAAAATTGGCTATCTGCAATACTTTTAAGAGATAATTCGCATTTACTCATTTTGAGTAGGTGAGTAATTACCTACGGGTCTGGAACTTCACCAAGTGAAAGTTCTCCCAAAAGTAGATGAATAAAGTTATTTGAGAAAAATTGGCTATCTGCAATACTTTTAGAGGTAATTCGCATTTACTCATTTTGAGTAGGTGAGTAATTAGCTACGGGTATGAAACTTCACCATGTGAAAGCTCTCCCAAAAGTAGGTGAATCATTTGTTTGAGAAAAATTGGCTATCTGCAATACTTTTAAGAGATAATTCGCATTTACTCATTTTGAGTAGGTGAGTAATTATCTACGGGTCTGAAACTTCACCATGTGAACGCTCTCCCAAAAGTAGATGAATGAGTTATTTAAGAGAAATTGGCTATCTGCAATACTTCTAGAGATAATTCGCATTTACTCATTTTGAGTAGGTGAGTAATTATCTACGGGTCTGAAACTTCACCATGTGAACGCTCTCCCAAAAGTAGATGAATAAGTTATTTGATAAAAATTGGGTATCCGCAAAATACTTTTACAGGTAATTCGCATTTACTCATTTTGAGTAGGTGAATAATTAGCTACAGGTCTGAAACTTCACCAAGTGAAAGCTCTCCCAAAAGTAGGTAAATGAGTTATTTGAGAAAAATTGAATATCCGCAATACTTTTAGAGATAATTCGCATTTACTCATTTTGAGTAGGTGAGTAATTAGCGGTTGTTTCTAAAGTTCGGAATTTCCGTTGGGCGATACGGAAAATCACCTAAAAATCGCCTAAAATCGCCCAAATATCGCCTTATTTACTTTAAAATGTAAAATGATTAGAAAATACAACTATCTAACAGTTCTTTAATCAATTAAAGGGGGAGGGAGGATAATATATCTCCATAACCTAGGTCTACATCTGTAAAATGTTTAATATTTGCTTGATTTTAACAGGATAACCACCAAAATGTTCTTTATTATGTGGAGAATACTCGAGTATAGATAATTTATCTGAAAATCTAACATAATATATCCTAAAAGTAAGACATTAAACACTAAAATCCATGGACCAAAGGTCAAAGTTCCGTTAAAATCCATGGAAAAAATTGCCCAATTAAGTAACACTGGGAAATCAAGGTCAAAATATCTGTAAAATACTTAATATTTGCTTGATTTTAATAAGACAACCACCATATTGTTCATTATAGTGTGTAGAATACTCGTTTATAGGTAACATAACTAGAAACTTAACATAAGATACCTTAAAAGTAAGTTATTCGGGAAGCAAATCCACGGAAAAAATCGCCCAATTAAAAAACACTGGAAAATTAAAGGCTATGTTAAAATCGCTGTAAAATGCTCAATATTTGCTTGATTTTAATAAGACAACCACCAAATTGTTCATTATTATGTGGAGAATAGTCGTAGATAGATAATTAAACTGGTAACTTAACATAAGATATCTTATAAGTAAGATATTCATCACCAACATCCACGGAAAAAATCGCCCAATTAAAAAACACTGGGAAATCAAAGGCTATGTTAAAATCGCTGTAAAATGCTCAATATTTGCTTGATTTTAATAAGACAACCACCAAATTGTTCATTATTATGTGGAGAATAGTCGTAGATAGATAATTAAACTGGTAACTTAACATAAGATATCTTATAAGTAAGATATTCATCACCAACATCCACGGAAAAAATCGCCCAATTAAAAAACACTGGGAAATCAAAGGCTATGTTAAAATCGTTGTAAAATGCTCAATATTTGCTTAATTTTAATAAGACAACCACCAAATTGTTCATTATTATGTGGAGAATAGTCGTAGATAGATAATTAAACTGCAAACTTTGCATAAGATAGCTTAAAAGTAAAATATTCATGGACCAACTTCACGGAAAAAAATCGCCCAATTAAAAAACACTGGAAAATCAAAGGCTATGTTAAAATCCTTCTAAAATGCTTAATAATGGAGTGATTTTCATAAAACGACCACCAAAGTATTCCTTGTTATCTGCAGAACTCTCATATATAACATAAAACTAGCCATAAGGTGTCCTGATAGTATTTCACTTGGGACCCTTGAATAACAATTGTATCAAGAAAAATGTTAGTCACAACACTAATCTTCAATTATATTAGGCGAATTTCAGGCGATTTTCCGTTTCCGTCACGGAATTCCGTCACTTTTCCGTGGTTTAGAAACCACCGTAATTAGCTATGGGTCTGAAACTTCACCATGTGAAAGCTCTTCCAAAAGTAGGTGAATGAATTATTTGAGAAAAATTGGCTATCTGCAATACTTTTAAGAGATAATTCGCCATCTAGTACAGTTTTCGAGATATTAGCATTTTTGTGTTTTGCAACTTTTGCGTAAAATTTGAAAATTCAAAATGGCCGCCATTTTTGGCGAGTCAATTTTTTTTTTTTAATTGGCATGGCTACTCTGCAGAGATACCCTGTGGGTCAAAAATTTTGTCGAAAACACTCTATCTAGCACGGTTTTCAAGATATAAGCATTTTTATGTTTTGCAATTTTTGCAAAAAATTCAAAATGGCCGCCATTTTTGGCGAGACAAATTTTTTGCAGATTGGGATAGCTACTCTGCAGAGATACCCTGAAGATCAAAAATGTCGTCGAAATTGCTCTATCTAGCACGGTTTTCGAGATATTAGGATTTTTGTGTTTTGTAATTTTTGCGCAAAATTCGAAAATTTAAAATGGCCGCCATTTTTGGCAAGATAAAATTTTTTTGAAAATTGGCATGGCTACTCTGCAGAGATACCCTGTGAGTCAAAAATTTCATCGAAATCGCTCTATCTAGCACGGTTTTCGAGATATAAGCATTTTTGTGTTTTCCTTATTTGGAAAATTCATAATGATTACTTAATCATTAATTACTCGGCCATTTCTTAACCAATCAATGCCAAAATCTAATGATTTCCAGATTTTAATAGAATGAATGTATTTGCCAAGTTTCAGGTGAATTGATAAAATCCCTTTCAAGTTATCATCCGGACAAGCTTCCCCATCGAAAAAAGACATTTTTGGTCATGTGACCTCTCTGACTGGTTGAAATGTCACTGCAGCATATTCAAAAAAAAATCCCCAAGGCTACTGCATAAACGTGCCAAATTTGAAAAGAATCCGCTCAACGGTTACAGAGTTATAAGGAAAACAAAATGCGGAGCCGCCGGAGCCGCCGGAGCCTGGAGGTCTCCCAAATACAAACATATGACGCTTAATAACATATTTGAAAAGAATTCCCTAACTTTAATACTTTTGAAGATATTTGACATTTACGTATGTCTTTATTTTGCTACAAATAAGAAAATAGCTATTACTCACTTATGGCATGCAATAGAACCCCAAACTATATGCCATCTTATAGTTAAGGACAAAGTAGCTGAACAACATATTCTACGAAAATACTCTAACTGCACTAGTTTTGGAGTTACAATGGATTTACTCAACTGTAGAATTTCAAAGTAGGTATTACTCAGCTATCCAATGTGCAACAGATCTGAAACTTTACTATGTGATAGCTTATCAAAAACTAGATGAATAACATATTTGAAAAGAATTCCCTAACCTTAATACTTTTGCTACAAATAAGAAAATAGCTATTACTCACTTATGGCATGCAATGGGACCCCAATCTATGTACCACCTTATAGCTAAGGACAAAGGAGCTGAACAACATATTTGAAGAAAAAGCTGTAACTGCAATAGTTTTTGAGTTATGAGCCCTTTACTCCAAGTACCTAAGATTGCTATTACTCACTTATCTTTAGGCCTAAGTCCATAAAACCAAAAAAAATTTCAAGGGCGTGAAAATTCATTGGGATAATTAATTTACAAAAAATCTGTAGCTGTAGTAGTTTTGGAGAAATCTCCGTGACTAACTAACGCACACACGCACACACATGGTGCAAATTATAATCTCCCGCCGGCGAGCCGGGCGGGAGATAATAAAAAAGTTAATGTGGAGTTTTCATGTCATATGCTAATGAATCAATTTGCAAATGCTCTGTATTGAAAATATTTAAAATATGCTTCATCAAAATAGAACTTTAAATATGTTAATATATTTCTACATGGCATAATGGGATAGCAACAAAAATATAATGCATACATATATCACATGAAAATCAATGTGTCAAGCAGCAGTCCTCCAGAAAATTGATTTTCTATTACATTTTCACCAGAACATGGATTGTTTGCGAAAAGAAATATTAATCCAAGCAAAAATTTAGAATATTACTGTAAAAAGTATTTGCTACCCTATGGAAAACAAAATGCACAAAAACTCTACTGACACAAAAACACCACAGATGACCATATATTCAGTCTATTACTTCAAGTTCGAGGTGTTGAAATTATTTGATCTTCTGTGTATTTATCGGTTTCAAGTTGTGGTAGCGAGACAATGTTAGCAAGTTGCCGTGGTCATGAGTTCTATGTCTATCTCTTAAAATCTATGTTTGTTTTTCCACATATGGTCATCTGTGGTGTTTTTGTGTCATTGGAGTTTTTCTGCATGGTATTCTCTGTGGGTTTGCACATACATTATACTGTAATAGTCTAAATTTTCACTTTCATCAATAATTCTTTTTATTAAAAATAGCATCAGAGATGCCCGTACCCCACAGGCTGGGGAAATATTTTTCAACACCATGAGATATAGAAGTAGTGTAACAGTACAAAGTTCAAGGTACTTTCAGATAAGTGTAAGTTATATTAAGGTCCAAATAATGCTTAAGTAGAGAATATAATATCTAAGGAAAAGAAATGTATATAAAGATAAAGTATTAAAACAAGACAATTCAATAATAAAATGACAGCATTTATCAGTAAACCAAAAATGGCCTAATTATGGTTTGGATGTTTTGAATATTACCCATGCATACAGAAGTGGCAATACATTCAATGAATGCTTATGCGTGGTGTTGGAGAAAAGCCTGTGGCTCACTTGATGAAATTCCATCTGTTACAATGGGAACTTGCAAAATGAAATTCTTAATGAATTCTAATATGACTTTAACTGTGCTTAATCTGCATCAACAGACAGACCAAAAGATTTTAAAGGTCAATACAGCAAGGTCAAAGGTCAATCAGTGTTACACCATGACGTGGCACACCTAAAACCCTCAACCAATGTCCCTACCAAGTATAAACTTCCTACACCTTACAGTCTCTGAGATATAACCTGGACAAGATTTTATAGGTCAAGGTCGCTACAGCAAGGTCAAAGGTCAAATCAAGGTCACATGACGTAGCACACCTACACCCCCTAACCAATGTCCCTAACAAGTATCAACTTCCTACACCTCTTACGGTTTCCAAGATATAGCCCAGACCAGGTATTATAGGTCAAGTTCATTATGGCAAGTACAAAGGTCCAATCAAGGTCACACCATGACGTTGCACACCTACTACCCCCAATCAATGTCCTCACGAAGTATCAGCTTCCTACACCTTACAGTTTCCGAAATATAGCCCAGACATGATTTTATAGGTCAAGGTCACTACCGCAAGGGTCAAAGGTCAAATCAAGGTCACACTATAACGTTGCACATCTACTCCCCCTAACCAATGTCCCTACCAAGTATCAACTTCCTACACCTTACAGTTGCTGAGATATAGCCCGGACAAGATTTTAAAGGTCAAGGTCACTACGGCAAGGTCAAAGGTCAAATCAAGGTCAGACCATGATGTTGCACACCTACAACTCCCAACCAATGTTCCTACCAAGTATCAACTTCCTACACCTTACGGTTTCCGAGATATAGCCCGATTGATTTTTATAGGTCAAGGTCACTATGGCAAGGTCAAAGGTCAAATCAAGGTCAGACCATGACGTTGCACACCTACAACTCCTAACTAATGTCCCTGCCAAGTATCAACTTCCTACACCTTATGGTTGCCGAGATATAGCCCGGACAAGATTTTCAAACTCAAGGTCACTACGGCAAGGTCAAATCAAGGTCAGACCATGACGTTGCACACCTACATCCCCCAACCAATGTCCCTGCCAAGTATGAACTTACTACACCTTACAGTTTCTGAGATACAGCCTGGACAAACTATTTCCCGCCGCCCGCCCGCCCATCCGGACACCATGGGTGAAAACAATACCCCGACAGCCCTTAAGGGCTGTGGGGTAAAAATTGAAGTTTTCGTGAAAATGTCACTGAAAATCAATTTTACAGAGGTCTGCTGGTTGACACATTGATTTTGACATAAGGAATGCATGTTTAGATTTAACTTATTATTTGAACATTGTGACGTCTTTTCAGCAAAAGAATGACAAACAAGAGGAGAGTCCCCGTGAACGGGCACTGTGTCAGCTGACTGAGTGTTTTTGATTTGTGAAGGTGATTAGAGGACAGAATAATTATCAGGAAAAGGGCTGTACAGAAATACAGTAAATGGTAACTGAACAGCAAGTTCGAAAGAAATTCCGAAGCTGACAGAAGAAAAGGATAAAAAAGTTGTGCCCTGTAAATGGCATTATGAAGGAAAATAACAAGGTAATTGTTTAAGTGCAAAAAATAGGTTAAAACATATTTAAAGAAATACTACAAATGCAATATCCTCGTTCGACCTTGAAGAAGGGGTCCAAGGTCAAATCTAACCACACAAATACATTCCCAGCCCATGATTTCCTATGGTTTACCATTCCAAACCTCTAGGACCAATTATAAATGAGTTATAAGCACTTTTAAGCTTGGCTGTCCTCATTTGACCTTGAAGGAGAGGTCCAAAGGTCAAATCTGACCATACCAAAAGATTCCAAGCCAATGATTTCCTATGGGATGGTTTACCATCCCAAATCTCTGTCACCAATAATAAGCGAGTTGTAGGCACTTTCAATTTTCGCTATCCTCATTTGACCTTGAAGGAGGGTTCCAAGGTCAAATCAGACCATATCAACAGATTCACAGCCCATGATTTCCTGTCTGTTTACCATCCCAAACCTCTGGGACCAATAATAAGCGAGTTATAAGCACTTTTAAGTTTGGCTATCCTTGTTTGACCTTGAAGGAGGGGTCATTGAAGGTCAAATCTGACCACACCAAAAGATTCCCACCCCATGATTTCCTACAGGTTGGTTTATCATCCCAAACCTCTAGGATCAATAATAAGGGAGATATAAGCACTTTTCATGACTGACAAAAAACACCTGTGGCGGCCATCTTGTTTCTCAAAATGAGGCCAAAAATATTCCCAGACAACATTTTATGGTTATTAACATATACTGCAAACTTAAGAAAGCTAGCTATAATATTTTTTTTCATCAGAGCAGTAATGGTGAAATCTCTCTCTACACACTGCGGCTATCCAGTGGATACAATGATTTACTCAACAGTGAGAACCTGAAAGTAGCTATTGCTCAGCTATGCCATGACATAGAGGTCTGCAATTTCACTATGTTATAGCTGACCAAAAATTCTGTGAATAACATATTTAACAAATTACTCTAAATGTAATAGTTTTCAAGTTACAACTGATTTACTCAACAGTGAGAACCTCAAAGGAACTATTACTCAGCTATGCAATGAGCTACATGTCTGAAATTTTACTATGTTATAGCTAACCCAAAAGTAGGTGAACAACATATTTAAGCAAACTACTGTAAATGCAATAGTTTTCAAGCTACAACTAATTTACTCAATAGTGAGAATCTGAAAATAGCTATTGCTCCGCTATGCCATGAGCTATAGGTCTGTAATTTCACTATGTTATAGCTGACCCAAAAGTAGGTGAACAATATATTTTAACAAAATACTCCAAATGCAATATTTTTCAAGTTATAGTTGATTTACTGAACAGTCAGTACCTGAGAATAGCTATTGCTCAGTTGTGCCATGAGCTATAGGTCTATAATTTCACTATGTTATAGCTGACCCAAAAGTAGCTGAATAACATATTTGCACAAATTTCAGTAAATGCAATAGTTTTCCAATTATAACTGATTTACTCAACAGTGAGAACTTCAAAGTAGCTATTACTCAGCTATGAAATGAGCCACAGGTCTAAAACTTCACTATGTTATAGCTGACCCCAAAATAGGTGAATAACATATTGAAACAAAATACTCTAAATGCAATAGTTTTCAAGTTATAAGTGATTTACTCAACAGTGATAACCTACTCAGCTATGCCATGAGCTACAGGTCTGAAATTTTACTATGTTATAGCTGGCCCAAAAGTAGCTGAATAACATATTTATACGAAATTCTCTAAATGCAATAGTTTTTAAGTTACAAGTGATTTTACTCATGATGGAAGTTACTGAAAAGCCCAAAAGTAGCTATTACTCACTTAGCTATTGAGACAGACACCCAACTTACTCACCATATTGTAGCTATGAAAAAAGTAGCTGAATAACATATTTTAACAAAATGCTCTAAATGCAACACTTTTCAAGTTATAAGTGATTTACTCAACAGTGATAACCTAAAAGTAGCTATTACTCAGCTATGAAATGAGCTACAGGTCTGAAACTTCACTATGTTATAGCTGACCCCAAAATAGGTGAATAACATATTGAAACAAAATACTCTAAATGCAATAGTTTTCAAGTTATAAGTGATTTACTTAACAGTGATAACCTACTCAGCTATGCCATGAGCTACAGGTCTGAAATTTCACTATGTTATAGCTGGCCCAAAAGTAGCTGAATAACATATTTATACGAAATTCTCTAAATGCAATAGTTTTTAAGTTACAAGTGATTTTACTCATAATGGAAGTTACTGAAAAGCCTTAAAGTAGCTATTACTCACTTAGCTATTGAGACAGACACCCAACTTACTCACCATATTGTAGCTATGAAAAAAGTAGCTGAACAACATATTTTCACAAAATGCTGTAAATGCAACACTTTTGAAGTTATAAGTGATTTAGTGCATGATTTCATGAATTTTAATGCATTAAAAATTATTAAAAAAATTTATTAAAAAAAAAGTAAGACAGATCCAGGTCTCATACTCACACAAGAGAATCTACCTCTGGCCTAGTACATATATGCAAGATACGAGAGAAATCCCTGCAATAGTCACTGAGAAAATTGTGATAAAAAGTTGAAATTTTCACACTTTTGGTGGGGGTACCCCCCTTGTAATGTCTCTAGCAAACAGACGAACAGACAGATTTGCATACCTTGAACAATTTTTCATCCTCGATAGATAAGGTATCTTTAAAAAAAAAACAGCATGTCTCTAGGCCTTGTAGTTTCGGAGAAGAAGTTGTTCACGCGGACGCGGACGCCCACGCCGCAGAGTGATGACATAATGTCAGCTGACTGACAAGTCAGCTGACATAAAAATGGGGTAATAATGTGACATTATTTTATTCAAATTTGTCGGCGATTTGCTCATACACCATATTTTTGCTGTAATCCCATGACACCATGGCCCTGTGTTATATACGTTATCATATTTAAAGTTATGTTTTAATGACAGATATTTCCACAAATTAATTCCAAATGACCTGCAAATCACTTCATTTGGCATATGACATGAAAAATCCACAGTAATGGTTTTTCTGTGCCCTTTGTTTTGTAAACTTTTTGGCTTCAAACTATAAATTAAAATTTGAGAAAAAAATTGTATTCTGTAGGATATAAATGTATACAAATTTCCGTTGACAAAAAAAAAACAAATTCAAGCTGAAAGTTTGTTATAATGGTTACAGTCAGTGGAATTTTTTAATAGCATGAACAGAACTCCAGTTGGGCCTGACCATACTGTTAGACCGAGTTTCTGACCCGTCATGCATTGCTGTTGATATTTTTGATGGTACGCAATGGTGAGGGACAGAGCTCACATGCATCTGTTTTCTGTGTAAATTTTGAACAGCATATTTGTACACATATTAACACAAGTATAAAGTGTTATATAGTTTCTTTAAGGTATGTACATGTGCCGTTCACTAATATTTAATTGGCTTACTGGCATGTATATATTTCAACCTACCGTATTTATTGTAATAAACGCCCCGGGGCGATGCATTTTTCCAAAGGGGGGGCGACTATTACAGATAAATAAAATCATATCTCGAGTCCAGTGGCAATGGGCGATAATGGACACTTGCTGCCTTGATCTCGCTTGCTGGCATGTATAATGGCGAGACAGCTTAAAATATTTAAAACAAACCTTAAATCTGAAGAAATTGTGTAGTTTTATCTCCTATTATTGCAGATTTCAATGCGTCTGTGACCAAAACTGCCATGTTTTGTTTTTATTTTCTTTATTTCTCGTAAGCGATATTCGCTTGGGAAGTACTAAAATGCACCATTTTTCGGAATCCCAGAATCGCAAAAGTGTTGGCTGTTGAGAGGGATGTAAAACCCCGAAATATGAATTTTGCAAAGGTAGAGAAGAGGGGGGGGGGCGATTAATAGGGAGGGGGCGTTTATTACAAAAAATACGGTATTTCAAAATGTAAACAAACATTACATAGTTATCTACAAAAGAAAGTCCTGGCTTCTAAAAGCAGTTTAATTTAACAACATATGTTTTGTGAACTTGATAAAGCTATAATAGACATAACAATAACTTTTTTAAAGTGAATGCAATAATTCTCCAGAGTTCAAGATTTACACAGAAAACAAGTACATGTGAGCTCTGTCACTCGCCATTGTGTCCATCAGAATAGTAAATGATCGTTATGTCGATATGCTCATTAAGTCGATCGGACAGCATTGCCAGCTTTACCGCTCATAGGAAACTTCATTTGAATTTGCAAATAAACAAATACCCTATTCTTAAATATATTCTACAAAAATACTCATGCAATGTGTTCCAAGCAGATATATTTTTATATTTTCTGAAATAAACCTTAAAATATTACCTCAATACAGAAATAAACCGTCTGGTTTATTATAATACAACTAATATAAAATCTGTGTACAAATTTTTGTTCAACAGATATAATTGATCATCTTGTAACAAATTTTGCATCGTCTTGATCCCAATGAAAGTGATGGTACTAGGTGATCGACTTAATGATCAATCCTACATATGAAAGTCTTTTTTCTGCATTTTCAAACCCAGGTTTGAACTTTCTGTTGAAGAAAAATCTTTGTAGTCTTGCAGCAGTTTGTTAGTTTATTTGCTTTATGAAGTCGTATTTTTCAATGTACCTTAATATTTTGAGGTTGATTTTAATTTTATTAAGTGAGAACAATTGCTCTTTGCAAGTCTCCCTTAGGTGATCGACTTTATGATCATCCACTATACTGCTTCCCTGCATAAGTTGGCCACAGTCATAAGTTGGCCACCCTCACCACAGCTTCACAGGGCTTTAACATGAATGGCCTACTACACTCTGAAACCATGTATTATTGTTAAAGTTATTATATGCAACAGTTTTCATTGGTGTACAATAACCTATTTGTCTTTCTGGAGCCCGTAGATGAGTCGCGGCCAACTTATGACCGCGGCCAACTTATGCAGGGTAGCAGTATATCAATAGCAATTGGCGACGGGACAAAAACTCGGTCAGTACCCATACTGTATGAAACATAAAATACAATAAAATTAACAAGTCGTCCAATGACATGTAACATTATAATGTGCATTATATTTGATGCCATAAATAGATTATTCTTATATTATACTGACCACTAAAAACCAAAACCAAAAGACTAAACTTTTGCATGTTTAAAAACTTTTACAAAACTTCACTAAAAACACTACAAAATACCGAAAATCACACGGAACAGACCGAAAAGAGTGAGAAATGTTAAAAGAGTGTGGATTCCCGAAAAGTATCTCATTGCATCAACACAGTTCTATCTTTCCTAATGTTTGAACTATGTGTTAATAATTTGCCAGCATTTTATTTCACTGGCTTCCATATTCTTAAAAATATTTATACTTCACAATTAAACAGAGCAAGGTTTTATCTTTTTAATTTTTTTCTTCAAAATGCATTTTTGTTAAAAATAAATATGATATTGGACAAAAATTTTAAGTTAACATTTTCTTGATATGGCTTAAGTTTTCTATGAATAACAATATATTTATTTACACCTTTACTTGTTATTTTAAAAAAATTACAAATGATGGATGTATCTTATTATATTTTTGGAAATTACATTTCATATTTTTAATCAAAAGATCTTGGTATTTGAAATATTGGCTCTTCATTGCTCACTAATTGACACAAAATATTTCAAATATGATATTTTTTTTCATCAAATACGTCCTGCTTTGTATGTATATTTAACAGACTAAATGATCTGAATTCTGAAATGTAAAGGTATTAATATAAATTAAACTTGCTTCAATCCAGCTTTTTTAGGCAATGTATTTTAGTTTGTTTCTTAGTTTTGTTGAAATAAGAGTATGTTAATTCACCTGTACCACCTGTTTATATGTGTGCATGTGTCAGATGTTTCAATGATTTTGGATTTAATAAACAAGAGTGTTATATTGCGGTATTGAGTTGTTTTAGTTAAAAAATTTACAGTGACATCACATTCATCACCTAATGAAATACATATCACTGAATATACTCCCAATCACTACACATCTGAATATACTCCCAATCACTACACATTATAAATTGTTACCATGATGCCTATAAGATATTGATATTCTTTATCCAGCATATGTAGACATTCACTACCTTTATCAGCTATTATAGGACTCTTTGATTAATCTTATCTTTAGAATTCCAGATAAATTTGAATAATATATGATTCAGTTTGTTGATAAAGCACTTTGGTACATCATAAGACGTACATTCCACATTAGTGGCCACAGTGGTACATTTATCTTCAAAACCATATTAGTTGTCCTTTTCTGGAGGATATATCTTGTATCTGGCCACAGATGCATGCATCGTTGGTCTAGTTTTAAGTTCTTGGGGGTTCGAGCCTTTTAACTGTCAAATTTTGGGATTCTTGGGAAACTTCTACTTGTTGGAGGTCTAGGAATCAAGCCCCTTAAGTTTTAATTGTTGCAGGTCTTGGGTTTAATCCCTTTAAAATTTTGGGCGTTTAGGGTTCTATCCCTTTGACTTGAACTTTAAAAAATGGGGTGTTTAAAGCATGTGTTGAAATATTCTGCTAATTTTATGACCCACATTTGACCAGTGAGGGCCAGGGGGAGGAATCTAGCCCAATTTCTAGATAACATATACATGGTTTTATATTACCTCCTAATACATCCTAATTTTAAAAGTAATAATAAAGGAGATGTTTATAAGTCAAAAACATAAAATTTGCTATATGACAACCCCAGTTTAACTCATACATTTGAAAATGGAGCCTTTAAAATTCCATAATTTTTCAATCCAGAATATGGTCTGGATCTTTCCAAAAAATTAATCACTGGTCTGGCCCCTTACACATAAAAAATGAAACACAAAACCTTGATTTATTACCGCTTAAACTTGCACATGTCCTTGATCATTTACTGAATAAAATAGCTCTTGTGAAATCACAACCAATATATATCAGTGCACCACTGGCTTTTACTGTAGGGCAAATGTGGTTGCTTGATAATATAACAAAAACAAGAGTCTGAACACATAAAGATATACATTTAGAACAGCAGCACATGACACTGAGCTATTGTTATTTTATGGAGGAATATTAGTGCACTGATCAGCCAGTGAAGAGATAAACCACATCGATTGTGTGAGTGTATTTATAGTGTTGTAGTTTGGATACAAATACAGTTAGTTTTAATGGCTGACAGGTCTTATGAGATTTTTCTGTAATTTGTAATGTGTGTTTTTCTCAGTATGTGGACAGCCACTTCCTGTAACATATGAGAAAAGTCATTTTGTCAGCTCCACATTCTGGTAAAAAAGTCATTCAGTTCTCATATAATACCAAAGACAAAAGGACTTGGCGAAAGTCTAGTCAGAGGTTTACAGTACAGAACCTTGACCAAAATATGTATTAGTTTCCTTCACCCTTCAAACTACCATTCACCATGTAACTGATACAAAGGTATTAGACATGACATAAATAAACATACAAACATTTTTAAACTTTGAATGAGCAGATTTTAAGGACTATTCTCTAAATTTTTAATTACTTATAGCACATACATGAGCACAATGTGAAGGACACTTTTCCTTGAAGTCAATGACATTGTAGAAGTCACAATGCACTCATTAAATGTCTTATATAATTAATGTGGTCTTATTATATCAGCCAAATTGTAAATACAAAATATAATATGATGAGTATGTATTCATGAGTGAAGTGTTGTTGCTGATATTAATATTTGTAACTTTAATTTTGACCATTGAAAGCCCTTTTATGCCCCTGTTCCACCAAAGGACTAAGCCCCGATCCTGTCCACAACCCCTAATTGTGGACAGTCGGTGAAAAAAAGGAAAAATGGGCGGAAATACTGAATCGGTATCAAAGCCTGGGATTAAGTTCAGATCAGCTTCAGGAAGCCTGAGGAGGCCCAGGTGGCCCTACACAGTCCCTGACTGTTCAGCAAGTAAGAACTGATTAAGCCATTTTTATGGTTGGTTTGAACCACAATCTTGTCGTAGACATACCGACTGGGTCCCAGAACGCCTCAGGCCTCCTGGGACTAAGCCCCGACTAACCTCTAACCTCCTGGGACTAAGTCCCGGCTTCCTCAGGCATCCCGAGGCCTCCTCAGTGTTCCCCAGACCAAGATGGCCGATTCTTTTGCAGAAAAACTGGATTTTATAGATATATATATAAATTCCGGGATATAATTATCATTACTTTTCTAGGAACACAGCAGGATGCCACCTTTCAATGGAAGACAGGTTCAGCAACAATTTAGAGCTTTTTTAGTTTTTACTCAGTTACATATAATGATGTATTTGCTATTTCTACATCAACCACAACAACCACCACCAGCAGCAGCACCACCACCACCACCACCAGCAGCCAGACAGAGACCTAGAAGAAGGCACAACATGTGGGTCAGGCCATGGCTACTACAGAGAGAGGAGAGGGGGCCTACCACAACATTATGGCTGAACTCTATGCCACAGACATTCCAGGATTCACCAATTTCATGAGGATGGCCCCAGAATTCTTTGAAATGATAAAGACCAGACTGGAACCACGTCTAGCCAGGCAGGCCACCAATTACAGAGCTCCAATCAGTGTTGGGGAAAAGTTAGCCCTCACCATCAGATATCTGGCCACTGGAGAGTCATACACATCATTATTCTATCAGTTTAGGGTTGGCAGATCCACCATTTCCAAGTTTCTACCAGCGGTCTGCAGGGCCATCCAGGATGAGTTCACCAGAGAGTACCTTAGATGTCCTACTACTCCAGACGAGTGGAAAGAACTGGAAACAGAATTCAGGATCAGGTGGAATGTTCCACATGCCCTGGGAGCCCTTGATGGGAAGCATGTGGTCCTTAAGAAGTCCAAGAACTCTGGAGCCCTGTACCACAACTATAAGGGATTCTTTTAAATAGTAATGTTGGCCTTGGTTGATGGACATTACAAGTTCAGATGGGTGGATGTGGGTACAGCTGGATCTTGCTCAGATGCCCAGATATTTAATACCTGTCACCTGAAGAGGAAGATTGATTACGGCAGCATAGGCTTCCCTGACCCAGCACCTATAACCCAGGGTGGTCGAGATGTCCCCTACTTCATCCTGGCAGATGATGCATTTGCTCTGAAGACCTGGCTAATGAAACCCTATGGCAGAAGGATGTTAACCAAAGAGGAAAGGATTGCCAACTACAGAACATCAAGGAACAGGAGAGTTCTTGAGAATGCTTTTGGCATCATGGTTTCAAGATTTAGAGTCATGATGACCACTATTGAACCACCCCCAGAAACAGTCAGGGATGTGGTCTTGACCTGTGTGGTTCTGCACAACATACTGAGGAGCCAGTATCAAGGTCAACATGGTGGTCAACAGCCTGGTAGTGATGATGATAATGATGTGCCTGGTGATGGTCGGTTGATTGGTGGTGCTGCTGATTGTGGTTGTGACAGAAACCCTGCCAGAGAAGCCAAAAGACTGAGGGATTACCTCAAGGTCTACTTCAATAATGAGGGAGCAGTGGCCTGGCAAGATGGCAGAATATAACTGCTACTGCAGTAACCAGTCCTTTTCAGGACTAATAACCAGTCCTTTTCAGGACTACCAAATATTCCAAAAAAATTAATCAGCTGTGCTTGTTGCAAATAACCCAACCATTTCAAAACATAAGTCCCCCAACCAACAAACAGACAAACCCAATGCCCAACATAACTTGCTAAATGGAATAAATATTGCAGACATTTTGAAAGCTACACCCTAATTTCACTTACATTTTTCTTGTCTTCTGGAAAAATAACTGAAAGTAAAAGTTTTTCCGTTATTGCGGATCTCAAAATAAATTTTTTTCTTCCACCTCAAGAAAATATAACTACCCAAATGGTTCTCTTTAGAGTGTGGTTTATCTGTCTGTTGCTTGTGGGGAGTTATGTTTGCAAATTGGTTTGTCAGTCCATTTGTTGGGGGTTATGTTTGGTGTTGGGTTTGTCTGTTTGTTGGTTGGTGGCTATGTGATAGCATAATAAGTTTAACTCTAGGGATGGTGTCAGTGTTGGACTTTTTTATTACAGATTTAAATCAATCCCATGGATTTTAAGCTACAAATGGGCAGATTACTGGCCGTATTTGGAGTTCATTTATCTTTTTTTTTCTATGTGGCCTTCTGTTGTTATATGTATTACCATGGGTTATTTGTTTCATGTTTGGGGTGGTGTGGGTGTTGGGCTTTTTTGTGTTGTGATAAGTATTTGTACTGAACTGTTATGTTTTGGGAGGGGATTTGAACAACTTGCAGCTATTCATTGTTTTGGGAATAGTTAGGCGGCCCTGAAAAGGGCCTAAGGGGGGTACGAGACCCACCCGGACTGGCTGGCTACTGAGGAGGCTGCTGCTGTTGAGGCCATGCTGTGGTGGCGATGATGTAGAGCTGCTGCTGTGGCTGCTGAGGCTGCTCAATGATCTGTGTTGTTGTTAGATCTGGTAGCTGGCTTAGTGTTCCACTTAAGTTGTGTCGGCTGTCCTCGTCCTGTACTGTGACCACTGATGGAGGGTTTCCAAAGCCAATGGGCCTGGGTGTGTAGTAGACATACCTGCTGGAACTGCTGCCTGCTGCTGCCTGGGTGGAACTAGATGTCTGTTGAGTGGTTGTTGGCAGTATCCCAACCCTCTGTGACTCTTTGGTAGTAGTGGCTGATCTCTTGGGTGGTATTTGACGTCTATGAGTGTTCTTTACTGCTTCAATGTCTCTAAAAATCGTGCCCTTGAGGTCCTTAAACTCCTCTTGGGTCATCTTTTCAGCCTCTGATGCCACGTAGTCAAAGAAGGGCTGCCTGTCTGACTTCTGCTGCAGGAAACATGAGATCAGTGTCCTCATCTGGTCAAAGTGAGGAATCTGTAGAAACTGGTGTAGATGTAAGTATTGGTTGACTCCTACTCTCCCTCAGGACACTAGACTCAAGATGTTCTGTATCAGTAGTAGATCCACGAGATTCTTCATGCCTGCTGGTGTTGGGACTGGCCTTGAACCCAGAGCTTCTGCTGGCCCCCTTGCATCTGATGTGGGTCTTAAGGAAACCCATCTGCTGGTAGACCCAGGACTATCTCTTGGTCATCTCCCTTGGGGCTTGGCCAGACTGTTGCTTGGAGAGCTTGCCATAACAAGTTCTCTGGGACTCAAATCACCTTCTGACATCAAAGAGCTGGAGCTTCAGTTCTGCAGAGATTTCTACCCAGAGAGCCTCCTTCCTCTACCCAGAGAGCCTCCTTTTTTTTTTTGACATGGCCCCTTAACTAATTGGTGTGTGGCTTTGTTAATAGTGGATAAACTTCATAATTATTTAGGAATAATAGTATCAAACTAATTGGAGAAGTATGGAAAATTAATAGCATATGATGTAGCGCAATCTGCTGTTTTACTTTTTGAAAATTATGAGCCGTAAAGGTTGATAAGAGAGATATTATTTTCTGGGAACTTGAAGGCTTGGATAATATGATTTTCAATATACATGTTGTTTATATGGCTTCTGTTGCTGGATATTAAACAGGAAATGTGGTGATAGGTTTTGATAGATTACAAAGCTCAAGAAAAAAGTCTTAGAAATATAATCATATAATACACACAGACACTGTTTGGACTAACATTGTTTATTATTATATAACAGCTGAAGAGTACCTTCAAGGTATTAAAATTCACTACAATGGCAGGAAAAGGCACAAGAGGAGCTACAGAGCGAAGTGAAATGATCATTACTTTGACACAGTTATTGAATGAAAAGATAGATCCTATCAATAATAAACTGGAAAAATTGGATAGTATAGAGACATCGGTTGGTTTTGCACTAGATGAATTAAAAAAACTTACAGATCTGGAGATAACTGTCAAACAGCTGAGCTCTAACTTGAACAAAGTGGATCAGGAACTTAAGGAGGTGAAGGCTGAGAACAAACTGCTTAAAGACAAACTGATAAAACAGGAGCGGTACACTAGAAGGAACAATTTGAAACTTTGGGGATTAAAAGTAACCAAAACTGAAGATATTGAGACAAAGGTAATCCATACCCTACAAGAATCTGGTGTAGCTATAAACGCTAGAGATATTGAGAGGATACATTTTGCTGGACCAGCCACAAGTAATAGGCCCAGACCAATCTTGATGAAATGTAACAATTACAAGGTCAAAATGTCCATTCTCGACAAAAAAGGAACATTAAAAGAGAGAAATATCAATATCTCTGATGACTATCCTAGGGAGATACTTGATCGGCGACAGCTCATAGTTCCTATTTTCTTTAAAGCTCTAGAAGTTTGTTCCCATTTGAAGCCAAAACTTCGTGATGACAGTATAATTTTGGGAGGCAAGGAGTATACAGTTGATAACATCCTGTCAACAGGAGTGCAAGAACTGTGTCCAGAGCGTATATTTACACCTTCACACAATGGAATTACAGCATTTTTTACCAAACACTCACCATTGAGTAACCACTTTCCTGTACAGTTTCAATGCGATGGACAGTTATTTCATAGCAGTGAGCAACACTTCATGTATCAAAAGGCAGTGTTTTTCAAGGATGGGGAATCAGCTCGCCAGATACTTGAGACAAAGTCTCCAGTAGAAGCTAGGAATATTGGAAAGAAAATAGCCAATTATGATGGTAAGGTCTGGAACAATGCTGCCGAAGACTGTATGTTCAAGGCTATGTATTCAAAGTTTAGCCAAGATCAATACTGTGCAAAATTCCTAAGACAAACCAAGGGAACCCAGCTTGCTGAGGCCAATCCAGGAGACACTCATTGGGGAACAGGAACCTCACTTCGTAACAAGGACTCTTTCAATCCTGACAAGTGGAGAGGAAAAAACATTGCAGGCATGGTGTTGTCAAGGGTGAGACAAACACTTGGCTAATTTTATGGGAGTCAATTTCTTTCAACAAAAAGTATACACTATTTGAAGTAATGAATGGTATATATAACTCAGCAGTATCAAACTACATAGAAATCTGATATTAAAGAATATATATATATATATATTAATGTTTGACATCATTGTTCATATAAGACTAATATATTACAAAGTAATAAATTGTTTATGTAACATGAGTGAACTAAACTCCATAACACGTAACATTAAAGAACACATATACCTATGTTTGACAAAAGCTTTAGCTGTTTGATCAGGTTTTATCTAAGTATAAACATGATACGAGTATGTTTGCATTTGAAAGACAAAATTGTATATTTGCTAACAGGTCTGATAATGATCTCGATATACTACTCTACATCACTGCACTCATTTTGTTAAAGTTATGACAAACTTTCAGTTAAATCTACAAGAAAGATTTAAAAGTAATAAATTGCATATGTAACTCATCAGTTTCAAACTATAGAAAAAGAATCATATTTTTTTGACACATCTATATTTATGTCAGACTCTAATATCATCTATTTTAAATTATCAGAGTATAAGCATACAGTTTAGGTAACAGAATTTTATCAAGCTAGCATGACTGATATATGTATGTATGTTTATATTAAATTGTAAATTAAACTGTAAATATTTGTATGTGTAGGATTTTGAAACTGTTAAAGTTGACATTCAATGATGAAATTAGAATTTAACCAGTTAGCGAGTGCTTCTATGATCCTTTAAAATTCAACTCTATATTATCGTGTTATGTGTCTTATACAGTTCTTTATATTTGCACTTGTTCTTGTTTTTCTCTTTACAATAACTATCCCTGCATACAAAATAACTGTATGTGTATAAATTTCATACAGTCTAATGTTGAAATTCATTGATAAAACTGAAATTGATGTGTCAACCAGTTAACGAGTGCTGTAATGAGCTTTTCACACTAAACTCTATATAATTGTGTTATGTGTCATGATATTTGCAAAAAAAAAAATAGTATACATGTATTTACATTCCTAAATTACAACTTTACTTTTTTATTGAAGTGTTCTCTTTAAACCATGTGCTTTTGTGAAACGGTCCCTTAAAGTTGTATTTCTGTAGAGGGTCTTTTTCAACAATCACACTGGGTTTATTCTTGGCTACAAAATAATATTGTATAAGGTATCAGTGGCCTACTGAATGTAAACAATGTCCTTTAACCCATTAAAACATTTACAAAGTTGTTGTCCGTGTACAGTGTCTAATACAGGTGTTTTCACTCAAGGTCACTGGGTTTTTTCTTGACTTTTTCATTAAACAATATTATGTGGCTATGTTATACAGAATTGTGGGATTTGTGTTAACCCAAATTTTTGAAAATTTGGTCACAATGCTGTGATTCAATGAGGCAATTAATGGACTGATGATTGTAAACCATATCCCCAATATAACTCATGCATTTAAAGCTTCTGTCAAGTTGGCTGTTTTATATTGAATTGTGGCTTTTGTGTTGACTAAAATTTGAATGTCTGGTCACAGTATTGTGACTTATTGAGATATATTGATGAAAAGTTTTTGAAAGTATGTTCTGTTAGCCTTTTTAAATCTACCTTTTGCATGAAGCAATATAATCATTATAAGATATTATAATATAAGAAATTAATCAGGATTAAGATGATATCTCTGAGCCTCTTACTTTTTTTCATTATACATGAACACATTTTCCATTTGACGAAAACTTACTTTTATTCTTAAGCGGCCTAGAACTGGTTCACTAGCTGTGGTTTAGCATGTTGGGCATCCAATTACAGAGACACTTCTATGTGGGCTCAACTTAACAAATAAAATGCTAAGGGCAATGTCCTACTATGACCCTGGCTATTTAACAGGATGAAAAACCCCAACTTGGAACTTCAATTCTTGAAATTTTTTTGAAAATGCTTAGGGCCATGTCCCATTATTACCCTGGCTGTTGACCACGTTGCAAAATAAGTGATATTGCTGAGGGCCATCTACATCATTACCTAGGCTGTTGAATGGGATCTAAAACCCTAACTTGGAAGTTTAATTCTTAAAATGATCTTTTTTTTTTCTCTTGTTAGTAAAGATATCCACTTCTCTCAGTTAGGTTAAGGTATAAAATTATATTTGCTATTACAAAGCACACACCTAAGTGCCTTTTTTCTTTCATTTTTTCTTTTTTTTTTTTAGAATTAATTTAAAACTTGTATATATATTTTTGTTTTCCTTTTCATTTTACAAAGCACACACCAAAGTGCTTTTTTTTCTTTCCTTTCTTTTTTTTTAGAATTTATTTAAAACTTGTATATATATATTTGTTTTCCTTTTCATTTTCCCATGTTCCGTCCTCTACAAATATGCTATGTAACATATATTGATTTTGATGTACATCTTTCAGTGAACTCTGTTAACAGGTTTCTTGCATACAGTAGATATATGTTTGATGATCAAGCAAAAGGTATAATAGGATTCAGCTTATTATGTAACACATACTTTAACTACACTATGTATATAAATAATCAAGCACAATTTGTAATAACACCAAAATGAGTACAAAAATAGGGGAATCAGTTTCTATAGCTTCATTTAATTGTCAAGGCCTACAGAATAAAGACAAAAGATATGATGTCATTAATTATTTAAAAAATATGGGTGCAAAGGTAATATGCCTTCAAGATACACATCTTACAAATCACGACTTCCATTGGCTTAAAACTATATGGGAAGGAGAAATTTTTTTGAATGGATATAAAACGAATGCCAGAGGTGTTGCAGTTCTAATTAGCAATAATATTGAGTACAAAGTAAGCCATTCTGAAGGTGATGCTACAGGAAATATGCTTCTTTTAGACATGATCATTAGCGATATAAAGATTCGATTAATAAATATATATGGGCCAAACACTGATGATTGTAGTTTCTTCAATAAAATTAGAGATCTTTTACAAGAACATGAACAAGATTATGTTATTTGGTGTGGTGACTTCAACATTATACTTAATCCTGACCTAGACAGCCACAATTATGTAAATTTAAACAATCCAAAGTCCCGAAACACATTACTTAATATAATACATGATTATAATTTAGTTGACATGTATAGATACTTTAACCCAAACCGTAAGCGTTACACTTGGCGTAGACGGAACCCCATTAAGCAAGGAAGACTCGATTACTTCATCACTACTTCTTCCTTAACTAGCTTAGTATCTAATATTGATATACAAGCCGGTTATAAATCTGATCACTCCATCATCTTAATGTCATTGCTGATAAATAATTTCAGAAGAGGTCGTGGTATTTGGAAACTTAACACAAACCTGCTGAAAGATGAAAATTATATTAAACTTGTGAATGATTACATCTTAGAAGAAAAACAAAGATATGCTGTGCCTTTATATGACTTAGATAATTTTCATATGATTTCTAATGAACAAATTCATTTAACAATAGATTATGATTTATTTTTAGAACTGATCTTGCTCCGCATACGTGGCGAAACGATCAGATATGCCAGTCATAAGAAAAAACAAACTGTTGAAAGTGAAAAGAAACTGATATGTGAAATAAATGCTTTAGAGCAAGAAAATTTATCTGAAAATATTAATATTTTGGACAAAAAAAAGTTGGAGCTGGAAAACATCAGGGGAGAAACTATTAGGGGCCATCAGATTCGCTCACGTATACAATGGCTAGGTGATGGAGAAAAACCCAGCAAATATTTTTGTTCCTTAGAACGCCATAACTACACTGATAAAACTATCAAAAAAATAATAAAGCATGACGGAACAATTTTGGTAGACCAAAATGGTATCATGTTTGAATTAAAAAATTTCTATTCAAACCTTTTCAAATCTTTTGATCATCAATTAGAAGATATTGACTTAAATCAACTACTAGCCGGTTATCAAGTAAATACGCTTAGTGCTGAACAAAGTAGAAGCCTTGACGGACCCTTAACATATAAAGAAATATCATTGACTGTAAAGCAAATGAAAAATAACAAAACACCAGGAATTGACGGGTTTCCTGTGGAATTTTTTAAACTATTTTGGAAAAATCTTAGTCACTGGATATTGAAGGCGCTAAATCAGTGTTTTGAAAAAGGGACATTCACAATTTCCTTAAGACAATGTATTATAACATGCCTACCAAAGAAGGGTAAATCTAGAGAATTTCTAAAAAATTGGCGACCCTTATCCATGCTGTCTGTTCTATATAAAATAGCTTCTGCTTCTATTGCTAATCGAATCAAACCATATTTAGATCATTTAATAAGCCCTTCCCAAACTGGTTTTGTTTCTGGCAGATATATCGGCGAGAGCACCAGATTAGTGTATGACATAATGAACTTCACGGAAACCAAAAATATACCTGGGCTCCTCATGGTAATTGATTTTGAAAAAGCGTTCGATTCGATATCATGGAATTTTATATATAAAACTTTGACTTATCTGGGTTTTGGGAGAAACTTTGTACAATGGATACAATTATTCAATAAAGATATACAGGCAAGAGTTATACAATGTGGTATCACATCAGAAACCATCAATATCGGCCGAGGTTGTAGACAAGGCGACCCAATTTCAGCTTATTTATATATTTTGGTTGGACAGATACAATCTATTCTTATTTCACAATGCATTGATGTAAAGGGGATATCCATTAATAATTTGGAATTCAAAATTACACAATATGCAGATGATACCACCCTTTTTTTAGATGGTTCGCATTCTTCTTTACAAGCAGCCTTAAATATAGTGGAAATTTTTGGCTCAATCTCAGGTTTAAAGGTCAACACAGACAAGACAAAATTAATTTGGATAGGAAAGAAAAAACATTGCAAAGATAAATTAATTACCAAAGGATTACAATGGGGATGTACTCAGTTTGACCTCCTGGGATTAACTTTTTCAGTAGACCTAGATAGTATGTTAGACCTGAATCTTAGTGCAAAACTAACCGAAATTAAAGATCTCATCAATATATGGAACAGAAGATATCTCACCCCAATAGGAAAAGTGACTGTAATAAAGACCTTTTTTCTGGCCAAATTAAATCATCTGTTTCTAAGTCTACCAAATCCAAATGATATATGGTTAACCCAATTAAATGATATATTATTCAAATTCATTTGGTCTGATAAGCCAGACAAGATAAATCGGAGAACTTTAATGAAGGAAAATTGCCTGGGGGGAATAAAAATGATAAATGTAAAACTATTTTTAAGTTCTCTTAAAACAAGTTGGCTTCGAAGACTATTCAGAGGAAAAGATGCCACCCCTTGGATTAAGTTATTTCAACTCACAGTAAACTCCAAACTTGACAGAATTCTAACACTTGGCCCAGAATATATTAAATTACTGAAGCAATGGACAACAAATAAGTTTTGGCTACACACATTTGATTCATGGTATAATGTCCTAAACAACCAAATCTTTCAGTCTAAAAGTCACTTACTAACATCTCCTATTTGGTATAACAACAAAATTTCAGCTGAACCCCTATTTTTTTCTGATTGGTACTTAAAAGGTATAATAACAGTCAGTGATATATTAGACCCAAGGGGTACAATTATGAGCTGCAATCAGTTACAGAGACTTTATCATTTGGATCATGTCAACTTTCTTTCATACCTTCGTGTAAAACTTAATGCCCTTAAATTTTTAAAGGATAATGATCAACAAGACAACGACTCTCTAGCAAGACCCTTTATACCGAACCATATCCGGATTATATTCAAGTCATCTAAAGGGGTCAGTGATTTTTATAGATGTTTGATATCCATGGAAAAAAATAATCATTCTTCAAAAAAACGATGGAGTACGGATTTAAACACACATATAAATGAACAACAGTGGAAGTATATTTACAGAACATGTTTCAAAACTATCCAAAACAATAACCTGATATGGTTCCAGATGAAAGTATTGTACAGAATACTCGGGACAAAACAGTATCTTCAAAAAGTGGGGTTGTCCGATTGTTCCTTGTGTCTCAGATGTAACAATGTATCAGAAAGTATTTTGCACTCTTTTTGTCAATGTGGTCAAGTGAAACTTTTTTGGGAAGCTATCGAAAAGTATCTTGTTGAAAAAATTAACTTTAAAATAAAATTTACTGACTTTATTATAATCTGTGGTTATCCCTTGCATGATCAAAACAATATCCCAATTAACACATTAATTATTGTCACCAAAAAATACATTTTTGAAACATCCAAATCTGGCAGTAGACTAAACATATCAGCCCTTAAGCATAAGCTTTGTCAGATATATACAGACGAATGTCTGTTATCAAAGATTGGTAAAATGGAAGAAAAATTTGTCAAAATCTGGCTTCGATGGCTTCCAGTATTTTCAGAATAAACATTTTAAAAGTTTGAATTAATCTTGAAGTAATTTTTTTTTTCTTTCAAATGTACATGTTATAGTGTCTTTTCAATTATGTAGCATGTAACAAATTGTTTTTTTTTGTTTTTTTGTATTACATGTTGATTAGTCCTATTATTTGATTTAAATTCTCTTTTAGTCTGGAATTGTAACTTTGTCTGATAGAGTGTACAACATTGTGAATTGTGTATATGGTTATTACAAATATGGGAAACAATAAAAAATGAAAAAAAAAAAAAAATATTCCAAAAAAATTAATCAGCTGTGCTTGTTGCAAATAACCCAACCATTTCAAAACATAAGTCCCCCAACCAACAAACAGACAAACCCAATGCCCAACATAACTTGCTAAATGGAATAAATATTGCAGACATTTTGAAAGCTACACCCTAATTTCACTTACATTTTTCTTGTCTTCTGGAAAAATAACTGAAAGTAAAAGTTTTTCCGTTATTGCGGATCTCAAAATAAATTTTTTTCTTCCACCTCAAGAAAATATAACTACCCAAATGGTTCTCTTTAGAGTGTGGTTTATCTGTCTGTTGCTTGTGGGGAGTTATGTTTGCAAATTGGTTTGTCAGTCCATTTGTTGGGGGTTATGTTTGGTGTTGGGTTTGTCTGTTTGTTGGTTGGTGGCTATGTGATAGCATAATAAGTTTAACTCTAGGGATGGTGTCAGTGTTGGACTTTTTTATTACAGATTTAAATCAATCCCATGGATTTTAAGCTACAAATGGGCAGATTACTGGCCGTATTTGGAGTTCATTTATCTTTTTTTTTCTATGTGGCCTTCTGTTGTTATATGTATTACCATGGGTTATTTGTTTCATGTTTGGGGTGGTGTGGGTGTTGGGCTTTTTTGTGTTGTGATAAGTATTTGTACTGAACTGTTATGTTTTGGGAGGGGATTTGAACAACTTGCAGCTATTCATTGTTTTGGGAATAGTTAGGCGGCCCTGAAAAGGGCCTAAGGGGGGTACGAGACCCACCCGGACTGGCTGGCTACTGAGGAGGCTGCTGCTGTTGAGGCCATGCTGTGGTGGCGATGATGTAGAGCTGCTGCTGTGGCTGCTGAGGCTGCTCAATGATCTGTGTTGTTGTTAGATCTGGTAGCTGGCTTAGTGTTCCACTTAAGTTGTGTCGGCTGTCCTCGTCCTGTACTGTGACCACTGATGGAGGGTTTCCAAAGCCAATGGGCCTGGGTGTGTAGTAGACATACCTGCTGGAACTGCTGCCTGCTGCTGCCTGGGTGGAACTAGATGTCTGTTGAGTGGTTGTTGGCAGTATCCCAACCCTCTGTGACTCTTTGGTAGTAGTGGCTGATCTCTTGGGTGGTATTTGACGTCTATGAGTGTTCTTTACTGCTTCAATGTCTCTAAAAATCGTGCCCTTGAGGTCCTTAAACTCCTCTTGGGTCATCTTTTCAGCCTCTGATGCCACGTAGTCAAAGAAGGGCTGCCTGTCTGACTTCTGCTGCAGGAAACATGAGATCAGTGTCCTCATCTGGTCAAAGTGAGGAATCTGTAGAAACTGGTGTAGATGTAAGTATTGGTTGACTCCTACTCTCCCTCAGGACACTAGACTCAAGATGTTCTGTATCAGTAGTAGATCCACGAGATTCTTCATGCCTGCTGGTGTTGGGACTGGCCTTGAACCCAGAGCTTCTGCTGGCCCCCTTGCATCTGATGTGGGTCTTAAGGAAACCCATCTGCTGGTAGACCCAGGACTATCTCTTGGTCATCTCCCTTGGGGCTTGGCCAGACTGTTGCTTGGAGAGCTTGCCATAACAAGTTCTCTGGGACTCAAATCACCTTCTGACATCAAAGAGCTGGAGCTTCAGTTCTGCAGAGATTTCTACCCAGAGAGCCTCCTTCCTCTGTCTGTCATGGAAACATTCATGCTCCTGTCAGTGAATATAACACAAACCCTGGCTCTCTTGGCTGCTGAGTGGCACTCTGATTCTTCCTCACACCTCTCATCTTCTCCGCAAGCTTCCTCAGTAACTTCTGAACCTTTCTCTGTATCCTCTATCCTCTCTTCTGTCTCTTCTGTCCCCTCCTCTGTCCTTTCCTCTGTCCTCTCCTCCAACTCTCCACCTTCCCTCTCCCTCTCCTCTTGTCTCTCCTCCATCTTCTTCTTTCCTCTCTTTCCTCCTTTCTCTTTCCTCATAACTCCAGTGAATATAAAAAAAAAAAGAAAAAAAACTGAAATGTGTCGCCTAACTGTTAAAATTTGCCCTAAGCTCAAGTAAAATGTAAAAAAACTGAAAACCCCTAGCAGAAAGTGACACAAGTCTCTCAGTAGCCAACCAGTCTAAACACAGAAAGTGTGTGCGCGGTCGCTTATATAGTCCCAGACCCCCCATTGCCTCTTTTTAGGACTGACAACAGGCTTCCTGGGACTAAGCTAGGGACACCTGGGACTAAGGGTCGCAGGAGGCCTGACATAACATAGGACTGTGTAAATTTGGGTCTGAGGAGGCCTGAGGAAGCCTGAGACTGGACATTTTGTTGACAGCGGGAAATAAGAATTGGTTTGGGTCATGAGAAATATCAAACATGTTTGATTTTTCTTACAGCCCCAACCGACAACTACCATTCCATTCATAATGCCTGGGACTAAGCAAATTTTGGAAACCGCTACAAAAAACCCCCTTAATCGGGAAGCTTAGTCGTGTGGTGGAACACCCACATTACTGAGAAAGCATTTCATCATATCCTCACACAACATAAAATTGCTACAAATTCGATTTGGATTATGTTCAATTAGATATATCTTTTATTGAAAGTGTGTAATGTTTAGGCGTAAATATATGTTATTTTGTGTAAATGAAATAGTTTTTGTAATAATTTACAGAAAAAAATAATCACAAAACTATTATGTACATGGGGGTATTTATCGAACCTAACATTATGTGAACTTAACAATTTTGAATATACCCAACCACATCCTATTTTTAAATATGATTATTTAAATACAAAAGAAATAACGTTATAGTTCTTGGAACTTCTCCTACCCACTAAACATTATTAACGTTTTTAAATGGTTTAAATGTTTATAAAACGTTTTTAAAACCTATTTAAACCTTATCTTAAGGTTTTCTAAATGTTTCCAAGCAAACGTTTACACTGTAATGTTTAAAAAACCTTTTATAAACATTCTATATACAAACGTTTTTAGTGAAAACGTTTAATAAAACGTTTATAAAATAACTTAAGAAGCTAGGTTTGACTGGAAACATTTTAAAAACATTTATAAAATGGCTAAAGAAATGAAAGTTACGTTAGAAATGTTTTTCAAACATTCATCATGAAGTGTTTAATAGACAGTGTGCATAAAATGTTTAAAAATATTGTTGATCATTCTGTCAAAAACGTTTTTAAACACATATTTTTAGAATGCTTATTAAACCTTCACCTTCAAGCATGTGCCAACAAAGATGGCGGTGAGCAATAATAGGGGATTTTAAAGAACACATGCAATCCCAAAAAGTAAGAATTGCATGGGGCATATTTTGACAATGTTTAAGCCACAATCTTACAATTTTAGACATAAAAATAATATTTTCATTTGTGAGCAACCTTAAAAAGGTATTGAATTAGACCTCTGACTCTATTATTATTCAGACATTAATATGTTCATTTCTAACGTTTTTCTAACATTTATCATTAAAAACATTTTAAAAACATTCTGTTAGAAATGGTTTTCGTATCCATCACTTTTTAACCTTTACCAAACGTTTGATAGACAAAACCCCAAAATGTTTACTGGGTATTTATACTCAGTATACTTACTAAAGGTTAGCTTGTAGAATGATAAACCATCATTTAAAAGAGAATCTTCTTGTAACTTATGACACGTCTCTGGTGCCTGCACTTGTCCAAGCGAAAGTATGAGACATGGACTTTCCTCAAATCCTTTTGTCTTAGGTATTATATGAGGACTGAATGACTTTTTTTAATCAATGTGTAGGGATGACAGACAGAAGGTTTTTCCACTCATCAGGTTGACTCATAATGTTTCCATGTATGTCAGATTTGGTGGAATAAGAAATACAGAGACTTGGGGAAAGTCTATATAAAAAACCACTTCGTTTTTGTCCTTAGTACACTCATGCATTTGTACACTCACGCCTTAGATCAGTACGACTATTTCATATACATTGTCTATCCTCAACTTAATTCTGTTTGGAAAGCAACACTGCAGCTTTGATGAAAACATAAAACAATTGACACACAAGAAAAATTATAGACAAATCTAAAAAAAATGCACCCTGCAAGAGGGCTTTAAATTGTTGTACTTCATGGTTATTGTCTAACTTAGCACTTTCACATAAATGAAATGAATGAATATTAAATGAAGATAAAAACATTTTTAAGCCACTATCTTACAATTTTAGACATACATGTATAAATGATATTTTAATTGGTCAGCAACCTAGAAATATATCATTTGACCTTTGACACCAATTAATTTTAATGTATTGGTGAGCAATGTTGAAGTAATATTTCTGAAACATTGTCATGTTCACCTGTAACATTTTGCAAGCATTTGTCATTCAACGTTTAACAAATGGTATACATGAAACATTTTGATAACCTTCTATTATAAATGAGTTTCGTACCCATCATTTTGTACCTTTTTACCTTCATCCTGGAGTGCAAATGGGTACCATACCGTACCACAGAAAAGTATTTTGAAAATAAACCATAGATACAACCATGATGAAACATAAGGACGAATTTCACATTTCCTCTCTTGTTTTCAAATTTCACAGTCATAACTTGGTAAATAAACCTGTAAGCGTACAAAATAGGAGTGTTGGTGTAACTTATATGTGTACATTATGGTACCACAATTAAGGCGCAACAACACAAACCTGTCACAACATTAAGACAAGCCACAGCCTTATTTTAAAATCCCAATGTGGTGTACATTGATGCCTGGTTGTCCAAGGGCCATTTTCATAAAGAGGCTACTTTCCGGTCAAGTGACAGAGCACATATATCACAGATTTATTGCTTTATGAGAATTGAACTGACAATAATCTGACAAAAATCCTTTTCTTGTCTTGTTTAATTTGTAAGTAATTTGGCTGTTGCAAATGATATTATTTCCTATTTGAGTTTTGAGGTATTTTCGTTTGGAGTGAAAATCCAACTTTGCCTTTTTGACCCATGTACACAGGGTAAAAAGATCTTGCAAACATAATCACCAAGATTATCAAGATCTCGTTGACAACTTTGACAAGCAATGACGTGTGATATCCATGAAGTATGAAGGTAGCTTGAGAGCTTAAACATTTCTTACTATTTTGTTTTAATTTTACAGCATTACGTCACTATGGATAAACCCATTATACAATACAATTCTAACTTATCAATATGTAGTTGAATTAGACAGTTGGCAGTTTTTGCTGGTCAATCACATCAGAAAAGGTATGAAAGGGTGTCCAACATGCAACATGTTTTACCAGGGGAGCCAGTCACCAGAGTGACCAAATGGAGAGGTCTGGCAAAGCCTGCTGCTGATGCAGATGTCCCGCTGCAGCATATATATTTTAAGGGGCAGTTCCACTTTGGCAGATAGGCTGGGAATAGATGCAAAACATGCTGGGAGAGGGCCAATTCTAGTGATCCGGGAGCACTGATCCCTAATTTAGTGAATGTTGTCCTATTTTATTTTCTGCTCTTCCCAATCTGTTCACGGTGCTGCCATGTCCAGCAATGTACTGCTCCTGTACTAAGGCCATTCTGAATCAGGACCACTACCGGATGAGGGATAAAAATCGGGGCCATGTGACTTTGCTACTGGATACTCCTGGATATACTGGATGCCTCTGCATGTTCCCAAATATGCCCCTGTATGACCTAGGGGAAAAGTAACCTCAAAACTGCTCCCTTATTATTCATACAGAGGCAGGTATTGCTCCTGATTCTGGATATGTATGTTGGCTCTGACCCTATAATATTTGGCTACCAAAGATAGCTATCCCTCTCTTTAATTTCCGGGTGGCTAGGAGTTTCCACACTAAGATAATCCACGAGATATGCCAGGTCATCATAGGCAGTAGACAAAAACCCAAATAGCCCTCCACAAAACAATGTGCCACGGCCACATTATACAACAACACAAGCAGAATGTCCCAATAAAAGTAATTGCAAATTTTTACCTAAAAATCATAAGACATATTAGCATCAAACTCAGCCCATTAGTTTTTTTTTCAAGTGAGATACCCTGCTGACCACCCCTTGTTTCTAAAACAATCCCAGCTTTGGTTTATGCAAGGACCTGCACTCGTATGTAGGGTACTTGACTTGACATGTGTTGGCCCTTACTTGACAATTCATGGAAGGGTCGATTTTTAGCCCCAAAGAATTTCCCCGCTCCCCTCCCCCAAGGCGAATCCTTTGTCAGGGTTCAAACTCACACCTCAGTTTAATCTAAAGATGACCAATTCAAAGGCAAGGTTTGAACACTGTAGATTCTGGGTTCAATCCTATGCATTGAAGAGTCCTGCTAGAGATTACCAGAGGCAAGACTTTCAAAACCCTGCTCTGCTTTGAAGGGGCAACTTGTTAAGTATGATATAATAATCATGGATTCATAGGTGCTTGCTGCTACATGCTGCTAAGGTGTAATTTTTAACTATTGGTAAAACAGTAATAACTTGTGAAATAGTCCATAAATTGTGAAATGGTTTATTAAATTGTTCTGAAGGACAGGCATTTGTTTTTTTTAATTATTTATTATTTATTCATTTTTTGGGGGTGGTGGTGGGGGTTCCTAGTCAGTCTAGAAAGGTTCAAGTCTGTTCTGGAGTAGTATGTGGACTGTTCCGGATCTACTGGAGTGCTGTCTGAGTGTTATGTGATTGGATCGGTGAGATCTGGGAGTGTAATTAGAGGTGTGGTCTATGTCCGTGATCTTTGTCCTTGGCAGGTCTATGCTTCCTAGAACAATTCTGCCTTTTAGTATGGAATGACAAAGAAAACTGAAATACAACTACAGCCTCCTCCCCGTAGATCCTGTGGTGCATACATACCAGCCCCTGATGAGCCATGAGAGTCTTTGCTCATCAAAATTGTGTGTCACACAAAATATTAAGAACTTTGTCTGATGAGACAGAAAATGCCAAGAATCGTACAGAATGCTCCCAGATCATTTAGAAAGATATCGTAAAGATACAAGCCCCTACAATCAAAGAGTTTTGTTTTAAAAACTTTCAAAACCAGCCAAGAGATAAATGGTTCTGATAATTTTTTATTGAAAATCTGCGTTATATACTGATGATATCTATCACTCCAATGAAAGTTAAAGATTTCTTCAAAATAAAAATTGTTTTCCATTGGCTCGTATGATATAGGTGAAACAGACCAGTTATATCAAATCAGTAACTTAATTATAGGACTGTACTGTGTTGAGTTATTGACAGTATTGACTTATCTACCTCGCGCCATATTTGATCCGAGTTTCCAAAATTCTTTTGCTGAAATTTTTAAACTTCCCAAATGAAACACCAAGAAAAGAAAAGTCTTTTCAATAGCAATATCAACTGGTCATTTTGAACAGTGTCAGGTGTTCGTAGAAAGTGTAATTGGGGTTTAATTTCCTTGGAGATTTACCAGGAATTTTCAATCAGATTTAATTGAAAACTAGAGGTCATTTTGTGAACAAGGGGGTTAGTCATTTGGTCAGATTAGAAGTGGGACTTGGGTAGATACCTGCAATCAGTAGTTTTATGTCCACTAGACTATTATTAAACAGATGGTGCTGTCTTGTGGGATTAAAAAGTGAGATTTAAGAGACACATGCGAGGGTTAAGACAATATATGAACTGCAGTAAAAATGTCCAACCTTTGTCCTTGCTTTGGGTAAGAAACATTGATTTTTTCACACAATACAACTGAAATGTTTGTTGTAAGGTTTATAAATATTTTTTATGGTACAAGAGACGTTTATTTTCTCCTCAACATTATTTTATTTGTTGGTCCTTGATAACGGTTTCTTTAATGGTTTCAAAGAAACTGGGCTACCGTCACTGACGGATTTACAACTATGTATATATCTCGGTTACCAATAATTGTCGGCCTTTTTTCAAGTAATTTTATTAACATTTGTGAAATCAGAACATTTTAAACAAAACAAAGAAATCAATTGTGTTGTTTTGGTAGAGAAATAAACTTTTATTATCTTTTTTAAAAAGAAAGTATACTCTAGAATAAGTAAATGTTAATGTTATTAATGCTAAGAAATGAATGTGTAATTACTAACGCTACGAAATAAATGAGCAATTTTTTTCCATGAAAGATAAACGCACACTGAATTGACCTGGTTAAGTGTGTCAGTGAAGTCCAATTTCAGTAAGAACTTGTGAAGAAAAAATCATTTTCTTTCTTGTAACCTGACATCTGTTTGGGAATGCTTCATTGAGCGCACTTTTAAAACATTAAAATAAACTTTTCCCCTGAAACCTTCTGCAATAAAGAATAATAATCGTTATAACCAGATGCTTCACTATTTAAATGAGGGACTTGTTATCTCTTTTTTTTCTCCCAACAGAAAAAAAACTCTTACGGACCAAACAGCAAATGTCATGGAGTTAATTCAGTTCATTGTGTTAAGTCATTTTTGGTGGCCTCACTTTTGTTGTTGATTCAATATTAAAATCCTGTGTTAATCCATTATAATAAAAATATGGAAAAATCATTTATAATCAAACTATAGATTGAAAATAGGGAGACTTTTCATAAATAAATCCTGCACCAAACATGGGAATCTCCCTAGAGACCCTATTACACCTTCTATGTTGTTTGACAAAGCTTAAGGCCATATCAGAAGACGCCAATTGTTGTATTGTATTTATACTCCGCGCAATATCTCCAGGACTCAAAGTGCCATATGGCTCATCCGACTGTACAAGTACAATCCAACCGTCAAATTACTGACATTCCCCTTACTGAAAGACAAAGGCTCAAGGATGACCATTTATCAACCTCCTTGAGGTTCTTTAACCTTCCACTGGGATAGGACCCAATGACAGAGGACTGCCATTTTAAGTGGTCATCTGAGCCACTATGTATCTGCCTGTACCCTGGATTGAACCCACGTCCTCTGTGTTAGTAGGCGAGAGTTTTACCTACTAGGCCACAGTGGAAGATAAGAATGAACCTATATTCATGAGTTTGGTTTTGAATCCAGAAACACAGTGGCGACAGTCAAGTAATTACATGTATACCAAAATTATAATCCACAAAGCCATTTAGGTTTAATATAAAATTAGAAAATATACGAAAATATTTGTGTAATGAACTGAGTTTTGGTAGAAATTTAAATAACTAGCACATATAAAACTAGAAAACATACAAAAAAAGTATTTGTGTAAAGAACTGTGTTTTTGTAAAAAAAAAATATATAAAACTAGCAAAACCATGTGTTTGGCTAAATCTAGATAAAAGCTTTGACCAAAATAGACAAAAAAATACAGAAATGTTAATCTCGACATAGAAATTTAGACAACTAGCAAGGCCATGTGTTTGACTAAATCTAGATAAACCTTTGACCAAAATAGATCAAAGCAACAAATTCTAATCATGACATAACCCCAACCTTTGTCCTTGTTTCAAGTTCCTATTTATTGCTAGAGTCGCTTTTGTGTTTCTTTTGTGTGTACGTCTGCTGTCTAATTATTTTATACATTTCTGAAGTTTTATATATACATATCGAAAATATCAGTGGAGAAGACCATGTATGAGGCATAAAACATAAAACAGAGTTATCTTTCAAATATTACCAAAAATAAATGTTCAGATTTGCTTAAATTGGACTCATAATACCTAGATTTTGAATTTTATGTAAGCAGGTTGATTGTTCAGGTGACTCCATGTTTTTCAAAGTTTTTATGTGCTTTTAGAGGATCAGTCTCTTTCTTAATTGTACCTTTTAAATCCGCCTTGCAAACCACGAGTAGACTTATCCTAATTTTATTTAATTTTCATTTTTCTTTTATCCATTTTAAGACCAAATTAGAAACAAAACCTTAAGGATAATTTTTATATATCAATGTTAGTTCTATATTAAATATACCCACTGGTTTAGTATGTGTATTCAGAACGTGCTTCCTAAACAAAAGAAGTTGATAATACATGTAGTTTAACTTTAAGATTATCAGTTCATCTTCAGTCTTAACTCCAGACCTCTTCTGTGTATTTATACAGAGGTTAATTTCATTACTGTGATTTGTAAAGATTTACAGGTATATTAGTGACTGGAGTGTTTTTATTAATAATACTCGAAGGTTTTCATGGCTACAGGATATTTACGACTCTCAAGACAACCTGTTACCACATATCATAACAATAATGTCTTTGTTAAATGACAACTGTTTGTGACATTGTAACTTGGCTTCAGGCTGAACAAAGAACGGTATTTTTTCATGGGAAATGGAGAAAACAAAAAAAAAGAGGAAATAAGTGTTATAAGCAGCTCAAAACAGTATAATCTTGATAAACAATAGTTTTTTTGGGGGGAAAACGACAACTGTCACAGAATGCAATTGCAGTCTGCAAATTTTCGAATTCCTGTATATTTTGCGACATATGTTGTGAAAGCAATTTATATTTTGTAAATTTTAATGTGACATAATTTAAACTTCACAGGAGCCTTATCAGGTTGGTATCTAGAATTTCACATTGAAAACAATTTGTTAGAAAAACTGGCAACATCTTTGGCTTCCACCTGTCTGCTCAAGCAGATCCAACAATTCCACCCAGCAAACATCCCCATAATTATTCCCTAGAATGATTAAAGGGACAGTTAACTAGAAACTACCATTATGACCCAATTACAAGCCTTAATTCCCTCAACATATGGTGTCAAATTTCCATGCAGTTTGAATGACTTTTGTCTCGGAACTGGTTTGAAGAGGTGGCCTTGCTCAAGGCGTGCAAACACTCATTTGGACTGTTTTCCAATTTAAATGGTACTTTGTGCAATTAAAAGTAGTAGAATGTAGGAGTACTGTCAATGTCACGCACTGTACATTACTTTTTGTATCCGCCAGAGGACTCTGGCAGATATTTTGCATTTCATTTCATTACACCACCACTGTTGCCTGGGGCTCAGTGGTGTGTAGTGGGTGACACACTCACCTCTCACCTCTGAGGTCGGCAGTTTGAACCCCAGACTTTATGTTGGAAATTTTTCAGTTGTTTACCGATGCCCAGAAGTTTATAGTGCATAACCTTGACGAAATAGTATCTATCTTAAACTACCCATCCTGATATTACCCGTACAATAAGTGAAAGGTGATGTCAAGCCCAAATACATCAAATCAGATTGCTATTGTTATCTCACAACTGCTCTTTTGTTTATATTCTGTTTTGTTCCAAGTTCAGGTGTATGCCAAATTAAGATGTCAAGCATGATAGGAATTGTGTGTATATGCATGATTTTACATCTCAGTAGGACATGTTTCTCTTATGTTATATGGAAGTTTTATCATAAATATAATAATTGTGATGAATTGTTTTCGGTTCAATCCACGAATTCCTGGAAGTTTCTGTAAGGATTTGTTTTCACTGAAAACACACCAGTTTGAAGATGGATCACAATAACTGTTAACATATGCTCTTTTATTGCCTGTGTCCAGTGGATATATGTAACAGTATATTATATAAAACATATATTGTACACTATAAGCAATATTCTGATGTTACAGATTGGTTTCATAATCATATTTGTACCATAAAATATTGCGCCAGTAAAGTCTCCATCTATAACTATATTTTCTTGTTAATTATTACATGCTAATGATGTTTGAAACACAGTTATAAATTTATCACTGGGGCTATACATAATCTATTCAAGACACAAGTTTTAGTTTTGTCACTCTGACCAATACATTATTTGATTCTTTCTGCGGAAATATGTTGAGCCTTTTAGCTAGCTATGCGTGTTAATACCCAGAAGAAATACATGACAGGTTGGGTGTTGGTAACATATTGCAGGAACATTCCACTTAATAAGTCATAATAAATATTTGATGCTTGCTTGATTCAATCAGGGGACAGGTGTCCACAGAAGAAACCAATAGAAAGGTTGCTAACCTCCCACCTAGCCTTGTCTAAGTGTATTTTAAAGAGATAAAAAGAGTAAACTACTTATTCTTTGGATTTAAAAGCTATATCTGTGTATGCAAGTTCTCATAACATATTTCATTGCTGTCTTTAGATTTGTATTATTCCCTACTTGTACTTTATTGCTTGGCTTGTTGAAATTGGAAATGACACAGAAAATTATAATATAAAGAGCAAAATACTTAGTCTATGGAATTAAAAGCTATATTTATGTATACAAGCTATCATAGCACATTTTCATTGTATTTTGTACTTTTATTTTATTCCCAACTCATAGTTTACTGCATGGTTTGGTGAAATTGAATCCGAAAAAGACCTAAAAGTGTCTGTCATTTTCTGCTTTAGTTGATTTACACAATAAACAAATACGGTCATCCATGGTCATCTATAAATTTATTGGAACATGCGTCCTTTACAAGAGGACACCTCCCAAATTTCATTCTTTATGGCACCATTCCCTTTTCTGAATTGAACTCATAGTGATCTTTTTTATTTTGTTCGGTAGATTTACATAATGAAGTAATTTTCCGTTTTATATTTTTCCTGTTTAAAAGTTTTGTACACTCGAAATTTAGGTTTTGATCCCAACTCTTTTTTCCAGTCATTCTCAGTTTTCAGCATAAAAAGGTTCCTTTGCATTCTCAATATCAACAGTGGTTTTAGAAATTTAAGGACTGAGGAGTGGGCAGGAAAGGTATATTTTAACAGTTAAAATCATGTGAGTAGTAGACATGGTTCTGGAAATAACAGGGTGACATCTGGTGGAAAACAATGAGGTACAGTATCAGGCTTTCAAAGCACATTTTCAATCAAAAGAACCTTAGGTGTTTTATCGGAAAATTATGAATGGGGTGAAAACATTTGAAGTTACTAGTTTACAATTTGCAGTTACAAATTCAATACCAGATTGTTTATAAACAGCATCATGAGCAGAGTAGCATCTGTAAACAACATGTTTATTGCTGTTAAGAATTACATGGTATCAAGAGTAACCATCCATCTTAAGGTTTAATTACAAATTCTGTGGCCACCCCGGGGCAGTTTTAGGTCCTCGTGTCATTCCACATTCACCTGATGTACATGTTCAAGCAGATTTAGTATTTTCGTATAAAGTAATATTCTTTACCACCCCCTGTCTTTCTGTGTGACAAGACCGGCAAATATAAATGAAATAAAGATCACCCCACAGTAATTTAATTGTAATTTCACATTTGCTGATAAGCATATTAGCATTTACTTATTTTGGTGAAAAATGGAACAAATACTTTTCTCTACAGGGAGTTGTCTCCATGGGGCTTTTACAAGAAGAGCTTTCCTCCCTACCACCTTTTTGCCTCCTTCATTTCAACCCACCCATAACGTATGATCATCATTTTAAGTACAGTTTTCTAATACTGAATGAAAATGTTTCTGTTGTGTAGTAAAGCTGCAGTAAAATCCACATAAAAACAGCAACTTCATGTATTTATTACAAAAAAAAAAACATTTAAAGACATCAGTCTAAGCATCACTCGTGTCAAGTGGGCGATAAATGAGGGACCTCACGCCAGTGATGCTAATCACGTGTAATTATATATTTATGCATATAAATACCACTTGAGGAAAAAGGAGGTACTTCTTATCAAATAGTCTCTAGGTGGGGCAAGAAAATAGGATTAGAATGACTTGAAGTTGACACTTCCTTTGACTTATATTGATTCTCCAATCCTTATTTAAGCACTACTTATAGGGTCACTCTCATTACTATGAACTTGTTTTCTAAAAGTTCTGTGACACTTTTTTAGAAAGTCACTGTTTACAAGCAGATCTGGTCACTGATTTTAGTTTGAGTTTGATTCTAAGTTTTAACTTAAATTGTATACTGAATAAACTTTGTATATTTCTCTTGCATGTATCAAAATTCCAATAGTGGATGTTCATTTTTTTAAATATAGTTTTGTTTCATAAACTGCCATAATAACAAAATGATAACACCTTCATAACTTATGCTTATAAGTGCAATGATAAAAAAGCCCTTTGAAAAAAAAACTCCTCAAACCAGAAATGGTTGCGGATCATCCCAAAATTAAATCAATACCCTAATACCGTGAAAATTTGATGTAAATCTGTGCAGAAGGCTTATTTGTTTTTGTAAAATTGGTAAATGAAAAACAAAACAAAATCCATCTATCGCAAAACCTCATCGGTGGAGGTTTTCCCATATTTAAGGACTGTTCAGGAGCAGTCCATGGAGACTCTCTCATGTGTATAGATAAATACTGGTACCTGTTGTGGTCCAAGGATAAGGTGAAATAGAGGGAATGCCAAACAATTTTATAGAAATGGTCCTGTTGGTCCTAATTTTTTTGTCAGGACTGTGGGACATCTATGAGCCCATTGAGTCACAAAGATCCATGTAAAAAGGGGATTGGTTCAGGGCTAAAACCAGGGAGTTGACACAGACTACCAGGAGATCGCTAACACAGTCAAAGTATTGTTGGGGATAACTCAGGGTGAACAAGGGTCACCTGGGTTGAACCACGGGTCACTAATGCTGACCAGTGATCCCTGAGCACAAAAGTTGGTCATCCAAGCCATCCAGGTCAGATATTCAAGATTTTCAAAGTCTTCTTCCATAGCAATATTTTTTGCAGGCAGATGATTTGCCAACACCATGGATGATGCTGGGTGTACAAGATAGCCCACGTGTATCTACAGACATGGCCCGAGATGACCAAAATTGGGCTTATCTTTAAGGTGGAACAGCTACTTCAAGAAATAAACCACATAACTATCTTACCAAAGTATTTTTCATTATGCTGTTGTGAATGTAACTGAGAAATTAGAATACACATTTTCACAATGATCAAAATCCCAAACAAAAACTAATGTGCACATCTAGGGACTCTCACAAACATTTATAAAGTGAAACACCAAATTTGACAGTTTTTTTATGATAGACATCATTGTATTTTCAAAGGCATTTTCTTGTATGAAAGTGTATTAATATGGGTTCCTCCTGTTACACAGAAAACTGATTTTACAACCATCAGAAACCTTGCCTATGAGTGAGAAGTGTAGAGGATATGAGGTATGGTCCTTACTGTGCAGGTTTTTGCAAAAGAATATAAATACACATAAGGCTGGTATTCACACACTTTTTCAAAATATTTTAAAACTGATTTACCAAAATATGTTAAAGGGTGACTGTTGTGCAAGTATCAATGCTTTTTTATAGAATCTTTCATAAATTGTTGTAATAAAATACTCTTGCCCTCACAAATCTTATATCATATTCATATTTTTGATTATGCATGTCTTATGTCTCTTTGTGAGAGATGTGTATATTTCTGACTGTAATTTTACTGAATAGCCGAATAACTTTGCTTCTCTATCTTCACTCCAAATAAGCAATGGAACATCATTGAGATCTCAATTAAGTAGCTATACATATTCTGAAAAGGGTTTCTCCTGTAGCAATAAAGGACGAGTTTTCGTTCACTGCGCACTTCCGATCTTTATAATAATCAATAATGCTGCCATGATCCCAGGGCACTGTCCTGGCCTCTTTTGATAAATTAACAAGTCACCTTTGGCCTAAAAGTTAAAGTTGTCACCCACCCCTGGCCCCTCTTGAGTGAGTTGACACTAACAGGGCAGTCATACAGGGACCAAACCAAAGTCAAAGCAGGTCAGAATTGTCAGATAGTTGGCGTGTGACTTCTGACATGTCAAGTGGTTCCTAATGACAATAGATGAGCAAGACAATACATCTTAAACTTGTCCAAAACTTACATTCAGATAATTTAGTTTGTTATTTTCACCTGCTATTTATAAACATACTAGGCTAACTTGGTATATGAATTTATATTTCATTTGGTTTTCAAATGGCTTAATTTGTGCTAGTTGCAAAATATATTATAAGTTTTGAGATTAAGTCTGAACTTATGGGATGAGAATTCTTGCAACTCTCCAAAATCCAATCATTTACAAGACTCATTAACTAGATGACACCCCCAGATAGCCTCTTCTCTAAAGCTTTAAGCTCTTGTGCTAAAGTGGGACACGTCCTTCTTTCACAGACAGCAACACAATTAATATAAGTGAAGATTTAATGATAACACGTCTAATAGGGCTCGTGAACTGGTTTCATGTATAATGTGATTGATTAGAAAGTAGCCTTGATCAGTCTCTAAAGTTCAAAATTCAGTTTAAATGTATTTTTCATTGTGTGAATGTATTGTCAATATAACTAGTGACAAAAATAGGTTTACACACCTTATAGAACAAACTATAAGCAACTATTTAAACCATTTTTAGCTAAAATGATTCTTCTCTGCATATTTCTGGTTTCTAAGGTATGCAATAACTCATTTCCTACTAATTATGGTTTAACCTCTATATGATTGCCCTATTATTTCTAATTTTACATCCCCAACTAGGTGTTAGCATCCATTTGTACTCCAGAATGAACAGGGACGTGTATGCATATGCGTAGTAACTTGTCCAAGAGTAAAAATCTACGTGATCTTACAAAGGACTGAACCCTAGACTATCCACTCTGAAGTCCAAGGCTCTCACAAAGTATTTAATAATAGCCAATTATAATTTCTCTTGAAACAAGTAATATTACAACTTTAATTTATTTCACTGTTAAAGCACGTTGAGAGTTCATCAAGTGACTAATCATATTTTGACGAACTAACAAAATAAATAACCTCTGTGATTTCCTTGGCACAGTAGAATAACATTATTTATTTCTATAATGATTAGGTATGCTCTATAAGTTCCAAAAGAGGCAACGCTGTCAGCGAAAAATTAATAACTAGAAGACAAAAATGAACTACGAATTACATGCATGTATTATTTATAACTGTGGCTTGGAAGTTGGCTCGACTGCTTTTGAACTCTCTAAAAAGGGGTACAAACAAAGGGTACCAGAGCAAAACACACCTGTCTTAAATGTAGCAGGACAGAAAAATGAAAGAAAAATTTAAAAAATAGTTTACAAATATTGAACGTTCAGTTTGTTAAACTGTGAGTTTCCTAAAAGAAATATTATGAATTGTAATAGTCTTTCTCGGGAAAGAACCAGAGTATATTTAAAGGAGAGTTACAATTATAATAGTAAGACTGTTTGTTATGTTAGAAAATCAGGACCCATTAAATGTCATTCATAAAGTGTCATTTTGAAGTATTACTATCTATTCCTTAGTTATAGTCACATGTAAATATAGTATACTTTCAGTAATATAAAAATTGTTAGATATTATGAATAAAATCATCTTCAATTTTTGACTAACAGTTATGGAAATATAAGATTTTGATGCATATTATGCATTACAATATGTCCTCCACAGAAATACACATTAAACGGATTTGAAATTTATGTTACAATCAGTAAGGCTACTGTTGAAGAATCTGGGTATTGAATGGGGATGTTGGTGATCAATTAATGAATGTTTATTTTCAGGTTGAGAAGTGTCTGGGTTGGTTCCCTTTTAATGCATGCCTGAGCTTTAGATATCATAAGCAGAAAGCAATCTAATTAAGCTGAAATTGATATTTGATGATGACTTTAGGGGTTAAAATGGCGTTACAATACAAAGGCAGATGCCTTTTGTGTGTGCTTTTATTATTACTTGACAGCCATAGAGCATTTGACACTATTGGCTCAAGTTAAAAAAGGCATTTCATTCACTATGAAGTTAAAACATACAAAGAACATTACCTGAAAATGAGAGTTCACCTGACATTCATTATTTAAAAGATACACACAATTAATCCAAGTCACTGCATAAGTGCAGCAATAAAGCTTATTTTTCACTGACATTTACAAGGGCACAAAACCCAAAATTGCTGTGCACATTTTTTCATTTATTTATTTGACATGAAATCAGATCACTTTGAAAGGCACTTCAACTTGTACTTATGTTTTTTTTCTTAGAAAAGACAAAGAATATCAACACAGTTGCATTATTGGTGGTGTTGCTCACTGAATGCTATTTTATTTTATTTTGACTGTTTGGCAGGTCACTAGGTAATGATTTGTTATGTAAATTTATTTTGAGATTAAAGATCAAAGATGAGGTTTATGTCTCTTTTTATATCTTGAGTCACATTATGAGAGAACACCAGTATTCCCCACATATTGTGTCAAGAGCAAGATTTACTGGCCTCTGTGACCAAGTATTTAACACTCTCGCCTAGGAATACATAAGACCTGGGTTTGAACCCAGGTACAAGTAGATAAATATCAGGCTCGGAACACCAAAATGACGACACTCCTCTATCATTTGGTTTTATCTTTCCACTGGCAGGCCAAATAACCTTAGGGACATTGATAATGGTTTTCCCTGAGACTCTGTCTTTTAGTTGGGATGTCAGTCACTTCTCCAATGGCAATAGGTCAAATAATTTTGAATACTGTTATATATGGGGCCAGTTACCACGGTTCCATATATGGTAATGGGAAGGGATGAGGGTGTGTCATGTAAAAGATTTACGGATCTGCCACTGATCTGCTATGGATCTCCTATGGACTGCCACGGTGCCACAAGGACAGTTTTGCGGATGAAAAGACTGCAAGAAAGATTGGTCTTTTGATTGTTTTATTAATCAGCAAACCCTTTCTGTGTCAGTTGGTAGCAGATCCGGTTAGATCCGGCAATGTTTTCGGGAATATTTGTTGGCGCAGAAGCGTCAAGGATGAAAGGGATGCCACAAGGACATCCAGGATGGGTTTACAGACAATAAGGACACTCACGGATGAGCTACGGATGAGATATGGAAGAGCTACCGATACTAAGGACTGTAAAGACTTTACGGAAAAATTGAACCTGCCTAGGGATCTTATCTGATCCTTGACATGTGGTATACCGCAGCATACCGCTATGGATCTCACACGGACATTACGGATGTTACGGATGACTGTACGGACACAAAATGTGATCTGTAAATCACTCAACCCAAATTAGGAAACCTAGCGCAATCCAGCGAGTCATCCGTGAATGTGTAACTGGGGTCCTAGACAGGAAATATTATTCTGCATACAATCTAATATAATTTCAATACATTGGTCTTTTTTTTTAAAAAAATGGCAATCTTCTGTGATGGGGTCCTATCTCCAGTGGCTGCTGGAAAACCTCAGGGACACTGATTGTTGTTGGTTTACGACTGGATTGAAACAATGAAACTGCCCCATAAGATTGCTAGCCTAAATAACAGAATGTTGGTTAAGTAGGTTGACCATAATTTAAAAAATCCTTAAATGTGAACAAGATATAAGTTATAAAGCCCAAGAGAGTACAGTTAGTTGACAAATTAAGAACAGCATTTGAAGTGACGTAATGTATAAAGGCTGTTTGACTCAAATTTTTTATGCCATGGCAGATGGTCATCCTAAGTTTTCCAACTAAATGCAACTTCCAAGACTTAATTTAGCAGTACCAGTTAGCTTGTAGATATTAAATTTGCCCAATGGTCATTTGGCTCTCAGTTGAGTGTATGGGGTTCAGATTGTATTGTATTTTGTTAATACTCCATCCAAGCTCTCTTTTACGACAGAAGCTCAAATGACTATTTGTCTGATCCCAACTGCTCAAATGCAGCGTAATGTAGACTTTCCTCAAGTCCTTTTGTCTTAGGTATTATATGAGGACTGAATGACTCTTTTCAAGTCTTTGGTGCTGACAAGTCTTTGTATTTTGTACCCATCAGATGGATGCATAATGATTCCACGTATGTTAGATTTGGTGGAATAAGAAATACATAGACTTGGAGAAAGTCTAAGCCTAATGGGGTTATTCAGTTACTGCGATCCTTTTGTAAACATACTTGCCCTTTGGAAAAAAATGAAAGCATCTATGGGTTTAGTTTAAGATAAAATAGATATTTTCTTAGTAACTTTCCGATTGATACTGTGATTGCTTCAAAAAGTCATCTGATAGGTTCCTGAAAAGTTTGCCATAGTTTCCCGATTCATGTTAACGTTTAAAGATCAACTTAGGATGAAAAAGATTGATTTGGGATGTGTTAAGATAGGTTCAAGATTGTTGTAAGATTTGGGTTAAGGTTTAAATGTTAGATTTGGGCTAAGGTGTGACTGTACTTGGGGATGCATGGTATGGCAACCTTGATCTGCTATGAAGGGACAACTGTGCTGGGATTTGAACCACCATAACTTGAAATGTGGATTTGAAATGTGGCATAGGTTTGGCCTTTTGAGGGAAATGCTTGGTTTAGCAATCCTGCACTGCTATGAAGAGACGTACAAGTGGGGACCTAGCATTAATATATATAACCTACATACTGGTACAGGCGCCAGTGAACCAGAGCTAGGGATGGGTTTGAACAAAGATAATTGACAGGGTAACACAGGTGAAAGAGGAATGTCTGAGGTTTGATGCTAATTAACATCTGTTTATAAGAATTTTATACCAATCAGTCTCATCTTCTCATCTGGGACTGGTCCAGCTTCACTACAGCCTAAATACAGGAGCAGTATGTATCTTTACATTTCACATCGGGAAGGCCAGAAAATATGGCACAGCCTAGTAAATTCAGGATCAATCAGGAGAATAGCCCCTCTCGCCCTGTTCCCAATTTCCTCCTGGACCACCCGCAGAAGTTGAACAGCCCCTTAACTCCAGCAAATGCAAATGCATACAGTAGGGCCTTTGAGGAGATATAACACATGTATCACACTATGTCATCACACCATGTATTTACAAGACATGGGATCGCAGTGGTCTTGGTGTTCTGACCAACATCAGTGATCAAAGTGCTTGGCCATGTGTGGAGAGATTTATATCCACTAATCAACAAAGAATATACGGCAGTGTGAAAGCTTTACATCTGTTTAGATCTGCAGTGAAAAAGAAAGAAAATTAAATGATCACAATCACTAAAGTACATGTTTTGGGATTGCTAGGTCTGACAGATTCAACGTTCAGGAAACAATTCAGTTTCTGTGCAAAATCACTTTAGAAATGTAATCTTTGTATAAAAGTTAAGTATATGACAGGTGAAAACCAAATGAGATTATCAGGAATTGTTGAAAAAATTGTCATCAATATAAATCCTACAAGGAACTGACTATTCAAAGAAGTTTGACTTCTGAGTACTTGCAAATGGATAATTAGTAGAATTCTACCCCCATATAATTTTATAGACTTCTACTTCTTGCCTTTTTTGTACATGCAGTTGCAGCTTTATAATTTTATGATACAGCTTTCATCCTTTATCCGTTAATTGTATCCACCAAATAGCATCCGGTGGATACTATGGATTACACATAAGTATGCCACCACCGCCGCAGTGTGTAGAGATTTTCCTGTTACCCCTCTAGAGGCCAGGGTATTATAGGTAGACTTCTCAATTTTTTTAGTCATATTCATATATTCACAACCATAAAATCGTGCCTGGGAATATTTTTGGCCTCATTTTGAAAAAAAACAAGATGGCCGCCACTGGTGTTTTTCGACTTTCAGCAAGGAGTTTTGTTGGCCTCTAGAACAAAGGGTATTATAGCTAGAGATCTCAAATTCGCAGAATATGTTCATCATTACAACATCTTGACTGAAAACATTTTTGGTCTCATTTTGAAAAACAATATGGCCGCCACGGACGTTTCTTTGTGGTCATGAAAAGTGCTTATATCTCCCTTATTATTGGTCCTAGAGGTTTGCAATGTGAATCCAACCTATAGGAAATCATGGGCTAGGAATCTTCTGGTGTGGTGAGATTTGACCTTGGGCCTCTCCTTCAAGGTCAAACGAGGATAGCCAAACTGAAAAGCACTTACAACTTGCTTATTATTGAAAAATGCTGTTTATCTTTGAAACTATGTTAGTTGTCCTTTTCCGGTGAATACATCTTGCATCTGGTCACAGATGCATCCTTGGTCTAGTTTAGTATGGGTTGCACTATGCATGCAGGTCGCTCTCACCAAACCTTTATATAGGGATTTACTATGTAAAATGAAGAGCATAGCGGAAAAAGCAACGCATGGTACTTGATCAAGATTCCACACTCAAGACTATGAGATGGTGCCACGGTGGCCCAGTGGTAACACACTCTCCTCAAACCTCTGAGGTCAGCAGTTCAAACCCCAGACCTTGTGTGGGAAAGTTGACAGTTGCTTACCAATGGTCAGTAATTTACAGTACAGAACCTTGAACTATATGTACTGGTTTTCTCTGCCAACATAAACACCTGTCGTGATAAGACCTGTACAGTGTTGAAAGTGACGTAAAACCCCAAATAAATAAATCTAGACTATGAGTCACTGACAAGCAACTACCACCTTTCCCACTTCAGGTTGGGCTAGGGATTGAACCGAGGGCTGATGAGGGTGAAGCGAGTGTGTTCAGAGACTCCTGTCTCTGAATAATGGAGCAATAATATCATAGTGATTCTCTGCTCCACTTGTATAGCCATAATAAAATGTTTTCTGTATCAGTTAACCCGTTAAAAATGGATGAGATGTGTGTATTAAGTATAATGTACAACTAAGTAGTAAGGTAGTGTAATTCAAAACTACAAAACAAAGAGGATTTCAAACCCTTAATACGTTGTAAGTTCATGTATCAACAGATTATTGATCAAACCAATTGCATGCTTAATTGCTTCTAATTTTCCCCCTGGTGGATCCAAAACAAGGTTGAATATATATTGCTTTATAGGGATCTAGTTTAAGTACGATTCGAATTTTGAAAGTCTGCACATACATTTATAGTGAATTTGAATTGTACATTCAGAAATTATTAAAATATTTCTTAATTATTTTTAAAAATAAATGAAGTTCAAAGTTGTATACGGACCTTATGAGCAAACTTAATACACATATAAGTGGTATATGAAACAACATATCTATATCCACTAAGTCAAACATATTCACTTGTTTCATAAAACATATACAAACCTGAAACAATTATCTGGATAACGTCTGTTATATATCATCTCTCTGCTGAAGCTGGGAAAGAAAAAAAAGATAAATCACAGCCATATGAGAAGATCAAGATAGAAACTTGACAGTAAGATGAAACAATTCCTCCTTTCCAAGTAGCTGAGAGAAGCTGGTCATTCATCAAGTCTGCCAGGCACTCAATCATCTCTTCTGACTGAGGTCCTAACCTAACTGGACGTTCTGGCAGTCCATATGTCTTTCTGAAGAAAAGGGCATTTGTCACTCCAAAGTGGGCACTTCACAGCTTACTGGCCAGAGTAGAGATCAGATCTCAACACGACCCTGAAGACGTGACCTGGAAACAATTGAAGAAATGATGTACCTAGCCTTGTTGTTGATTGCATTTTGTTAAGAATATAGATATTATTAAAATGATTACTTCTTAGCTTATAAATTATTAAATCGATTTAGCTATACATTCTTGTATTTTATGTGTATCAGTTTCAAATATATTGTATAGTGTTAAACTCCTGTCGACAATTATGTAATTGTTATTTTTTGCAATATTACTATGATTAAAGTACTGTTTTGTACTTAACCATAGCTTTACAAAAGTGACATACAAATTCAAGGAGGCGGTGCAAAATGCTATCTGCTTAACTTTAATATTGTATTTTTATACTTGCCAATAATTGCATGTCACAAAAACTAGATAAAATGTTCTATTCTATACTCTAGAAAAGAAGGTATCAATTCCTTAATTGTTGCAAAAGTTTGACCATCAGTTTTTTTGTTCTGTTCTATATAAATAATATCATTTTATTCCAAATATTTTTGTAAATATAAACTTCTTGAACATTTGGGACAGGTTTCAAAAGTTATACTGATATCCAAGAAGACTTTAACAATAATTACTGTCTGTCCCGTTATTAGAGGGCTGTTCCACTAAGCTGATCATCCTTCCCAGAGGGTTCTGGTGATGAAAAGTGTCCCTTCAGGAGTGTTTAGGAGCTAAAAATTGTTTTGGGACTGATTTGGGACCAGAAGTTAAGGGTTAGGAACATTCTGGATGTTCAGGGGTGAATCGTGTGTGTCCGTGTTTGAATTTATCATCACTTGTCTCTGATCCTTATAAGATGTTGCTTTCTGGAACCCAATCACAAACCTATCATAAAACCTTAATAATAATAAAGTAATCTTTTCAATCTTAAGTCGGCCCTAGGCATAGGTGTTCATAAGGTTCTTAACCCATTTGGGAGGATTCAGGAACTGAGCGGAATGTTGTTTCAGGAACCAGTTGGATGGATCAGGAAACAATTGCAATGTTTTTGGAAACCAATCTGAAGGATTCAAGAACCAAGTGCAACATTGCTGGGAAACCTACCAGAAACCTACCAGAAAGCATATTCTAGCATATTACAATAAACCGCTTTAGCATACTACAACCAATAGGTTTAGCATATCACAATGAATAGGTTTAGCATATTGCAATGAACAGGCTTAGCATATTGCAATGAACAGGTTTAGTATATTGCAATGAACAGGTTTAGCATATTACAATGAACAGGTTTAGCATATTACAATGAACAGGTTTAGCATATTGCAATGAACAGGCTTAGTGATGGAGAGAAGAAATGAATATTAATTGATCATAATTCTGCAGTGTAAGAAACAAGCTGCTGCCCACTTTTTCACTGAAAGGTAGAGCTAAGATTCAAACTCATAAGATTGTTTATGTTTATTTGAGTTTTAACGTGGCTTTCAACACTGTACATGTCATATCACGATGGGTAGCTTTATGGGCGGAGGAAGCCAGTACATACAGTTGGTCATGGTTCTGTACTGTAAACTGCTGACCATGGGTAAGCAACTACCAACTTTCCCACCTAAGGTCTGGGTTTGAACCACCAAACTCAGAGGTGCACCACTGTGGCCCTCCATACCATAAGAGGTGAAAACAAATGTGGGGGGAAGGGCTTCCGGTCATTGAAGACTGCATGTAGATTTTGCATATTGAAATATTAGAATAATGACAAAGAATTCCTGCATGCTTTTCATTTCTTAATGAAAGTTCTTGCCATTAATTTTAACACAATTTGTAAGCTACCTTTATAAAATGAGACAAAAAGGTAGTTTCTTGTTATACAGACAGCTAGTATTAATATAGTTAATATTTGATATAAATAATACTGATCCAGAAAGGGGTATAAAATCATATTCACCGAAATAACACAGAAGCAAAATATGCCCCCTCCTCCCACCGTGTTTCTATAAATATAGTCTAACTTGGGGCATGAACTTTGGTCAAATAGTATATTATGTACACGGTCAAACGTACACACATTTTAAAACTCTTTATTGACTGGACATATATAAAGCCTTCCTTTATTTAGAATCCTTCAACCAGAGGATGATAACAACTCACAAGTTGTCCATAATTATTATTAAAAAGAGAAGAAAAGATTTACTTCAAAGACAACTCATATATCAGAAGTGAAATGATGATGGGAGAGGAATGACCACTCATCGTGCCTATTATCGCCCAACGAGATCTCACGTGATATGTTACTTCCTGTCATAGAAAGTGATTTTCCTTTACTCACAATATGAATATAATAAAACCTAGTTTTAATTACTTAATGTAATTGTGTATAAACTATATCTATTTTATACTATACATTTTTTAATTTGTCGGATTCCAAAAAAATTATTTTCCTTAGATATATTTAAAACAGGGCATTCAAAAGATAAAGCATACATTTATGGTGACCTAAACTACCAGTAGGTCAAGCAGGGTAAAACTTACATGGAATGCCCATCAAAAGTTTTTATGAGTTTATAATTACATCGTTGGAATACTTGTATACAAGGCTATGTCTTATCTTACCTAGACTTTTGTCATTTGTCAACCCCCTGGTTCCTCCCCCGGTCTTGGAACAAAAAAAAAATTCTACCCCTCCCCCATCTCAATGTTTGCCCCATAGCCCTCCAAGAGTGACCACTCTCTCAGAGAGTGTCATTGTTTACACTTATTTACATCTTATATCAAAGAGGACTTGAAATGTTTTCACATATCAAAAAAGAGACTCTTTCACCGAAAACCTTACCCTCCTCCCCTGTGGCTAGGGGAAATTGAAAATAGCATTGTGGAAATAACAATGGCTGTTTGATTGCTGGACAATTTTAGAGAAAATTACTCAAGTTTCTCTGGTATCCCCAGCCAGTTATTATGTCCGTTAGGATATCATTCTCAGCACCCTTTCTTCTTCTTTAAGAAACGAAAAAGAAAGAAATCCCCCCCCTCTCATAATATTTCTGAGTACCCTTCACTCAACACCCTCTTGTGGTTCTATTCATGAACCAAAACTTTCTTCTCTTTCATTTTGTTTCTCTGTTGTTCCTCTTTCAGTGTTATTAAAATATTTTGTCAACAAAAGATGAATTAAGTTGAGGAGCCAATAGTTCAGTGAATTCTCTCTGGGTTGCTGATCACAGAGAAAGGGAAACAGAGTGGTGAGAATTGTCTAGAGCATTTCAATCAAAAGATGGTAGGTATAATAAAATCATAATGGGAATTGATGAGGTCTTTTCATAAAATTCAACCCTTTTGTGTATTGAGAAAAAAAGGACATTTGAGACTTCAAAGGTAAATATTTTAATGATGATAGAAGTAACCGTAATCGTGCTAATGAATAATAAACTATGATGGTCATGTGATGTAGAAAGAAAATCAATTTGTAGAGATTTGGAACTGTTGAAAAAGTTTTATATGTCACAGTATTTTTGTAAACACACTCTTCTCTCACCTTTGAGTTTTGAGTTCAAATTCCAGCTTGACCTCAAGTAGGAAAGCTGGTAGTTGCTTGCTGTTGTTAGTGGTTTACAATACAGAACCTTGACCAACTATATTTATTGATTTCCTTAGATTTTCTAACTATCCACACAATGTAACCAATACAATAAGTGCTAGGCTCGACGTAAAGCAATTAATACATAAATAAACAACTGAAGATATCAGACCTACATACCAAGCTTTACAATAAAACACGTGTTTACTGATTTAGCATGTTTTCGTCTCTAGCATGTTTAACTGTCACATAACAGGTTTCTATGGTATTCAAACTCACAACCTCTCACTCTAGAGGGTCCCACTCCTCCAGATGAGTTACAAGGGAAATCCCTGCTAGTCAAGCAAGTAGCAGTGATTTCATCACTTCTTCCTGTCACATTCTCCCCTCCATGCATAAAATCGGTCCCAGGGGTTCCGTCTAGGTCACCAGAACCAACACTACTGGCTCTGCACAGTGTGATTATCCCTACCACACAAGCCAGTTCATTACTGGACTTTAAATGCCATGGAAGTAGGTTTACAGGGGACTCAAACCGACGACCTCTCACTGTATAAACCCATACTTTACCAGGTGAGCTGCAAGGGCAATCATTTTTAGCCAGTGGTAGTTTTTATATCACTTTTTGGATTCTGTCACAAAATATTGAGCGATGATTCTCTGCATGCTAAGAGTGAGTTAAAATTCTAGTGCACCAATAATATACTGTACAATAATTAATGTGCTAAACAATACATACATACAATAATTAATGTGCTAAACAATACATACATACAATAATTAATGTGCTAAACAATACATACATACAAAACAAATGCACAGTAACAACTATATATGGTATCTGACAAAAAAGACCAAAACATAACATCTTTATAAATGACCAGATTAAATATCAAAGATTGACAACAAACTATACTTGATCAATGAATAAAATATAACAAATAAAATGCAAAAACAGAGTATATAACTACCACAATACAACTATAGATGATACCAGATTACAACATAAATTAAAGAAAACTCAAAGAATAAGTTAACCAAATCTTTCGACACAAAGCAAAAAGCATTAGATTAAAATACTTAAACTGAATTATTCTTTCTTTGTATTTATATTATAATTTTCTCCTTGTGTCGCCTTGGTAAATAGAGTCTGCTATAATATTATGAATGTTAATTTAAAAATGTAATACATACTAATTCACAATTGACTATTTTAGACCACTTTTATTCTTTTGGGTGATATTGTATGTCATGGTAAAGAGTCAAATCTGGTAGAATTTCAAATTTTACGGGGAAAAAGTCCAATTGGAGTTTCTACCAGTAGAAAGTCCAATTGAATGATACCATAAACTTGGCAGAAAGTCCAGTTGAACTTTCTACTGAAGTCCAATCTCGAAGATTTGGGTATTGCCCTGGGGCCGACATATAATAATCTGGATAGATATTTGGATTTAGGTAACACAAAAACGTGAGCTTTCTATTCATATAAATCTGTCATTTAAGCAAGGTGCAGCTTTGAGAAATGAAGAAAATGCATATCAAAGAAGAAGGGAATACTGTAATATGGATGTTCAGTTTCCTAAGGTGAAAGGTGATGGAGGTCAAAAGGACAGATGGGTCATAGGAAGGTGAAAGAGGTCAATGATGTTTGAGGTATTTATTTACAGATTAGTAGTTATATAAGCAGGGTTAAAAGTTTTAAAATTTCAAAGGTTTGAAGATTTTAAAAACACCATACACAGATAAAATACTAAATACGAAAAGACTAGTAGTGACTAGTATCACAGATAGAGCAAGGGGTATCAAGCCCCACATTCACACTCACAGCAACTAGTGCCACAATAATCACTCTTGCTACTTGAGCCACCCACAGAGTAAGAGCCATCAGGCTCATAGTGCTAACAGGCACAGCAACTAGTGCCACAGTACATACTGCTAGTAATATTTAATCAGTAAGAACAGGCCACTTGGGCCTCATCTTGTATAACAACTGGTGCCAACCTAATCATTACATGTCGATGGTAGAGGGAGCCAAAATTGGCTGCCTAGTGTCAAGTAAAAGTGAAGGAAGAGAGAGGGGGCTACCAGGGTATTGCCTGGCCCTGCCTTGGTCCACAAATTTTGTGAACTGCTACTGTCAATAATCGAGAGGGGGTCACCCAGGGTCAGCCTGGGGCCGCCTAAATTACGCAACTGGTGTACCAGGGGGGGAAGGTGGGAAATAAAATGGTTGCTACTTCTTCTGTGTTCAAATACTGAATTCAAAATGGCCCTCCGAATCCAAAGTGAGGCCAATTTATTAACCCCAATATGTGTGATGGGTCAAGAGGTCAAGGGTCGCCAAGTATTGATGCAAGCTTAAGGTTGTGAGGAAACTGAGGCAGCAGGCCCCTATCAGGCCGTGCTTGGCACAGTTTCCTAAGGTGAAAGGTGATGGAGGTCAAAAGGTCAGATGGGTCATAGGAAGGTGAAAGAGGTCAATGATGTTTGAGGTATTTATTTACAGATTAGTAGTTATATAAGCAGGGTTAAAAGTTTTAAAATTTCAAAGGTTTGAAGATTTTAAAAACACCAAGCCCAACTAAAGGTGAGAAGGAATACAAGAGGCAAAGGTCAGGGGGACAATGGAGGGGGCCTGGGAAGCATTCTGGAGGTAAGTCCAGACTGCCAAACTTCTCCAGAGACCATGGGCCATTATATGCTGGAGCTGGACATTGTTATCATAAGCCAGGGTCGCCCCTGACCTTCTAAAGGTATGGAAACCATGGCCCAGGAGGGGAATGCCCAGGTGGGTCAACACCCTCCTGAGACCATCCCTCAAGGTGGTATCAATAACTGGATGATAAGGAGGAGATTTGTGAACAAAGAGAGGTGATGTAGGAGGGAGGGGCCTAGAATCTAGTAACTGGTGGAGAGCCCTAACTGGACAAAGTATGTGGTTGGTAAGGGCTGGGATCTGAACCAAATGGTGGGAACAGTTATCCTGAAGGGTCTTAGTCCACTTAATTAGAATGTGGGCCCCGGGGGGTTGAAAGATGACATCCTGCCTCAGCAGGTGCTTGTTGGGGTCAAACTTGAATTTAGAGTGGGGGGCCACGTTTGACATCCTAAGAAAGGCAAAAAATGAAACAAGAAAAGCAGCCCTGTACAGAGGGGGGTCATCAAGGATATGACAGGTGGAAGAGATCAAAGCAAGGGTCCTAATGTCAAAGATGCCCCGGGGGGTGGGGTGAAATGAAGAGTTGATGGAAATGCTTCTAAGGTAGGACTGAAGTAAGTGATGGTCAAAAATTGACTGGTCCCAGTGGTACTGTTTAGCAAAAGTTTTGAGGGAGGAGAGGTAGTTGAGGATAACCCGGTGAGATAAGTTGTTTGAATATAAATATTCCAAGAAGGCTAACAAAGAATGCACTGATGGGTCTACCGGAAGTGACATGAATATGACAAAAGCAAGGTAAGTTCTTATGTGTGTACTGTGGGCCTTCCTGGTGGATGGTCTGTAAGCGGTCCTAGTCCTCTGGAAGGCAGTGAGGATCAAATGGGAAGAAGGCAGGTTCGAATCTGAAATTAGAGGTGAAGGTCCAGATCAAAATAATGACTGGGTATACGTTCCCAAATGTAATGGTCCCTCAAATGGTTAAAAATACTGGCATCTATGTTACTGCTAGAATATATCCTAGATAAGGTATCAGCTATAGTATTGCAACGGCCAGGTATGTGTACTATGTCCAAATGAATATCATAATGGGCTGTTAACAGCCAAATATTTCTGACACACAAAGCTAAGAAGGGATCCTTGGTCTTACCGGTCTTAACCACAAAGACCACCCCTGAATTGTCACAGTGAACTGTGATGCTAGAATGGCACCAATAACTCGCCCACGTTCTCAGAGCGATGACTAGATTCAGCATCTCGAGATGCACGATCTTAAGATCCACACCCATCATGTTATGAATAGGGGTAGCATAGACGCGATCCCGCCAAACGCCTCCCATCCCAGTCAAGCAAGCATCTAGGTATAGGGATTGGACGGAATCGACTGCATTCTTTTTAAGATAAGAGATGCCATTGAAGGATGGGAGGAATGTCAAGAACCATGCGATGTCTTTGTGAAAATCAGAGGAAAGGTAAATCTTCTGAAGATGTGAATTTGCACGATATAATGCCAAGATCCTATTCAGGAATACACGTGAGGGTTTAACACACTTTTGAATGTACAAAAGTTTCCCAAGAAGCGATTGGAAAGCTCTCCTAGAAAGACATTTCTGTGTACTAACGCGAATGCACTCCTCATGGATAGATCGAAGCTTGTCTTCAGATATGCTCATAGTATTGTTGTCAATGTTTATGTCTATACCGAGACACGTGAGGCGTTTGGTGGGAGGGGTGAGCTTGTCATAGTTGAGGGGGAGGCCAAGTTCGGTTAGTAAGTCGCAAACATATTTAAATTTATCATCCGCCTTAGTTTTAGGGACAACCACAATGTAGTCATCGATATAGCAGTGGAGTTTTATGTCAGCTTTAGCTACAATATGGGCAATTGCATCGGACAAAATCTGGAACGCCGCGGACCCGTGGGTCCACCCGAACGCCACCGCCAGATCCGCATAATAATTGCCATTCCACATAATCCCGAGCTTTAGACTATCCACGGGATCCACTCTGAGGTTGCGAAACGCACGAGCTACATCAATTTTAAAGAGAACGCAGTCATCCGTGCAGCGAACTATGTCCTCTGTAATATGGTCTATATTGGGAAATTTCAACACAAAGGCAGAGTCATCAAAGCGGTCAGCCTCAACGTGTGAGTTCACTGAATTGCCTCGAGGATATGAAAGGTCTAATATAACCCGACGACTGCCATTGTCTTTAGGACGTGTCATTAAAGGTGAACAATGGTAGTGGGGGTGTACAATACTTGGGACAGGGCCTAACAAAGCACCAAGTGATTTTTCTTTATCAATGTACTTTTGTACTTCAGATGGATATTGACGAGCTGAATAGTGGTTAGTACTGTCCTTATTACATAATTCTTCAGCATTGCTGATGGAAAGGGGGTAGCCGAATTTAATATATTGCAAAACTCGCTTATCTGAATAGCCCTGGAGGTGAGTTTCCCAATCCTCCACATTCAAACCCGACTTAATGGGTATTCTGGCAGCTTTGTAGTTGGGGACATGGGTGTTTCTAATAATGTCCGCAATAGCAATAAGCTGTTCAATAGAGGTTATGTCCACAGGAGGTCTATCCGGACCAACGAACTCGAACGCAGTCCCTTCCTGAGCCAAATAACCTGTAAACTTGTTCGGATAATGAAAATCACGAATCGGACGTGGAATGTCTCTGTCAGTTAAACTGGGTTTATCATCATAAGCCCACTTGGGCTGGCCCAGCTGGGTGTCAAGTTCAGTACATGCATAGCTAGTAATGTGAGCATCTAAGCTCATTCTCACTTCATCAGTTTGTTGATTATACGCAGAATCAACCCCTGTTCTTGGGGTAGTCATGTTACCACTATCATCAAGGCTATCAGCCCCATCTATTAAATTGTCAATAATATTAATCATATATTCTTCATAACCGTGACCATAATATTGCATACTTCTACAATCCTTAAGATAGTTATCATGTACCAGGCCAGGATCAGTATTCAAACCCAGGTCCCAATTAGGGGCGGTGGTACACACAGGGACCACATGCAAGTGAATAATGTCTGTAATGGTGAGCATCCCCTGAGGGGGTTGGCCATAAGCAATCAAGCTGGAGTCCCCACCCCCAGAACTGTGATCCCAGAGGTAAAACCCCTTTAAGCCTATGTCACTGCTTTGAAGATAAACAATGTGAGCCCAATTTCCATTATAAACCTTGGAAAATGTGGTTACACTCATGGTACAATTAGTTTCATCGGTATGTTGGTTCGAACCCGAACTTGTGAAGGTATAAATAGCTTGATTAACCTGATGGTCACCCTTGTAACGTATTAAAGCCGTATAACAATGCAACTTTTCACTATCATACACCCTTACAACTGGTTGGGTACAGGTGGTACCACAGGTAAACGTGTTATCAAACCATTTGTATTCACAATGACCATCAGCAGCTGTTACAACATTTGGTACTGTGATACTGGCCTGGGGATCATATTCGAACCCAGGACCAGTCAATAAACCACTCTCTACAGGTACTGAACAAATAAACTCCTTGTCATATGAATCTGCAAGATCATTCAACACATTACCCATACAATTAAAGACTTTTTCACCTTGATTATCTTGATTACTGTTGAGAAAGTTCAATGTATTAATGTCAGCAATCTTATATTTAGTAGTGTCAGTTAACATAGCTTTATTACATGATTGTTCATTGTCTGTTTCTTTAGGTACAACTGCTCGCCCCCTCCCACAGATGCCAGAGGGGTGGAGATGTGGTCGACCGAGTCCCTACTTAGATGCTGGTGTCTTCTGTTCCTGTGTACGACTCGAGCTGCGCGAAAAGCACCTAGTCTCTGGGTGCATCAAAGAACGTCCCTGTTTGTAGCAGCTAGCACAAAAGTGTTTGTACGGACCGTGGTGACCCTCACTTGTGCAGGATCCCTCATTGTAGAAGCGACATATCCTTATCTTTTGATTGTTGGTTGATAGGTTCTGACCATTCAAAACTGCCAGTTGGGAGTTGCTTATACGGTTCAGCGACCATTGTGTGGTGTCTGCCCATCCCAACCTACCCTCCTCAACATCAGTCATCGAGACGGCCCATGCTGCCCGAACCGCCTGCCAAGGTAGTGATACCGAGTCCCTCATGGCCATAACTACTTGTGTGAGCACTTGTCTAAGAAGAACATTGTCCTCAATTAACAAAGCATTGGATAGCTGTCCAGCCACCCATTGAGATAAATTAAGTTCATCATAAGGGGGCCTCCTAGCGTTGGATGCAGATACCAGACCCTCATTGGGCCATCTGAGGTGGGGGCCGGCAAGTGTGTTATCAGTGGTATTATATCTGCCGGACTTCCGCCTTGGAACGTGGCCCTTACCTGGCAAAACATCCTGTATCGCCTGATGGTCGTATGATGCCAATAGCTGTGTTACTGCTGATGAGATGCTGGGAATTGACCTGAGGACATCCACACCTGGGACCACAGCATCCCTGTTGATAGCATTATGATCTGGCTGTTGTCTGGAGGGCCCCGGAAGAGCAGAACATCCTGTAGCCGCCCCACCCGCGGTTACCCGTTGTGAAGGGGGTGGGGGTACCACTGATTGCGACACAGCTACGGTGGAGCTACGATGGTTGATGGTAGGAGACGTCAGAGGGGAGGAACTCACACTGCCATTACGTTCTAATTGGTCCATCCGCTTGGATAGTTCTTTGTTGGACGCGTCGATATGGCTTGCCCTGTTGACGCTGATATGGTACTGTGGTCAGAAGGTGGCAAAGTACTTACTGGTACTGATTGTGATGCTTGATGCTGGAGATATGAACCGTCATTTTCAACTGATATTAGTTTCTTCTTAGTAGGCTTCTTAATGGATGTACGAGACTTATCTGACGCTCTGGTCTTCCTCTTGCCTTCTGTAGCTGGAGATTTCTTTCTAGAAGCCGGCATTGTAGTGTACTAGTAACTAAATAAAATGGTTGCTACTTCTTCTGTGTTCAAATACTGAATTCAAAATGGCCCTCCGAATCCAAAGTGAGGCCAATTTATTAACCCCAATATGTGTGATGGGTCAAGAGGTCAAGGGTCGCCAAGTATTGATGCAAGCTTAAGGTTGTGAGGAAACTGAGGCAGCAGGCCCCTATCAGGCCGTGCTTGGCAATTGGACTTTCTACCAAGTCTATCTTGGTAGAAAGTCGAATTGGACTTTCTAGTGGTAGAAATTCCAATTGGACTTTCTACCAGTAGAATTTGAAATTTTACCAGATTGGATTTTCTACCATGACATATATATTACAATAATCAGCTTCATTCGTGGAGGCAGGCAGGGTTATACCAATGTACACCTTTGTGTGGCCCTCAGTAAATGCCACGGGTTACACACATGATTCGAATCCATGTAGAGGTGATAACTAGGTGTAGCCTTACTTAAGGCTCAAATGTGAACCATATCTTTTTCAAACATGAGTTCAGATATTCGGTATACATAAACCACTCATACGTGTAAGGAGATAGAAGCTTATGAGACAGAGATTTCTGTCTTAGCAGTATGCTAATTGAAAAACCAGCATATGTAACAGTACATTATATGAACTCAAACTTCAGTATCTGAACTGAGAGTTTTCTTAAATGAAGAAGCTTGAGACTTTAGCAAGGCTAAGCCAGGTGATACTCCAAACGTGCTTACTACTGGACTACAGAGGACTAACATATGAGAGCCATATGCATTCATAAGAACGCATTTTCTATAAGCTGTCAATATTTGCAGATGTTTAATATGGGCAAACATATGGTTTTGTATCCAAAATAAAAATGTGCACCCACAATCTGGAGACCAGCTTTTGGATATCTTGAAGTACAACAAATGTGATTCACAACCTCTCGTGAACAGCAGATCGCTATGATCATGTTATCTACAGATCAAAGAATATACTTCTTCTGCCCATGTAGCACTCTTCTGTTCAATTGTTGCAACAGCCGCCCATCTGGATGTGTAGGATGAACATAGCTTATGTTCTAGTCACACTACAGGTTTTTTTTGGTGATTACATATGACAGGAAAAAGACGGGGAATGCTACACCTAGTTTGAAACCCAGCTAAACACCTCTAGTTACGGTTTTGCTAAAGAAGAGACTCAGAATGGCGGGCTGAGGTAGGGGGCAATTGCAACGGTTGGACACACATATAATGTAAAGATACTGAAACTATACAGTAAGATTACTGCAAATATACAACTTGATTGGAGATAACAAATGAGATTAGCAGGAAAGCCACATTGATTTTTAAAAAAAAAATATTCAAAACTTACAAAGGTCAAACTTCAGGTTTTACGTCTCATTCAACAGCCAGTAAAAACTTGCATATCACAGATGAGAATGGTTGGATGATGCGGATGCTTGCATAAAGCCCCATTTCCTTACATGCGTGATGCGTGCGGCAAGCGGAATGCGGTATGCAGCTATTTTAACTTTGCAATAAAATATAAGGCCTTAAGCCCCTTTTCCATATGTGCGGATCCGGCACCCGGCATCCGGTATGCGGATCCGGCATGCGGATCCGGCATCCGGTTATAGTGTTTCCATATGTACAGACATAACTGACAAGGTTCAAGCTTTTTCCAGTTGTTTCAGTCCTCATGTAATGATGTACAGGGGGGGACAGCGATTCGCGGGGGACAGCGATTCGCCAATTTCTATTTTACCTCATTTAAAACTAACATCTGTGTTGATACTGAAGGAGCCTTATAGTATAGAAAAGTGTGCAACATGTCTTGATAGCATGCAGGATTATAAAGATGAATAAAAAAGTATATATGTCAGTGAGAAATATATGCTAACAAACTGCATCTGACTGATGCAAAGAGCTGTATGTTGTCTTAAACTGTGTCTGGGGTCAATATAAATACTATTTATGACTTCATTAAGTGCTAGAATACAATGAGAAGAAATGATCTTTAGCTTTAATTATTGTTTGCAAAGTGTTTAAACAGTCTTTGTAACTTTTTTGGGAACAGTATAAAATAGTCGGCGAAATGCTGTCCACTTTCCAACAGCCCTAATCTTATTCCCATGGGATAAGTTCTATGGTTGTATTTGTACTTATCACAAAATATATTTTATAATGCTACTATCATTTTACAGTTTGAGGAACCTCTTTTCTTTCTGATAACTTTTATAAAACCACACTGCATATTTGTTCTCAAGAAACAGCATTTTGCTGTTTTTATGGGCGAATCTCTGTCCCCCCTGTAATATCAAGGTAGGCAGAAAGGGGGGAAACTAGGAAGAAAAACTCATCATTATGACGTCAGTTTATTGATTTTTCCATGCGGCATATGGCTATTCAAAGTACTAGAAGCCTGATGGGTTCTGCATGAAGTATAAGTACCATTTCTGCATACGGTACAGGCATATATAGAAACACCTCTTATATTTTTATTGCAAAGTTAAAATAGCCGCATACCGCATGCCGTATGCCGCATGCCGGATCACGCGTATATGGAAATGGGGCTTAATTCCTTATATGCGTTTTAGATTCACGGCAACAGTACTAATCCGTCATGCGTAACCCATCAGGATCTCAGTACTTTGAACATCCGCATACCGCATGCTAAAAATCAATAAATTACATCAGAATGACGTCACTCTATAGTACTAGGTGGACCATATAACGACACGCGGTTATAAAAATTAGAGTAGATTATTGTTAAAAATTCATAAAATTGTCATTTCTTGCTTGATTTTGATAAGTAATATATCATTTTAAAGCTTATAACCAACAGAAAGCGTATGTGATTGCAATAACTCAATATTTTATCACAAACTACACAAAAAATGAGTGTACATAACTAATTACAAAAGTAAAACTAACTTAATGCTTTGTGATACCTTCCTCATTGTTTATGTATTTTGAGGCAATAAAACAAATGAATGCCTTGTTCAACTACATTTATTATATAATAATAAAAAGTAATATATACTATTATTATTGTATTTATATATGTTTGTAAATCACTCCTTCAATTAAATGAAATGGGCATTTGTTGAGACACTCCATCTTGTTGGGATTTGGTTGAAAAATGATGTACACTGGTTTATTATTTCACTTATTTATACTATTTTGAAGGGAACTTATTGTAGTTCATGGTGCTTTTGTTATAAGAATCAGCTGGGTGTAGTGATGTGCAAAGAGTTTATAAAAGTCTTGACTTGAAACTAAGTTTAAAAAAACGAATATTTGACACTTAAAACACAGAGATTAAACATTGGTATATAAATAAATATTGAAGTTAAAATATGACATTTATATCACAACAAAGGGACTTTATAGTAGGTTGTTCTATTTTTTAATTGGTTAAGTTGTTTGCATATTTGCTAAAGGTATCTGAGGAATTGTTGTGTATACGTAAGTAATGTAATGTGTATATATAAGGCCAAACTTTAAATTAGATTTCTTTTCTCTTATTTCTGGATAGCTTTTAATGCAATAAAAGCAGCATAAACATTGTACAAATACCAGTTTAATGGTATTTGTCTTTTGCTGTTTTTTTATGTGGATAAAGTACTTTTAAAAATATTTGCAAACAATTAACATCTCATAACGATGCCTTCCATCTTATTGGAATTTGGTTGAAACTCTCAAATGTTCAGCTAAGTAGCAATGTGCAGTATGTCAGTACATATGGAAACGCACTAACCAGATGCCGGATACCAGACCCGGATGCCGTATCCGGATGCCGTATATATGGAAATGGCCCTTTATGCTGATGTTGGGTGATGCGAATGTTTGGGTAATGCAGATGCAGAAGGGAAGACTCAGGGGTCAGGAATACTCATATCTATATTTGGAACATATTTTCCTGTCTGTTGGATGTGGGGGAAATTTACTGTCACATGATATTGTTTACTATGTACTTGTTTGTAGGCCTTTGTTAATTTTTCAGTAATCAGGTACACAAATTTAAGCCACAAATGGACACAAGAATTGATTCTTTTTTAAAAATTCACAGAAAAATAGGGCAGTTTTTTAAAACTCAAACTGCAGGAAAATTTCCAGCACCTCTTTTAAATCCAGATCATAATTGAATCATAATTAAATTCACATTGGTCCTGGAATGTTTTGGGTGTAAATATGACCAAATATTCACAGCTGTAGGTATTTGTCCTGTGGTCCCATCTGCTCCGGTTAACCGGAGTCAAAATCAAAACGTATTCAAAACATATTGGAGAAGTGCAATTAGCCCTTTACCTACCAACCTATCTGCATGAGAAGGAATATGTCTTTGATTCTTGTGGGTTGAAACTTAAATAATCTTCTTTGTTGTTTCTCTTCCTTATTCTATTCCCTCTTTTCAAATGTGTTGTTATGATTCTATTTATCCTTTTTTTATAAAAATGATAAGTTCGCATTTTTTCCGGTGTAACACCATATTTTTTTTTCTTTCCATCATAATGTACATCCTTTCTTTAATCTTTCAAGGGATAGAAAAATCTGGCTTCCATATTTTGCATCCCCCAACAATAAGAAGATTTAAGGGTACAGAATATGGCAGCCAGACTTTAATAACCTCATTATAACCTGTCTAAAATTTAATGAAATAATAAGCATTATATTTATAACAAACAAAAATTACATTTATTTTTCAAAACTTTAATAATAAACTAGTGTTATTGTACATTAATACATTAACTACCTTTAAAAATATAGCATACAATCTAATTTTTGATACTGTAGGCTTTCGTCTGCGTTTTGTGCTAGCTTAATATATTTTCATTCACATTCATTTACTGGTGAGACGGCTTTAAAAATAGTAACAAGAAAAAGGCGACAGGGCTTACAGAAAATCGGTCAAAGGAATACAAAACATATCTGACAACACACTGAACATACCGCATACAGCTTATGCAGCTGTCACAGTTTGATGAGGCAGACAGATTTGTAAGTCTGAACAAAATGTGCTCTCGTCCTGGTCGATATTTGTCTAATGTTGTTTAGGTGGCAGTTCCACTATGCTGGTTGGGTTGTAAACCTATCTCCTGCTTCAGAAAGCTTTTCGGGCAATGTTACAATTTGGACTAGATATCTCCCAATTCAATCCCGAAAATGTTGCGATTGTTTACCATTCCAGCTGATTAGTTCCCAAAAATGTTCCAGTTGGCCACTGATACCTTCCAAATGGGTAACCAGGCTTCCCAAGGCCTATACATCTCCAGGATTAACTTGAAGAATGAAAAGATACCTTTATGAATATTAATATACCTTTAAGATAGGTTTGCAATTTGGATTCCTGAGTGCAAGATCAGATACATTTTTTGATTAGTTTAAAACAGTTTTATGGGGGCTCGGTGGTGTAGTGGTTAGAGTGCTCACCTTCAACCTCTGAGGTTGCCAGTTCGAATCTCAGCCTGAGGGCTTCATGTTGGAAAGTTGTAGTTACTTGCCGATGCCCGGTGGCTTACAGTGCAGAATCTTGACCAACTAGTATACACTGGTTCCTCAAACCTGTAAACTACCCATCACAATATGACGCTGGCTGTTGAACCAAACGTAAAACAAAAATAATTCTAAATATAAACCAGTTTAAAATAATTGGGGGCACACACAATTCATTACTACACACTCAAGATACAAATTTGTAAGTTTTGAGTTGTCCCCAAATGTTCCCAGCATGGTTTATGAATGTTCTGAATGAAAACAATGACCTCTAGAGTGGACAATTCACAGGGTAATAAACGGGTGCTTTTTCTTGCCAGATTTGTATACACACTGAATTAAAGAACGGTCATATGCATGGCCATATTACATTTTAACTACCATCTTACACCTGATTTCAGTGTGTGGCAATATATTAGAATACACTGACTATTTGCTGGCCAACTTACCTCCCTTACTTTCGGTCGTCGGGTGGGAATTTTGACCTAAACTTGACCTTGCAGGTCGTTTACCTTTGACCTCCTAAGGTTGAATTCACTTCTGGCCTGGTATGGCCGTTTGTGGGATAGGCAGCTAGATTGGGCAGAGTTGGATTGATATGAACAATGAACTTTAAAAGTATTTATATTGCTGGCCAATCTGTCTGCCTTTCCTGTACATTGTCTGATTTAGTTCACCTGGCTTTGACCTTCAGGTCAAACTGTCATTGCGTTTGACTTTGGTTCTTGGTTCGGTTTGGCAGGTTGCTTGGCCAGCCTAGGTCACACATAAACATTATGAATTAAAAGACCATTTTATTATGTGCTTTTACAAAAAACAAAGTAGTTTTACAAAGTGCAAGAATAAATTTTATATCCCATGTTCCTCTTTCTTTCCACTTGCTGGGAACTGCACAGGGTAATAAACATATGGCGAGGACGATCATCATTGTGGAACAGCCCACCAAATTACAAAGATTATCACAGTTTTATCAAGACAGAATATGTCCCTTAGATAGGTCAAATATTGGCATTGAAGCAGTGATAGATTCTTTAAGAATCAGGATGCAACCATAGAATGATCAAAGCTGACTACAGGTAAACCGGGTATCCATTTAGAGTTTGTGACAATGTATTTTGAAGCAGTTTAAATTTTTTTTTTGGGGGGACATTTTAGTATGGGTGAAAATCAAGTTGATTATGCACGATACAACAAGGCAATTTATGGCGCTGTTTCATTTTTGTGAGTTGTTGAAAGACCTATCCCTTTTTGAAGTAGACCTGCTACATTAGTTACCAATGCTCTGTGAGTTACCAGTCTACTTTTATAGCATTTATGACCAAAAAGATAATAATGTGCGGTTTAATAGATCAATCATCTGACCTGTCCCCGACCAGCGCAATTTAAGAAGAAAACTCTTCACATCAACTTTTGATCACTCTTGAAAAACAGGGAAGATTAGTCTGGGAACATGTAGGACAATCTTCTGGTAGGACAGTGCCACTGAGCTCTGTTTTAACAGGAAGATTAACCATATTAAGAAAGGAGTGGCTAAGATATGCAACTGAAATGATAGGCAGTATCTATTTAATTTATTTATTTATTTGGGGTTTTACATCGCTTTCAACACTGTACAGGTCATATCACGACGGGTAGTTGCAAGGGCAGAGGAAACCAGTACATACAGTTTGTTAGGGTTCTGTACTGTAAACTGCCGACCAACGGCAAGCAACTACCAGCTTTCCCACTTGAGGCCATGCCGGGGATCGAACCCTGGTCTCAGAGGTGGGAGGCGAGAGTGTTACCACTCTGCCACCGTGGCCCCCCGATAGACAGTATCACCCAAAAGATAGGTCATAACCCAGATATGACTGACAAGATCGAATGCGAGTATTTTGGACATAAATGGCCACAAGCAAAGGTTCATAAACATGTGTAGGGTAGCTTTGAATATGAAAACAGGAGAAAACCCCATCAGGATAAAATATCTCTGGAGAAAACCCCTCAGGAAAAAATCCCTTTTTTGGCCCACCTTTTTTTTCTCCTGGCAATTTTCAAGTGAGAGCTGACTCCCTTGATCAATTGAATACACCACCAATGATGATAAGTCAAAGACTAGGTCACACACAACTGTCAAGATTTTTGCCTGAACATATAACTGGAGTAGTCAGGAGACAAACCCGTGAATGTGGAGCCGGGGTATGAAGACATGTTTCACAATATGGGTGTGCAAAGGTCTTTTATCAGAGTCTTGAGGAGATATAATATGTCTTTTTTATAAACACATACAGCGGGCAATAACCTTAACATCACGAAAGGGAAAAAACATAACGGCAACAAATGCTGCATGATAAGCACATGTTAACCATGTTTTTATCGACACTTTGTTGGGTACATATTATTAACCTAAGCTGGTATTTATAACAAAAAGGATCAGCCTAAAAAATCCAAAAAGCCTTCTAAAGTGTTTGGGGTTTTTTGGTATCAATCTTGAGCTGTTTTTTATAGTTAAACTTTCACTGGTCTCTTCTGGGAGTAGAGTCTCATGTTAACTGATTTCCTTTCTTAAATGATTTACAAAGGTGGTTTATAATAACAGAGATTTTTTAAAGGCTGTTTATTTAAACTAGAAATTTGAGATTGATGCAAAGAAATGGTTTAATTTTGGAAATTATAATCCAAGTTAACACCTGCTGTGTTTTTATTTTATTATATTATGTATTTTTTTATCTTTTGATAATTTATTTCATATGTCGTGATTAAAATATTGTCGGAGCTCAACTTGAGATATCTCCAATCTGTGAAAGTGTTTGTCCAAGTAATGATCTATGTGTATGTGTGGAATGGGGGTAAAAAGAGGAACAAATCAGTGGAGAAGTCGAGTTTTCAATAATATGATTATGCAAAAACAGGTGTTGTTTAAGAGATAAACCTCATCAGGCTTAAATTTTACACGAAAAGTGACAAAAAGTGGGTATCAAAGGGATATTCAAATAACATTTATTATCTCCCGCCTGCGGCCAAAGGCCGTGGTTGGGAGATTATAAAACGCCTTGCGTGTGTGCGTCCGTTCATCACGTTTTGGCATAAACTGTAATATCTCATTCATTTATGAAAATATCTTCACCAAATTTGCAGGGAATGTTTATGGCTATGAAAACCTGTCTCTGAAAAATTTTAGCCTCATTTTGAAAAACAAAATGGCCGCCATAGCCAATTGTTTGAAAATTGTAAAGGTGCTCTAAATCTTGAAATATTCCAGCTAGTTTCATCAAATTTGCACAAAAGCTATGTGGCTAGAAAACTTAGCCTGATAGTAATTTTGGCCTAGTTCAAAAAACAAAATGACCGCCATATCACATGTTTAATGTCAAACAGAGTTATCCTATTAAAAAGACCTTATATCTCCTCAAATATTGCTCCTAGAGGCTCGGAATGTGAAAACAACTTGTAGGAAGTCGTGGCCTGGGAATCTTTTCCAGGTGTTGAATTTGACCTTTGACCCCTGCTTCAAAGTTAAATGAGGTCGTCACATTAAAACGTCCTTATTTCTCCCGTATTATTGATGCTATGGCTTCAGATTGTAAAGACTGACCATGAAAAGCATAGGTTGTGGTCAAGAGATTGTAAACTCCTTCCATACGTGTGTGTGTTTGTGCATCCGTCCGTGCGTGTGTTTCTCAGGTTTTAACATACACCTTAACATCTCATTCATTTATAAAGATATCTTCATCAAATTTGCAGGGAATGTTTATGGCTACAAAAACCTGTCTCTGCAAATTTTTGGCCTTATTTTGAAAAACAAAATGGCCGGCATAGCCAATTGTTTAAAAATCATAAAGTTGTTCTAAATCTCGAAATATTCCAGCTAGCTTCCTCATATTTGCACAAAAGATATATGGCTAGAAAAGCTAGCCTGATAGCAATTTTGACCTTGTTCTAAAAGGAAAATGGCCGCCATATCACATGTTTAATGTCAAATGGGGTTATTCTTACATGTTCAGAATGTGAAAACAACTTGTAGGAAGTCATGGCCTGGGAATCTTTTCCAGGTGTTGAATTTGTCCTTTGACCCCTGCTTCAATGTTAAATGGGGTCGTCACACTCAAATGTCCTTATTTCACCCTTATTATTGGTTCTATGGCTTCAGAATATAAAGACAGATCATCAAAAGTCCTGGCCCTCAAATGTTTTGCCTGAGAAAAATTTTGGCCTTATTTAGAAAAACGAAATGGCTGCCATAGCCAATTATTTAAAAGATGCTCTTAAACTTGAAATATTGCAGCTAGGTTCATCAAATATGCACAAAATATATATGGCTAGGAAAGTTTGACCCCTTCTTCAATGTTAAGTGGGGTTATCTTACTACAAATGCCTTATATCTCCTTCAGTTCTCCATTATTAATGATTCTAAGGTGGGAGATAACCGCTGCGGCAGTGGCCTTGTTGTATCTATGCTTGATGTGAAGTCAAATGCAAGTCCTGTACATTATTCCAAAGTTAATCAAATTTAAATATCACAATACACTTGCACACAATAAAACAAAATGCTCGAGAATGACCATACGTCTGAAAACCCAAGACCATAACTCTTACAGTTATACCTTTTAAATACTAGAATGGTGATCTATTTATCCCTCATGAAGAACAGGTGAATGTTTGACTACCCTTTTAAGATACTCTAAAACTCAACACAGTTTCATGCACTTTATCCAGTGCTATTGAAGCATATGTTTTGCAGCTGTAAAGCATTGAATTGGTGAACATAAAATATCAATTTACACCTCACATAAATCTAAACAAAAATAATTCTAAATATAAACCAGTTTAAAATAATTGGGGGCACACACAATTCATTACTACACACTCAAGATACAAATTTGTAAGTTTTGAGTTGTCCCCAAATGTTCCCAGCATGGTTTATGAATGTTCTGAATGAAAACAATGACCTCTAGAGTGGACAATTCACAGGGTAATAAACGGGTGCTTTTTCTTGCCAGATTTGTATACACACTGAATTAAAGAACGGTCATATGCATGGCCATATTACATTTTAACTACCATCTTACACCTGATTTCAGTGTGTGGCAATATATTAGAATACACTGACTATTTGCTGGCCAACTTACCTCCCTTACTTTCGGTCGTCGGGTGGGAATTTTGACCTAAACTTGACCTTGCAGGTCGTTTACCTTTGACCTCCTAAGGTTGAATTCACTTCTGGCCTGGTATGGCCGTTTGTGGGATAGGCAGCTAGATTGGGCAGAGTTGGATTGATATGAACAATGAACTTTAAAAGTATTTATATTGCTGGCCAATCTGTCTGCCTTTCCTGTACATTGTCTGATTTAGTTCACCTGGCTTTGACCTTCAGGTCAAACTGTCATTGCGTTTGACTTTGGTTCTTGGTTCGGTTTGGCAGGTTGCTTGGCCAGCCTAGGTCACACATAAACATTATGAATTAAAAGACCATTTTATTATGTGCTTTTACAAAAAACAAAGTAGTTTTACAAAGTGCAAGAATAAATTTTATATCCCATGTTCCTCTTTCTTTCCACTTGCTGGGAACTGCACAGGGTAATAAACATATGGCGAGGACGATCATCATTGTGGAACAGCCCACCAAATTACAAAGATTATCACAGTTTTATCAAGACAGAATATGTCCCTTAGATAGGTCAAATATTGGCATTGAAGCAGTGATAGATTCTTTAAGAATCAGGATGCAACCATAGAATGATCAAAGCTGACTACAGGTAAACCGGGTATCCATTTAGAGTTTGTGACAATGTATTTTGAAGCAGTTTAAATTTTTTTTTGGGGGGACATTTTAGTATGGGTGAAAATCAAGTTGATTATGCACGATACAACAAGGCAATTTATGGCGCTGTTTCATTTTTGTGAGTTGTTGAAAGACCTATCCCTTTTTGAAGTAGACCTGCTACATTAGTTACCAATGCTCTGTGAGTTACCAGTCTACTTTTATAGCATTTATGACCAAAAAGATAATAATGTGCGGTTTAATAGATCAATCATCTGACCTGTCCCCGACCAGCGCAATTTAAGAAGAAAACTCTTCACATCAACTTTTGATCACTCTTGAAAAACAGGGAAGATTAGTCTGGGAACATGTAGGACAATCTTCTGGTAGGACAGTGCCACTGAGCTCTGTTTTAACAGGAAGATTAACCATATTAAGAAAGGAGTGGCTAAGATATGCAACTGAAATGATAGGCAGTATCTATTTAATTTATTTATTTATTTGGGGTTTTACATCGCTTTCAACACTGTACAGGTCATATCACGACGGGTAGTTGCAAGGGCAGAGGAAACCAGTACATACAGTTTGTTAGGGTTCTGTACTGTAAACTGCCGACCAACGGCAAGCAACTACCAGCTTTCCCACTTGAGGCCATGCCGGGGATCGAACCCTGGTCTCAGAGGTGGGAGGCGAGAGTGTTACCACTCTGCCACCGTGGCCCCCCGATAGACAGTATCACCCAAAAGATAGGTCATAACCCAGATATGACTGACAAGATCGAATGCGAGTATTTTGGACATAAATGGCCACAAGCAAAGGTTCATAAACATGTGTAGGGTAGCTTTGAATATGAAAACAGGAGAAAACCCCATCAGGATAAAATATCTCTGGAGAAAACCCCTCAGGAAAAAATCCCTTTTTTGGCCCACCTTTTTTTTCTCCTGGCAATTTTCAAGTGAGAGCTGACTCCCTTGATCAATTGAATACACCACCAATGATGATAAGTCAAAGACTAGGTCACACACAACTGTCAAGATTTTTGCCTGAACATATAACTGGAGTAGTCAGGAGACAAACCCGTGAATGTGGAGCCGGGGTATGAAGACATGTTTCACAATATGGGTGTGCAAAGGTCTTTTATCAGAGTCTTGAGGAGATATAATATGTCTTTTTTATAAACACATACAGCGGGCAATAACCTTAACATCACGAAAGGGAAAAAACATAACGGCAACAAATGCTGCATGATAAGCACATGTTAACCATGTTTTTATCGACACTTTGTTGGGTACATATTATTAACCTAAGCTGGTATTTATAACAAAAAGGATCAGCCTAAAAAATCCAAAAAGCCTTCTAAAGTGTTTGGGGTTTTTTGGTATCAATCTTGAGCTGTTTTTTATAGTTAAACTTTCACTGGTCTCTTCTGGGAGTAGAGTCTCATGTTAACTGATTTCCTTTCTTAAATGATTTACAAAGGTGGTTTATAATAACAGAGATTTTTTAAAGGCTGTTTATTTAAACTAGAAATTTGAGATTGATGCAAAGAAATGGTTTAATTTTGGAAATTATAATCCAAGTTAACACCTGCTGTGTTTTTATTTTATTATATTATGTATTTTTTTATCTTTTGATAATTTATTTCATATGTCGTGATTAAAATATTGTCGGAGCTCAACTTGAGATATCTCCAATCTGTGAAAGTGTTTGTCCAAGTAATGATCTATGTGTATGTGTGGAATGGGGGTAAAAAGAGGAACAAATCAGTGGAGAAGTCGAGTTTTCAATAATATGATTATGCAAAAACAGGTGTTGTTTAAGAGATAAACCTCATCAGGCTTAAATTTTACACGAAAAGTGACAAAAAGTGGGTATCAAAGGGATATTCAAATAACATTTATTATCTCCCGCCTGCGGCCAAAGGCCGTGGTTGGGAGATTATAAAACGCCTTGCGTGTGTGCGTCCGTTCATCACGTTTTGGCATAAACTGTAATATCTCATTCATTTATGAAAATATCTTCACCAAATTTGCAGGGAATGTTTATGGCTATGAAAACCTGTCTCTGAAAAATTTTAGCCTCATTTTGAAAAACAAAATGGCCGCCATAGCCAATTGTTTGAAAATTGTAAAGGTGCTCTAAATCTTGAAATATTCCAGCTAGTTTCATCAAATTTGCACAAAAGCTATGTGGCTAGAAAACTTAGCCTGATAGTAATTTTGGCCTAGTTCAAAAAACAAAATGACCGCCATATCACATGTTTAATGTCAAACAGAGTTATCCTATTAAAAAGACCTTATATCTCCTCAAATATTGCTCCTAGAGGCTCGGAATGTGAAAACAACTTGTAGGAAGTCGTGGCCTGGGAATCTTTTCCAGGTGTTGAATTTGACCTTTGACCCCTGCTTCAAAGTTAAATGAGGTCGTCACATTAAAACGTCCTTATTTCTCCCGTATTATTGATGCTATGGCTTCAGATTGTAAAGACTGACCATGAAAAGCATAGGTTGTGGTCAAGAGATTGTAAACTCCTTCCATACGTGTGTGTGTTTGTGCATCCGTCCGTGCGTGTGTTTCTCAGGTTTTAACATACACCTTAACATCTCATTCATTTATAAAGATATCTTCATCAAATTTGCAGGGAATGTTTATGGCTACAAAAACCTGTCTCTGCAAATTTTTGGCCTTATTTTGAAAAACAAAATGGCCGGCATAGCCAATTGTTTAAAAATCATAAAGTTGTTCTAAATCTCGAAATATTCCAGCTAGCTTCCTCATATTTGCACAAAAGATATATGGCTAGAAAAGCTAGCCTGATAGCAATTTTGACCTTGTTCTAAAAGGAAAATGGCCGCCATATCACATGTTTAATGTCAAATGGGGTTATTTTTACATGTTCAGAATGTGAAAACAACTTGTAGGAAGTCATGGCCTGGGAATCTTTTCCAGGTGTTGAATTTGTCCTTTGACCCCTGCTTCAATGTTAAATGGGGTCGTCACACTCAAATGTCCTTATTTCACCCTTATTATTGGTTCTATGGCTTCAGAATATAAAGACAGATCATCAAAAGTCCTGGCCCTCAAATGTTTTGCCTGAGAAAAATTTTGGCCTTATTTAGAAAAACGAAATGGCTGCCATAGCCAATTATTTAAAAGATGCTCTTAAACTTGAAATATTGCAGCTAGGTTCATCAAATATGCACAAAATATATATGGCTAGGAAAGTTTGACCTCTTCTTCAATGTTAAGTGGGGTTATCTTACTACAAATGCCTTATATCTCCTTCAGTTCTCCATTATTAATGATTCTAAGGTGGGAGATAACCGCTGCGGCAGTGGCCTTGTTGTATCTATGCTTGATGTGAAGTCAAATGCAAGTCCTGTACATTATTCCAAAGTTAATCAAATTTAAATATCACAATACACTTGCACACAATAAAACAAAATGCTCGAGAATGACCATACGTCTGAAAACCCAAGACCATAACTCTTACAGTTATACCTTTTAAATACTAGAATGGTGATCTATTTATCCCTCATGAAGAACAGGTGAATGTTTGACTACCCTTTTAAGATACTCTAAAACTCAACACAGTTTCATGCACTTTATCCAGTGCTATTGAAGCATATGTTTTGCAGCTGTAAAGCATTGAATTGGTGAACATAAAATATCAATTTACACCTCACATAAATCTAAAGGGGGCGTGTTATTTACTATTTTAGAAGCCCAAGGTTGATTTGAAATAATTGTTTCAAAACTCTTTTTTTTGTTAAGATTCGGAGCTTAAAAACCTAAATACAAATTCCTGCTTATTAATGCTAATGAAATCTAATGGATTCCACCAAAACAGGTATAAAAGTATTGGTTTTGATACCAATAACAGGGGCCACGGTGGCAGAGTGGTAACACTCTCGCCTCCCACCTCTGAGGCCGGGGTTCGGTTCACGGCTCTACCTCAAGTGGGAAAGCTGGTAGTTGCTTGACGTTGGTCGCCAGTTTACAGTACAGAACCCTGACCAACTGTATGTACTGGTTTCCTCTGCCCTTCCAACTACCCGTAGTGATATGACCTGTACAGTGTTGAAAGCGACATAAAACCCCAAATAAATAAATAGATACCAATAACAATAATGAAGCTGTGTAAAATGCTGTGATTATATTTTAACAGTGACTTAGATAGCAGAGTCTTTTATATGCAGAGAACAGGTTTTTATTATAAAGCACAAGTAACATAAAAATGCATGTTTCAGAGCAAGCCCATGTGTACAACTAACTACTTCATTGCAAGAGTGTTTCCTGGCATCACTAGCATACAGATAATTATTAGAACATTAAACTCTGAAATATATGACGAGTAACTAATTACATTTGTTACTGTGGAGTAAGTTGAACCAGCCTTGATAAGACACATGTTATAACAGGAAACATATCAAGCCACAAATGGACTGAATAATCCAGTCTCATGTAGCTCATGATGACAGCATGGGACTATTATAGTTTGGTTGGGGGTGTCAAAGAACATCGGTTGCTCCCAATACTGTTTTATTGAGCGTAATTTCAGATAGGACTTCCGCAAAGCTGCCATTCTGGATATATACCTCTTGGGACCTTTGTTGATTATTGAAGTTCTTTGCTGTCTTGGAAGTTCATAACATGTTTTTGAGCTATATCCTACTGATAGACACCTGCTGTGATACACTGATCATCCAATCTCCCTCCCTGGGCATGGCAACAGGATTTTTTGGATCCAGGTTACCCTGGATTCCCCAGGGCAGTGACAAGAATATCGCTCGGGATGAAGCAACAGGTACTCAGACTGATGCCTCATGGGGCATCAGGTGGTCAATCTCTCACACTAATGCTCTCTTTTGATTCTCTCTTTTTGTCTTTCTTTTGTGACAATTTCAGTAGAAAATGGTAGTTTTGGAATGGATCTAGACATTTGAGAACTGCTATCGTATAGAGAACACATGTTATAGGTAAGTCAGAATTTCATTAGTCATGCTTGCCCTATTTTCGATAAGTTCAAATTTGTTGATTACTTTCATAGCCACGATCCTGGAGATGATGGTGCCCATGTGGCTGCTGAGGGATGGTGTCATGCTCAGGGCAGGGCCAAAGCTAGGGATGGTGCATCATCTGGAGATTCAGGGTTCCAGAGATGTGAGAAACGGCCTGGGTTCAAGACAGACACACACATGGTCACTTCACAGCTTTATTGTCAGATCTGGCTGCCAATGATTCATAGGGTTGTACCTAAACCCATTTGAACCTAAAATGTTCAGTGAGATGATTGAGATTCTGTGGGGTAGGCAGCAGATGACCAGGACATGGTACTATAAAAACTGGACTAAAGCTAGTGGTGATGTTAAGGTTTCTGGCCAAAGAAGATTCGATCAGCAGCTTGACTTGTGAATTCAGGTTGGGGCAGTGTAGTGTCACTAGATGCCTGATGAAATATGCCAGGCCATTGTAGAGGAAAACCAAGAAGAGTGGTTTACATGATCAACCACCCCAGATGCCTAGAAAGATATCATCGAAGATGTCTTCCACAGCCGGTAGAACTTGCCTAATGCTGTGGGTGCACCTGATGGCAAGCATCTTGCCATCAGATGTCCCACAGGAGGCAGAAGGCAATATACTGACTGCACTGGCTTCAACTCTACAACATTGCTGGTCTTGTATGTGCCAACTACTGCTTCTCCTGGGTGGATGTGGGCAGCAGTGGATCCTGTCCAAATCACATATCTTAAATCAGTGCCTGATAGATGATCAGAAGTTTCCCACCAAATCGATGCAACCTTAAAGGCATACTACAAGAACACCAGTTTCCCACCACTGCAGCGAATCAGTCCAGATCTCCACCAGCTCTCTTCATACTGGAGGATGAGGCATTTCTACTGAAACCCTGGCTGATAAAACTATTTTCTCGACAAGGCATGTCTTCCAAATGACTAGAAATATCGAATAAGTATTTAATCTTGACAAGACATGTCTTCCAAATGATTAGAAATACCGAATAAGTAGGGGGGAAGGCTGGTAGGGAATGGCTTTGGGATCGTCGGCTATTGGTGGCTGGTGCTCCTGTCGTCCATGCAGTCTGATGCAGAGCTGACAGTCACCATCCCCATGGCATGCTGTGTCCTGCATCACATTGTGAGGACAACACACACTCATTTGGTGGTTGAGGAATATATGGAACAGCTACAACAATATGGAGATGACCATGATGAACCCTACTGGAGGGGATAACTTCCAAAGGGAGGTGCTGGTCCAGTATTTCAACAATGAACAGACAGGGGCAGCAAGGAAGAAACTGAAACATAGAGATATGAAGGACTTCAAGTTACTGACCCAAAACACTTGATTGCCTTGTGTTCAAAGAATTATGAAAAAGCCTTCACCACCCTGTGCAAACTGCCCCTTCACCACACAAAGTCCTGGTAAACATGGGAGATCTATTTTGTAAACTTGATTGGGGATCATGGTTCAGACTCTTTAAAATATTTTCCAAAATTTAGGGATCAAGCCCTTTATTTTTTGTTTAACACTTTTAGGGTTTTTAGAATTCTAGCCCTTTAGGTTTAACTTTAAAAATGTTGTGGGTTCAAGGTTCCAAGGTGTGTTAAAGTTCCAATAGTCTGTGCCTCCAACTATACAGGCCTTACAGAGCCAAGTGGTCTTGGATGCCTGACCCAACTGACAGTGCTGTGTCTTGTGTGGAGATGGATAAAGATCCAATGTCACAATTTCATGTTGTGCAACTATTTGTGGTGTTTTTGTTTTGTTGGTTCTGCTGGTGCTTTGACGCTGCTCTTTTTGGCTTTCTGTTGATACTGTTGTTAGCTTGAACAGATGGATGTTGATACTGTTGTTGTGGTGGTACAGGTGGCTGCTGAAACTGTGTTCACTGCTGCTCTTCGGACCTGTTGATAGACTGGCATGTTATATGATGGCCTATGTGCATAGGGTTGTTGTGGCGCTGGCCAGTCCCAAATCATACATGACAGTGAACACGGTGATGAACTGCTGAACCAACCTCTGATCCCAATGCAGTTATGTCTCTCAGGGGTCGCTGTGGACGTCTCAGATGGGCGACCAGCCACTGCTGATGACTTCTTCCCCTTGAAGCCTGACCTCCTCACTCTACTGGGAATCATGAAATCAAAGTTTTCTTTTGCTCTTATATAAGTAACTCAAATTGTGCACTGCTTAAACTCTGCTCACTGCTGTATCATATATGTCCACATCTTGACTGCTTACTGACATCCAGATAAACTAAAGGTCAAATTTATATCCTTCTGACCTGGGAAAGTATGTAATGTAAGCATTGTCTCTGTCTTCTTTATATGCAAGTTCCTTGGGTATTTGCCTTTTATAGATGTGCTTTAGTCGGAACTGAGTTTCAATTATGTATGTTTCAAGTCCAAGTTTATAACATTCACCCAAGCCTGTCGCTCAGTGAGTTCTGAACTGCAACAACCCAACTTGCCAATGAGGAGCTTCCAAACTGTGTACTCGCTGTGGCAAACCAGCGCTTCAGCTCAGTCCTGCACGGTTTGTTCTTCTGTGTCAGAGAGAGTCACATCTTTAGACTTGCTCATCTTGTACTTCTTTGAAACATTACTTGGTGTAGGTACAGATGTAATGGATGCATTGAATCCCCTGTTGTATTATCACCCAAGTCTTCAGAATGTGCCTATTCTTGCCTTTTCATCACTATCTGATGACCTGATTCTGAAACACACTCCGCCTGTGACTCCTCCTTCACTAGAACGTCAAAGTTGAATTTAAGTTCTTCCTCCTCAGCTGGAGTGCCCATCCTCCTCTTCCTCTTTCCCCTGTTGCTGGTTTTGTGTGCATTTTCAAAGATATTTCCTCACAAACAAGTCCAACAAAACAGATTCTCAATTATGCCAGCTTAGATCTAGTCTCCTTGAAAATTCAAAATGGAATGAGGCAAAGGTGGCCAGAGCCATTCTATTTATACTCAGATATAACTACCCTAGTTGCCAAAGGGCAACTGGTGTCTGCTCTATTTGACTGTCTACTCAAAATAGCTGGAAAACCACCAAGGAGGCCACCATAAGTAGCTCTCATGTGAATCAGGGAGGGTGGGAAGCCACTCCAAAGCTGTCTGGGAGGAGGGGGGGATCTTGTTTGATATGAGTCCAATAATAATCACGGATTGCTCAGGGTGAATAAATATTGCTTATGATTACATGCCAGATCACCAGAGTGGATGCTGGATCACCGGGAGCAGTTGGTGGCATTTTACAAAAACCAGGGCAAATTCTAAACATAGAGAGATTTCTTGTTGATCCCAAATTTTATGACATGGGCAGCTCAGATACGATGCCAGATGTACGAATAAGTACAACAAGATAGCTCAGAATGAGAAAGGACTGCCAAAATCATGATTGCCCCCCTCCCCCATTGTATCTTGACAATGGAAAAGCTACATAATTTTTGTCTTTTGGGAGAACTTGAAATGCAAATCACTCCCGAATGGTGGGATCACTTCAGGAGCAGTTTTATGTGATTCCTTACCATCACGGTTCACTTGGGATACCATACTGGATGCTCTTCTTTTCTCTATGTTCTTTCGAATTTTGGAGGGTATTAGGAGTAATTTGCATAGGTCCTCAGTGACCTAGTGGGTTAGCAGGTTTGATATCTAACCACAGGCTCTCCCCTCTGTGTGGGTTCAACTCCCACAACTGGCGATGCTGAGGGCATGTCCCAATATGATCCTGGCTGTTGACGTAAAACCCCAACTTTGATATGATTTTGGATGTGATTAGAGGTGCTCACTGGTCTAGTTGGTTAGTAGATTTGGCATCTAACCACAGGCTGTCACCTCTGTATGGGTTCTTCTCCCACAGGTAACAATGCTGAGGGCCTGTGCAAATGTGGACCTGGTAGCTGAACGGGAAGAAAACCCCAACTTTGAGTAAGATGCAAGAAAAGAGGATTTGTTACAAAATGGCCAGGAATGAGAAAAAAAATAATCACCTGTGACAGTGGAACAGCCTCTATATACCTAATAAACCCTTAGTTTTCCATAAAGTTAAAGGTAAAGATCAACCAAACTATATCCACCTTATTTAGGCAACCTTTCAAATAGAGATCTTAGTTTTGATTTAATTCAGACATATACAAGCGTGTCAATAGCGGCTCTATATTCATTTTAATTGCATTTTATTTCCCAACACACTTGTATCAGTCAAAACATCTTTTGTGTCTTCTCATCTTGATTATTCATATTAGCCTTGCTAAGACTCAGATTTGTTCCGAAATCCTTCTCAAACATTTACAAAAGGCTTGGTATTCACACGGTGTAACCATACACATTGCAAGATATCACATTGCCAGGCAGCTTCAAGAATATCTTGATTTAAAGGCTATTATACGCAAGAGTACAATGTGCAAACTAATGATGTTTGTTTTCCAATTACCAAGAAACTCTAGCCTGTAGCAAGGCTAACCTCACATAGAAAATAAGAAAGTCACATACACATTCATGTATTTTATGGCGTGTGATTACATCTAATCTGCACAAGAAAAAGGTAATAAAATTTGGCTAACTCATGAGAGACAGTTATATTGAAAGAATGGTTTTCAGATTACACCCAGTGGGTCAGTTATATGGTTATATGCGGGGATTTTAATGCTAAATTGATTTTTATGTGATGTATTTCTTTGAAGTGAAAAACATGCTAATGAATTTTACAGTCACACGATTTCATTCTCTCTGTTTTACTATCCACTTAAAATACTATTAACATATGTGTGCTAGAGATTAAAATGTAAACCCAAAGTCTTGTTATCACAACCAGAAATCCAGGGTTGCTGTTTTGGTCTGTTTCAAGTTCGGTTTCGCAGCATTGATATTTTAGTAAGTTACCATCGATTAATGGACCAGTTTTGACTAAATATAGTAGTCACAAAAATGTGAGCAGAATTAGTTTCAAAACATTAAAATTATGTAAACATTGTAAGATAAGATTATGCCTATCTTGATTTGACTGGTGAAAAAGGAAAGTAAACATTTGATCTTTTTAAGAAATTTTCCATGAATTTTTTATTTGAATATCAATATTCCTTTAATTGGTTGTTTTTTAATATATGTAGAGCCCCCCCCCCCCCCCCCCCCCTCTTAGTATAATTTGGAAAATGGCTTATCACGAGATGGAGAAAAGTCCTCAACTGAAAAAAAACTGCTGGAAGAAAACATTCAAATTGAATCTGTGTGGAGAAATGTCAACAAGTTTTTTCGAACCTGTGGATAAAAAATCTTGAACTAGTTTTGTACCCAGTTCAAAATTTCTCCAAAGCTGCAACAATGTGGGTATTTTCCTTTGGGGTTTTATCCATAAAGCATTTCTCAATTACAATACAACGCACAAGCAAAGTTAAAATGAAATCTGAAAAAAAAAATAAAGTAACACAAATACAAACTATAACATCCGTTAATATTTCCGAAATATCACAAATGAGGCAGATAGAATAATGCACGGGAGAGTGTCAGGTATAGAACTGATAAAGGTGTCACTTTTAGATTGGCTGACATGCATTGTCTTAATATATTTGTAGATAACATAGATGTTCCCGGCCGTATTGAAACGGCCATTGGCTGTTTTAAAAAGGCCAAATTATTTACTTGGCCATTTTGAAACCTTCCTTGGTTTTGAAAACAGCCTGGCCAGTTCAAAACCTGGTTTCAAAATGGCCAAATCAAAAACCTGGCCATTTTGAAACCTCACCTGATTTCTAAATTTTTCTATAGCATGTGTTTTTGTGTGAACTTCAAATCTGTCCTATGATTATAAATATAATTTCCTGAGCAGGGGCTTTCTATAATCATAACTTGTGGAGTAGGTACTCGGGTATGGGGGTAGCTACAGTTAACCTGTGATCTCTTACTTGAAAAGATTTCTTTAAACAAATTGTATTTTGTTGTTGTATAACACAAAGTCTGTATCATAAAAATTATCTATCTCATCAATCTATCTGCATGAAGGTGCTGTATATTTAAACGTGTTTGTTTGACTTGCCAGATTAATTAGTAAGCCATAAAGAAGCCATGATAAATATTAACTCTGTGATGTTGACTTGTTTGCCATTGATTGTCAGAAGTGCTTAATTGGATTTATTCCTATTGTCGCAGCTCTCTTTCACTTAAATATTAGTGGGCTGTTTAAAATATAAATATGAAAGGTTAAACAAATTCACATAACAGGAAGATCAATCAAGGAGATATTTATTGTTTGACTTTTCACAGAATTAAAGTAGATGAGCTAGATTACATTTGCTTTTTGGCGCCTTCTTTACTCAATCTTACTCAGTTAATACTGACATACAATTGTAATGATTTGCTATTATTATTACTTTAGAAGATATCTCTTGATGTTGATTTGTTTCATTTGCATTGGGTGGGGTGCATAAAAGGGATTAGTGATAAAACATTATTTAATTCTGTTTCATTTTACGCTTTCTTCTTTTTTTCTTCTTAATATTGATATATATTAATAACTATGCTTTTTAGAAAAAGTTTTTGCATGCACTAATAAATGTTGTTGTATGTTCTGTTCGATATATGTTTCACAATAAACCAAATGCAGTTCTAATAAATATATAAGTTTTTATGGTATTAGAACTGTTACACTTAAAAGCAACAAAACAAACCTGTCCACTAATGTCAAACTGGTGAGGTATCAAAATGGCCAAGAGGAATAGTTGGCCATTTCGAAATGGCCAAGCCATTTCTAAACCATGCAAAGGTATCAAAACGGCTGTGGCTATGGCCGTTTTGAAATGGCCAAAGGTTTTGAAATGGCAAGTAACATAGATAAGACCAAGTGTAAATATTTCGATAAGACCAAATAGGGAAAGTGGTGAATCTGTGGAGTAATGCACTCAGCAAGTTGTTGGTTTGGTCTCGTTTGATTTTGCAAAAATATTACTGCAATTATTTTAAATATGACAACCACAACCATTATAATTCCCCTGTGTCTAACTATAATTATATGTAAAGAATCTCTATACTATACTGCTGCACATGTTAAACAAAATTAGTGGGTCAGATCAGGTCAGGCTAGATGCTATCTAGGTCATAACAGGTAGGTCATACATATTTATTTTCAGATGACCATTATATGTCTACTCTTTTATATACAACAGAAAGTATAGGGGAGATTAAAAAGCTCGAACTTAAACAATTAAATACACATATATTTAACTGAATCTAAGCATATTCCAATAATTCTAGTTACCATAGATTTCAGCAGTGATTTGGAGGGACTTTCAAAGAGTAACAACCCTGTATTTATCTGATAAATCTGTAGGTGATAATGTATTCAATGGTCTTTAATTTTTCTTGGCTTCAGTTGGTTTTCTCTCACTTTAAGTTTTTTCCTTAAACCTTGATTGTAGATAAATATAAATTAAAACTCAAATTCGCTTCTTAATTTTATTACAAATACCATGCTTTATTGTGCCAATACTACAGATAAGATACAGAAGAATAATATTATCTTGTCTTGTTGGTTATTCAATCTGTCAATTATGAAGCATAAACACACAGTACCTTAAGATTAAGGAAGTACATATATGTTATTGATAGGTGGTGATACCAAAGCAAATTATTGCAGTCAACACTATTAAACGCCTCAAGCTGACCACGACCACATTAGAGGAGAACATGATTGACTAACGTCTTCTTTCATCTTATATTTTGATGAAAAGCCATATTGAGTAGGTTAGGGTCACCTTAAAGACATGTTAAATAGCATGAGATATACCATGCATCAATGCAAACATTTAACACTAACTTACTGTACAAGATACAACTGCAAGTTTAAATATCATAACTGAGGAATGTTTTATCTCTTGAATGGTCAAATTAACACAACATATTGAACAGATATTTGATATATGTAAGGTAAACGTAGCATATAATTCAGCAAAATAAAATAATACAGACTGGTTTGTTAGAATATCTAAGATGGTATACATATAATCTGGGCTTTCTTTTTGAGAAAAAGCATTAAACCAAGAGGGGTCTATCACCCCAACAATACATCCGGGGATCTAACGGACACTTAGTCTACCTCATTTGCATAGATTAGTAATATCAGTGCAATATCACTGCATGAAATCACCACACAGACTGGTATTATCGCCCAGCTTAATGTGGATATCAAAGAGAATATATGCCATAGAGATTTAACACTTTTAATTCAGAAGAAAGAAGTCATTTTTTTCAGAATCTAACTAAATTTAAGAAACTCAATAGACACCCAGGTTACCCTTAGCTTGGTAAAACAACACCCCTCAAGTTTCCCGCCCTTTAAGTCAAGTTTTATAACCAATAAATGACCAATCTTTTGCATATGCATGCATAAGCATGCTAAAAAGTGATTGTGATTGAAAATAAAAATTTCACTGATTTCGTTTTTTGGTGCTATAAAAGTAGAGAATAGAATACATATTCTAGGTTCTTGGTGGCTTAGAGGATAACTAGTTTGGCATCTGGCCACCTGGCTCCCACCTCTGTTGTTGATGGTCCGACTCCAATCCGTGGTTAGAGTGTTAGTCCCGATATCACCTTAGATGTTGCAAGTGAGAATTTCTGAACAGTTATTGATATCATTTTTAGTAATAACAAGAAGTATATTTTCATCATTAAATGAAGCTTTATTCAACTGTTATATGAATACACTTTATTTTTAAGCAACCTTTGCATCTTTTCTGAAGAATTTTGTTTCTTGTGGATGATAGCAAATAATATAATATGTTTTGGGATTTTGCCTAATTGCTTTAGTAAAATATTGTTTATGAAAAAACCACACTTACACATTGCTAACACGTGTCTATATTATGTATTAAACAATGAGCATATAATATACCACTATACCTGGTAACAGTTATATTGTGTTAACATACAATATAATGAAAATACACATATTATTACATCATCTGATTTCCTCAGATTAAAGAGAGAGAAACTCACTTCAAACACTGTAACCTGTAGGGAAGAGGCAATCACCTTGTGAAGTGTGAGATTGGTTTACTGCAAAATAATGAGTCATTATATAAGGTACAAACTCTTGATGAAAAACTAATTCTAGCAGGTGCTCGAGGGATTATTCTGCAAGGAGATGGTTTTCCCATTCAGTTATATTACTGTTGAAGTACTGTCCACACGTGTGGCTACTATCACTTATCTGTCTTCAAAGTGATGCCCCCCCCCCTCCAATAACCAATTCTGCTTTAATGAACAACTCTCATAATCCAAACAGGTGTGTTTCTCGATCTCTATAAATGGGCAGATCAGTTGTATCATAGTCATTGATTGGCTTACTTATTACGTCACACAAACAGGTGATTGCATGGTACCCTTATGGTTCGAGTGAGGTAGGTGTGTGATATGTCCTTTGAAGACAGACTTTTGTTTCAATATAATTGTGTAAAGCATGTGTATCAGCTCACAAACACTTGCTGAGTGACCACTACTGAATCATCATTTGTTTCTTGAGGTAAGGTGACATTTTATTTGTGCTTATTATAGGAAAACTGTTTGCAAATTAAGTATTTATTAACTTTTAAACTTTCCTAGGTGTTATTCATTTTGTCTATGCAAAAACCTAAAATGCATCTTTGTACTAATACTTAATCATAGAAAATAAAATTTCGAGATTAAGATTACCTTAAAGTACAATGATTATATCCTAGTAAATAATCTAATTGAGCAGTAAAATCCGTTATCACCATGTGATATCTACCCACAGAGATGACTGAATTAGGTCTTTGTTTCTTTGATGTTACACACACTTCAAAGAAGCTTTACCCCACGTGGGAGTTAATCAGTTGAAATAAATGTTGTAATATTTGCTTTCATCTACTTCATCGAATGGAGAATTTGCTGGACAAATTTGTTCAACACTGTCAAAAGCTTTATGGATCAAGTTTGTGAACTCCATGAGGATGCTTTGTTTTTCAGCTTTCCTTGTTCATGTTGTTACTGATGTGGAAAGTCTGTCAAAACACATATGGGACGTGTTTTAGTGTTAATGCTTAAACTGGCTCTTATAAATGGGAAAGAAACTAATCACCTATTTATATGAATGTATATGTTCATTCATGATGCTATATCTCCAATGCCAAATCATTGTTATTTTACAGTTACAGTTTGGTTATAAATGATTTGATAATTTTATTATTTTAGTACGAAATAAAGATATAGTTTGCGTTTACGTTTATAAAAAATATATAAATAGACTGTTATATTTATATTAAGAATTCATAGCAAGGCCAGATTGTGAGAATAAACTTATTAAATTAAGCAGTAAATTAGAATGAAACAAATACTTTACCATATGTTTCATAAAGTACTATTCCAGGTGGGACTATCAGTCATCATATCTGAAATCATGGGGTCAAATGACAAGAAATATCTTTGCACATTTTGTAAGTGACAATAGAGAACATTTATTCTCATCATTTTGGCTATGTTATCCACATGATAAAATAGTAATCTCTTTGTATAATTGTATACTTATGCAACTAGTTTACCAACATGAATACTCGGATAATACTTTTTGTAGTACAATATATTTAATCTTGTATTTACACCATGAAATTGGAAATTGACAACTAATTCAAATCTACGTTTGTGTCTAGAGGTATATATTACTTGTTTTGACTAATGATTCCTTTGAACATGGAGCTTAAAAGTATTTTCTTGTCCAACAGACTGCAGATCATATCAAATACTTCAACTTTCGGTTATGTAACATCGTTTATAGATATCCCCAAAGCGTTTGATCTGTAGGCTTAAAATATCACGTGCGTAAAGGAAGTGTAATGTATCGGGAAGGGGGGTTTTAATGCTTGGATGAAAAAAAATCAATACCCTTCGGCTGTTTTGGGTTATCAAAGCGCCCGACTGTTCAGTCGCATTACATGATTCATTGCTCATAGAACCAGGAACAATGTAGTGAATTTGTGAACTAATTGTTCTCTGCAGAGATAAGCCAGTTATTTTCTGATGGGATTAAAACAGTCATTTCATTCACTTGTGGTAAGGCACAATGTTTCAAAGCCAAGGTCTGCATTTTGGTTTAACAAGGTGGAATAAGTCCTTGAGTACATATTTTGCCACATACACTTTAATTTTGCATTATTTGTAACCCTGGTCCTAGAAGTACTTTTGGAATGTTGACAAGCATCAATCGTGTGGAGGAGAATAAACTTCAACAAATATTTACATGATGTAAGAGCTTGAAATATATTTGATTATAAAGTGTTATGTACACATATTACTGGCTTGTAATGTGAGAGTGTAACACTTCAGTCAAAAGTTTGGAATCGGTACTGAGCAGGATTTGCTGTATATAAGTTTGCAGGCAACACACAAAGATTGAGAAAATGAGGATCTTTTTCATGACAGCTATTATAAATAATAAGAATTTTAAACCAAAGGGAAAATACATTTATTTCACATATTTGTAAAATCGTTATATGCTGATGATATATCGTTACTAATACGTTTATATACACACATACGCATCTTCCAGTTATCCAGATACCCGAATCAAGAGTAAGAAATTAAAGAAATGACAAACAGCATTCTTATTTAGCATACCAGGAAATGAATGAGGGTTGGATTAGTGATCTAGTAAGTTTTTAATTTAGCAAAGATTTTAAACATAATCTCTCTGAGTATTTGAACAAGAATGGCGGGAGGTTATCCAATTGTTTTTGGTAATGCATGGAATTTTCATGGAAAATGAAAACTATGCATACTTTGTATGTCTATTATATAAAAATACTGTTGTAATTAGCCCCGAGTTCCTCGCCTCAATAAAATCAGTATTTACAGTCAAAACCATTAAAGATTCCTTGGATGGCTTTACAACAACCTACACGGGTACTGAGCAGTAACTCAACCTGGGGTTACAACACAAAATAAACATTACCCTACCCTTAGGTAATTTCTAAACATAACACTCTTATGTATAGGATTTTTGAAATTCTAAATATCTAGTTACCCACTACTAATTCTTCAGACATCATTCTTCTTTGTATATTTCTGCATGAACCAATATTTCTGGCTTACATATCAAGATATTACATAATCAGCAACGGCCAAAATGACAGTCAGAGACAGATTTCATTTTTCAACAGGTGCCTGGATAAGTTTATGTTAGGTACAAGAGTATAGACAGAGCTTTGATTTCATAAACCCAGACATTTTTAAATAGACCATGAACCATAAATATCCACCTGTCACTTTATAAAGAAGCCAACAGACAACTATGTGCCAGTTTCCAGCCCGCAAGTGACATGCTGGAAATTAATAGCAAGGCATCTCCACTAATATTCTCCACAGAAAATTTAACACTCGCGGAGACCCCACTTGTTTTCTAAAATAACAAAAAGCTGTCAAGAAGACAACTCACGCAGATAACATAGAACTGAGTGAAACGTTGTGACCCCAGAAATGAAAAAGAACAGGTCATCTTCGTTCCACGCTATCATTTTTACTCGAACATGGCATGTCAACAAAGGGTAGTCAACGCTGTCATACATGCATGGTCGACTGCTCTTTAAAAATGTGTGACGATTGAATATCATTTTAACACTGCAAAATTGTCAGACATCACTTGTCGACAGGTGAATTATATAGAAAAGGTCCCGTGTCAGTCTTTTGTGGAGGCATTTGATATACTTGATATACTGAAGTGTATAAGAAATGACAAATATGTTGGATAAAAAGCTAATCGGATATGAAAGAATTTATATTCCATCTTGAGGCACGTCTGTGTGTGCATTGATAATGATTGGTGTGCAATCATACGGAAGCTTAATGATGATTTTAATTTACAGGTTTCATATTTCTTGATGCTTAGGTTCATATAATTAGAAATGATAAAATAACACAAGATATATAACATATTGCCCATAGAAAGCCACATGTGAAGGAATTAATGAATAAATAGGGAAAAATAAAGGATTCCTCGATCAGACTTATGTTTATTATAAACATACTGTGGGTTTTAGAATTAATAGTAATACAAATTGTATAAAAAAAATCAAACAAACGAGGTTTAATTTGTTTCCATCTACATGCCTGAGATGCAAAGAAATCAGAAACACGAGTAGTGTCCTAGACTATCTACATTTATTTATTTGGGGTTTTACGTCGCTTTCAACACTGTACAGGTCATATCACGATGGGTAGTTGGAAGGGCAGAGGAAACCAGTACATAGAGTTCGTCAGGGTTCTGTACTGTAAACTGCCGACCAATGGCAAGCAACTACCAGCTTTCCGACTTGAGGCCATGCCGGGAACCGAACCCTGGCCTCAGAGGTAGGAGGCGAGAGTGTTACCACTCTGCCACCGTGCCCCCCCCCCCCCCCCGACTATCTACAGACCCGACCTGCAAAGCAAAGTCATCAGTAAATCACTACAATAGTAGCCAATTGATGAAATGCAAGTGACAGTGTTTACTGACTGAGCAGTATCCTTCAAGATAACTAACAAAGGGTTATTTGATCTATTACAAATAACTAATATTTCAATAATATTTCATGGTTGTAATACTCTGGTGTTGATTTTTTTTACTTCTCTCCGAATTTTCGAAAATTAGATATATATATTGCTGTCGACTGTTCTAATTTATATTCTAATTTTAATGGAAATTAAGCACTGTAAATGTTAGAGTTAGAATTCATATTCTAGTGAAACTGTAACACTTTTTTTAGGCAGAAGTTTGCAAACAAGAAGTTGTTAGATAATGTGCCATATTAGTCTTCTTTGTAAGCTATTATTGATTTTGCAACACATTCTCTTGCGAGATATTAATTTATGAGGAAACAATCTCTCAGAAAACATAGTATCTAAAGAGCTTGAATGTGTAATATTTATTACACTAGAATATATGTACATATATATATATATATATACATAAAACCAATCAATATTATACATTTAAACATATACATACACATACATATATCTGATAATGGCACAAATGAAAATAAAAAAAGTGTGATGTATCGTGGTTTGCTTAGTCAAAGAATTCTTTGCGATTTCTGTCAGGGTCTGTTTTCATTTATATATATCCATGTGAGGAAAGATTTTAAGATGTGCCACACTATATCAAACATGTCACAGCAATGAGAGAATGCTTGACCAATGCACTGAATATCATATATTAAAACTTGCATGGATGAGCAAAGATGGAAATTATTTTCATGTCACTTGTCCATACCCCCTTGTCTCCAGTGATATAAAAGGCCAATAAATATTCCTCAACGTTCAGAAATTCAATCTGCCTTATAGTTAATAATACCTCTTCATTCAAAAGAGCATAATAGTCGATGATATGATGGGGATTCCACAGAGTCAAATGCTTTATGCTCATCCAGGTGAACATACATTTCAAGTTGACACTTGCAGTATCTGCTTTCCTGTAAAGAAGCAGTGATTTAACAAGCCTTAAATAGATGACATACAATACCCACAGTGTCTTTTGGCATATGATAATTAGATTTAATGCTGATAAAACCCCACCATTTCACCTGTTCCTTGGGGATTTCTTTACATGCAACTGTTAAATAAATTAATGTCGTGTCAATTTCTCGGTATTCACCAGAGAAAAAGGCTTGGCTATTAAAATAACAAAAAAGTCAGTCTCTTGTGAAAAAGGCTACATAGCTTTCTTGAGATGGCCACTGAAACCTTGAACTAAATCTAATTTTGTAGAGTCTAATTTTGTCAACGTGGTTTGGAAATTTTCATTGGAAGATTCTACAAATACAAAGAACTTTGTGATAATGTGACCCATATTGATAAAAAATAGTTTGGGTGTACTGCAATGAAATATTTTAAAAACAAATCAAGCCTACGTTGATTTTAAATCAACCTTAATCTGAAGTGGAGATTTGCAAAATCAATGCAGACTGACTTACGATTTCTGCTCAGTCAAAATGCTAGTTTAGACTACAAGTGAAGCACTGTTATAAAGCAAATATTTAAGTTTTTCCTCAAACTCACTTAATATTCCATTTTAAAGTATTATATATTGTATAACATAGAATGTGTATGTATATTTTAATACTCTTTATATGTGCAATAACGTCACTATGATTAGATGTAAGTGAGTTTAGTCCCATAAACAAATACAAAGCTTACACTCTGTTCAATTGTGACTTAAACTCAGCTAAATTTGTACCTTGAACAAGTGCAGGTACAGGTGAAGAAGGTTTTGTGTTTGTCTGCCATGTTTTACAGAAGGTGACATCTGTTTTGAAGAAAGATAAAGTGGGACAAAGTAGCCTTGCTGAGTATAGAACTTCCTTAAAAGTGAAAAATGTACTTCATTTGCCAGTTAACTTTAGTGTTCATAAAATGTGCAAAACAGCAATCGATATATATTCGGAAAGATTGTAGTTCAAGGAATTCATGTAGTTATAATATAATTACATGTAATAATACCACAATGTAGTAACTTATTTGTACCAAATTATCAACAGTTTATTCAACAATATTCATTTTGTTGCATATATTATATTAGTATAATCGATGTATCAGTATATTTCATTTGCAGAATTGCCAGTAAAAGTAAATATAATGAGAGTTAGTATTAATAATATTAAGATGACATAGTAAAACATTAGTGTCTCCTTGATTTCAGCTTTAGAAAGAGTTATTTTGAATATCTTTGGACAAAGCTTAACCATGTCAAACGCCTTGCCGAAGGCTATAAACGACAAACATATTTGGGTTTCAAAGGCCCAATGACAAAAAGACTTGGATGACATTTTGGGGGGTTGCGACACAGGTTTTTTGGAATTGTTTTGTGTATTTTAAAATTTGATACCATTTGTCAACAGGTGGGTGTCAAAATCTAACATGAACTAGCTTATCTTGCAAGATTGACTTTTCAGTCTTAAAATGCCAATACAGATCAGGTATTTGATAGATTTATTTATAGATTCTGCTAAAATATATATTTTTTTATATTTCCTTGGTGTGTGTGTTTCTCCTTTCCATTAACTCTGACTAATTAATCAATTCATGATATTTGTTAATCAATATGTGTATTAAGTAAATAAATTGTTATATTTAATATAAGTTCTTCTCTGCAGCCTCTGATGAAAACAAGCACACATATGTTGTATTTTTTTGGCTAAAACAAATTAGTAGAAGTCCTTACTTCTAACTTAAGGCCAAAACACAAAAGACTGATTTCATACAAGCAGTTAGAATAAACCCTGATAAGGAGTTCTCTTTCAAACTGACTTACTTTGATAATTTTTTTAATCGGCCCAGAAGTAAGAAGGGCTTGGTAATTTTTACTGGAAGTCCTATGTTTTATGCTGACAATGAATTTTAAATGTATGTCACTTGGGTCATTTTTCCTGTTTTATGGATTTGTCAGTCAAATACAACACATCGTTGTATTTGCCATGCCATAGTCACATATAGGCCTTTGGTAGTCGGGCAATGTTTGATAATTTTTAATATTTTAAATATATATTGTACTGTATAGTAAGAGGGCTCAGTGGTGTAGTGGGTAACTCACTTGCCTTCCATTTCTGAAGTCGGTGGTTCGAACCCAGTACCCATGTGGAAAACGTGGTAGTTGCTTACCGATGCCTGGTAGTAAAAAGTGTAGAATCTTGATCAATTATTATGTACTGGTTTCCTCTGCCCTTAAAACTACCCATCATGATATAACGTATACAATGCGTTGGGGCTGGCGTTAAACCAACATAATAATGTATAAATAAATAAAGTGCATTGTATGTTTCTACTCATGGAATTTCTACAGAAGTCAAAGCATTACTTAACCCATCCCCATTGCAGCTATTCTGCGTTTCTAGGCAAGAGTGTTTTGCTGATTAGGCCACAGTTGCATCCGCCAGAGACTGTTATATATAACTGCTTGTAAAAAAAGAAGTAATAAATGTAATGTTGAGCTGAAATATTCTAGTCCCTCTTTATATGAGTTACCCAACTTTAGGTTGGGTAATAACCATATCCTAAGTTGGGCCCTAGCTTAAATACTCTGTTGTCATATGGAGACAAAAACATTAAGGACGTGTGGCATCTCTGGATTACATAACATACATCACATGGGGGTCCACTGTGGCAGAGTGGTAACACTCTCGCCTCCCACCTCTGAGATCGGAGTTCGGTTCCCGGCCCGACCTCAAGTGGGAAAGCTGGCAGTTGCCTGCCGTTGGTCGGCAGTATACAGTACAGTACAGTACAGAACCTTGACCGACTGTATGCATTGGTTTCCTCTGCCCATAAAACTACCTGCCATGATATGACCTGTGTTGAAAGTGACGTAAAACCCCAAATAATAAATAAATAAATAAATAAATCATCAATGTCATGGTTTGAAACATAGTCTTCCTATAAAATATTATGATGTTATTAGCCAAATTACCAGAACTTCCAGATGCCTTAAAACAGATATTTTCTACAAGAAGAGGCAACGATACTAGGATAATGTAAATCAATTATTTATCAATGAGATTGTAAAATGAATCGTAAATTCATAATCAGCCCCTGGAGACGATTTAAAAAATATTCTAGTGTATTTTTTTTTCTATCTTTTTATTATAAGTCAAGCATCTGTGAAGCAGCACACTTCAAACAGGGATGCCATATGGTATTGAAATAATGTAGCCTTTCCTACGGCTAGATCCCATTTGCACCGCCAAGCCTGTTCAAGCAACCGTCTGCGGAGAGCAACCACTTTTGATACCACCTGCGACATTTTACTTGAATTTAAGCTACCAGCAACCACTTTTAAAACATGTCCCAAGAGAGCCTTGCACCTGTAAAGAGCAACCACCCCTTATTGTAACCACAAATTTGTCTTAAAGAAGTATTGTATTGACTAATAATGTATTAAAAGTAGGTCTTTACAATCACTAAGGTGCAATATTCATACTAATTTTTGTAACAATAGAAACTCTTTCAGTTTGCACAATGTTATCTAAAATATATTTGATTTTGCATCACGATACTGCCAATCCAGTCTAGTCAGCAGATATATCCTAACATTTACAGCGTGTTTATTAATAACAAACCTTTATGTATGTGTTTGAAAAGGATTTTGGTACAAATTTAAGTCTCAGGCAAGGCTAGAAACACCTAGAAACACTCCAGCAGTTAACTGTTCACTTGAAGACCTCACTACAAGGTATTTATGACTGCTTCATTTATTTCATTCCCCCAACAGCCCGGAAATAAAAGAAATCTTTGTTATACAATGCTAAAAACACTACAAGGCCCAGTCTTAACTTATTGAAACATAAGGGAAATTCGTGGAAGAAGCTAGTCAGATTTATTTGAATATTTGATATAATTTCATTGAATTATACAAGCATATATAGTTAATATATATATTTAATGTAGAGTTCTATTACTACCTCATAATATTGTATTCGAAATTTGCATAACTTGCCACAAACTCTTTTCCAGAACTTAACATATTCAGATGCTTTTTTGATCTCCTGAAATTGTCGTGTTTATAACAAATGTAATAATACTAAACCACATGTCATGTTATTTCTGTAAGCACATGATTGTCTTTTGTTCCTTTTGTACACGGAATATTAAGCAAACTGAGATAAATTAGTCTGTTTAAGACAAAGAAAAGTGATAATTACTGTCATTAAAATATTAATACTGTCCATATTCAAAGCATCTCCCAAAGGAGCAAACGTGGATAATTATGGCCAATTTGTATTAATTACAGGTGTTTTTCACAACCCCTAAAAATGTGGTTGATATTCTTCATGCTTTATTAAAATCGCCCTATAAGAGTTAAAAACGTATAATATAACAAATCTATGTTTATCCTTAACAAGATTGTGAAACTTAACACAACTGAGGATTTAGTGTGTTCATCCATAATTTAAATAATTATTGCAATTTAAGAATATTATAAAATATGTTGATTATTAATGTTATTAAATTAATTGGAATTTAAATCACAGTGCTGGAAATTGTGAGCCATTAAAAATTCCTCTTCCAGGACCAAAGTTCAAAAATGGGGTTTTACGTCCCGTTCAACAGCCAGGGTCATATCAGGAAAGGTCCATTTCCCACTTGTGGGAGTCAAACCCACACAGAGGTGATAGCCTGTGATTAGATGTCAGACTTGCTAACCACTGAGGACCTCTTCCAGGGAATCCTAATATGAATTTTTTTTAACCTGAAGATAATGATAATCCTTGAAAATTTTTACGATATTCAAATCTGCAAGGGATGCCACTTTACCCCCCCCCCCGCCCCCCCCCCCCCCCCCCCCCCGTTATTTCTTATTATCGGTGCTGTCTTTTTTAATCAGCTTATAAATGTATAATTTAACTATTACAGTGGGGATATAAAGTAAAAAGTCAGACAAAGGCATATTATTTGCTGTCTAGCTGCATCGGTATTGGCGAGACTACTCAAACAAGTTGACATTGCTTAATTTGAATGCCCGAGGCCATTTGGACAAGGGCATTGAGTTTACAGAATGCCTACAATCTGATTATTCTATGGCGGAGGTATGCGCTTTACAAGTGATTTAAAGTTATATATATATATTTAAAAATATCTTTGTGAAATATATGCAAGTGAATATATTAATATTTAAATACAATACAATATATTTTGAATATATATGTTATTATAGATTTGATTATCTTAAAGTCAAGTTGTGTTTATGAATACAAACGGTTGTAAATGTTACTGTTCAGATTGTTTTATGATTGAAAGAATATCTCCCCCAGAAAATGTAATTGCATATAACTGAACAGGTTCATTTTGTTAATATTTACTATACGCATCAGGTGATGTTAATTTCTAACCCTCAAAATGATATCATGAAACACTTATCTACATAGCCTTTTTCTGTACTATTATTTCTAATTCACCAGGACTTTTTATGGTTGTTTTATCTAACTTCTGTCTTCTGACAATAATTGTCACGATGACTTTATTATCTGACAGCATACAGACACTATCGTCTTCATTTTGCAATGAGTGTTATTCAATTAAATCTTGCAATGTCACCGCCCTAAGGAATAGACTTAGGCCTCACTAATACACCCAATCCAGCTGACAACCCGATTTCTTTTCTCAGCATCTTTACTCAAACATTCATTGTTTCTCCACTTATCTCACATACTTATTATTATGTCAACTTCAGCAGCTGTAGGGGAGACACCTCCTTCAAGAAGTTATAACCAGCCTCTCTCCCGAAAACTCCCCTCAACTTATGTCCCGTGTCAGCGACTAAAATACCCGGGTGTTGTGGTACTTGTAATGGTTTTAATCTCCACAACCCCCATTTCTTATTGTCTTAAGCATTACGTCATAACAATGGCGGCATTCCTCCCTGAGCGTGCGTGATGCCAGTTTATTCTCCCTCGTGATCAGATCTTTTGCTCAATCAAGAACCTTTTTGAGAATAATTGATTTTCCTTCTGTGAGGTGACAAAAGAAATCAGTTCGATCGTTTAGATATGTTATAGTAGGAAAGGGTTGGGTGTTTTGTAACATGGCATGAATACAATAGAAATTGGGAATATCCCACATCATATTGACATCATGTTGACAGCCATATTGCTGCCCAGTGGCCAGATGATTATGTCACAGTAGTAAAGATTAATGCACTGATTAGTTATGAATCTGATGATAAGTTTATAGTTCTGTCAAGAAAATAGTTCCATTATGTAGTGCCATTATGTTGAAATTATGCAAGTCTCTGACTAGGGGGACCCTAATTATTGTCCAAGTGATTTTTTGGCAAATGCTCATTTTGCTCTTAACTCTGTATCCTTGGTTCTAATACCCTGTTCAAGTGTCCTAATGACCCTGGGTCATGGGTTTGAACCTTAGTCCTCTTAGCCAAAAATATGGTAGTTGGTGGGTTTTTTAATACCTTGTTCTCTACAGTACAAAAACCAAAAACAGGCCACATCCGGATATGACTGATTTAGGTTTGACGGTGGTTTCAACACAATGTTGTAAAGGTAATACCACGAACGGCTAGTTGGGGGATTTAAGAAAGCAATGTATACAGGTTGGTTACCATTATGCATTGAAAAACCATTGAGCACCTGAAAGCAATCAAAAACTTTCCCACTTTAGGCGAGGTCAGGATTCAAACTCAAAACCTGAGAAATGAAGGGGTGTTGCTGCAAGTGGAAGGTACTGATCTATATTCCACAACCATAAAGGCCCATTGTGATATGATTTTCAAATGTGCCAATCTTGTTCAAGTTTTTATGAGAAAGCTATATAGGATGCAATCAGGGGTGATTCATCATACTGTAACCTTTGTTTACTTACTACCTACATAACTGAAACTTTTAGAATACAGAAGTTGTCCAAAGAAAAGTTTGTGACGTCTACAATATCACAAATATATGCCTTTTTAATTAATTTCCACCTTTTTATTATTTTTGATTCAGTAATTATCACCTAGTTATTGTTAATAATTCATTAACCTTCTATCACAATGCATTATGTAAGACCCATCAGGACTCCTGTGGAAAATGTTATCACACTTCTTAACCACTATGGGCCACACTTCAGCACCATTTCTTCATTAAATTTGGCACTGTGAAGCAATAGACACATAACAACATGACATCAGGAAAAACCTTTCATCAGGGAAACTCACTCTTAAACCCACTAACATTCAAACCTTTAGTCACTCTTAAACTATATAATATTCAAACATTCGTAATCGTAAATATCAAATGAGTTTGAAAATTGCATCTCTATTGCAAATACTATCTTCTTTTTTATAACTTTACGTTATATTAAAGCTCTTTTGACAGTTAAAAAAAGAGGATGTTTAAGCTTTTTATGGCCAAATATGTAGTGCAGGTTTGCGATGTCATTGAATACAACCCGTTTCTGTCATTAACTGTTACGTCATCATTGTTTACAAATCTTTGCAAACCTCTCAGCAGATGCAGACATTTAGAGCATAGAAGTTCCACTCTGTGCAGCGGGAAGAAATGTTGCAATATGTGTGAAAGTCAAAGCCAAGGGTTTTCCCTAATCACTACAGAGAGTTGAACATGTTCTGCACTTTCTGTAGGTTAACCCAAACCTTTAAAATGTGTAATTGATTACAACATATCAAATGTATTTCAAAACTTGCCTTGTGTGAAAAGTGCATTTGCTGTTGCGTTAAATTTCAGTTACAGAATTTCATTTTTGTACAAGATATTTCAAAGACGCAAAATTTGCTGTGAGGTGTGATATTAGCTATCATTAGTTATTACATAGGACTACAATATTAGTAATTCTAAAACAATAAATTTGGAGCCAGAATGAAAGTAGGGCTTTCTTCATAAACCTTTTAGCCATTATGGCTTTTTTCGTCTATTTAAAATACATTTGTCAATTATTATGTCTCATTGCAGTGACAAATTAGAATATAAACTCCGATGTTTGGAAACCTTATTTGAAGATATCACATTCATAGAATAATCTTAATAATATTAGAAATCTGCAGCAGGCTTATTTATTTGTGTCTGTCACAACTCAGTTGAGGTGTGATACTGATTTGAAAGAAGGTTTTTCACAAATTTCTAGGACACCTCTTTTTTACATTTCTGACATTTTCCCCCTGCTCAATTATTGAGTATTGACAGTCATGTTTTCTTCACCTTTTCTTGATTTTGAAAAGGCGTGTGATAGTGTTTGGCTTTGAATAACACCTCATTGACAGATGGACAATGGTAGACAGGTCACCCACAAATATACACACTGCCTGCACCATGCAATCATAAATTACCAGTGAGGTATCCTACTCTTTGAATGAACCTAGGTCATATTGAATGGACAGAATATTACACACCAATTTATATCATATATGAATTGTATTCAGTTATATTTGCGATGTAGCCAAATATGTTTATCTAGTGTCAGTTAAATACACGGTCTATCACTTGTACAAATGGTCAATTTGGTGGTTCATAACCTGGTTTATACGCATCTTAATGGATTAGATATAAGTGTTCAATGTAATGCCTTTTATTACCCTTAATCGGGTGTACATAAGAAGGTCGCTAAGGATTTTTACAAAGAACCATATAAATATTCAGAAATAAAAAAATGAGGCAAATTCATCACCAAAATTCAATATTGCCTCAACTGCATATAATTTGTGTAGGATTCTGAGATATGTGAAGGAACTGTGTAAACATGATTGTGGTCAAGAACTGACCACACCCAGCATGTTGAAAGATGATGTAAAAAGTAACAACATATTTAACACTTCTGTTATCTTGACAGAGATCAAACTAAAGATATCTGTTAAATTATTAAATATTTGTCACACTTTTAATGACTATTTTTTATCTTGAAACCTGTGAAATTTGTACATTGTACACCATATCTCTGTTTTTTTACACTTTTAATAGATAACCATTGTCCAAGGGTGTTGTGTAAATCTCACAAGGTGTCAACTTTCCAATGTTTCCCACCCCATTCCAGATAGGACATCTTACAAAAAAGTCAACACTTGCTTACTCAAGATATGTATACTTTCCATCAGCTAAGGTGAGCTTATGAAAACACACCTGTTGATGTACTTGTTAGAGGTGATTTCAACTCAAACACAGACTGTTTGCTTTTGGAATTGGTGTTAATTCTTCTGGGCTGTTTTGAAAGTAAGGGTGATTTAGACATTTGAATTAGGAGGAGTAGACTTTAAAAGGTAGAAATCCCCATTCAAACTCTTCTTCTCTAAACAAGAGAATAAGATTTGTATATGACATCCCATTACTGTATATTATTTCAACAATCCCCAGTCCTAGTATTTATATAGGATTCTACCTATTATCCTACATATTTAAACGTGTTTTAGCCATGCTTACCGACTAATAACATACTTTGTTCTTACTTCTTACTGAAATAAATCAGCTTTGTTGGAGGTTTACTTAAACAATTCAACTTTTATTGTACCAACCCTAGAACCTAATGAAAACATAGAGGAATATAAACCTGTGATTGAAATCACCTGTAAATGTTACAATGTGCCAAAAGAAAACCACAGAATATATGTGTACATATATATTCTATTCATATTAAACACTTTACCTGGTAGCTTTAGTGTCACTCAAGTGAATCAGAATAGTTTATGGCCCTGTTTATATGGTTTAGAAGTGTAAGTGGTTCATTCAAATTCAGTGCCATGATTACAAGACATCATCACTTCCTGGTGTTGATGAATCACCTAAGGCTTTTGTTACATCAGATGATTTTAGCTGATTTATTTGGGTCTAAGGTCTCTTTCAACATTTTCTATAGCTCCTATCACCATGGATGGTTTTAGCGGCAGAGGAAACGAGTACATACAGGTTGGTCAAGATTCTGCACTTTAAACAGCCAGGCCTTGGTAAGCAAACCACTAATTTTCCTGAAAAGGGCCTGGTCCAGGGTTAGAACTGCCGACCTTAGAGATGGGAGCCTAGAGTGTTACATGCTACACTGTTGAGCCCATGGTTACAGTGAGTGAAGTATACTCTTTCTGGATTTTACTCCATTCAGAAGTGCTTACCATCAAATTTTTGTATGTATTGTATTTGTATTTATACTCAGCGCAATATCTCCATGTACTACAGGACTCAAAGCACTATATGACCCATTTGACTGTACAAGTACAGTCCAACTCTCAAATAACTGACATTTCCCTAACTGAAAGACAGAGGCTAAAGGATGACCATTTATCAACGTCCTTGAAGTTATTTAACCTGCCACTGGGGATAGGACCCAATGACAGAGGACCGTCATTTTAAGTGGTCATCCGAGCCACTATGTATCTGCCTGTACCTGGGATTTGTACCATGTCCTCTGTGTTCCTAGGCGAGTATGTTACCCACTAGGCCACAGTGTGAATCTGAAAATGTTAATAAGACTCCTTTGGAAACATAAAGTTAGGGTTTTATGTCCCATTCAACAGCATGCAGCTTCATATTGGGACAGGTCCCCAGTATTGTCACTTGTAGGAGTCAAACGCACAAACAGGTGATAGCCTGTGTTTAGAAGCCAAACTTGCTAACCACTAGGCTACTGTAGACCTAAAGACTCATTTGAGTAGCAAGTTAGCTGTGTATTTATAATTTGCAAATGACATGTTATTGGGTTTAAGTTTATTTTGGGTTTTACATCGCTTTCAACACTGTACAGGACATATCACGATGGGTAGTTTTATGGGCATAGTAAACCAGTACCAGTAGGGTTTGGGGTTTGAACCACCAACCTCAGAGGAGGGAGGTGAGTGTGTCTCCACTGCACCACTATGGTCCCCACCACGGGCATAAAGTAGGAATTTTCATGAGCAGACCTCCATAATGTGCTTCATATTTCATTTTCTGTTCTGATTTGGACCCAGGTAATAGAACATACAATTGTGGTTAGTGTATTATAGACACCCTAAACAGTGGTTTTCCCGCCCTAATTTACAAATACAAAGGAGATTTAATACACACGTGTCCATGTATTTGTGGGTTCTTATTTTCAGGAAAACCAACTCTATTTGTAAGGTGATAACATCTGAAAACCACCAAATTTTTTTGGTCTCCAACCACAAGAAATATAATAACAAGTCGTGCTCAGAGCTAGTGAACCTAACATACGCATTTTATCAAATCAAGACAAATATTTACACTTTTAAATTCTGCAGTAAAGATTATTCATGGAAAATTGATCCAAGATATGATCTTCAAACAAAGGCAATAAGCACAGTGTACCATATATACCAGAATTTTATTGAGCAACAGTTTTCATAAATCCCTGGTTATATGTTAACAATAAACATGACATATAGGTATAGGTTAATGGCCAAGAAAGTGTCCATTATTGGAAAATAATGGACTGTTTACGAGGTTCAACAGTTCATTATTTTCCAATATTGGACACTTACAAGGCTAATAACCTATTTAAATTACACCTCTTCCTTAATTTATAATTTTGAAGATGTTGTTTAACATCAATACTTGTCATTTCTATATTCCTGGTGTGTATTTTTTTCTGTTTTTATGATCATTTTAGTCGAAATAAATTTCAAAGGGTTTCTTTGGAAATGTGCTAAAAAGGCCAAACTCACAAAGTGGCCAATAGTGAAAGATATTGGGCACTTTTAACAAAAGAAAAACTCTCAGATGTAATTTAAGGCTATATAATAGAGCGTCGGGTAACCAGTAACCAGTTTTAAAATGCAATTGTCCACATCAGTGTAACAGTACCTTAAGAAAAGAAAGCACAGTATATTGTGAACATGTATGATTTAACATAAGAATGCATAAATAAATTAAATTTGTTGTGTACGAAGAATTTGCTCTGCAAAAAATAAGAGAGCATAATTTCTGGGACAGTTTGTGATGTTTGTAATAGTCAGCATAAATTTAAAAAAAAATTCAACATAACTGATTACTATAATGACTTGACACTTGTACAGTGACTTTTGTCATAAAGCAGATGTGACAATTTTGCTGGCCAATTTTTTAAAAAATTCCCATCTCTTTGATCTCCAAGTGCAAGTGCATGATGACCCAATTAAGTGAAATTACAGGATTCAAATCCCACTTTTTAGTGCAATGATACAAATAAAGCAACATCATATAATGACAATGGTAATTACACTTGATCTCCCTTAGTTTGTTCAAAGGATAGATACATAGGGTTTCCCGCACACCTTTCTGGAACCCCTCTCTATTCACCGTCCATATGTTATCCTGAAAACCTCCTTTTCACTTCTCCGTTAGAGAGTAGTGTCTCAAATCCCCCCTCCCAATTTAATATCTGATTTATTTATTTGGGTTTAATGTCATTTTCAACATATTGTTTAGATCACATCATCAGATATAGTTTTAAGGGTGGAAGAAACCAGTATATACTAGTTGGACAAGATACTTCACTTCAAACTGCCGAGCAATGGTAAGCAACTACCAACTTTCCCACATAGGGTTGGGTCCGGGGTTTGAACCGTGGACCTCAGAGATGAAAGTGTGTTACCCACTGCACCACCAGCGATTTAGAAATGTAGCAAGCATGTGTGAATTTTCTAAACATGCAGCATGTACTTTCTAAAGGTAGTGGATCTAGATCCAGTTTCAGAGCTGCTACAATTGTTTTGAAATCATAATAACATCACTATGGGTGTAAACCTAAATGTGTCAATTTTGGTCAAGCAACCGTTACCCCTCCTCGCATTTTCTATTGCTTTATGTGTATATTAGTCCCAAGTTATCAAAGACAGAACCATGTAGTGTGTAACAGCTAACTATGTCAGTACATTAAATTGTGAAACCAGAACTGGATATAAGAATAGATATACTGTAGGTATATAATGTATTGTATACACCATTCTACCGGAGATGATTTCAGAAGGATTCGGTTTGTCCAGGTTCACTGTGAAAGCCCCCTATTAAGTCCCCCTTTGTCATTAGGAAATGCGCCAAAAACTATCTTCCATTACCCAAATACAAGCTCCAAGGCCCCCCCTGTGTTTTTTAAAATTTCTAGGATTAAAAAACCTTTAATTTACCGTATGACTTTCCCCGACTGATGGGTGTATTAAAACCAATTAAATTATTTTCCCAAATCGGGTTCCTCGCTTTTGTACACAGGAGTCCTAGGTGGAATGAATAGTGGGGGATTTTTCAGAACTTTAGAATGGACCTTGTGTGATACATTAAAAATTGAAAGGGGCGGGGATTGGCAACAGGAAAAGTATTTTTCTGTGCCTAGAAATATCATATTTCTATAGACCACCAGCTGTTTCCAAAGACTTCAATAAGGGCGGCAGGACTTAAAAGAGGGGAATCCTATTTAAATCAAGGGGTAACATGTACAGTAAGCCCCCCCCCCCTCCCCTCCACTCCAAGTACACATTTGACACAAAAAACATCAAAGACTGGAATTTAATAATAAAATATGTAACACATGGCAGCTCTGTGTCCTATAGTGTACAGTAATCATATTTTCATACGAGACATCAGAGATGAAAAAAGTCAGCTAGTAATAAACATTAATACAAAACTGGAATGAATCCTCCCAACACAAAGGGATGTAACGGGTTTATTTGATGGTGTTAAAATGGAGAAGCTAAACATCAAAGGGGGAGGGAACTTTCAATATACAAACAAATGTTACCATTGACTTTTCCCATTTTTTTATGGCTGCATTTTTATAATATGGGGTCTTTTGAAACAAATTAGCCTATGACATGGAATAGGTTAATGGACAAATGTAACATATTTCTAGGAAGGGTTGGGTAGGAGGAGGGGGGCAAAGAAGTCAGTTTATGTGTTTAAATTCTAGTTTCAAGAAAAAGAGAAATCAATAGTATGACGCATTTGATAATGTTGAATGTATATGTTGGAGGAAAATATATTTTAAAAAGTACTATATCACTATGACAACCTTAGAAAACTAACAAACTTGAAACATGTCCATCTAATAAACTTATCATTTGTTTTCTATTATATCTACTCCAAATTATATAAACATGTGTAGTACACAGTAAAATAGAGAAGAGCATTTTTATCTAATGTCATGCATATATTGGCAAGAATGAAAAAAAATGGAAAAGTAAAATTTAAAAAACAGAAGAATAAGAAAATAGACTTTCCCCATTTGATTGTATTTCACTTCTGCAAACAAAAGTTAAATCCAGTGGTTTCAAATTAAAGTCTACATGAAATACACTGCCCCAAAACTGTATTTTAGAGCATATAATGGTCTACAGGAATTCTATTATATATTTAGTGTGACAAAAAGACAGCATAATATATTTATAATAATGTATAAGGATAAATTAATAAATGAACTAAGTTTATAATCTGAGAGATGATCATTTTTTTGGCATAGGTGAGTATGTATACAACTTGGTTTTCCAGACCAAATCTTAAGGCCTCATCTTTAAAACATCTGTATATTTAAAATAAAAATATATATATGCACCAAAGACTGAGATTATCGACATGTAGCAAGAAGGTGATAAAGGTGAAGAAAGTGAACACAAGATATAAACAGATAGGTAACTTACATGAGTGCAATATACTGACATTTGTATCGCATGGGTCCATTATTGGTCTAGGTTCAGCTGATAAAACTGACAACCTGCTGTCAAACATTCTTTTGTGTTTTCTGATTTGTATTGTGAAGGTATTTACATTGCTCTAGGATAATGTAACAAGAACATGTACTCCAAAATAAGAATGCCATACTGACTATACTATGATCAAACAACAGCAAAATGCCAGATATTACTGTCAAAGCATTGAAATACTTTACCATTATCAAAAACCCTGGATTTTTTTCTTTTAAATTTTAAGCCAATATGAAGGCAACAATACATATATTATTAATTCTCCAACTCTTTAATTTAGTATTTTCCCCGAGGTTATAATATGTGTCAGTTTTGCTTTTTAAGATACGAGAATAACTGGTGACTGTCTTGTAAAATTAAGACATTTTTATCTTCCACCATAACAGGTTTTATTATATCTAATAAACCCACAAAGAGCCGTGTATCCTCTTTGCATTTTTTCAAATGTCAGGCATTAATCTCTTGATATAAACTCACTCTAATAAATCAATGAATAAGATAAACAAATAATGGCATATGCTACAAATCGGGTAGGAAAATAGTATCTAAGTAGTTGACATTGAAACAATTGACCTACTGCTGGGATACACAAGAAATATCTTGGCAGTCTGTAAAACACTATTATTGGTGGTTTATAAGTGGGTCATAGAATGAGTTCTTATCTGCAATATCAACATATTGTATGTATATGTCTATTGTATATGATCTTATAAGTATATAAATATATAGACAAGTGGACCTAGATACATGTTAAACTTGTGGGTCCAATTTCATCCCGCCAAAATTTGTATATGAGATGAATCATTGACAAATTATTTCCCACAGGTTAACAACATACAATATGTAAAAACAAAATATGAGACACAATCTTATATTACATTTTATCTACATACAACAGTTGTCTATAAGGAAAGGCTTTGCTGATGCAAGCTCAACGCTTACGTGCCCTAGATTGAAATCTTTAACCGCTTGAATTGAAATTGTGGTTTTAGTTACAACCACAAGATGACTGATAAATGTGTAGCTTGGTTAGACTTCAATTACTTTTTCACTACACACACAAAATATATTAACTTGTGATCACTTTCTGTTAACACTCTTCCATCAAAAGCTTGTCTTGTTTTAACACGATTTCCCCCCCTCCTCCAATATAATTCATAGTATACATATCTATATTAACATCTTACAAGATAGATATTAATTCCATTTCACTTGTAATCCCCTGGCGAAGATTAGAGAAGACTAAACTTGTACTAACTTATTTCTGTTTACAAGGAAATCCCCCCAATAATCCCCCCTTCTCAGCATAGATTCTAATCCCTGGGTTTTCCCTCCCAAACAATAAACCACTGCAGACGACTCTCGTTCAGATTTGGCGCACATAATGCCTGGATAGGCTCAGCCAATCAAATTGCAGCGTCGGGAGCTAGCTTTGGCGGCTAGCCAATGGCGCGCGTTGTACATGTCAACACAAGCTTTTGTCTGTGGCTATATAAACCAGACACATGCAAGCTAAGTCAACACATCTCCTCTCACTAGCTTTCCAATACAAGCATTTGTGTACTATATCTTGCAAATACACACACTTGATTTAGTCTAGTTTTTGGATAGCTTTCAGAGTGGGAATATACAAGGATTGTTTTTGTAAACAAGTACACGTTTAATTCTGGGTTTTTAATTTATATTTATAACTTACATACATATCAACATGGCTTCTTTGGATATTACCAAAATTTCCGTGGCTGCATTTCTGAGGAAATCTAACAAAGGTTCCGCCAAGAGGTGCCTGTTTGGACCTGTGAACCATGAGGAAAACACCAGACTTCTCAGGGAGCAACTCGCCTGCCAGGAAAAAGAAAGCATGGAGAAATGGAACTTTGATTTCCGCACAGAAACCCCAGTGAAAGGCGGACGATTCAACTGGGAGAAAGTGGATTCTTCCGCGGAGCAGGAAAATAAAGTGCCAGTAGCTTATGCTCTACCCCAGCTGTCAGCTTCACCTATGAAGGCACGTGTGTTTAGTCCTTTGACCTTCAGTGCCAAGGTCAATCGTCTGCAGAAGAGGGACAGTTGTTCTATGGAGAAGAAAATGGATCTGTCCTTTGCTGGGAACAGTGACTTAACAGCCAAGAAAGACTGTACTGCTGTCGTGGTTGTTGCTCCTTCTCCCAAACCAGTCAGCTCTGATTCATCTCCTGTGGTTTCACCAGCTTCAGAACGGCTACCTGCCACCACTATTCCAGTGATGAAGAAGTTCAGGGATGAAACTCCAACAGTGCAAGAGCTCAGTTCTCAATGTACCAAAGTCAGCGACCAGGTTACACCAGAAGGAGCAGACAGCCAAGTGTCAGAATCATCTGGTTCAGCTTCTTCATCTGGTTCAGCTTCTCAGGGAAAACTTACAACATCCCCAGTCAACAGATCTCCAGCAAAGAGAAAGTTTGCTCAATCAGATATAACAGGTATGTACAGATATAATTTTCATTTGGATAAGTTCAAGAAAAATATACAAGTAAATGGTGTGTAGTGTGTAAAGTTTAAAATTAACGGCGTTTGTATATGGTAGTTTTCTTAGTATATTGGTACAAATCTATATAAGGAAATATAGGTATATCTGTTGACTAGAAGCTGTAATTTTCTCTTGTATACACAGTCAAGCTAGGTCATTCATTTACAATCTAGCATTTTTGGTAAGAAGAGAAAAAAATGAGTGTTAATTGTATACATTTTACATGCACATGCAAAGATGACATTATCACGTTGTGTGTGGTTATGACATGAACTAAGTACTTCAGGGCACCTGTATGAACTTGTACATAAAACTCCTCTCATTCACAGAATGGCCTATCTTTAGCCATCAATCAAAAATGCCAAGCCATCGCATTTATGCATGGTTTACTTGTCAAGCTTAATTTTATGTCCACAATGTTGAAATTCCTGAATCTCTTATATTACTGAAGGAAAGCATTTATATAGGTAAACACAATCTCAGGTCGTTAACTGTGGTGTTTATGCATTTATAGACACAGGGCAGGGAAAAATAATATGAAATCAGCAAGTGCATTCATGCATTTGTGTATGAAATTCTAATGGCAATCAGTGAATGCTATTTAATCTGTGGTTTTAATTCTGTCCTCACAATCCCCAGGGTAGCATTTTCTCTGTTATGTATTTATATATGATGTCCAAAGCTTAATAAGTGCTTTGCTATTTTCAAGTGTTTACACTGGCTTCCCCCCCCTCAAAGCAAAGTATATACACTAAGAGGCAGTTTATAATATACAGCTACACAGTCATCAAGATGAGAATGCACATGCATGGGCATGTTGGCTTGTGTATATATGATGTGTGGGATATATAAATAAAGAAATATATGACCAATGGGGTCCTGGTTAGGTCATTCTTGTATAGTTCAAATTTATATTCTATTTACCAATCAACTGAGAAAATTGCTTTGGGGTTTGAATACTGCGAAAAAAATGTGCAAAGGGATTTGGTTTGGAATTTAGAGGGCTTGTTTGTAAACTCTTTTGTCAGACAAAAAGAAACCAATTATGAGGGATTGCTATGAGAAAGTTAAGTCTTAATACTTTAGGCAAATAGTACCATTCTGTGCTTCTGATGCTGGTCTATAGTCTGTATTTACTTAGTCATCAGTGGGTACAAAATGATTTGACACCTCGGGAGATTTCTAGTGAAAGAAAAAGTGTATATATAAAATATAAACACCAGGAAATGAGCCAACAAGTTCCTATGCACTGTAATTCTGCATACTGTGTAGTAATTATTACTATGTAAAAACCACTGTATATAACAAAACCAATTTTGAATTGAGATTCACAATGTACCTCTTTGGACACAGTTTTAGAGCATACTATGAGGTAGCAATTTCAGAGTGGATTTTTAGGGAGTTTGTAAATTGCTTTCAGACATGCATACACACATACATGCACTCCCACTGGGGGGACAGGGTACTCTGCAAGCACAAAGGTTTTCTCTGTACCTAGATTTTCTATGGGCGGAAAATACCTAATTGTAGTCTGCTGTAATGCATGGCTAGCTTTCAATGGGCTTGTGTGTGTAATTGAAATGCACATATATCAAAAGATAGAGGAAACTCGGAGAAAAGTCATTATATTCAAAATAATGTCTGTGATGAGAGTCTTTTATTTCCGTCCTTCAAAATTCAAGAAAAAAAATGTAGAATTTATGGTGACCTTCAGGAATTGAAATGCAACAAAGGGATATAGTTTTCTTTAATCTTATCCATCATTTTAAAATTACATAAGTGACATGTGACAGAAGAAAAAGTATTACACTATTTTAATGGTATAATCAAAGGGAGATATAAATTGAATAGAAATTTATATGTCAAGATAGCCCAAGCCAGTTACTGATCAATATATACATTTCAAGGACGTCCTTTGTAAGATTTTAATAAGCTGATGTCACTGTATATATATCAGATTTGCCAATGCATTTATTCCTTTGCATAGAGAGGTTTATATATCTATATTGTTTTGTGTATTTTACAGAATTTTTCCCAGTCAAGAAAACTAGAAACACAATGGTGGTGAACTCTGCAAAGCGAAGACTAGATTTATAGACAAAGACGTAGACTCCAGGAATAGATTTATTGTTTTAGGTAAGTTACAGTTCCTCTATCTTGTTCTCACATGTCAGTAGAAGATCAGGGCAAAAACTCTATGCAATACTTATAGATATAAATATAGACACTTTGATGGGCAATCTTCTGTGGTAATGTATCTAGTGAGTCAGATTTGAATTGTTATAAATTGCATATCAGAGAAGAACAAAACAAATAGGACAATTGATAAGCCTTCCTTGAATAGACAAACCAGTCAGTTTCTAGTCCTAGATGATGATTGATAATTATAGCCAACTTTAGGTGGGGTCTATTACACACATGTACTCCAATATTTGCTTGGAGGTGGTTTCTGAATGGGGAGGGGGGGAGGTGCAATCATTGTATACTTCTGGGCATTCATTTTCTTCAAGTTCTCTTAAATCCTCTCTCCATATATGAAGATGATGTTGACCAAGAACAGTGGGAATTGTGAGATTGTTGAGTAAAATTGGGGGTCAACAGTAGGTCAACTTGCATGCTTCATTAGGAATTCATACAAGCACAGCATATGCAGAGCCACTTCGTAGCTGATTCCTTTTCATCCTATTCTCACTGAAAAACCAGGGGATGGGTACATTCAATTAACTAATGCAGTAACTGTAACTAAAATGTTCACTCTTCAGGGGAGCATTTGATATAAAAGCTTGCAGTATTTTATGTGGAATCTCACAGCTGTGTGAATTAAGGAAAAGATCAGAGGAAATGGCAATGATGCTTGTAATAGCTGGTGCATGCCAGTTGTGTACTAGAAGCCATTAAAGTGTTGCACCCTCCCCACAAGTTGTATGTGATGAATCCACTGATATGTGCAGCTAAGCTCATTACAGTTGTTTCACAAAGCCTTTGATGCAGTTGAAACATCAGGGGGATTTAGAGGAGGGAAAAAGTGGGGGGGGGGGGAGGGTGCGTAAGGCTGGTGTTTTAAACATGTGTGTGTTCAACTAGACATAAACCAACCTATCATCTTTCTATTTAATTCATTATCATAGACTGTTGCTGTAAAAAAATTGCTCTGTTTCATTTGTTGTTTCAAAGGGAGGAAGGTTTCATTATCATACTATGGGGGGGTTGGTGTGTGATTCTACACACAAAGAGAACAGGGTTATATTGAGTAATACTAAGTAATTAAACAGATCTTCACCACTGGGGTAATTGAAATGAAAGGAGTAAATCTCCCAATGATGTAACTTTGCAGCATACTCTGGCCTTTGAAGTTACTGTTAGGGTCTGGTGGCAATTATTTTCAAATAGAACCCTTATGGTGTACTGTGATAATGATTATAAAATACAACATGTGGTGAATGTTGCTTTACTGGAGCTTCAGTAAATGTGGGGCTAATCTTCCTGTACAATTCCAACTTATACTTACGATGTTTTCTTTTATTGTTTTTTTAGATATCATGGTTCTGTTGATAAGAACTGGAGCTGGTCTTCATCCACTCTTTTTACATCAAATCGGTGAAGCCGATGAACACGCAGATATTTCCATTTTTTTCTACCCAAGGCAACTGGCTGAAGAAGATGAAATAACAGGAAAACTGGGAGTTTGTGCAATGACAATGCTTCAGTATATAGAACACAGATAATGTATTAGCTATATAGAGACACATTAGAAACTGATCCTCAAAGTACCAGAAATGTAAAGGACACTGATGATGTTGAGATTTAGATTTGGTGGTTGGTGGACCCATGTGCCAAATGATTTGAGAGATTGTGATGTTTTGAGTCTGAACTACATATATATATGAGTGCATGTGTTTGTTATGTGTGACATGTACCAATACCACTGAGTATATAGCTACATGGTTAATGTCTGTTACTTTTCCCCCCTAAAAAAGCTTATGTAGAATAGATCAATATAATATGTTATTTGACTCTACAAAAGTGCTGTTTAGTCTGTTTTGTTTATCTCTCTGTTGTTTGTTTTCTATTGCTTCTTCACCACATGTTAGGGAAATGTTTAAGGAAGTAGACAAATTTTTGCAGAAAAAAAAATACTAATCGAAATCCCAATAGAGACAAAATGAGCTTAATGTTGGTTTTTTTGTTATGGAAAAAAATGTAAATAAGGCAACCAAAAAATAACCCCAAAAAAATTAGGTATCCTAAAAAACTCACAACCGTCCATGTAAATAGTCTGTTTTTTGATTTACAGCACAGTATCGATTATGTACATTTTGTTTTACGATAATTTATTGCTAGACAATTTTTGTCTGTGGACAATGTTGCCAAAAGCTTCTTTAGTTAACCTATTATTATATGTATTATTTATTGCTTTTGTTCTTCCTATTCAGAGAATACACTGTAGTGTAACAGTTTTCATAGCAGTTCTTAGGTTTAGTGAAACAGTTGTGAGGACTTTGTGTACAGAGAATGTAGCTTCTCTAGTGAATTAGTGTGTTGTAAATAATCTAGTGAAAATACCGAAGTATTAATAGCATATACACAAGGTTTGGGGTTTAAATTACACTTTGCAAATTGACAGTTGTCTTACTGAATTGTACACATAATTCTGGTCTTTGTTCTTGTGAAAATTGAAGAAGTTTAAAAATTTACCATTTGTGTTCAACAAGGTCTTTCTGGAAGAATAATTCACCCTATTGTGTTCATTGCATATCAGCAATTACTGGTTGACCTTGAAAAAATGACCCACAGATTTTATACCAAAAATGGTCACATCACATTTTGTGAGGAATGGTATACCTTGTTACGATGAAGTATATTCAGTCACATTATGATTAAATTCTTCTTTATTGATCTCTGAAAAGCTTTTGATATTGATTTTGTCACAAAATGTCATAGTTTATCTGCTTGTAGTTATGTATTTTTTAGTGTTTATTCAAACAAGATACCATGTATATATTCAGAAATAAGATTGATGAAATGAAATAAACCTACATATAAAAACCTATTTTGTTGTCTTTCATTGATATTACAGAAAATTACACAGAGATGTATAAGAAATGTTGCCCATAAAGACTCCTGAGTTTATATGGTCCTGAGACTCCATATTTCACTTGAAAACCCCATCTTCTTTCTTCTATTTTATCCTGGCTTTTTGTTTCATTAACTCTTCATTGCCTACGAATAGTTACTGATCAGATGGTCTTGGTAAAACTAGAATAAAACAATCAATCCGTGAAGTTCTATTCACATTTATTCTGTTCGAAAACCACTATTGTTATTTTGGCATCTGATTAAAACAACGGATACATCTGTCCTATTCTCTTGATCAGTCAGACAAAAATCAGCTTTGCTTAGTTTGTTCTATTCTTGTGATCAGTCAGACAAAAATCAGCTTACTTAGTTTGTGTAAGATTTTATGCATCATTGAATGAGAAAGACGTCCGTTGATGTTTGACTTTCTGAACATGAAATTAGCCTTATTTTATCCTGAAATTTATGGCCCTTTTATTGTGTGTGCCTTTGGAGATGTAGTTGTTAAAGTTATTGGCTGCAGCCAATTTCAACTGCTAGGTTATCAGGTGACGAGCCTTGAGTGAACTTTACATATTTGTAATATCTCTTGGCTTGATGAGTTGGATTTTAACCCATGACAATGGTGGTGAAATACTTGATTAAATATCAAACTTATAAACCAATGAGGGCAATGATTTGACTAGCTATGTGAAGAACTCGTTGAAAAAGATGGGGAGATTTTGAAAACAGAAGAAAAAAGCTGCAAGATAATCTGAGTTTTATCAATGACTAACCAGCTGATGTCACTAAACATTTTAAATTGAACAATATTTTAGTGATTTGAGGAAGGCCGTGTTAAGTATATAATTATCTTCTGATAAGATGGTTAGATTTTGAAAAATGGGAAACATGAGGGATTACTTTGAGAGCTACCAGTATCACTAAACACATTGTAAATTCGGTGAGAACTTTAGTAACATAGCAGTCCCTCAATTATATTCTAAGTCTGTGCCAGTGGGTTATGTGAATGAAACAAAAAATGAACAAAATGGCATGATAATGAACTAATTTCATTTTCCTCAAGTCAGGTGGCAATATATTTTACTCTTTAATGAACAAATTTCAATGGTCATTTCCACAGATTTGTAAAAATTAAAACTGGAAAAAAACAATAGAGTCCTACAATGCAACCATAGCAGACTTCCCTCCTTCAAGTGAGATTTAATGTCAGTGCCACCCACTATATAATTACCTCTGAGTAACACATGGTGTCACATATGGTCTGCTCTTGTTTTCTTTGTCCCCTTGTCCTTGCTTCCTGCATCCCAGTGGGCTTGTATTATAGCGGAAGCACAGAGATGACCAGTGGCATGGTCAATATTAGATTGAATTAGGAGCTAATGGCAGGAGCAACCACTACACAACTAATACAAAACATCCTTAATCTAAGTTTGAAAATTAGGCAAGGCTTTATATTGATAAAAAATATAATACTTAATAGTCCTTATCACTGTTATTATTATATGTATTACCTATGTCTAAATTGTATAAGCTACTTGTGAACAATTAATATATATGTGATTTGAACTGTTTGAAGATAGTACATACTTCAATACATATACTTGGAATATTTATTTCATTACATATCTTAGAAGACAAACTCTGTAAGAGTAGACTCCAACATCGATGGAACTTAAACCCTGCGAACGCAATCAATTGTTTTATTGTAATATGGATTAGATATCTTTAAAAATATACAATATCCCAATCACATAACAGAAGGTTATAGGTTTCACTCGGGGGCAGAACCGCCTCCAAGAATGCCTCATACCTTCCGAGGTTTGGTGTGTCCATTCACATTACAGGCAGTGTAACCGTGGTTTAAGGCATTGGAAGGAATGCCTCTGTCCTTTAACTACCATCCGAGGTTCGTATGCGAACTTGTGACACAGTGGCAAACTATTTCGTTCTCCCACTTACCTTATGTGTCACCTTATTACATCAAAGCACGATTGAATCACAACCTGGGGGCCACGGTGGCAGAGTGGTAACACTCTGGCCTCCCACCTCTGAGGCCGGGGTTTGGTCTACCTCAAGTGGGAAAGCTGGTAGTTGCTTCCCGTTGGTCGGCAGTTTACAGTACAGAACCTTGACCAACTGTATGTACTGGTTTCCTCTGCCCTTCCAACTACCCGTCGTGATATGACCTGTACAATGTTGAAAGCGACGTAAAAACGCCAAATAAATATATGAATAAATGAATCACAACCTTACAGACACCTTAGACCAAACATGCAGTTACCATACCAAACAATTCATCTATGCATGTTCATGGTGAGATGGTCACAGGCGGAAATTACACATATTTTAAAACTTCTGTAGGACGCGCAACATATTGGACATTTCGCCACTCTGTCACAAGTCTGCATACAAACCTTGGACAGTAGTTGAAGGACAGGGGCATTTCACCCAACGACTATAACCACCGGACGTACCACCTGTAATGCGATTTGGGTATGAAATATACTGAAGTCATGATCCAGATAAGAGTCATCTTTGAGGACTAATCATGTGTAGATCCCACCTTGTTTGAAAATATGACCCTCATCTGTTCTGATGATCAGTGTTCGAGTTATGTATACAATGTTTAATGCAAGTATTACCACAGAAATCCTTTAGCACCCAACAGAATCTTGTTATTGCATAAACCCACATCTCAATCAACAATTAATTTTTTATCTACTTAGAGTTAATCTTCTGTATAGCCATATTTTATCGAAATGATCAGTTTATAAAGATACATTGTATTAATAAGACACTGGAGGATATTACCAGTTTATCTAATGTGGGTGTTCCACCACACGACTAAGGCTCCCGATTAAGGGTTTTTGAGGGTCGGTTTAAAAAATTTGCTTAGTCCCAGGCGTCCTGTAAGGGTCGGTTGTGGTTGGTTGAGGCTGTGTGAAAAATCAAACATGTTTGATATTTCTCCCGACCCCAACCGATTATTTTTTCCCGCCATAAACAAAATGTCCTGTCTCAGGCTTCCTCAGGCCTCCTCAGACCAAATTTACACAGTCCTATGTTGTCCCAGGCCGCCTGCGACCCTTAGTCGCCGACCCTTAGTCGCCGACCCTTAGTCCCCGACCCTTAGTACCTTAGTCCCAGGCCTCCTGCGACCCTTAGTCCCATTGCAAAACAAGAATCGGCTATCTCGGTCTGAAAACACCTGGGGACGCCTCAGGACACCTTGTGGGGTCGGGACTTAATCGTGGGTTAGTCAGGGCTTAGTCCCAGGAGGCCTGAAGCGTCCTGGGACCCAGTCGGTTTGTCTACGACACAATGGTGGTTCAAACCGACCAGAAAAATGGCTTAGTCGGTTCTTAGTCCCAGACCAGTTAGGGACTGTCTGGGGCCGCCTGAGGCGTCCTGAGGCTTCCTGAGGACGATCTGTACTTAATCCCAGACTTTGAAACCGATCCAGTTTTCCCGCCCATTTTTTTTTTTTCACCGACTGTCCACGATTAAGGGTCGCCGACAGGATCGGGGCTTAATCCTTTGGTGGAACAAGGGCATAAAGAAGATAATATGCAATGTTTAATTTTAAGTAATATTGCAAAAATCCTTTAGCACCCAACAGAATTTTGTTATTGCATTAACCCACACCGCAATCAACAATTAATTTTCTATCTCCTTTGAGAGTCTGCCCAATAATAGATTAAGTGCTATAATAGTCCACATTACGTAAGACTATGACATGAGTCATCCTAACTGCAGTTTCTTGGTTGCACCACATAGATAATGAATCTTCAATATAGACATATTTTATCTAAATGAAGAGTTTATACAGCTATTAATAAGACACTGGAGGATATTATCAGTTTCTAAGAATAAGAATTAAAAAAAAGTAAAATATTATACAGATCAAGACACCTTCATGTCACACGGAAATGAATTTACTGTTATAACTACATTGGGGAATCTTGGGAAAATCATCATATTAGTTTATCAGAACCAAAGTGATTTGGTTTAATTTTTATACAGGCTTCAGAGCCTTTCAAAAGTTTCAGCAGTGTAACAATGATATTTTACTTTTTCTTTACAGTAAGACACACTGATTCTTGTACATTTTGAATATTATTATTATTTTGGTATTAACTAATTTATGGAAATAAATATGTACATTGACACAAAAAAATCTGACAAAAATATTTATTGGGGGATTACTTAGACTGTTTATTCTGTCATTAATGTACAATTGTGCATGGATTACACACATAAACAAAAGTTATTACAAGGTTGCTAACAAAAGATATTGCAAGGTCTTTAGGCTGATGTGTTTTGTTATGCTTAGTTTTATATCATTAATCATCAATTTAAACACAGACTTGTCTTTTACTTTAACAAAACATGAAGACACCAGTATAGGTAATTGCATGTATATTAAGTTACGCAGACAACATTAATTATGCATTAAATATTGATGTTGTAAACAGTGTGTAGATAACAGTCTTGTTTACCCACAATTATTGTCCCATGAAATTGCATGTTTGTAAACAAACTGAGGTGAATGATCACTTATAAGATGGACTAGTAAACAAACTGTTTAAGGTGAAATAAGCTAGATTTCAGAGCAAATGTGTCACTGTCTTATCAGAGAGTGATTAGAGATGTACTTATTAGTGCTCAGTAAGGTCAGGTTTTATGCAAAGACCAAAACAAAACATACCAGCTCTTTTTGGGGCAGGTGGACAAAATGCCTGGCTTGTCCATACACTTGAACTGTTTATATTCTATTCTTGTGGGTTAGATATGGATTAGTTAACAATGGAATCATTTTTTTTCCTGGGAATTGAACGAGTAATTATTTTGATGTTAAAAGTATATTTATGTATGTACTTAAACGTAACATTAGTTACCATAATTTAAGTTATAACTCATTTGTTAAAGATTTTGTTAAGAGGAATGAAATTAAGTATCATACCCACAAATTCACAGGTGGAATCATCACGAAGTCTGTGATTTTTTTAAATTTTGACACAAACTGCATAATTTACTGCATCAGGATGCCTTTGAAATATTAATATTAAATTGTCCAAATAAAAAAAGAGAGACCATCTTCCTTGATCTATATAACAACTCTTGTATTTGATTTTATCCAATTACTCTAACTAAAGATGACAATCTCACATCCAATCATATGTGAAGATGCGTATTATCTGGCAAAGCCACAATTACTTTCATCTATTTGTGGTTTGTGGGGCAAATCAACACAGCTCTCCCTCTGTAAATCACTGTTTTAAAAGGTCTAATGAATACATGTAGCTCAATCAACTATAGCTATCTCAACAAAGATTAAATAAAGCAGAATTGAATACCATGGTTATGAATGGTGGAAGAAAAACCCTTGTTCTGATAAATAATTCACAGTCACTACGAAAACATATGCACATAGCCAATGTGGCGTTGTTTTATTTTGACCACTAATAAGCCTTTTTATCAATGTTATTACTCCACTGGAGTGAACATAATAATATAAACTCCTTTTATTATTTTGTTTTCCTCAAGAAGAAAAGAACAGACTAACCTCAACACTACCCCAGTTCTGTGTACTGCTTTATAGTTGAAACTTTTTGGTTTCTTTCCATTCCTTCTTATGAAAATATTTTAATTTCTTAAGCCTCTATTTCCTCGGGGCTAAAAAAGGCTTTCATTCAGAAAATTATACTCTTAAAACAAAACCCTGTATTTAAGGTTATTGTAACAGTCTAAAATAAAGTACAAGCAAATGTAATTATAAAGTATATCCACCACTCTTTATTAAAGCAAAAGGATTGGATTTATATAAATGCTATAAATGTGGTAATTAAATTATCAATTTCTGTCAGGGGTACAGATGTGTATATAAATATAAGGAATGCCAATCAAGCTTAAGTTTAAGGAAGTAAAGTGACACACTGTTAACAAATCCAGTAGCCACCTAGTGGTTCAAGTGTACAAAATCTGGGTGCATTCACTTCAACAGGTGCAGTAGGCCAATACCCCGCTGTACTCTGTGACACAAAGCACCAAACTTGCACGCTATCCGGGGCGAGACTCTTGTGTTCCGTTTAATGAAAAAAATATACCCAAAACAAACCCTCGAAAATGACCGTAAAATACCGAACGCCCCCGTGGTTTATATGTGTTTATAAACCCAGTTGGATGGTTCATTAATTGTGTGGTATGTACAGGAATTGAGTCAAGTAAGTCAACTCTATATTTGACAGTTTCTGAGTAACAGGATTTAAATATAGTTTAAAACAATCCTTTCTGAGTTTCTTGGTCATGAAATCATCATGTGAGATGTCATTGTGAAAATATAGCTTCTTTACAGGATGCACAAAATATGTAATGATGACTTTTTGGGGAACCAAGAGGATGTTGTATGTTGTCCATTAGTGTAATCCTTATAATTTTACTGTTTTTCATTCCTCTTTATTCATTTTTGTGTACAAATTAACCTTTGGGAGTGGTTTGAGGTTTATCTCAGGGTCATGAGATTTGTTTCAGTAGGCACAACAGGGAGTGTTAAAAGTTCTTTCATTTTAATATAGATCTCCATTATGAGTAATTTATCCAAAAGAAAAGTATATACTTACAAATTAAAGGTTTTCAAAAAGTATTTTTATCACTGCAACATGCACAACGATATTGTATAAGACCCCTGGCACTTCCCAATAAGATTCGAACCCACAGTCCACATAAGTAATATATACAATGGACCAGTTGCCGAATTTTGTCAACAGTGGGATGGCATTTGTTCTGTTTGGAAACTACAGGAACAAAAATATCTAGATCTCTATGATTTCAGCTGTTGCAGGGAATGTAAAGCCTATAACCTTGGACTTGGATTGCCTAACACATATTTACTGCAATTTGCATAGAGCTTTAAAAGCCGTATGGTCATCTTTATATTCCCTCTAGTCCTAGTTTGCTTCTTAGCAGCTGAGTATACATTGCAGGGAGGTCTGATTTCTACTGGACTACTCACTTCTCTTGTGAGAATGTATTACTCTGATCTCCCCCCATCTCATTTCTACATCTCCACCGCACGAACAATTCCACAAACAGCTATTAGTTTCAACAGCTGGATGTCATGAGGAGCTGTGGGATTTCTTACCTTCAGTCTAATCAGGGCAATTGCTCATTTCATCAATAAGATACTCACAGACAGCCCACAGCTGAAGTGTTGACACAGATCACGCAATCCCATGTCAACAAATTCTTCAGTCAACTCTAAAGGTGCATAGTCAAAATTACAGCATACATCCTCAAGCTCTGGCCTTTCAGTACTGTATTGTCAGATTTGATAAATTTCAAAAGCCGAGGAAATGCATGCTCAGCACTCAAATTGCGTTATTTTATACAATTTAACATAATTTATATTATTCAGTGCTTCATTTGATAATTTAGTATTTCATGAGCAGCAAGCATCATTAGATTGTTTGTGATGATGTTATTTATATATATATATGTACATGTATTTATAAATTTATTGATGTAGTTAAAATGTGGGAATTACACATAAATACACCTGCTTTTATGATACAATCGAGTTGCTTGGGCTGGGTTCTTTACCTACTTGCGAAATCTATCCAAATGATTATAAAAATAGACTATCATAAGTATGATATCGTATTAAAGCAGAATCGTATTCTGAGTGGTCAAGTAGTTAACAAGCTTGACATTTAGCTATATGTATCTCACAATTGGTGTTTGTGGGTTCGTATCACCTTATGACGACATCAGGTTCTCTGAATTTCATTCTTGCTAGGTCCAAAACTGGTGAAATAAATCAAAGCACCAATTTTGACCCTTCTGTTTTATTATAAGTCATGTTGTTTTTAATTTTATTTAAAAGTGATAGTTTTTTTTGATAATTTTTTATAAACTGACTAATGTACTATATAAAGTCTATATACCTGGAGCCTTGCAGAGGTGATTTCATCAAAACAAAACACGTGTAAAACTTAAATAAAGGAGGGAAGACAGACATGCAAGCGGGATAACATTATTGATATGAAAGAAATGTGGGTTTATTTTTTTTGCACTGGACAAGAAGAGCTATTAGTGTCACCCAGTGCTGCAGCAAATTAGCTCACCCCTGGTACTACTCTTGCTGGGCATATTTACATGTGATAAGTCAAGATCCGCTTAAGATAGGCTACACAAACTATTGTCCAGCCACTTCAACAAAAGAGCTGGACCTTATTATCCTGCCTTAATTTATTAACATGTATACGTGTATGTACTCAGGGAAGGGGATATAGACAGATAGGGAAGTAAGATAAAAAGTCATAGCACACACATATATATGTGTATATTGTGGATAAGTGGGTCATTCCTTTCAACACTTGCATGGCAGACTTGTAATCCCTGATGAGAGCATTGAGCATGTTGTCAAAACAACATTAGATCATAAACAAAGGAAATGCTTTCATAATTACTTGTATTATCGCTCACACATCTTGACACTTTGAAAGCCCATTTGGAGGAAGTGTTTCTGCCATTGGGCAAAGGTTAAAATACACGAGTCCTGTTCATCTGAAGCTATGCATGGTATATGCAGTATTTTTAAAGGTCCATAACAATAGGCATTGCTGAAATTATATGAACAGAGATAGGTCGTGGTCACATACCACATTGGCAAACTGGTTTTAAGTAATAATTTATTTTATAATCGCCCCTTAAAACACTCTAAAATGTTAACTATCATACCACTTTTGTGTACAAAGTGATTCATATATTGTACTTGCAATGCATCTTCTTTTATTGCAACAATCCTACCGGATTCCCAAAAATCATCGAAAAATTATTTTCTGTTCTTTCTTTACAGCTGTATTAGCTGTATTAGTGGTATTTACATCAATTATATTATGAATAGTGATTTGTATGTTATTTTGAAAGAAGCCTGAATCTTAATATTGGATCCATCTTATGAATACTATATTAAACCACATGTAGTCAATGTAAGTAGTTAAATATGAATAAGGCATTTATATATTTTGTGATAGTTTGTTGAGCCAATTGATCAATTTGATTCAGTATCATATTCAAGTAGTCTAAAATACTTAAGGTAAATTTCTTGAGAATCAAATGAAGGATATTACCTTCAATCAAGCACTTCTACACTGAATCTGATACATAGCAAAAAGTCTGAAATATACATGAATCATTTTGATCATGAAAAACGTACATCAGGAAAGATGATCTTATTTCTGATTTTCTCGGTTTTCTGTCTGAACAAATTAACACATTTAATTAGATCACTGATATAATGATAAAGTCAAAAGGAATAAATTTGTGTTGTATCATCTCTATATTGTGGGTATCTTGTAAAAAAAATTTAGAGATGCACATTATCTGAGATCAAGTCAAAATGACAAACTTCTGAAAGATTAATCCCTTTTCATTTCTTCCACAATTGACACTGAAAAAGATTAACTTCTTTTCACTTTTCCTATTTGGCATAAACAATTGCCTACTTCATAAAATGGGGTTAGAAAGCAACAGGTTTCAGCAAAGTTTGATCTTAAAATGGAAATATGAATCATTTTTTCTCCTAAATTACAATTATTTTCAATCAGTAGTTACAGGAAACAAGTTTTAAATTGTAAATGGAGTATTATTAAAATCTATCTTTTCTGTTATATCCTGTATTGTTTCTTATATTAATAGTGAAACGTTAAGTATTAAGCATAAACTGAAGATATTGATAAGTCATGAATCCATATTAATGAGGAAGACCTTTTATGTGAGGATAATCCCTGTAAAAACACTTGCCTCTGTCAGTTGATTGACATTAGTAAAGCCTTTGATAGTTACAGGCAAAATTGTAACAAATCAGCAGAATAAGTGCACCACAAAATAATTTCTCTCTCCACTGTTTTTATAACATGTACTATTTCATTTATCGCTATGTAAAAATCAAGAAAGATTCCTAAACATCATTAATGTTGCAAAGATGAATAATTTTATAATCAGTTTAAACATAAATAAACCTTAAATCTGTAGTCAAAACTTAACACTAATTCTATGACAGTCTTAAGCCAGCTGTATTCTAAATCACTTTTTATGAACTACCCCATCCAGTATGAGTGGACTCCTCTCTTCAAGCTTAGTACTCAACAGTGAAGAGCAAATTGCTTCACCTCTGTTCAAGGAGCGGTGATGTCTATCTGATGTTCTACAGTATTTGACCAAAGGATTGCTATCTGTTTGAGAGGGTAATTTTCAATTTGCCTATTGAATTAAAAAAGTTCATAAAAAGACACTTGGTATTCATGAGGATTTCTGATGTCTCAAAGCTCAATGGGAAGCTTAGTTTTCAGTCACTATATAAAAATTACAAATTGAACATAGGAAGAAAGTTTTGATGTAGAAACGTTAACATTTTCTCTTAGAAACATTTTAAATTCTCCCTACGTTCACCGATGATGTATCACAATGTATGCCTGTTTGGAAGTGGACCTTTAAAGTTTTACACATTCTAAGACCCCAGTTACACATCCATGGATCCACGGATCGCGCCAGGTATCTTAATATGGAAAATGTAGAGTGATTTATGGATCATATTTTGTGTCCGTAAGGTCATCCGTAACATCCCTAATGTCCTTGAGAGATCCATAGTGGTATGTTGAGGTGACATGCTAAGGATCAGATAAGATCCATAGGACGTTACAGAAAAATAAAAACTGTTGGATTTTTCCATAAAGTCTGTAAGGACCTTATCTGATCAAGGTATCAGTAACTCTTCCATATCTCATCTGCAGCTCATCCGTGAGTGTCCTTATTGTCCCTAAACCCATCCTGGATATCCTTGTGGTATCCCTTTCATCCTTGATGCTTCCACATCAACAAATATCAAAAAAAAACATTGCCGTATCTAACCAGATCTGCTACGGACTGACATGGAAAAAAAAGCAGTCAGAAGACCAATCCTTTGCACAGTCTTTTCATCTGCAAACCTGTCTGTGGTGGTCCATAGCAAATCTGTGGCAGATCCTTGGCAGTTGCGTAAATCTTTTAAATGATCCACCCTCATCCCTTGTCAGTTACCATATATGGAACCGCGGGGTATATCTGTAGCGCATCCGGCTATGTGTAACTGGCCTCTAACATGTTTGGATGTATCACTGACACTGGTCAAACATTGACACTGTATTGTTTTGTACAGTTGTATTTATACTAAGAGCACTGTCTCCTTTACTATATTATTAAAAGTGCCATTCGAGACCATTCTGACTGCACAAGTACAAGCTTTTCTCTCCGGTGACTGACATTCCCCAAACTGAAAGACAGAGTCTCATGGATGATCAATCATCCATGTCCCCGAGGTTCTTAGCCTGCCATTTATTGTACACAATTGCAGAGGACTGCTATTTTAAGTGATAATCTGAGCCACTACGTGTCTACCTGTACCTGAGATCGAACCCAGTTCTACAGTGTTCTGAGGGAGCGACCCTCATTTGGCCAAAAGCAGCAAAGACTAGCCAAGTATCAGATTTGGATTATAATATTTGTCAGAAGTTTAAACCATTTACGGTAATGTATTATGGGTCTGAAAATATGCATTTATACACGTTAGAAAATTTTAATGACTGGCTATGATGACTCATTTTCAAATTCAGCAACACTTACAAAGAGTTTGAATGGTAATCTAATCTAATCTACTGCTTTGCAGGTGCAATATCTTCCCCACTAAGGGGAACTCAGTGCGCTAGTTAACAAAATCATTTCTTATAAGGAGAGTCGAGGGGCGTTCAAGGTCAGTGTACCAGGTTAGTGGGTGGGATCGAGAGGGAAGGAGACTAAGTTGGGAAGCTAGAGTTGAAAAGGTGCGTTTTGAGGTGTTTCCTGAAAGATGCGACAGAGGGACTGTTTCTTATTTGGAAGCTGAGAGAGTTCCAAAGAACTGGGGCATAGTGACTAAAAGAATTTGAGAAGTGTTTAATTGATTTATGAACTCTATGGTCAAAAGTGGGGGTATGAAGGAACTTGAGTTTAGGGGTACTTCGTCTAGTATTTCTAAAGGAAGTGTAGCGGTGGATTAGTTCTCTTAGGTAAACAGGCTGACCTTGGTTGAGGATTTTATATGTAATGAGGCCTATTTTGAATTGTACCCTATACCTAACTGGAAGCCAATGGAGTTTTTTCAGTTGAGGGGTGATGTGAGAAAATTTTGAGGAACGGGTGACAACCCTGCAGAGTAAGTTTTGCACTAGTTGCAATCTTCTTAGCTCAAAGTCTGTGAGTGATAGAAACAGGGAATTGCAGTAGTCCAATCTGCTGCTGACCAAGGCATTGGCTAAAAGAACTGATGTTTTAAGGTCTAGAAGGGGGCGTATTCTGTAGAGGTCTCTTGCATGAGCTCTAGTGGACTTTATGACCTGTGACACATGGTCGGAGAAAGTGAAATTGGAGTCAAACGCCACTCCGAGGTTCTTGACACTTTGTGCTGGTGAGACCTGATTACCAAGAATATTGATTGGAAAGTGAGGAAGGAGTTGTTTACGGTTGTTTTTCGAACCTATCAAAATGAACTCGGTTTTATCAGGGTTGAATTTTAATTTATTTGTAAACATGAAGTTTTGGATGTCGTTTAGGCAATTTTTTAGTTTTTGTACAGAGTAAGAAAAAATTTGCTGGAGAGAGTGAAATGTATAGCTGAGTGTCATCGGCGTAGAAATGGTAACTGATGCTACTGTGAGATTGAATGATGGAGCTGATTGGGTTGGTGTAAAGGGAAAAAAGAATTGGACCAAGGACGGAGCCCTGGGGGACCCCATGCTGAAGGGCAACAGGATTTGAGAGTGTGCTGCCTACCTTGACCGACTGTGTCCTTCCCGACAGGTATGATTTGAACCAGCTAAGTGCCAGTTCACTGATTCCATAGTAACCATTAAGCCTGTCCAGGAGTATAGTGTGATCAATGGTGTCGAAAGCGGCGGAGAGATCTAGAAGGGTGAGGGCTGTAACAGACCCTTTGTTTGTTTATTGTTTATTTGGGGTTTTACGTCGCTTTCAACACTGTACAGGTCATATCACGACGGGTAGTTGGAAGGGCAGAGGAAACCAGTACATATAGTTCGCTAGGGTTCTGTACTGTAAACTGCCGACCAACGGCAAGCAACTACCAGCTTTCCCACTTACGGCCATGACAGGGATCGAACCCCGGCCGCAGAGGTGGGAGGCGAGAGTGTTACTGTTGAGCGCCAACTCGCGATCGGGAACATCTCGAGATTGTCCTTGCCCAAACTCAAGATCTTGAGTTTGGGCAAACATCTCGAGATGGGACTCCCATCTCGAGATTGGGCTGCACAAACTTAAGATATTTGTCTGGGGCTGTGATTTGCTAGTCAGCTGTGGTCTCCTGTTCTCTGATTGGCTGTATATAATTACTGAGCTTTAGGGTAAATATCAATCCACATAGATGAACATGTAAATATGAGAATTCTAAAGTGCAATTAATAATCTACAGATGGGGGGGGGCGTCTTACACACACAAACAAGTATAGAAGTGCAATTCAAAATCAAAGGAAAGTACATTACACAAATAAGGCTTTTAAATTTTTTGTTAATATGAGGATTCAGTGCTACAAAACAAAAGAAACCATTGTACAAGTGCAATTGATAATGTTCAAAATGGGGTATCTGACACCAACAACAAGTATAGAAGTGCAATTCAAGATCTAAGGGAAGCACATCACACAAATAATACCCATTAATTATAAAATCAAAGACCTTTCTACAAAAATATACAATACATCTGACAAAAATTCTATCAAGTGCAATTGGTAATCTAGGGAAAGTGATTTTAGCTAAAGGATATTGCTTAAGTATTATATTAATATATTATATCAACTTATCTTAAGTTTGTGCAGCCCAATCTCGAGATGTTCTGCCCAATCTCGAGATGTTTGCCCAAACTCAAGATCTTGAGTTTGGGCAAGGACAATCTCGAGATGTTCCCGATCGCGAGTTGGGGCCTAACATCACCACTCTGCCACCGTGGCCCCCCAACAGACCCTTTGGCCATATTGAGAAAAATATCATTGTGAATGTTAAGGAGGGCACTTTCAGTAGAATGGTGTTTTCTATAAGCCGACTGGAAGGCAGTCATCAGGCCGGCTTCATCAAGGTGAGTATGTAGCTGGGCTGCTACTACCCTTTCAAGTATCTTTGAAATAAAGTTTAGATTGGAAACGGGCCTGTAATTTTTGAAAACTTCCTTGTCTAAGGATGATTTTTTGAGAATTGGGGTTACATGGGCCTGCTTAAAGAAATTAGGACACGTACCTTGTGCTAGAGAAGCGTTGATTATTGAGGTGAAAAGCGGGCCAAGGGTCAAGGGAACATGATTTAGTGGGAGAGTCTTGAATGATTTTGGTGACCTGCTCTTCAGTTACAGCAGAGAAAGAGGCGAATGTGGGTGGAGGAGAGTCTGGGGTGATGTGTCGGAAATTGAGTGAGGTAGAGAAAATTGAGTGTATTTTTTCAATTTTTTCTGTAAAGAACTCGACAAATCTGTCAGCCAAAAACTTTGGGGGGTTTATAGATGGGAGAATCTTTGCTGGGATTCTGTGTAACACATCACCCAGGACTTGCCATAGTTATTGTGGGTTGTGGTGATTGTCCCGAATTTTTTCTTTGAGGAATTCAGATTTGGCCTGCATGCAGATTTGATTGTACTGGTGGACTTTCTGCATGTATTGGGATCTATTGAAGGTAGATTATTTTCGGCGCCAAATATGTTCAAACAAACGCTTGGTCTCCTTTGCCGCAATTACCGTTTCATTAACCCATCCTGGGATGTACTTCGCCTTGGTATTTTTGGTGTGTGGTGGTGCATATTTGTCAATAAGGGTGGACAAAGTAGTATGATATTGTTCATAAAGAGTGTCGGCTTCCTTGGAAGGATTATTAAGTAGTTCAGAAGCGAGGAGATCTGTTTTCAATTTGTCTTTATCAATTTTATGATATTTACGAAAGGTGACAGTGGCCTTGGTTTGGGTTGTAGGGGTTGAGAGATTGAGAGTAAAACTAATTGAAAAGTGGTCGGAAAAGGCATCAGTGGTATGGACATTGGAAATATAGTCATTGTTAGATTTGGTTAATACCTGGTCAAGTGTATGTCCATGAATGTGAGTTGGAAAGTTAACTTTCTGAGTTAAATCAAATGAATCAATCAAAGAATGGAAGGTTTTTGAATTTGAACATGTTGTTTCGAGGTGAAAATTGAAGTCGCCGATGATCACCAGATTCTCCGTGGTATGGTGAATATCCTCCAAAAGTGACTGAAACTGGTCAAAAAAGGATGTAGTACTGGAGGACGGAGGTCTATATATATTCAGAAAGTAAAAGGATTCTTTGTGAAGGGTTATCTTGAGGAGGAAATTTTCAAAAGTGGAGCAGGTCTTTGTTGGAACTACAGAAGGATCCAATTCGTCTTTGACAAAAAAGCCCAATCCTCCACCACGACGGGCCGCTTGTGGCTGTTGATAGAGTTTGTAGCCTGGTGGGGTAATTTCGGACAGATTTGCACTTGTGGTGTCAGGTCTTTTCCAGGTCTCAGACATGGCAAAGAGATCGGTGTGTTATGGCCGTTTTTCCTTGGTCACAACACTCTTAGGGGTTGGGATCTTATTCTCATATAAGGACTAGTAATCTCAATAAAATATTTGTAGATGCCAAATTTATCCAAATAGAAATAATTAAACAGAAAGTAGAAATAATCAGTACTCGCCTCTCATAATTGTTCATCCAACATTGTGTATATCCCAATATCTATCCGTAATATTCACAAACAAGAATAAAAGAAATAAATAGTATCCAATCAATTTATTTTTAAATAATAAACATTACTGATTCAACATATCCAATTTTTCAACACATGTGAGACATTTATCCAAATTTAATCTTTTTATCTGTCTTTTAGATTTTCATAAAATATTCCCAAAACATGTTACAGGTTTTGTTGATACAACTTCTTGTCTCCAAATTTACAACACTTTTCTTCATGACACAAATAGGTGAATTTCTCCTAAGTCCAACAGGACAGATATTTTCTAAGTCCAAACCATGTAAAAATATTCTAAGTTCAAATTACTAGTTTTCAGGAGCTTAATCCCATAACACTGTTTGTATCCATCTGTCAGCTCCGTGTTCTCTTTGTTAAGGCTAATTACACGGGTTTTTATACAGAAGATTAACTACGCAGTTAAAAATAACAATATTAAAGAGTATTGCTCAAAATTAAAGATTTTTCTGCAATAATGGGGAGGAGAAATTTTGCAATACTGGGGGAATTTTACAATATGGAGGGGGTCTGTAGGGATCAATTACTCACTCTATAAAAACGCCCCCCAGGAGATCTGGAGACAAATCACAAAGGATATTGACTGGAGGAAATCCTCATCCTAGCAAATAAGACAGGTCTAATTAGCTGTGTGACAAAAACAAGATGTCCAAACACTTAGCAGATTTTTGCTCACATTTGGACTTGTACAATTTTGGATATCTTCTCACAAAGGATATGATACTCAGAATGTATTTTGAAAATATAACATGGGTGATTTGGTTTTATCAATTTAAATTAAATATTTTATCTACGGGATATAATAAATCTAAGCATTTGGATATCTTAAAAAAAACAACAATTTTTAAACTGACTGACACCATGGATACACATATGTGGATACCTTGTCACTTGGATAAAATAACCAAGTAGCTTGTCACATGGATACATAAATTTTAATTTGTGTATGTTATCACACAGGATATAATTTAAATTGTGTATGTTATGACACAGGATATAATTATATCATTAATTATTTGGATATATTATAAAATAAATGGAGTATTTGAAACAAATTTTAATTATTGGATATATTATGAAACAATTGGAATATTTCTGAACCAATTATTTAATGAACAAAGGTAAGAGAAATTTTGAGAAATTTCTATCATAACAATACCCTGGGCACACAGAAAAGCTGTCCTCAGCTTTTGAGGGATTGGATACTAAGTTTTTGTTTGCAACAACATCAAGAACAGTAAAAAGAATGAATTAAAGACAACATAATGCCCAAACTGTAAAATACCCAAACCACAGTCCTACCCTGCGGGGACCAGCCCCTTGACTCTTAACGAAAGACAGGGTGTCGCCCTCTTTGATCTGATAATATGGCATCACAACATAAATGGAGTAAATAATTCACTACCCTCTATATGGATTAAATAATTGACTACCCTATATTTGTATATTGGTTAGATAGTTCACTACCCTATCCGGTGTCAAAAGACACACCCAAATAAATGCAGTCTATTAGAATTGAAACTGAACACACAAGTAATATAACCAAAAGCATGTTAATTAACCGATGTCATAAATGACATACCAAAATAGATACAGTGTCAGACTTGACATTCTCAAATAAATGCATAATACATGAATTACATGACTATCTGAGAAAAATACACAGTCCACAAAATAGTTAATTGTCATAATGAAACAACACTCATCATGTCTTGATAAGATATCCCAGTATTTCCAGACAGTTGTTGTATAATGTAAATGTCATTGTATTAAACACTTTCACAAAATAAGTTAGTGTTTCTAGAGGCAAAAGATTTAGTTGTGTATAAATGCATATCCTCAAAAGAAAAATGTTATCTATGTTTATTGTTTTTGTGATGGCTACTTCTGTCAATCACCATGCAGAGCTGATTAATTTGTAAAATCCCTGATAATCAATAAAGAAACGAGCACAGGAATCTATTTAGTCATGGTGATGCTGGTAATGACATCTTGGGTCCTTTTCATTGATCACCGTAGTGTACCAATATAAAGTTCCTCTTTTGTCTGTCACAGTAATTGCTTTCCTTCCAGTCAATGACAGCTTGGGTAAACACCATACAGAGAAGAAATAAGCAACAATATGTTTTGTTGGGATTGTAAGAAATCGTTAAAGTAAATTAAATTAAATGTCTCCCAATGGTATCCTCTGAATTAGTGCTAGAACAGCTTATGTGACTGGAGGAATGTCCTAATAAGTGACACAAGGTAGTTGACAGAGTATTGACCTGAGAGAAACTTCATCAGAAACTCTTAGATAAGCACACACTCTCCTTGCATCAGCTGGGTCAACATTCGCACAAGAGAGGGGCTTGGGTGTGAAGTGGCTAACCACAAAGTCAAAAGAATATTTGCCAAAACAAATAATGTCTGACAAACTTGTCCACCTCTTAGTCAATGATGAGGTAAGGTTACCAGCTAATCTCTTAGAGGTCCCAAAATGTTCTGAATTCCTCAAACTTGTAAGGTCACGTAGCATTGATACCTTTGAGAAAGCCATGGTAAGCAATGAAATAAGCCAAAGAAAAATTCAATTAATATAATATAATCACAATTACAAAAAGATCACAATAATATGGCCAAAATGTTCAACAAAGAAAGCATATATTGAGACTTACCCTGTTAAAAAGAGTATCAAAATGTTGAAAGACAGCTTGCCTTTTTATATATGCATATGCAAAAACAGATATCCTCAGTGAATGCAACAGTTGATGCTGTTCTGATTAACACAATGTTCTTCCTCAACACAACTTAATGAAAATATGCAAATATAATCTCAGATGTACAGAGAAAAAGTGAGGAAGGTTAAGTAAAAGTGTAAGCTTATATAGTGGGCCCTGTCTATGGATCTATAGACCCTATTTAATTTTATTGACCAACATGCAGTTTCTGTTATAACAATGTTTTCTGTTGGTCAGGAACATGTGATGACAGCTTGACAGAAATATGTCCACAGCTGGTCAATGGGGTTTGGAGAGGAGGGGGAAGACACTTGAATGGGGACACTTCCTGCTGAGGAAGACCATTTACAATGGATAGTCATTAAAGGGTGGTTTTCCAAATTGGGTTGGTAAATTAGTTTATTAACATGTCTACTTGAGCTATATAAGTGGGGTGGGAATATTGTAAAATAGCAAACCCTTTTTAAACTGGTGTTGATTGATTTTGGGGTAATGGACTCATTTGTTGTAGTGGAATGTATTGAGCTTGCATTCCAAAAGGGTCCATTTTCTGAGATAATATGGTTTGTACTTGATCACCTGTTTGAATTGTAATTCTAAAAATAAAGGCATGCCCCTTCATCTTCCAATACTTTAAAGCATATATTGGTGAAATTAAAAACTCACCAGGTAGCTCAATAGTAGCCACAGGTTCAGTTAGGGTTAACTTTATGAAATCCCATTCAAACTTAATGTGTGGAAATATTACACATTGGTGAAACAACTTGGGTGTATTGATTAATTCAGGTGTCACTTCAATAGACAATTGGGAGCTTGGAACTGGTACTTTCTTAACACAAATTTCCAAAGAACTGTTCAAATCTGTTAAGGTAGCCTTAATTATGGTTTCTTGATCATTTGGAACTAACTTGGAATGCTGCTGAATGCAGGTCCTAATACAAAAAAGTATCAAGTGAATTATTATGGAAATACTGGCAATGGCCAATACCACAAGGAACAAATAAAGTAGCTCTTTCTCTGTTTCTAAAGTATGGTTTAGGTCAATCAAAGGTAAAGCTTCTGCAGTTTTGGGAGCAAGTGTTGCAAGGGTCATGTACTCAGCTACTCTATGAGTGAGTGTTCTCTTAAGTATAACCTGAGTTTTATACAACTTAAGTATAAGTGCAAACTCAAGTGCTAGTATGATTGGAATTACATAAAGTGAAATGGAATTCAAGATAGTATTAGTAAGACTTGGTTCATTCAAACTTTCCAGAGTCTGTCCAAAGAAAGCATCAAAGGGAGTTGCATATAAAGTCTTATTGTTATTAATAGCACTTAAAGTTTTCTTCAAATCAAGTACAGTTGTTTCATGATTTATCAGAGTGAGTTTTGGTCCAAGTTTTGCTCTTGTTAAGGTGATTTTAGGAAGACTAAAATGATCATTATCTAAAATAGACATATTAGACACTAAATCTGCTTCATTATCAACCGACTTAAAGTAACTCCATATGGCTAAAATATTTGGAACCTGTTTTTGGTTCTGAAACCCTGGGTAAGAACAACTTTGAATGCTTGGTGGTAAAAAGAAGGAATTTGCTTTCAGACTACAGGAACACTTACGAATTACAACACAATTTGTGCACCCCTCAAAAATTCTTGGAGGTATTGATTCACATGTCTCAACCCAATTAGTATCTAGAGTACTAATCAATACTTTGTCATCATTTAGATCAATGAAATAACTCTGTTTTGGATCTGGATTTGGGTCCAGAATAATTTTGCAGATATCATAGATTTTTCCCAGATCATTTGTGAATAAAGCACTAGCACAACTTGGCTGAGAACTTTCTGAGATTTTAAGAGTGCTCTGACATCTTTTCAAAAAGGTGCCAGGGCAGGCTTGGAAAGTAACTTCATCTATCTCAGTATAAAAGTTATTGTCAGTGGTAACTCCAAAATAAGGTGGTAAGTCACTTATATATGTGAATGATTGGTTCCTATTCCCTGCTACCACTGGTATACTTTCAAGTTTATATATATTGAAAAGTAAATTAGTGCTTGAGATTGGAATGTTTAACTTGATGTATATATTGTGGTTTGTTCTAGCAAAGCTTATACTGTGTGTGTGATAATATGTTGTTGGATTTGTGTGTAAAATTTTGAATGTGGGGTGATTAAGTCTTAAGTAGTCAGTAATATTCCTCAGAATAGTTTGTATCCTGGCTGGTGGAATTAAATCCAATGGCAGGTATCCTTTTAGCAAAACATTGTAACTGTTTATGAGTTTATCCATTTCAGTTATCATCAGTAACATTGTGGACACTTCATGAGCATTTATAGAGTGCATAATCGTGGACACTTGACCCAATGCTTTCACATTAGCATTCACATCCTCCATTTCTTGAGACCAATAGTACTGCAGTCTATCCATTTCATGAAAACTTTCATTTATCAACATTTTGTTTTTATTAACACCATCCTGTAAAAGTTTGAAATTCTCATGAGCTTCCACTTCCAATGAAGATAATTGTTTTTGAAATTTTCTAAATCCTTTAAATGATTCAGGGTTAGTTTCTAGAGCAATTATATGAGATTTTAGTGTTTCAACATCTTTCACAGTTGCCGTCCCGAACAGGTTTTTAGATACAGTTCCAATAAAATCCAATGGGGACCTCTTATTACGCCTTTGTCCATTTAAACTGTCTGCTTGTTTTATCACTTTGCCAGCTGGTATTAATCCATTCATAATATTTATTTTTTCATTCAAGTCTTTTCTCAATAATTTTCTGACTGAATCATATATCCCCAATGTATCTCCATAATTACGGCACAGCTCTATGACAAAGTCCTCCTGTCCAGGATAAGACTTCTCTGTGCAAAATGAACTATAACCGCTCAGAGCAGAAAAATCTGGTAATGGAACTACAATTGTATGTCCCCAATAAGAGATAGAGTTATCCAACATTGCAACTCTTCTGAATACAGTTCCTAGATGTTCCTTAACAACGACTTCCGGAAGTCCTAAATCATCTGAATATCCTCCTAGAATCAAGTTGAAGCCAAAGAAGAAGGTGGCCAGCCTACTCCACATTATGGCTGTCATGATTCTTGTGTATTCAAATGCACTAATTCTTCAAACAGCTGGCAGTTGCTTCATCTCTCTACAAGAGAAATAAAGCATATTATTTCTTGTTTAACACACAATATGAACTGTATCAAGATAGCTTCATTACTTTCTAATGGGACATTAAACTGTGAAAGTGTTAGGTGGCTTTCCCACCATTGGGATATCATGTGTCTTTATATACTGCTTCACTGTCTCACTTAAATTGCTCCATGGTTCATACGAGCGGGATTCCTTTGGGTAGTTTGCCCACTCAATGAGATACTCAGGCTCTCCTGACTTTGAATATCTCCCCTTAATTATACGGCTGACCTCATACTGTTCTTCTAAGTCCTCCTCCGGTATACTGTTCAGCTTAGTTATGTTGGGAAACCTCAACTTCCTTTTCCGGGTTGAACGTCTTAGTGGTGGTACTACTTCATCAGTCACCCTAGTGTCATCTAATGCTTCTTCAGACTGAACATCATTCAGGTTTTGCCCTTGGTCATGGGTTGGATCACTGGTATCATCTTGATTCTCAGTTTCTTCATTCATAGGTTCTAAAACTTCTGCATTTTCCTGATTGACTGCCTCACCTATATTTCCCTGTTCTATCTCAGCTTCATCAATATCTACTAGTTCCTGGTCCTCTTCTACCAATTCATCTAGCTCATCTTCTTCAGCTAAAATTTGGCGTAGTTCTTCATCTACTGGAGGCACTACTGTACGGTCAATATAGGGTCGTAGGCGATCAATGTGTACTTTATTACGTAATGGTTTCAGATCATGACCCCTGACTAGTCGAAAGTTTTTATTACTAACTTTCTCTGTAATTATATATGGTCCACTGAAAGGCTTCTTCAGCTTTTTGTTTTCTCCCACTTTTACTGCAGGGAAGTATACCCAGACTCTCTGTCCAACTTCATATTCTTTTATGTAAGCCTTCTTATCATATTGCTCCTTCATTTTCTCCTTATGATACTTCATGTTTGATTGGGCAATTTCATGTGCATGATGAAGGCCTGTGACAAGATCACTTACAAAGTGTCTGTTTACTTCACCTGGTACATCGGGTACTTCGGGCAAAGCCACACTTATTGGACTCCTTGGAGTTCGCCCAAACATCAAATAGAATGGCTGATAGCGTGTGCTCTCTACTGAAACACTGACATTGTATGAGAAAACCATTCCTCGAATCATTTTACACCAATCCTTTCCAGCTGAGTCAACATATGCAGAGAGCTGTTTTGCAATAGAGTAGTTAAAACGCTCAACCATACCATCTGTACTTGGCCTAAAAGGAGTGGTCACTAGTCTCTTAGTTCCCATCATCAGTGCAGCTTCATTGAAAACTTGTGAAATCAAAGGAGTGCCCATGTCACTCAAGAGGTGGGTTGGCGCACCATACCTGTACACAATTTCATCCACAAAGTGTCTTGCAATGATGTGAGATTTTATTTCCATGACTGGAAAACACTCTGCATACTTGGTTGCATATTCCATAAAAACTATCAAGTACTTAGCTCCAGAATATGATTCTTTCAAAGGTCCCAATATATCAACTGCCCAAACATTGCCCACTCTAAAAGGTGGTAATGGTTCCAATGGTGATCTGTATGGCTTTGTAGGCTTCTTGGATGAACAGCAGTGATGACAAGATAACACCCAATTTTGTACATCTCTAAACATTCCACGCCAATAATAATCCAACTTTGCTGTGTGATATGTTTTCCTGATTCCATAGTGGCCTCCTGATGGGTCACCATGCACAGCTGTGAGCACTTCATGTACCAAGGCCCTTGGAATTATTAACTGAATTATTATTCGGTCGTTTTTCCCAAGTCCTTCTGGATACCACATATGGTAAAGCACTCCATCAATGATTTCATAATTCTGTGAAACTGCAACTAGTCTCTTTGCATCTCTCACATTTGTCGGCACAATGTCTTCTTCTAAGTACCTAATAATGGGAGATATATTTTCATCTGCAAGTTGCATCTTCCTTAGAGATTTTGCTGTTAGACTTGGTCTTACATCTGCTGGTGCTTTGGGCCTGTTTATCCATGGATTTGAGGTTTTTGCAGTCATCTTCAGATCCTGGTCTTCTTCTGGTAACTCTACATCTAGCTTCAATGAAGTTTCAACTTCCTGCTTGTCCTCCTCCTCAACAACATTGTTGATAGCGGGTGGCAATATGTCATCTGTGATGTTATCAAGGTCCTCTGTGGTCCTAAGATCACCTTGTCCCTGTCGACTAAGACCATCTGCATTTCCTAGGGATTTGCCAGCTTTATGCTCTACAGTGTAATTAAACTGTTGCATGTAAGCTATCCAACGGGCTATTCTACCACTAACAGTCTTTTGTCCAAACATCCATTTCAAAGCTGAGTGATCTGTTATCAGCTTAAAGGTTGTGCCCTTAAGATATGGCTCAAAGTGTCGTACAGCCAATATAACAGCAAGAGCTTCTTTCTCTGAAATACCATAGTTTACCTCAGCTCTTGTGAACTTCTTTGCACCATAAGCAATTACTCTTTCCTTGCTATCTTGAACTTGACTAAGAACCATCCCAGCTGAATCACTACTTGCATCGGTTGTCAAAATGAATGGTTCTTGGTACCTTGGATAGGCAAGTATGGGTGGCGAAGAAAGTGCACTTTTTAACAGTTCAAAGGCAGTTTGGCATGATTCATCCCATTGAAAAGGCACATTTTTCTTAGTAAGATTTGTCAAAGGTGTTGCAATCTTACTATAGTGCTCAATGTATTTCCTATAAAATCCACTAAGTCCCAAGAATGACCTCACTTGCTTCACATTTGTGGGTCGTGGAAAGTTCTGTACAGCTTTGCATGTGTCAGGCAGTGGTTCAACTCCTTCTTCACTAACTAAGTGTCCTAAGAACTGAATTTTGCTCTTCCCAAACTCACACTTTTTTGGCTTTAATTTAAGATTGGCAGCTCTGAATCTATCAAACACCAATTTAAGATTCTCTAAGTGTTGTTGGAAAGTGTCTGAGAAAATGATCACATCATCTATAAAAACGAGACAGACCTTCCAAACTAGACCTCTCAAAACTTCCTGCATCAGTCTAGCAAAACTTGAAGGTGAATTTTTCATGCCAAAAGGTAACCTCTCAAATTCATATAGTCCTTCATGACAACAGAAAGCTGTCAAATGTTTAGAGTCTTCGTCTAGCTCCATTTGCCAGAAACCACTCAGCAGGTCAACTTTGGAAAAGTACTTTGCTCTAGCATTTCCAAGTGAATCTAGAGAATCATCAATGCGTCCTATGGGATGACAATCTGCTATAGTCTGAGCATTTAATTTGCGAAAATCAACACAGAAACGAAGAGTACCATCCTGCTTTGTTACCATGACAACAGGTGATGCATACGGACTCTCTGAAGGTCTAATAATCCCTTGATCTAACATATCTTGGACTTGTTTTGAAATTTCTTCTCTCACCTTTGGGTTGCACCTGTAAGGAGCAGTTTTGATAATCTTACTCCCAGGCATTAGTCTAATTGTATGTTTCAATACATTTGTGTGACCCAGACCTTGTCCTGGCATTTGAAAAAGGTCAGCATATTCCCAAAGTACATGCTGCAAATCCTCAACTTCGACTGGTGTGAGAACAGTTTTATCCAACATAAACTGATCATCAAATTGTTGTCTGTCAACAAATTCATTAGTCACTTGTTTATTGGCACCAGAGTCAATATTTTTGACACTGAGAACTGTCTCACAAATACTGTCACCTCCTTTCAATAACTGTACACTTGCTATATTATCTCCTTTTTCTATAATACAAGGCACTTCAGTGTTATTCACTAAACAAACTGGTACTAGGCAGTTCTGACTGGTCACCTGTACCACTGTACTGCCAGGTTCAACTCCATTTAGCTCTGAACTGACACAAGGAACTATCAGTCCTAATACATCAACACAGGGTTTTTGTGGTAAAGTGCCATAAAGTATGCTTCTTTGTTTTGGCTCTAAGGTTTGTGTTTGTTGTGCAGATATTTCCAAGACATCTGGAATTGTAACTATTCCACTTCCAAAATCAACATTAATCCCAGTAGATTTCAAAAAGTCAGCTCCAAGTAACACAGAATATGGCATTGTCTCCACATATTTTAAACAAACCCAGAAATTATTTTGGCCTATTGAGAAGGCAAAAGTTAACTGTCCAGCAAACTTAAATGTTGAATTACAAACAGTTAAGGCTTCACAGTCATAAGGTTTTAATAACTGTCTCAAAGATGGGAATTGTTGAAAAAGTTTTGGTCCAGCCAGAGAAATGGTTGATCCAGAATCAATAAGTGCATACAGCGGAACTTCCTCATAATAAATCTTCATAAAGGACAATCCTTTCTCAGTTGTAATGTTTTCCTTACTAAACAAACACTTGTCATCATGTCCCAAATAATTTACTTGGCTGGGGTTGGTTTCCACACTTACATTCTTCTTGGCTGCGTCACAGCCCCATTCTGAGACGCGTTTTGGTAGTTTAAAGATTGCCGTTTTACTCCATTCCATTGATTAAATTGTCTCTGTTTTAGTTGTGGGCAGTCACTCTTCAAATGTCCCCTTCTGTTACACTGGTAGCATATAGCATCAGATGGCTGAGGCCTCCTAATGCAGTTAACAGTTGTGTGGCCAGACCTATGGCACCTTTGACAGTAGGAGCGAAAATTCCCTCTCACCACTGGATTCTGTCCTTGTGGACTTCTCCCCTGAAATGGTTGGCTTCTCATATTAACTTTCATGAACTGGACATCCCTTCCTTGTTGTCGAACCATACCTTCTAGGTTGTTTATGGCCTTAGACAAGTCACCCAAACTCTTGTTGTATGTGTCTTGCATCAGATTTACCCGGTCTGAACTGGCGTCCTTTGGCTTCAAGTTCTCTATGCTTTCCGCCAATTTTGCCTTCAGCTCGACTTCTTCCAGGTCTGCTGGTTGTTGACCAATCACAAAGGCCTTAATCCCTGGCAAAAGACCTCTGAGAATGATTGACCTAGTCTCTGCTTCACCTTTTTGTAACTGGCTACACCTCTGTCTGACATCAGTAATGTAGGATTCAACACTCTCTTCACGTCCCTGAACTCTGGCAAATAATCCTTGTTCCTTCAACCAATGAAGGTTATTTGCATTAATATACTTTTGGTTAAAGGCCTCCTGCAGTTGTTGCCAATTTCCCCTCACAGCCTCCGGTAGGCTGTTATACCAAACCTCTGCAGCTTGTTCCACCATCAAACGAAATATCCTGGCTTTTCTCTGGTCATCCATGTTGCAAAATTCTGAATAGCTTAAAAACCGTTTCATCCAGCGATCTGCATCTTCACTGGCAAGCCCTTTAAATGAAGCTGGCCTCAATGAGGATGCTTCAGCTTGGTTTCCCCGTTGCTGTATAGCTTGTTGTATTCTTATCCTATTTTGTTCCTGGGCAGCACCTTGCTGGTCATTTTGGTGTATAAGCCCTTGAACCTGGGTTCTCAGCTGATCAATATTTTGAACCAAAGCGTCCAAATTAGCCATGTCTGACCTTAGTATATAACCCTTTTGCGATGTAAGTTTTCCACTGGCTGATTTAACAATTTTCTTTGGTGGATCCAGTTTGCTCCTAAAAGTTTTGTTTATTTAGTTATGTAATATTCCCCCTTTTTTTTTGTTACTCAATATCTACTCCATAAGCAGGTACAATATTTTTGTGAGATTTGATCACATGACTCATCATAATTTTCCTATTAGAATGAAGAAACTTGCAATGTACACAATTGTATGTCCAGGATGTGGTAGAAATTACATTATTGCCAAGGTGGTGAAGTGCGTGTGATCCTTCACTGGTCAAACGCAGAAGATCTTCATCTGATTTTGAGTATGGAAATGTTGTAGATGATACTATTTTTGACATTATTATTGTCAGATAAAAGTGGGCAAATTTTTTTTTTTCTCACATGAATGTTCTTGAAAATATTACGACTTAGCCCTCGTGATCACTCAAACAGCAGTAAAAGTACCCAAATTTCCATAAACATATCCAAATGTCTTTATTTCATATTTGTTTTTAATATTTAAATGTGTCTCAGATTACCTGGATGTCCTTGAGACTACCCGGCATGGCTCCACCAAATTGTTATGGCCGTTTTTCCTTGGTCACAACACTCTTAGGGGTTGGGATCTTATTCTCATATAAGGACTAGTAATCTCAATAAAATATTTGTAGATGCCAAATTTATCCAAATAGAAATAATTAAACAGAAAGTAGAAATAATCAGTACTCGCCTCTCATAATTGTTCATCCAACATTGTGTATATCCCAATATCTATCCGTAATATTCACAAACAAGAATAAAAGAAATAAATAGTATCCAATCAATTTATTTTTAAATAATAAACATTACTGATTCAACATATCCAATTTTTCAACACATGTGAGACATTTATCCAAATTTAATCTTTTTATCTGTCTTTTAGATTTTCATAAAATATTCCCAAAACATGTTACAGGTTTTGTTGATACAACTTCTTGTCTCCAAATTTACAACACTTTTCTTCATGACACAAATAGGTGAATTTCTCCTAAGTCCAACAGGACAGATATTTTCTAAGTCCAAACCATGTAAAAATATTCTAAGTTCAAATTACTAGTTTTCAGGAGCTTAATCCCATAACACTGTTTGTATCCATCTGTCAGCTCCATGTTCTCTTTGTTAAGGCTAATTACACGGGTTTTTATACAGAAGATTAACTACGCAGTTAAAAATAACAATATTAAAGAGTATTGCTCAAAATTAAAGATTTTTCTGCAATAATGGGGAGGAGAAATTTTGCAATACTGGGGGAATTTTACAATATGGAGGGGGTCTGTAGGGATCAATTACTCACTCTATAAAAACGCCCCCCAGGAGATCTGGAGACAAATCACAAAGGATATTGACTGGAGGAAATCCTCATCCTAGCAAATAAGACAGGTCTAATTAGCTGTGTGACAAAAACAAGATGTCCAAACACTTAGCAGATTTTTGCTCACATTTGGACTTGTACAATTTTGGATATCTTCTCACAAAGGATATGATACTCAGAATGTATTTTGAAAATATAACATGGGTGATTTGGTTTTATCAATTTAAATTAAATATTTTATCTACGGGATATAATAAATCTAAGCATTTGGATATCTTAAAAAAAACAACAATTTTTAAACTGACTGACACCATGGATACACATATGTGGATACCTTGTCACTTGGATAAAATAACCAAGTAGCTTGTCACATGGATACATAAATTTTAATTTGTGTATGTTATCACACAGGATATAATTTAAATTGTGTATGTTATGACACAGGATATAATTATATCATTAATTATTTGGATATATTATAAAATAAATGGAGTATTTGAAACAAATTTTAATTATTGGATATATTATGAAACAATTGGAATATTTCTGAACCAATTATTTAATGAACAAAGGTAAGAGAAATTTTGAGAAATTTCTATCATAACAGGTGTCATTATCAGAAATAAATTTTGCAATGGCAGGATATTTGTTGTGTATTGATCTAATGTTTGCATAGGTGACCTTTGGACACCTGGGTGGTCCTGGGTTTGGGTTTATGTCACCAGCAAGCAGGAGTAGGATGAAAAGACGGAAAGGTGGTAGGGCAGGTGGAATTGAAATTGTAGATTTGATGATAAAATGTAGACAGAAGGTGGTGGTGGGGGGTTTGAAGGGACAGAAACTGACGACATCAGGGCACTTAATGCTGGAGTTGCTATGGTGCTGATATGAAGCAATAACTGGTTGGATTGCCAGTAAAAATAAAGGAAAATCATGTTTGAGGTCTTTAGAGTAGATTAGAGTGGTTTGGTGGGTTTGAGTTTTGAGTTTGATTATCCCCGAGTTTGATGGTACTCACACATGTGACATGCATCTTGTTTTTGATGTTTTGTCACAATAAAAATGAGAATATTGTAGTTCTAGCATGATAATTGTATCACTAACAAAGGTCAAATGATGATGACACAGTTGTAGTAACGGATATTGGTTATAACAAAAACGTCTAGAAATTTGACCCTGGAGGGTGTTGTTTACGTTTACAGTGTCATCATTTCACCTTTGTAAGTGATCCAATCAACATGCCAGAACTACAATATTCTCAGTTTTATTGTGACAAAATTTTGATATGTAGGTACACGTTTCACCAAGAATAGTACGATGCTAACGTCTGTGCCATGAAATTGTCCCAGAACTCCATCAGAGACACCAGACAAGTGAAAATCACTTACCCACTGAGGAAACACTAGAGTATATTTCTGTAATGTTGTGAAAACCAGCTTACAAAAAAGTCCATCACCCTAACTTCAGTAGAAATGATCAATGAACTGATACTACTAGGCAAATGCTAAATGATTGATGTTCAGTAAAAGGCTTGATACAATTTCAAAATAAACTTGTCCAAACATTGCAGAAGAGATTAACAATATCTGAAGGCCCTTTGGCTTTGTAGTTTTTTCCCCACACAAACTACTTGTTGAAAACTAACATCTTTAACACCTTACCTACTATAAAGGAGGGGAGATCTTTTGTTGTTGGGAGAAAAAGTGTGAGAATTTTTCTTATTGTTCTGGTCATGCTTTAGTGTAATGCAAAAGTTGGGAGGCCCTTTTGTATGTAGCCTTAGGATAATAATGTACTTTAAATGTAACTAGAGCTATCCAAGCCATTGTATGACTGTGTAACATATCTCCTCTCCTAAAATAGCAAATTAATATTAGAATATTTGAGACTTAAACCCTTGTATATTTGATGACATGACTGGGTAATATCATCAGTTGGTTACATTATATCAGATGATGTATGCCTTTGTGCAGATGCTTTTAGAGAAGGGGGTTTTGGAAGGATTAAGTTGTCAACCCATATTTCTCAAATGACCAAAAAACTCCAATTGTGTTTCTCATGACAATTCCAATCCTGTTTTAACACATATACACGATGTCAGTTTATGGATTTTGTTTCATTACATGTAGTATTTTTCATGTTCAAGAAATTTTCAAAGTTACAGAAATCTACCCTAAATGGCATAGATAGACCTGTAAAGGTAATGGATCAAAACCCAAGCTTTTAAAAAACTTGCGATCTGTTTATGAAAAGCTAGGTAAACAAATATAAATTCTCCATAGATTGCAAATGGAAATAATAAACAATGTATAGATGTTTTTTGTAACCTTCTGATTGTATTATATGTATGAAGAAATAATGATAAATTTCCATGATTCAATATCTTGGGAGTAATTAACCCATTAAGATTTATTACACAGGTTAAATTGAGACAATTAAATCTACTGGCAAAAATCTTCTGAAGTCACACATGCCTCTTATTATCACGATGTGAGTGGACCTGCCTCAGTATAGCAAATAAATTTAATAAACTACTTCTCATTTATATGACACAGAGAAGATTGCATATAACATACTGAACATACAACCTATCTTGTGTATATAGTAATTAAAAAAGGGTGATTCTAAATTGTGTTGCCCTTAACCAACTTGTCTCCGATCCCTGTTAACACACAAACCCCTTACATTGGCCCAAGGGGACAGTAATAGATATAGTCAGAAGTAGGCTAGGCTAATGGGTCGTTCAGTTTTAATTTAGTTCAATATTGTAACACAGTCCACTTCACAAAGGTGCTAATTCTAGATATGTGATACTTGGCGAAGAGTCAAAGTCACAATAGCAGGAATCACATTAAGTCAACGATGAAACAAATTCCTATCCTTTGATGCTGGTATTCTCAATGACATTATTTGATGGCTCAAATTTATGAGACACCACCCAAATACCTTAGACATCAAGTAGATAAGGTTGAGCTTGTGTTTTAAATTTTGTTCCAGTTTTTTGCTAATCATATGTAACACAGAACACTTTAAGATGAAAAGACTGGGTGACTACTAAACGATAAAAGTAGGGATGTTATTTATGTTTACAAAAAGAAACACCAAAATTAAATTCATAATCTTAATTGGCTCAGATGAGTTTGAGGTCAGTTCAATCAGAATATGTAAAAAGTATCATCTCTGTAACTTTGTGCAATGATCCAAAGTGAGATATAGTAATTACTGCCTGTAAAGAGGTAAATTAGAGACCAAGAGGTTTATTGATTTAATTTGATACTGATGCTTGTAAAAGTAGGAGGTCAGTTTATACATGTGGATACTGGACATTGATATGTATGTGTTAGTGTACAATGTACATATAAAACCGGGTAAAGGACCATGTAAGAGGCTAATTGGGAAATTGATAGTGTTGTTTATGGACTTCCATAGAGCCTTTGAATGGGTGGACATTCGACAGAATTTGGTAATAACAGGATATGGGATTGGGTTAAAGGGGAAGAGGCCTTGGAAAATCCTTGGGAAGGTAATAAGTTAGGAAGCAAAATGGACTTGTTTTGTATATCCCATTGTCATATAAGAACCAAGAGATATTTTTACATCTATATATAATTAATATCATATGGCATAGAGTTAAACTAAACATCTTGTCCTTGTTGGAAATCTACTAGCTCTGTAATCATAAATCATATTTTCTTGTAATTTCAAGGTGGATTGAACAATGTGATTATAAATAATATCCTTTATAATATATTTAATGCTTCAGAAACTCAATACTCAAATGGATTTATATAGAAAGTACGAGGTCGAAGATAAAATTATGAAATCATTATAAAATGTGAACAAAATACGATTATGGCAGATATCCAGAATCAAATCCAAGGATAGATTTTAATTTTATGTATGCTAAATGAATCCAATACATCTACAAAGAAAATTAATCAGATTTCACACTACAATACAACTCTTTTGGAGGTTTATGTAAACATGGAGAAAGTTCAATGGAAATCCAACACAGAAAAAATACCCCCCACTGTTCACAGTTCGAACTTTATTATTTCTATAAACTTTTCAAAAGGATTTTCACTCCTCTAGAATCATAACATACATACAAAGGAAGCCTCCCATTGTGCACAGCACACTTCACAGTTTATTTTGCCCCAATTTCATACTTAATCACCTTTGAAGGTTTCAAAAGACTTAAAAAAACTTTGTCTGACTATATTAATATTTACATATATATAATGTTATAATGCATTGAATTTTCTTGTGAATTATGATATAATTTCAGTCAGATTTTCAAACTGAATAACTTAATGGCAGAATAATAACAAAGTATGTTTGGCTTATACTTCTTCCATCAGCTCCAATATATATATTTATTGGAGCTGATGGAAGAAGCATATATATATATATAAGTAAATATATATATATATATATACGTTTTGGGGGTTTAACGTAACTTTTAACACATAATATATGTCATATGGATCAATATGGATGGTTGATGAATGGATGAAAGCAGTGCATACAAGTTGGTCAACATTCTTCATGGAAAACCATGAGGCACTGATAAGCAACTACCAATTTTCCCACTTTGGGTTGGGCGGGATTCAAACCTACTACCTGAGTAATGGGAGGTGAGTGTGACGAGAAGTTGGGGAGGGGGTTGTAACCCTCCCCTGTAGTCACACCACAGTAGATAAACATGCCATATTTTCACAATTTAGTCACAGCACTAAAAACCTACCATAGTTCCAACATGTTAGGAGGGGGCTTGGTGGTGTAGTAGGTAATACACTTGCTTCCCACCTCTGAGGTGTGTGGTTCAAACCCTGTTCTCTATTTGGGAATGTTGGTAGTTGCTTACCAATGCCCAGCAGTTTACAGTGCAGAATCTTGACCAACTGGTATGTACTGGTTTCCTCTGCCCTAAAAAGTACCGTCATGATACAAGCCATACAATGTTTTAAAAGGGACATTAAACACAAAATACAACTCAAGTCCAACATACCATCACAGTACAAACTTTAACACAGTTAATAATTTTTGAAGTTCCAGACATATTTCAGTTTGCACCATATTTTAAGACTTTTTGGAGAGGTCCTCAATGGTCTCTTAGTCAGCAAGTTTGGCATCTAATCACAGGCTGTCTCCTCTGTCTTGGCAGATCATTCCAAACCTTTGGAGCATCACATGCAAAGCTGAGACCAGAAATACTTGGGTAGACTTATATATTTTGCCTCATCAGCATATAAGTCTACTTAGCCTTTTTAGTCTCAGCTTTGTGTATGATGCCTCAAAGATTTGGGATGATCTGCCTAATGCTGTGTATTCAGCCACTTCTCTCTCATTGATCAGAAAGAAGTTCAAAACTTAACGCTTAGCCACCTTAGTTTTTGGATCTTCACTGTGATTTCTGTCTCCATGGTCCTAAGTCTTGCTATGTCTCTCGTCAATGATTATGAATCTCTGCTTTTCTGTATGATATGTCTTGGTGTCTGTAAGATAGAGACTAAGCGCTATAAAAGTACAATTAGAATTAGAATTTCATCCCCCTCAAGTGATAATGTTGTGGACTGATCCCAATATGACCTGGCTGTTGAACGTGACGTAAAGGTATCTTTTCTTACATGTCAGAAATTAAAAAAAAAAACAACAACAAGCAGATGACAACCTGTTGAATGAAATGCTCTGACACAGTCTGAGACTTCAAAAACACTTTTACATACCTGGGCACATCTAGGAATCCAGGCAAATAGCCCTAACCTGGAAGGGGCTAACAAACATCAATTCTATACATATATGTCACTCCGATTCAGGAGAATAGGCAATTCCACTAGTGGAGACTATGATTGGAGTTTCCCTTACAACCCTTAAATAATGGATCTCAGTCTCCACTAGTGGAAACTCCAATTAGGATCTCCACTAGGGGAATCGCCGATCCCCTGAATCAGAGTCTCCACTGTGACATATACATATAAAAATTTTCTCCACAAGGTACAAATCTTAAGGGCTTTTATCCACAGGCTGCAAAACTAGTTAAGGGCTTTCCTGTACAGGTCAAAAAGACTGGCTGAAGGCATTTTTCCAGAGATGTAATTTTAGGTATTTTCTCCTGATAGCGTTTTATTGAGTTTTTGTTAAGGGTTTTATCCGTATCCAATGACGCCTTTTTTCAATAAGTTTGAATGGGAAAGGTAAAAGTAATCCAAAAATCAATCATACAGACAATATATAAAATAAATACAAGTACAAAGAAAAAGAATGAAATAGATTTAATAATCGTAGGCATCAAAACCTAGCAAATATCTATTAATATTTTCAGATATAACAAATTATATATTATATTGTACAAATGCCTTTCTATCAATCTTTATCAGCCATTGAAAATATATCCTTTCTTTCATGGAACAAACAGGGTCACAAATATATATATACTGGAACTGACTGGAAATGATTTTATCATAAAATCAAAGGAACTATTTGAGCTATAAGAGAATAATGGGGCCTTTTGAACAAGGTCAGATGTGTGAGTTTATGAAGCTAAACTGTGTTATTTAATAATAAAGAAGTCTTGTATGTTGATACAAACCCTCAGGTATGCTAAACATGAAAACTCCAAGGGGGCTGTTTGCCGTTTCTTTTTTTTCTGCTAGATCTTGTTTTGTGAGTGTTTTAGCACGTTCCATAGGAGTGGTTGGCCACAAAAGAACAAAAGTGCAGAAAAGCTGCAAGTTATGGTAATTTTTAACTCAGTTATAAGTCCTTTTGTAGCAGTATTACACAGAATGTGACTGAAGTGAGATGTACACACGTAATATAAGGTCAATGATAAAATACATGGACAAGTATGAACAAAAACAAACCAAGAAGCTCAGATGTGATGCATCACAATAATCTGAAGAATGGTTTTCATATTTTCTCTGGATACACTGACTGGTGTGTGTTTGAATGAAAAGTGCTAGCTAAAAAGGGTTGTGCTAATTACTTCAATTTTTGTAACCAGCTTTGATTGAAGACTTAACCTTATTCAGTGTTAAGGGATGACTCCACAACAACGACTGCCATTGACCAGATCGGGATTGTGGATCATGTAACTTCTTGATGTTCCTCCATGTATTAAGAAAATTTGCTACCTTCAGAGGTCAGCAAGATGCAATAGAAAAATATCAAATAAAGGTGCATATTTGTTTCACTTTATAAAGTCTTTTGAGGTCATATGTAAAAGAATCGTGAACATCAATTGTGACATTAGAAAGTTTATTTTTTATTTGGGGTTTTACGTCGCTTTCAACACTGTACAGGTCATATCACGACGGGTAGTTGGAAGGGCAGAGGAAACCAGTACATAGAGTTCGCTAGGGTTGTGTACTGTAAACTGCCGACCAACGGCAAGCAACTACCAGCTTTCCCACTTACGGCCATGACGGGGATCGATCCCCGGCTGCAGAGGTGGGAGGCGAGAGTGTTACCACTCTGCCACCGTGGCCCCCATTAGAAAGTTAGAAAAAGACTAAAAGGCTTTGGTTAAAATGCTCAAGATCTATCTTATATATCTGGTGTGTGGAGACAGTAGCCTTTGCCAACAGCAGTGTAGACTGCATTGAGGAGACCCAGCCTGAGACTGTCTATGAGGGGGGTTTGTTGTACATTGCAAAAACTAAAATGCTTTAAATGGTTTTGAACCGAAAAGGACTTGATTGGTATTTGAAACTCATCAAGCTTTTGGCATCTAGCAAATGATATTCCAATTATGTTTATATTTACAAAATGATCCTTTAAGACCTGCACAACAGATTGTTTATTTTACCATTATGACCAAAGTGTAGAAAAAAACAAGAATGTGAGAAATGCATTTCTTTTTACACCACTGTCAATTGAATCAATTTTCAGTCATAATATGTCAGACATAAACAGCATATTTGGTATGGTGAGGTATTTTGCAAAACATACTTCCATCCTCTTGTAGGTATGAAACTATTTGTTATATTTATTAGTGAAAATATTGCCATTTTATTGTTATACTTATACCAATATTATAAATCATGTTTTAAAAATTTATTGTTTTTATTTATTTATTATACATCCAAGTATATTTATTGTGACATAAGTTTAAGTAAGAACATTAAGTAAAATAGTGCGTAGGTATACAAAGAACCATATACACTGCAGTTTCTGTGTGAAATGGTACATCGCGAGAGAGTGAGTAGACATCACTTGAATTCCAGTATCATTTAGGCATGTCTGGTAGAGACAATGTAAAAACTTGTTTTGCTGATGCAATATTAGCTGATGCAATCAATGCATAAAAAAGTCTTGTTACAAAATTATAAGTCAAAATGTTTTGGTATGTTCAGCATGTAGTTCAAGATATATAACTGACAGTTACCGACAGAACATCACACAGTGTATTTTTAAGATTATTGCTGAATTTATAGATACAGTTTTTTTACTTTAATGTGCATAGTTGTACCCGTAATAAATCTGTGAATTTTCATTCAATCCAATATTGCTCATTACATTTGGCTTTGACCAGTATGCCGAGCCAACATTCCAGAATTTTAGGAATGTGACATCATCAGCTGATTTGATCACATCACTATGTGGCTTGTCTGTTTGCATCCAAATGGTTGAAGCCTGCCACCCCTCATCCTATTCAATAACCTTGCTGAAGGCTCAAGTTTCTTTGCAGTTAGGGAAAGTTTTCAGTTCAGATAATGGAGTTTCAGTTTCTATAATGTACTCATACATGCACTGACTTTTAAGGCAACATACAGCTAAGACATTAGGTTCTATCTCTTAACATGTATGAATGCTTTATGAATACCAAATATCTGTGTGCATGTTTGGAAAGATATCATGCAAATTTGAGCCTTAAGCAAGGCTACTCATTCAATAGAATGTACACTGAACCAATGCATGCTGTTGGTATCTGACACATCCAGCTGATATAATGGTTGGAATGCCTCATGCTATGACAGCATCATTAGTTGGTAGCCTTTCTGATCCTGGGTTTTACGATTGGCAAATAGTATCTTGGTTTACTGCTCCATGATCGAGAAGCTATAGATTTTGATCCTAATCTTATTCTGAAAATCAAGATAAAAATCAGTTGATAGGAACCAGATCCCAAAGAGACATGGTGACAATTCTTTCACTATTGCATTGCAGCTCCAGTTCAGTGGAACTGTCTCCCTCTCAAGATCAAAAAGGCATGATGTGTCACACAGTTTGAGAAAATTTTTAAAGACTTTTCTTTACACCCAACATTATTGTTAAAGCAATCTTTGCTTAGCCTTTTAGTGTCTTAATTTATATTGTACTATCTACCAGTATCTATATATAAAATCTATTTTTGTATTACTCTTCTCTTATCTATATTTTTGTTCTTTTACTAAAAGCCAGTTTCATTATAGTCAAACTCTAAAGCACTCTAAGCCTATTTGCTAGAAAGAATGCTGCATAAAAAGTACAGATGACCAGCTGTTTCAGCATGATCAGAACAAATCTTTGACTTTATTGGCTGTATCCTTAACTTGCTATTTAAATTTCCATTGTGACTCACTGGACTTGAACCTTCTCGGCCATTAAGAGACATAGTCCACAGATGACTTTCCATTACATTGTTCAGATTTGCTGGTATCAGGCTGTTGTCTTGCATTTGAATACAGCCTTCATATCACTATAACTGCAGGAAATACTAACCAACTATGTCAACATGACTCTGTTAGATGTAGAAACCCAAATCTTGACTTTACTTGCCATATCATAAGTTTTTTGTTTTAATATTACATTTTCATTTAAGAACAGGTTTTGCAGCCTAAAAGTACCAAACAAATTTGTACAAAAGAAGGTACTCTCCGTTTATGCACTGATTATTGACACAAAGTCATACACTTTTTCACTTTTGAAAACTTTGGGCATTTATTATGGGCAGCTATACTTTTATTTAACAACACGTAATAAATCTATCTACATAATAGTGAAAAAAATATTTGTCGTTTACAAACTACAACAACGTTTAAGATGATCAAATCAATGAATGGTTGACCTATGTTGGGACTGACTTTCATATTCTTTATATTTGATTCTATTCATGGCTATTTTTTGCCTAAATAGTATTTGTTTTTAACAAAGAAATTATATATTCCTTTTTTGTAAACATACTTTTATTTGATAAATTTTTATCAGTGGCTTATCTGAAGTAGTCTATATTTATATTTCACTGAAGTTGTTTTCCTGCCAGGCTAGGTCGTCAGATTGCACTCTTGCTTATCTAAAAATACTAGATTGTGTATTTATGTATAATAATAGTTTGATTCCCAACACAGCAGTGCATTTCGTTTGGCAAGAAATTGTTGGTAGACATAAGAACATGTTTGGAGTCTGATACATGTAATAAAAACCATTAGAAGAATGTCTGACACAAAATCAACTATTGCAGTAAACATAAATACATTACCCTGAACCCATATATGTATATATAACATGAGCATGCCTGGGGCAGGCAGCACAAATGTCCAGGGGCTTTATGCAAACAGGATCTAAACTGCTCAGCAATTTAAGTTGAACTGGCTGTTGTTAGCTATTACTTGATAACTGAAAACATTTCAAAACACAGCTAGGCATGTACAAATGTTTTTATTATAATTGATAAAAATGACACGCAATATCTCCATGTACTACAGGACTCAAAGCGCTATATGACCCATCTGACTGTACAAGTACAGTTCAACTCTCAAGTTACTGACATTCCCCTAACTAAAAGACAGAGCCTCAAGGATGACCATTTATCAACGTCCTTGAGGTTCTTTAACCTGCCACTGGGGATAGGACCCAATGACAGAGGACCGCCATTTTAAGTGGTCATCCGAGCCACTGTGTATCTGCCTGTACCTGGGATTGAACCCACGTCCTCTGTGTTCCTAGGCGAGTGCATTACCCACTAGGCCACAGTGGCAGATAAATGAATGAAACAGATAACTGCATACTATCTTCTAACTGCATTAATTTTGTAGAAGCTACAGTGGTCAAGTTTGGCATTCATATTTAAGCGCTTGGTTACCATATTTGTGGTTGAGTGGTGTAGTGAGTCCAGCTTAGGCAATGTGAGGGATTCATTAAAAACAGTGAATAAATAAAAACAGAAACAAGTGTGGGTTTGATAGTCATACAGAATATGGAGAATTCAATTGTGACATACTTGGAATTATTGGAATGTTTTGGCTTTCGCAGGAAAGCTGAAGTAATCATTGAACTATTTGGCAGAAGATTTGGCACTATGATACAAAGAATAACAAGCCACCTTTAACATTATCTGGGGAAACACAATAAAATGTATACATGAAATACTTCAATCATGTTTGGTCTTGTTGTTTCTCCTTTAATATATGAAGCCCTTTCTTCATTATCTACAACTACGTGAATAATATAGCTATAGGATATGGATAGCTCTGTAAGTGTAATCCTAGGTACATATCTGTGTTATTACATTTGCAAATGATCAAAAGTTATGATATAGATAATATAAATACATAGTATACATTCTAAGTCTTTAAAACTCTATATTCTAAACACCATTAAATGATAGCTTTTTACACGTAATTTAATATAAAGCAATCAAGATTGCTAATTATCTTATTATGATAACAACATTGGACCAAGGTTATGCTATTAGAAAGTTATGGAAAAAAACACTATGCACATGTTTTGCGGGCTCTTTCAATATTAAATTCTGAAGATTCTTTGTGCATAAACTTCATTCACCCCAATTGCCCATTATTAATGTTTTCAGCTGTCTGTGTTGAAAACCTTGTACCCTGATATTCCACTGATGAAACCCAGAAACTTGAGAAAAGGAGGATTCTTTGAGGACGTGTCAGTCCAATGTTGTTTTTTATCAGTGCCAGCCAAACGGTTAATTACTCTCCACAAAAAAGCGGGAGAAATATTCCCTTAAATATCAACCTTAAACTCATATTAAACTTTTGTCTTTATACTTTATTTTTTTTTGCTTGGGAAATTCACCCCTATCCTTCTGTTAATTATATTCAAATGTTAAAAATTTTAAGTCCAGTAATATTTCTCACATATGAGATGGTAGTTAAAACAATTTTCATATTTTGTATAATCTTAGAGCCCTGGATGGGCGGTGGTGTTTTAAATTGGATAATCCATCAGGATCTCGATGTGAGTTTATGTTGATTTGAAGGTGTGTTATCTTTACACAGTTGCTGTGAAGAATCTGTGGAATTGTGATATTTTCCACACAAGTGAAGCAGGCAATCACTTTACACAAGACCTATGTCCATTACCGGTAGTTATGTCAGTAATTACTTAATCTAATTTAAAAGCTATATTTTCTTTTTGCATGGATCTTAACTAGTCAACAGCTGCAACTATATCACATCAGTTTTCTGACTTTATCTAATGTTATTGCCATTACCACCAACACGATGCTAGTTTTATTCAGCTGTGTGGGATTACTGTATTCATAAACAATGTGATGATTTCATTCTTTTTGAAATATAGTAAGAGTGTTGTAATTATAAGTGATAAAATGTATTTATACATTCAACGCGAGTTCTGGTAAAATATGACCATAGCCCCCCAAATTGTGTGGCTAAAGTGTTTTGTTTGAAGATTGAAGATGTGGGACAGTTCCTGTCTCATTTGTTTCCTGTTATTCAAGGTTCAATTTGAGTGTGGTTCTGTAAGAAAAATAACAACTGAAGCATATGTAAACTACCAAAAAAGCAGAGGACATCTTCCTACATGCTGTTGTCCTAAATGGTCTCATAATCCTAACAGCAATATCACTTCCAAGAAAGCATCCGCCAAAGATATACAGCAACAACAGCATTCAGACAGGGCATACTAGTATCACTTCCAAGAAAGCATCCGCCAAAGATAAACTGAAGCAACAAGAGCATTCAGACAGGGCATACTAGTACCGGCGACATTTAATCTCAGGCTGTCATGTCTGTGTTGGTTTGATGCCCACAAGTGGCAATTGTTGGGGTCAGTCCCAAAATGACCCTTGATGTTGAAAAAGGAGTATTTATTTATTTATTTGGGTTTTAACATCACTTTCAGCACATTGTTTAAGTCATATTGCAATGGGTAGTTTTATGGGCAGAGAAAACCAGTACATACAGTTGGTCAAGGTTCTGCACCAACTGCTGACCAACGGGCAAGCAACTACCAGCTTTCCCACTTGAGGTCAGACCGGGATTCGAACTCCGATCTCAGAGGTGGGAGGTGAGAGTGTTACCACTCTGCCACCACGGCCCCTGAATATGGCGTAAAGTGCTAACTTTGACTTGAAAAAATCAAAATGAGTTATAAGAAAGAAAGGAATGAAATATATTTGTATTTTACGACTGTAAGTTAGTGACCACACAGCTTCATCAAATCATGTGGATATCCACTTAATCAATAATTGTTTGATCATACTAAAATGACATCTGTTCTTTCTTACTGCATTAGAATGTATGCTCTTTTTAAATGAGGGATATGCAATAACATCATGTTGTCCAATGTACATCTCATCATATAAATTCCCCATGACGTCATCACGTTTAGTTGAAAAATAACAAAAAACTGACATGTCTACGTGTTTCAAGTCACACAATTGTTCACCTAAATGTATTTGTTCATTCCTTGCATTTCTCCACTTAAAGACAAGCAGTACAGGAAGCGGGAGAAATACTTTTATTATAACCAGAACAAGTTCAAAATATATAACTGTATTACATATTATGACTTGAAATAATTACTAATTAATCATAACAGACAATCCTTTTCTTCAAAACCTAATTGTGGGCACTGCGAATTTTCAAACTGTTAAATTTACTTGTGGGATGAGGCAGAGGTAAAACAAGTTTAAACACATCCATGAGTGAGTGACGTATGTATGTATATGCAAATAAAAATAACAAAAGGTATAGGAATTATGAATGTACTGATATAACCCACATTCCTGCCTCATTGTCATGTAACTGTGGTATTATTTGCTTTGTACATTGCTTTAAATGTACTGTACAATGCTATTTAATTTTAGGAATCTTAACAATACAAAAGTGGCTTGAAAAAACTGTAAAGATAAGTGCTCATTTATGTTTACAATTTATACACAATGGGATTAATCAGTTATTGTTTGTATTTAGGTTATATAAACTACTAAAGAATTTATATCTGTTTGATTACAAGCAGCAAATTTCAGTAAATGCATTAATCCTAAACTCAAGTTGTAGAGGAATTAATGTTGAATAAACTCCTGTTTCCATGTTATGTTGCAGTTTGAGTTCATTGACACCTGTGGTTATTTAAAAAACACTCTAAAAATTCTAAAAGACACACAATTTTGAAAACAACAATTTAAAAAAAAATTCTTGGGAATCCCAGATAGACGAACAAATTGGATACAGCAGATATGTAGAAAGCAAGTAGAACGTGCATTTTGGTTTTAATTAGAATGAAGGTATTAGTTATTGAAACAACACTTTCGTGGAGACTCTGAAATATTATTACTCTTAGAAAATTTTAGTGCAAGTTTAGCCTCAGGATAAGAATGTTAATGGGTCCAGATATACACAGATTTGATATCCACCCCAATCCTTTATATGTTTCAAAGGTTTTCAGCTGGATAAGCTATTAAAATTAATTATACCAGAACAATTTGTCACAACACAACTGTCACTTCTTGCGGTACAATAACATCACAGAGATTTATTAAAATGCCAAAATTACATCTGCCCTCTTTAAAAACCAAAATTCAGAAACATTGTTAGTTCATGACCTTTTGGAGTAACTTTACCACCTTATTTCACCTATATCTTTCAAGAATACAATTGTGTATGGTAATACTCAATTTAAACTGTTTAAAAGTGTTATGCTTTGAAGCTTTTGTAGTGCAATTTAGAGACTTTTAAAATGTTTTGATAGCACTGAAATCTCTGGGGATGATAATTGCCTTGTATTGAGGGGAAAATCGCTGTTTTATCAGGTGGAAAATCAAGAATATATTTTCATTTGTGGCTCATGATAATGAAATTATGAAGTAAAATTATTTGAGGAGCATCTACTTTAAATAGCATTCTCAAACCCTTTCAAAGTCATAAGAAAACAATATTAACACACTCACAACTGCTTGTCCAGTGCACATAGCCTTCAATGGGCGCTAGATAGTAAAATATAGTCTATGGATAGGCCTTCCTAGCTTGGCATAAACGTGGCATTAGATAATGTAAACATTTAATGAACATTTAACCAATGGAAGTTGTCGGTACAAACATATAGTTTTGTAAGCTGAATGCGGATTGGTTAGATGCCAATTTGGGGCGCTAATGCCAATAAAAAATGGCATTATCATGCGCCGGAAAACGCTTTCTAAAAGGTAAATTAGTCAGTTGAGTGTTTATGTGAAATGTAGTTATATCTAACGTTTATGTAAATGTAAATTTCAACCTAAAGACACCCACAGTAATATATGTAAAACAAGCACAGTTTAAGATTTTTTGTGTTCAGGAGAGGCTTGCATTTTGGTAAAACAGAATTCATAGGATACCCAAAGAGATGATGTAGATATTACTAGTACAATATTTTGATGCGTAAGTGAACGGATCAAAAACAACTATCCAGTTAGTGAGAATAGAATAGTTAGAGTACAAATAGAGTTAAATCTAAACACACTTTTATTAATTTTTACACAGATGGAGCCTCTGTCCAGCCTAAGACAGGTGGAGCTGTGTTTCAAAACAAATCAGCATTTGCTTTACACATTTTATAAAGTGGCTTTTAAAACCTGGAAATTAAAACAGGCGTAGATAACATTATGCTGACGATACTTGTGTAATTGTAATCTCTAGAATATACACACGGTTGGCCGAGTACAGTATACACATCCCATGAAAAAATAATCAAATTAGTAGCCTTTTTCATCTAGTTTTGATTGTTGAAAAGTTGCTGTGTGTGAATGCACACATTCTGCTTCTTCTCTTGTGTATTAAGTAGGGCGGTGATTTATACTTGGCATAATTAATAAAGACTTCAAAGGGCCGATACGTTTACTTTGGATTTCTGTGAATTTCCACAATTTGTGTGATGTTTTTTGAAGTGCTATATATTATTAATAACCAGGAATGCCAAGAACTTGGAGATTGTTACAACACTATTAAACTGCACTATTCGGGGAGTTGCAGTTTTATCAGCATTTAGTTTACCGTGTTTTAATAATGTTACAGCTGTTGAAACTAATACTATTAATTGGGATTATAAAATGATTTGGGGGGTGGCGTGATGGGGAGGGGGTAATTCTATGTTTATTCTAGACCTGAGAGAGACATGGTTTAACAAATTTTGTTAGAATGTTAGATGAATATGGTTGGTTGATATTTCAATATGATATTGCGTTTAAAATATAACTCAGTTAACTGAGATAGAGCTCAATTAAAATAGGGGTTTCATAAGAATATTTGATCAGTTATTGCCTTTTCATTTGAAACCAGTGTTATTTAATAAACGACTTAAGAAAGTGATATCTTAGTCAAACTGGGGGTGGGGGTGGGGGGTGGGGGTGGCAAATGGGTTTTATTTATTTAATCACTGTAATCAATAAATTATTATTTTCTGAAAAGGGTGTGCAAATAGTCTATATTGTAAATATGAATAAGATTTGTGTGTAAATTATAAATTTCTTAAATCGTCACATTCGTATAAAGGATTTTACTTGAACTGTGACATAGAGGTTTGGTTGTGTCACACGAGGCTATTGGACCACTTCTTTTTAAGTCCTGAATTCAATTTTTCCATCCCCTCAACTAGCCATATAGTCATATGACATAAAAATAGCCTGTTCACACAGTTACTTGTGGTCGTTAACAACTGACATTTTAATTTTGCTCCACGAGCTGCCATGTAAATGGACCTCATATCTTGCCAGTGCCAACTTAAAATGGGGCCACCCCCATATAACCATCCTGCACCCTCTTCACCCCCATCATATACATTTTACTTCAGCACATGAGAGATGATGGCAGTTTTTTTCAAACATTGTAAAACTCCCTAATGCCCCTTCACACTACAGGAGGTATGTTCCATGGTTTGAGGTTTTACTCAGTGGTGGAACTGCCTCCGAGGATGGCACACACCTTCCAATATTTGGTCTATCATTCACACTACCGGCGGTATAACCTGCGGTTTTTTTTGTGTTGGAAGTGTCCATTTACCTCCACGCGCCTTATGTCGCCATGTTACACCGAAAGATGACTGCGTCACAACCTTATATACACTATAGACTACACCTTCAGTTGCTGTGCCGAGAAATTCATCTGCGCATGCTCACATTCATCTGCGCATGCCCACAGTATGAAATTTAGAGTCAGAAATTCGAACATTTTGAAACTTCCATAGGACGTGCAAGGTAATGGACATTTCACCGCTGTATCACAAGGTCGCATACAAACCTCAGATGATAGTTGAAGGACAGGGGAATTTCATTCGACCACTCTTTCCAAGGGTGTAAATGGAGTATTACAAGCTGGAAACACTGTCTGTGCTGTGGCAAATACATCCTAACTTAAAGCGAATCCCCATTTTGTTGAACCTAATTGAGACTACCAAGACATGAAAAAAATATGTCGAGCCGCAAACAAGTATGGATGCATTAACTATTTATGTAGATAGTGAGGCCCGGATGGAATTGTGTGAACAATGTCTTGAAAACAATGCTAAACCAGAATCAATCAATCAATCAATCAATCATTCAACCAACCAACCAATCAATCAATTAATCAATCAATCAACCAATCAATCACATTTAATTCTGGTTAGGTCTGGAAGATGATGGTTTTTCTGTTGTTAATATTATAATCTTACATAAAACGCAGTAAAAATCATCAACCAACTCCTGTATCAACTCATCTTAAATCAAGTGTTCTGACCCCACATCCAACAGCCAGGGTCATACTGGGTCAGTTCTACATCATTGCCAGTTGTAAGAGTCGAACCCACACAGAGATGACTGCCTGAGATTAGATGCCAAACTTGCTAACCACTAGGCCACTGAAGATCTCAACAAGCTTCCTCAAACTATCCAGAACTAGGGTGGTGTCAGTGGATTTAAATGTCAGTTACCTATCCACATTATCCTAACTTACCCCATCGTCTTCTCCCCATCAGATCCTAACATGGGCTAGGACTGTTTTGCCAATAGGACTATCCCTTCTTGAATATCAGCACCTTATAGGGATGTCTGCATCAATTTGATGCTTAATATATATGTCAGGGTAGAAAGTCCAATCTGGTAGAATTTCAAATTCTACCGGTAGAAAGTCCAATTGGAGTTTCTACCAGTAGAAAGCCCAATCCAGGAGATTTGGGTATTGCCCTGGGGTCCAAAATCTAAAACTTGGATGATATTCTAATCTATGAGATATAGATAATGCTCTGTGTACCAGATTATAATCTTTGTAGATGTTGGGCGCGAAGTACCGATTTGCGCGATCTCGAGATTTTACTTGCGCGATTTCGTCATCAAAAGATCGCGCGCCCATCTCGAGATTGCTCGTCTTTTGATGACGAGATCGCGCAAGTACCATCTCGAGATCGCGCGGATTGGTACTTCGCGCCCACCATAGACACTCAATATAAGCTGAAATTTTCAATCTATAATGAACATCAAATACCACCATTTTTTCAAGGGAAATCTGTAACATGGACATAACTGATGTAAAATGTCCTATAACAAGTGTTATACAAAATACAGTTTTAGCCAATTAAGTTTTGACGGCAGTCACTTCCTACATTGCATTTAGTTGAGCTCTTCACACCTAAGCTTCTATAGCAGCATTTGTCACAACCACTTAGTTGGTCCCAGCATGTAAAACTTGTGGTACTTTCACCTCATCCAGGGTTTCAACATGTATTGTCTGCTAAGTCTGCAGCACTATAAGGAATGTTTATTATTCCTGCTGTGATGACCTGTCTGTACATAGTTTTATTATTCTTTTCAATCTTCTACCAGAACGACCAAGTTTATTACATTTCAGACCCCAGGGCAATACCCAAATCTCCAAGATTGGACATTCTACCAGTAGAAATGTTGGTAGAAACTCCAATTGGACTTTCTACCGGTAGAATTTGAAATTCTACCAGATTGGACTTTCTACCATGACATATACGCCATATTCGTATACTTTATTATAATGATCAATAACATCTCTGACTAGGTGATGAAATAATGATACATAAATACTCCATAAAACCCCCATTATCGAATTTTGTTATAAAATACCAGAACTCAAGTTTTTAAAATTTCTTTTTTTCTAACATTTCCAAATTGCATAATGCTGTTCAAATCTTATGGACAAATATTGAAGAAACTGAATTAATTATGTAACAATATAATAAATTGGTTCTTTCACAGACCATTCATTTCTTGTAAATCATTTGAATATATTATATCTGCCAAGGCGTGAACAAATGAATGTACACTATTTGTACATCAGAATCCTTCAAAAAACCTAAAACAAACCAACTGAACAAAGCTAAAAATAGATGCCATAAAGAGAACAGAAGTAAATCACATTTGCCTTAATTTATTTATCCAAAGGATTTATCTGTTAATATATATTTTACCATGCAAGCAGCCATTACGTAAATCCAATAACATTAGACATTTTTAATGGCATGATTATATAAGGGTGGGGATTCAATCCTCTTGATAAATATCCACAGCACAATTGTTGAAATAAATGTGTTCAGGCGTGCTGTAAATCTTTGAATGGTCTCTAACCTGTTGTAACAACTTAGTGTGACTTTAACTTCAAATATGAGTCACTTTAAACATGGGGCCGGATTCTTGAACAAAATTAAGATAAGGTCACCTTAGATCTAAGTAAGAAAGGTTTTTCCACTTAAGTTTTTTTTCTCTGAATCTGCATATAACAAGAGTTAGCACTGTTATTGAATACAGTTGCACAATGTCTTACTTGAAATCTAAGTAATACTTAAAAATACTAAGTTATGAATGATATAAATATTATTCGTGGGTATAGCTCCTGAAGTTAAACTGAACCTATCGTGGACATTCAACAGTGTTTACATCAAAAGTAGTAAACTTGTTTTAGATTGGCAAACATTATATGCATGTCAAAATATCATCAGGAAGAACTTATCAAATGTTAAGAAGTGAGAAATGGTTATAATGATAATTGTTTTGTGACATTTATCAAGTGCTGGTTTGGGACAGTGTTAAAATGGTTATTCAGACTTGTTTAAACATATCCTCCCACACATTGTGTCTGATCCCATTAGTCCCCCCCTCCTCCCCTCCACAACATATTATATACCCTTTGTACATAAAAAGATTAATTTTTTATTCAAATACTAGTTATGGTGTTTTTAATTAAATATTTTGTGGGTCTTATTAAATTATTACCATTTTGAAAAGCCATATCTTTATAACTATATTATGACATATTATATATCTTTTATAATTGTGGCCTTTTTTAGTCTTACCACCAAAGGACTATGTTTCATCATAATGGGTATTCTTTAATTTGTGTAGGTTTGATTTGCATGTTAAAGCTTGCCTGGCCAGCCCTTAACATTCTGGGATCAAGAATTTAACATAACATACTTTTCCATTTTCTATTTCTTATTTATTATATACGAATTACCATTTTCTTCATATTTATTTAATATATAAAATGGAAATACAACACTACAATACAATAGCAACAAGAAAGAAAATGAATGCACCAGCTCAAAGTCATTATATCATTAATATTTGTCTATTTATGATTAGCTCTTAGACTGTTTCTTTTCAGTCATGATTTTGGTCACGTGTTCCAGTAAGTGGGAGCGTACTAAAACTCAAATAAATCAATGCCATCCGCCTGCCACAGTTCATGTAACCATTAGAACTTGCTGCCAGGTTTGTAAGCTGTTAGCATCATAGGGCGTGACATATGATCCATAGTCGTGTTGGTTAAGGTGACCTCAAAGTCAAAATGAATATACTGTTTAAGTTGCTAATTATGTCCATACTAACTTCTTATTATTCACTTTTACAATGATATTTCAATTGTAAAATATCTACAGTTGTGTTTCATATAAACATCAAATTTAAATGGTAATTAAAAGTTTCTAAGCTAAAGTCTTAATAGAATTTTCTCTTTCTTTAATAAGTTATACACACTCCTATCTGCTCTCTTTAGAGATACACTATCAGTGACCAAAGCACCCTGCCACCAGGGGTTAATTGAAAGAAGCCACCTAAGTACTTACCAGACTGAATCCTCTTAATAACAAAAGTGTGCAAGCCACATTAATCTTAACATATAATAAGCACAAAAGTTGCCAGTTTGGAGATAAATATACTACAGTTTTGTCCTTGTCTGTGCTGTACATAACTGTGGCACCCACATTCATTTTCTGGAATATTTCATGTGAAAGCTTGGATGTTGCCATTCTATTTAGGAGCCCAAATTTGCATTTAAATTTACAATTGTGTTGGTTGGATTTTTGAATATTGCCATTCTTCTTATACGTCTGACAATATGTGATTAAAAGACATTTCAAAACTCTGAAGCACTCGGGGAGAAAAAACCTTTTCACTGTTATGGATTCATTTGATTTATATGGCTTTAACTTCTATTGTTTTGATCATTTCAAAATAGGTAGTTTAGATGACTGGGTAGAGCAATGTATACTAGTTGGTCAAGACTCAACTGGAAACACAGGAACCAAACTCAGAGGTTGAGAGGTTGTAGGCCAGTGTGGTATCTGCTAGGGATGGGTCGGCATCGATAGGATTTTGATGAAATACCGTGACGAGGTATTACAACCGCCACTTTGCTTGTCAACACATATATCATTAAACTTATATTATGGGAGCAAGTGTTAAAATATTAAAAATATACTCAAAGTCTGAAGAAATTATAAGTTTTTTTTGGTAATATTTTTATACATTTCAGACTTTTTTTTGTGACTATGTCGAGCAGAACTGTCATCTTGTGTTTACTGCACTTTGTAACCTCATTCTCGCTTGTCAACACACATAAAATTAAAGAAAAACTTAAAATATTAGGAACAGACCAGAAATCTGAAGAAATTATACACGTTTATCTCATGTTTTGTGCTTTTGGGGACATTTATTGCAATTTCATTGAGAGGAAACGTCCATATTTGGTTGGGGTTTACTAAAACTCAGAGTCCCAAAATTGGTACGGTTTAGCATTGCTGACCTCCCGGTGTACACATTTTTGGTACCGACCTATCCCTAGTGCCTGCTACACCATCATATTGCCAGCCACTTTGGAATTCAAACATATGACATTTATGTCTTTTACCAGTTGGGACATTTTGAAGCAGACCTTCAGTATTAACTGAACTCAAACCAGCACAAAATATTTCATTCTAACTGTTAGCAATTTAATATCATATGATCTCCACTGAATAACAGTCTCTAATTTGCGGAAAAACAAGGGAACAACTTTCGATTTTGAATGACAAAAGTGCCATGGAGATAAGACTTAAGTTTAAATAAAAAACCCAATCTACTTGACTACATAAACTAATATGTAAATTTTTGTACAATAAATAGATTAGTTGCATGTCTTACTAAAGACATTCCACCCGTAAAACCAGGGTACATATCTTCTGTCGTGTCAAAGAATAACTTAAAATGACAGAGATTTGTAAATCATGGGCGTCCTAGACCTCTGGTGACCCTTTCTCTTTTCTTCTAAGGCCGCAGCAGGGTGAGCGAAAAATTAAGATTACTATAGCAGACGATATTTTGCACGGCTCTGTGCGTGTAAAAAGTGATAAGGCATGTTTTGCTGGCTTGGTAAAGTGTGACTTGTACAGGTTTAAGATGACCATTAAATATTATTATCAGTTGATAGTATTTCTTTCTTTTTTCCTTTGCCAAATTAATACATTATTTATAGCTATTTCATTATTTTTTTACAGTCAGGACACATTCAAAACACTCCTTAATACACTTTGTGATTAAACATGTTGAAAATATAGGACTCTACACTAAGAATTGAAGCCAGAGAAAAGAACACGGAAGATTGTACTTTGGTCCTATTTAGGGTACGGGTCATTACAAAGTAGCCAACAGTTACTACCCACTTCCCCCCCCCCCCCACTCCATGGTAATGTGATCCTGGCAAAATGAACTCCATCAGAATGAGAAATGGTTATTTGTTTCAGCTTCATTTCATATGTAGTAAACAGTGGACGTATGCCTCCTGATGTAATTTATGTAAATGATATAAATCACGTGAGAATTCACATGGGAGAATAATTTCACGGTGACAGCAGTCACAAGAGATGTACACAATCCAGATGCGCTGTGTTGACATTAGTGAATTAATGTGGTTACACTCGTAACACTGGCCATTTTCACGACTAACTGAAACCTAGCCAGGCTAGGTTGCCGTAATTGATCGTGTCATAGAGGGTGGGTAAACTGACAAAACATGTGAATTGTCCAGAGTGCAAAGACAGGACGTACGGCAAATATGATCAGAGTTACGACCTGCTCTGACTGCTATAATTCATGAAGCAACAGACTCAGTATTGGGAAACAGGAAAGGTTAATATGGGTAACCTTCTCATGGAACAATAATACTCAGTTTTGTTCATAATAGTTTGAATGATTAGTCGTAAAAAGGCGGGCACTATAAAGCTAAGTACAGTATTTATTTATTTGGGGTTTTATGTCGCTTTCAACACTGTACAGGTCATATCACTACGGGTAGTTGGAAGGGCAGAGGAAACCAGTACATACAGTTGGTCAAGGTTCTGTACTGTAAACTGCCGACCAAGGGCAAGCAACTACCAGCTTTCCCCCTTGAGGCCGTGCTGGGAACCAACCCCGGACTCAGAGGTGGGAGGCGAGAGTGTTACCACTCTGTGACCGTGGCCAAACTAAGTACAGTAGCATCAGAAAGATAGCTCACTTATGACAGGAAAGTTTGGTCAAGAGTAGTTGGAACAGAATCACTCACTCACAAAGACTTTTAAACATGCCTAATACTTTCAGCTGTCGCCTAAAACTGCCATGTATTGACTCCAGACCTTCTTGGGTGAAAAATAGTCATGTGATCTCCATAATTTGGCTCCAGGCTGCACACTGTACATACATACTTGCATTGCAAGTTTTGTGGGAGTTACTCCATGCTAAATTTTGACAAGTCTTTCCAGGACCATCTTCACTATCTTCCAATTTCTCAGAATTGTTTTAGATAACCAGACAATCTTTCTACTAAAATTTGTGACAATAATAACTTTCCAGGTGAGATAACTTATCACACAACCAAAAATCGCTTTTAATATGAAGTGAATTCAATTAAAATGTGGCCAATTAGCCTTTCTGATAACCTTGTTAAGGCTCAAATTTGTAGCAGATCTTTTTCAAACATAATACACAAATATTTGATATTCACAAAAAACTCATACGTTTTAGGAAAAAGAAACTATCTCTTGGTGTATGCTTATGTAAAAGCAAGTTTATTAAAAGTATAATATATAAATTGAAACTTTTTTTATGTAAGCTGAAACTTTTCATAATTCAAAAGAAACTCGAGTCTTTAGCAAGGCTAGATCGCTGATATAAAATGATCTTTTTTTACTCTATTAGCTGATTAGGAGCACCTGAACAATCTTCAAATAGAATTCGAGTTTCATAAAAATAATGTTTTATCAAAAGGGTCCTTTTTAATTGAAATTCTACATAAAACTTATGTCAATGCTCATTTTAATGAAAAAAATAATTCCTGCTTATTATTATCGTGCTAAAGCTGTACTGGACTATCATATGCAAAGTCCTTTTGTCTCCAAATTAGCAATTTTTCTCTCTGAGAATAAAAGCATTTACATTTACATTCTTTGTGAAAGTTTATAAACTATGAATATTTATAATAGGTTCCCATCTGAATGAGAAGGTGATAAATTATCATAGGCCTGTTCCACTATGGCGATCAACGTCCCCTATTGGGATACAGTCCTGGAAATGTTCTCTTTGGGAGGCAATCGGAACATGGTAGCTCCAATCAAAACATTCGTGGAGCATTCAGGACCATCTCTTCACCAGGAGTTTTGGGTTGGGATACGATTGAGACATTCCAGGGAGTTCCCCATAAATTTAAATGGTTTAATATTATTGTAAACTGTTTCCGATCCTTATCAGATCCTGCATTCGGGAATCCACCGCAAACCCATTTTATACTATCATACTGTTTGTAAAGTCATCTTATTGATCTTGCAGCAATTTTAAGCATATATTAGCAACCTTTTCTCCCTAAAGTCAATCAGTTCATAAACCAATGGATGGATCGGAAAGCTATCTGAAAAAAATATCGCACCTATCGTAATATACACCCATAGATTGTGATTGGTTTTTACTTTTTTCCAAACAGTAGGTAGGTTTACGATCAGATTGCCATAATTGAAATGTTCTCTAACAAACTGTATTCTTCTTTCAAAATATGAAATATATGGCTTAATACTTACCTTGATTGTGTTTTTACCAACAAGAGAATGAATTATGCACACATGACATTCATTATGTGTTTTAACTGATGTCTGATCACTGACACCAACGGACAAAGTAGATATTTCCTGACAGGAGATATTGAATTTGATTTACATTTTAAAACCAAAATTTTCCATGATAGCTTGACTATTCTTTTAACTTTATCCTCAGGACAGGTAGGTACGTTATGTATGCGATTGTTTCCTGTCTGACTGCCAAAGTTAGTTGATTTTTTTGCTGCATGGAGGGAAAACTGGGATCAGTGCCAGAGATCAACCATCTGCAATGACAGTGTTGAGTGTAAGGAAACACTTTTATAAAATCCTTCAAACGTATTAAATCGGCATTAACTTATACCAACGGTGATCTTAACGTATATTGCTAGTATCATACTCTGTGTAATGGAGAGGTTGTGAACAGTGTTTCATTCAACTTGTTACACAAAGACAACATCAATTAAAAGAGCATCACAAGGGACATTTACGCGACAAAACCATTTTTTACTTATGCCCCGATTAAAGATTAATCCCCGATTGGTCCTGGGACCCTTATTCCTTGAGAGTCTGTGAAAAAATCTGAAAAATGGGCGAGAAAATGGAATCTTGATCCAGGTGTGGGATCAGGCACAGATCGTCCTCAGGAAGCCCCAGACGTCCTCAGACAAGTCACGATCGTTTCCTGACTATGAGGCTAAGTTTTTGATCAGTTTCAACCCCGTTCCTGTCAGGGATATATCTACTGGATCTCAGACTGGTCTGAGGCGTCCTCAGGCCTCCTGGGACTGATAACATATTTCTTAAGCCAGCAATAGGCGATTTTTGTTGAGGTCTAGGACTAAGTCCAGGCCTCCTGGGACTAAGAGTCCTGGGCTTAAGAGTCACAGGACGCCTCAGACAACATAGGATTGTGTAAATTTGGTTCTGAGGAGTCCTCATAGAGCCTGAGACTGGGGAATTTGTGGGTGGGGGTGAAAGTGGATCGGTTACAGTCGTGAAAAAATTAAACATGTTTGATATTTATACCAACCACAACAGATCCAAACAGACTCAAACAGACTGTCAAGGACTCTGAATCCGATCTCCCAAAACCCTTAAATCTGGAGCCGTAGTCTTGTGGTGGAACAGGAGCATTAAAGTCCACAAGACTGACTGTGTTGACAGTATAAAAATGATTTTACTCACACAAATAAATTATCTAACATCTCCTTTACTACAAGACTCAAAGTTCTATATGACCCATCCTGATTGCTCAAGTACATCCCAGTACAACCTCTAGTGATCCACATTCCCCTAACTTCAATATACAGTCTCAGGGATGATCAAGGTTCCTGAGGTTCTTTGGCCTGCCACTGAGCGCACAGCCCAATGACAGAGGACTACTGTTTCAATTTTTGTTCAAAGCTACAATGTATCTGCTTGTGTACCTGGAGTCAAACCCGGGTCCTCTATGTTCCCAAGCCAGTGTGTAAGCAAGGCCACAGTGGCAGACAGGTATATAGTTTTTACTGATTTATTATTAATTTGAAACTTTACTTGATTGATAAGAATGAAACTTTTGCTTACTGGCTTTACCGCTTTGAAAATTGTATACCTTCAGGTAATGTGTAATCTATTCTTTGATATATTTATGGACTGAATCATAAAAATAATGAAAGTTCTTATCTGATACCATTGATTTATACTCCCTATATATACCACAAATAGGAGTCTTGAACATTGATATAGCAAGAAATTATTTTATGACTTATGACCATAATATTGTAAAAGACTAAATATATCACACCACAGTAATTGATAGTGGTTTAGTGTTTCCAGCATTTCTTCAAGGCAGTGTGTAGCCTTGAATAAGGCCCAACCTTTTACAAAAAAAATCCTTCTCAGACATATACACAAATGTGTGATGTTCATAAAAGCAGTTTTACATTGTAGGGAGATGTCCATTTGCTTGATACTATCAAAGCAGTATATTGGTGTAAAACCAATGCATGTACATGTATAAACATTATGTAATCTGAAACTTTATAATGTAAACTTAAAACTTTTAAAATAGAACAAAACTCTAGCCTTAGCCAAGGCTAAATCAATGCACAAATTGCTGATACACGAAAAAAAGATAACAAGAGTTTAGTCATACACAAGAAATTGTTAATCATTTATGACTGTTTTATTCAATGATCTTTCTAATTTGCGATTGAAATGTTAAATATATTTCAACTAGTAATTAAGTGAATTCATCATTGACACAAAATTTTGCTTGAAATAAAAGAAAGGAGACTTTTCACTAAAACTAAAAGTTAAAACCAGGTGTCTGCGAATAAAGATTAAAAGGTGTGGCACAATGTACAGCACAGTTAGTCTTGCTGAAGGCTCAAGTTCCTTTGCAGTTCGGGAAAGTATTCAGTTCAAATAATGGAGTTTCAGTTTCTATAATGTACTCATACATGTACTGGCTTTTAAAGAAACAAACAGCTAAGAGAAAGAACCTTCTTCTGGAGAGCTTGACTTCTTGCTTTGAAATTCTGAACGCGTACCTTATGACTCCCAAATATTTCTGCACCTATTCTGAACATATTATACACATATGGGCCTTAAGCAAGGCTACAGCAGAGCTTGAATAACCTTGATATGAAACAGACCATCAATAAATCTTCCTTCAAGTAACCTACTTTTTAAACATCTTCCCTCGTCAAATATTTCCCATCTCTTTTCATCTTTGTGGTTAATAACAGTCGATTCAAACTCCCACCTTTTTACATCAGATCAATTGTTTATATAAAGAATGACCTGACAGACAGGCAACAGCCGGATGCTACAGCTATTTGCTAAAAGACTCAGGGATGCAACAGCTGTATTTGCCATTGGGCGATAATAGATGGTAGCAGACGACTTTTGAAGCAGATCACTTCTGAAGCTTCCTTTGTTGGTAATTAGTACAGGAAAAGGGCATGAATAGTTCCTGGAATGACGTTCTTTGTAGTACAGGTATGTAATTACACAAGGCAGTCAACTACCCTTCTTAGAAGAGGGTTTTGTTTACAAACAAGTAAGGATGGTTCTTATTTATCCAGTCCTTGATAACAGGTAAGTTCAAAGGCTTTCCACTAAGACATATATTTATCTGATATAAAGCACCTGATGTATTAGTAAATTAAAAATTTTCCTTGTTGTAAAGGCACAACACAAAGAACGTAGAAATCTTCTTTCCAAACCAAATCCATCTAGCTAGGTCTGGTAACTATAATACCTTTTTTCATACTGGATAAAATACTCTACCCAACAAAAGGAATCTCACTAGAAATCCCCTAGTGACTGTGCCACACAAAAAACCCTTCTTTCCCATCTGTGGCACTGGTAATAAAGAAGTCTGTTCAATATAAAAGTCAAAAGATTGAAATGAATACCCCAGAAGTTAAAAGGGCTTCCTTTGTACACCAGCCATTATGTTTTATTAAAGATGATCTTCCTTGTCTAGTCATCAACACTATCTGGTCTTGTCCTCCCTTAAAACCTGTCCTCCAGGCGATGGTACTTCTAGGTAACATACCCCTCATTTGTTCATCTCAAATTAGAGGGCATGTTAAACTGGATATCTGCAGGAGTTTGTTTGGGAGTTAGTTTCATCAGTCTATTCAGCGTACCAATACCTACATTGTATTGAAATTCCTTTCAACATTTGCCTGTAGGGCCATTAGTATTTATCAATACTCTATGTTCCTGGCCATTTCACAACCTCAGCCATTTCGAAATGGCCAATTTATTTATTTGGCTGTTTCAAAACCTTACTTGGTTTCAAAACGGTTTGGTCGTTCAAAACCTAACCGATCAGAGTTACTTAAGCTATGATCTTCAATAGGGTCTTTGACTTGAACTGATTTCAAATACAGGCCATTACTGTCTTCAGCAGCTATAGTAAGCTATGAACATCAATTGTCTATGTTATTTTAATATATTGATTAGTTTGTAACTGGTCTATGACCTGATAATAACAGAAATTAAATACAATAAACCTTTACACCTAAAAAAAGAAACAATCCACATGAAAGAATGGTTCCGTCCCTAACCCTGTGTTAATTATTCATTTGATGGTGATTTATTAATCTTTCTTTGATTATCGCTTGATTGGATTTCCCCTATTATTAAAGAATCATAGAAAAGTCCTTTAATTAAACTGGGGAGGATTAAGACTGTTTTAACACATCTTCAATTGTATAGCTTTATAAAACTGACATCAAAATTGCATTATAAAGATCATAAGAAGTATACTAGTAAGTATATATTAGTGTCACTGAAAATATGTAACAATTGACATTATATATTTTAAAATAATTGTTGAAAATAATAGTTGTTAACAATCATTGAGGTGGTTTCGAAATGACCAAGCCATTTCAAAACCTTTCCTAGGTTTTGAAATGGCCATCAGATTTATTTGGCCGTTCCAAACGGCCAGTGGTTTGAAAACAGCAAGTAACACTCCACATTATCAAATGCCCAGATTTGAATTTTGGTTCCACGTAAAGGATTTTTGCTTTATAGTTGTATTGAGATAAAATGACTTTGTATTATATATCTTTCGTATTATTTTATTGTCACATACAAACACACTGCACTTTTGTAATATATTCAAAAATGTATATAACGATGCCTAGCCCCAGAAGCTTAAAAATGTGACATGATATAATACAGCAATATGTAGTAGTTTAGTGACACTTCTGTCAAGATGCTAAATCCATATATCAATCACATAGACAAAAAGATACAATGAAATATCTTTGAATGGTTAAAATTAAAGATAACCAGTTGTACACAAGTAGGTTATTGATACATGCTACAAATTAAATGACTGGGGTAATGACTTTCCAGCATGATAGCTTATCAATAAAACCCTGTCTCATTTTCCGACTTATATCCAGTTAATGTGTCAGTCTAACAAAATGACAATTTTTTTTCAAATTTAATCAGATTTTCAAAATTTAAAGTTTTAAATGTTATGTCTGAAATGTTATCATAATCTGAAATGTAATATGCATGGTAAGAAATGTCTGGTTAGAGATTTCTATGAACTTTTCAGATGACTTTTTTGCAATTTGATTTGCATTTCCCGATTTGGTGTACTATCATTCACATTTTTAAATTGAGTAAAGCTTTTTAAATGTGTGGTTAATAAAAATTGATAAACAGATCACAAAATATTTTTGGCATAGAATTGGAAAAAAAATGAAAACTGTATGTAATAACTAGTAGAGAATGGAAAAAGAATTTGGCAAAAACAGTTAGATGTGACCAGGTACGAGCTTGGGGCATCTTTGCTTAAATGAAGGATCAGCATGTGTACTGTTTTTTATGTTGTTTTTTTTTTAAAAAATATTATTATTGTTCACTTACATTTTTGTCAAATGAACTAGTGTGTTGTATTATAATGATTTGTTTATTTGGGGTTTTTACGTCGCTTTCAACACTGTACAGGTCATATCACGACGGGTAGTTGGAAGGGCAGAGGAAACCAGTACATATAGTTCGCTAGGGTTCTGTACTGTAAACTGCCGACCAACGGCAAGCAACTACCAGCTTTCCCACTTACGGCCATGACGGGGATCGAACCCCGGCCGCAGAGGTGGGATGTATTATAATGAACAACTGAACTACATTTGTAAACCTTTTCAATGCAGAAATGAAAATATATCAATAGGTAATTGATAATATACTCCATCCAATGTGGCTCACATGCTCTGGACAAGATTCAAAATGCCTATTTGCATATTAGCTTTCTTCATCATTTGAATCCATTAAATACATAAATTCATTATACTCGCAAATATATGCCAAGCATTCAAATAATTTTCAAATTCATATTTGATCTCATTTGAATGTACTCTCTTGAAGAGTCTGCTTCCTATGTGAATGGGTAAAAAGTGGCTAAAATGGTTTTGTGCATAAAAGCAAGCAGGTCACTGGCAACAGCTTGTTGAGTAGATTTGAAAACACAAAAACTGTCACATTCAAATCAAAGTCCTATAAAATTTGATTCAAGTGAGGTAACGTTTATTCCAACCTTAGAAAGATGACTTGTCCTTGAGGTTTTGCTTATTCTTAAATGTTTTTAGCATGAAGTTTCTCAAACTCAAACCCCTTACATAATATTTTATACTATGTATCATTATTAGTTCATCTAAATCTTGTTTCTACTGTGTTTTAGCATAAATTTCAAAAAGAAGAAAATATTCAAAATGCTTGTTTTTAAGTTTAAGTAGAAACTTAAACCTGACCATTACATCTACTTACTTTTGAAGTCATTCTACCCTTCTGTGACAAAACCTGTTTCAATTAAGAATGCGTGAGAAAGCAGCTAGTCAAAGTATTTGGATTGGTGATTAACAGGCTCTCAATAGAACTGACCAGCATTAAAGTCTCCAGCCATTATGATGACTTTGCATGAATAATAACTCTCAGTATTCATAGAAATTACCCCAGGATATAGTTTGAACTATAAATTATTCAAAAATATACAAATGGCCTAGACATGTGTCACTTGTGATTTAAAAACACTGACTTTTAAATTTTGGAGATATTCTTTTCAATATAATTTTAGAAATGACTTTTACAGTTGGCCTCATATGAAACAATATTTGAATAAAGCTAATACACGATTTACTGCTAATATCATAGTGATAATAAACTATTAACATTTTGTTAATTCTAATGATAATACATTTTAAACATGTCTTTATAATAAATGCACGTGTGTGTAATAACTGACACAAGGCCCTTTTACACAAGGCCCTACTTCTTGAAAGGGACCAGGCTTGTTTTAACAAATCCTCATTTTTGTACAAGGCCTTTTTAAACATTGCAATAGAGATAATGAAAATAAGTTTAAAAGTTTTTTTTTGTGTTGTCAATCACAACTGCTTAATGTCAGAATCTTAGCTAATATGGCATAATTTGCTTTACAAAAGATATACAATATGTCAATATTTTCAAATTGGTAAGCTTGGTATTTACAAGTGGTCAGTCTAGTGAAGAATTCTAATATTTCTATTCTGGGATTCAGTGAATGTTTCAAGTGTAGTATTGTCTCAAATCCGAGATTTGTTTTTCCATTTTTTTGCACTAATTGAGATTTACCAGTTTATAGAAAACAACTGGGATTTTACTTGTCAATCAAAATCTTCATTTAACCACTGTATCAAACTGAAAAAAACAGGGACCCCCAAAGAGGGCTGTCACACATTGGCGGTCGTTCCTCGTGATTGCTTTGCAATCCTTAAGTTTTTTCTGTTTGGGATGGCTGAGCAAGCAATCATTCAGGAAGCAATTCTTTTCATTTGGGAGGTTCATAAACCATGACTTCAGTATTCAGGATGTTTGATGTCTTCCAGATAAATTAAAACTGCATCTTTATAAGATTTTCTGCAATCCTTATCGGGGCTGTTCAGTTATGGTGATCCGATTGTAAACCTACTTTAAGATTTAAAAAAATATTGCACAATCTATGGGATCCATGAGATAGGTGTAAGACAGGCTTAAGATCTCATCCTATAATGCAAAGATTGTGACACAAAACTTCCCAAAAATTCATGAGAGGTTTACGAACCTTAAAGATAAACTTGAGATGAAAAAGATAGGTTTAAAGTCACTGTAAGATAGAAACAATTGCTTTGCAAGTTTGGAGATAGGTTTAAGATCGCTATAAGATCAAAAATATGACTTTGCGAGCAAAACGATAGGTTTGCAATGGGTTTAATATGATAAAACTCTGACAAGGGTCACTAGCAGTTTGCGATAATTTCAAACAGTTTAATATTGTCAAAAAATGTTTGCAATGGACTTGCCATCCATTCCAAACTGGAACATATTCACAAAGTTCCATAATTACTTCTGTACACGATGGGTTTACAATGGCCTTACGATCGTTGTGACGAAAAGATCTACCTGTGGATCTGACACTTTACAAGATTGCAAACCTATCAAAAATTATTATTGGCACAATGAAAAAGCCCTCTAACAGAATTTGCATTCGGGAACTCAATGTAAAGCTATTTTAATGTTTGTCATCCCATTACTTAAATCTTAACTCAGTCATAGCCATTATACAGGCATTCACAAGGTTCGTAACCCATTTGGGAGGACTCGGGTAACAATCAAGCGTGTTCAGAAATTAAAATCCAAACTTTAATATATCAGCTGCATTCAGCTTAAAGTTACAGAAACACAGTAATGTGAAATTAAACTTGTAATTTCTGATAAAAAATTGCCTTTCAAATTTCCAATTGGTACTATTAAGCCTGCGGGCCACATAAAGCTAAATGTTTTTATATTTACCCTTTTAGCCTTTTATTATTTAAAGGAGGCTTAACAGAGTACTTGATATTATTAGCATCTATCCTTGAAGGGATTTATCCAACTTTTTGAACAGTTAGGACATAATTATAATAACAATGACCTTTCAAGATATAATCAGCTTTCATATTGTTTTCCCTGAATCCAAAAAAGCATAAATCTTCTCAAACAAAAAAAGAGTTTAGCCACGTGATCTTGTGTCCGGTAAATTTAAAATTCAAAATCAGTGTCATCTATAATGAAGCTGGTATTATGTTAAGCAATTGATACAACACAAGGGATTCAATGGCCTGGATAGCTATACAAATATACTGAGTAAATGGGCAATTGTATCTACTGGCTTACCAGTCATCTGCCTTTGTTTACTCTCCAACACCCCTCTCATTGAACTTTCACCCATATGGCCACTTTTCTGAGTGTCCAGTATGTATGCACAGAGCCCAGTCTTTCCCTAGCTCAACGGTGAACCACCCTTTTAACAATTCACTCACATTTTTAGGGGTTTGACCTCCATTCAAATAACTAAGATCATATCAAGACAGTTCATTCAGTGCACCCACCATGTTACATTGGGCTGGGTTCGAACCACGACTACCCAAGTGCCAGGCAAGTAATTCAAACGACCAATCATCATCATCATCATCATCATCATCATCATCATCATCATCTATTGTGAAGTTATGCATTTAATGGCACTTTAAAATGAACATATAATTTCTTTCATGTGTACATTAAGTTTGGTATAAGAATTTGAATTCATCTCATTGTTTGAAATGCAAGGTTACATACATTCGGTTATGTAATACATTAGATACTTTTACTTTTAATATTTGTAGATTGCAGCCCTGTTCACTCTATGGAGTCAAGATTCTTCAACTTTCACCTGGTAAACTGAAATTATCCACGCTACAATACCATATGTAGTTAGCGCTGTGTTAACTCAACAGGAAGTTTATTGCTATCTTTCTATTGCGAACATAGGTCAATTACTACTCAGAGCTTATTGTTTGTGCATGCAATAACAAATACATTAACAATAACACATAAGTCTGGATGTATAATAACGTGAGTATAAAGCAATTTAAAGGTGTATCCCCTCGTTTTTATAACCCATTGAAAATAGGTTAATTATTTAATCTCGATTAAAGTTCAGTGTTCAATTTGAAGATTCTTTATCATCATAAACAGTTTGAAAATACATGTAACATTTTGCTTTCTCCAATAGCCACTATAGTAAGATTAATATATAAAAAAAAGATCTATGATTCAACCTTAGCGTCTCACATCTATGTGGGTTGGAGCCCCTCAAGTGGCAAAGCTGAAGGCCTATCCCAGTATGACCGTGGCTGTTGAACGGTACATAAAATCACAAATTGACTTTATGTGACAGTGACATATTGTATATGCAGTGAAATCATTTAACAGCATCTCATATAGTTGCCATTTTGGCAAGGCTAACTTTACATACCCTCTAGAACTGCCATTTCACTCCCCTATACACAAAGGTCAGCCACCCAAGGTTTTCCCTGGTCCCATCTGGCCCACCCCAACCCACCCCAGACATCTCCTGACACTCCCAATAAACGGATACTCTGTCTCACTCAAGAGAGTAGGGGATAACTGTGGAAGGAAGTGGGAAATCTTCCAATAACCCTCCAAAATGTCAGAGGTCAAGCCATTAGGCTTAGTGGTGGGCTGCATAATTACCCAGATGCCTAAGGCTCAAGTGCCAGAACTACAAGGGGGAACTGGTGCCATGTTTTAGCTAATAACAAAGCTTATGTTCCTAGTTAAGTCTTTTTTCCAAAAAAGAAAATAAAGAAGAGCAAAAAATACAACCTTTCTTTGTCAGAGATACAGAGGCAGAGATAAAACCACTCAAGGAAGTGTGCCATCTTGCTTTTTTCTAGGATTGTTTGATATCAAGGAAGCATTTGACACAAGACAAAAGTGTGAAATTATACACGTGTGAAATTAAAAGCTGTCAGAATAGACAACAGAATGATGATATGCATTTGTCACATCTGTATGTGTGAGCACACACTCGCGGAAAAATCAGTGAAGAGGCTGTTTTTTTGCTTTTAGTATATAGCACTTCATAATATACGAGCACTATTTTATCTGCAGTTCAAGTGTCCTCACCTCCTGTCAATGTGGAACAGTTTGAAACAAATGGTCATTTCTCAAGACTTGCACTGCACTGTCAAATGCCTTCTGAAAAGCAATATGTGTCACAGCTTAGGAGACTCAAGATCATGAAAGAACAATGTCCCAGAATCCCATAAGACGACCTGTCTTTCATACACTCTCTTCAACCAATAGCTTGAGGTAATCACCAAATTGGTCAATATTTCAAACTGTTCAAGTGTGTCCAGCTGCCCTAGTGTGTGGCTTAATCCATTTTATAGCAAAGCAAAAAACACAACACTCTTGTTACATTTTTGGCTATCCCTTCTTCCTTTTAAGGAAATAATTGCCCTTTTATTTTAGGATATCAGGAAAAAAATGGGTCATAATTTTCTGGCCTTTGTGATCTGAAGAGGCCACAGTGAGCATCGCAGGCAATGTGGGAGTTCAAATCCTCAATAATGACCATACTCACGCTGAAATGTCAAACCAAGTTATATTGTATGGGCGTCCACAAATCTCAAAACTGATGATAGCCTGCCTGTAGAATGTGAGATAAATAGAAATATATTGTCAGAGCAGGTGCTGCTTCTGAAACTAAAATCATAACTAAGGATTGGATTTTTAAGACATTTTGGGCTGGAAGAATGAGCTTTATATCCTAATTTATTAGAGCTAACCTCTTAAAATTTCATTGAATTGCACTAATCATTTGATTTATGTTTAAGACACGAAAAAAATTACACAATCTGCTTATTGAACCAATATGATTCTATTCAAGTTCAAGTTTTACAAATATTTTTTCTCCAAAATGTCCACAGCACAAAATATTCAAGATTAAAATCCATGATTTCTTTTTCCAGGTTGAAATGCAGGGAAGACCTTGACAGTTGTGAAATCAAATATATGGTAGCATGGCTTTAGGGAAACATTTATCTTTTTAGTTGTGTTTACATGTAATCCAATTAATGGTGATATATTTGGTGAGCACGTGTAGTTATTGGCAGCTGTCCACAGTGAAATATGCACTGGAAAAACAAGGCCATTTTATTGTATCAAACCCAGTGACTCCAATTGTTTTCAATGTCAATAGTACACAAATGTGTTAAAACGTCAGGTGATCAGAGGAATGAGACCTTGGTGATAATTAAGTTATCAACCCTCCATTAATCTTGTGTTACAACTAAGCCCCTGGTCTGGGCATGGATTCGATCTCATCAACTAAGAAAACCATTATCACATTAACACAAACTTGTAACAGTAAACAATAAACTTGTGAGCCTGCATTCTGTATATGTATATTGTATTTAAACAACACTACTGAAAAGAATATTTAACATTATTTATAATATGATGCAAAATAAACGATACATTTGACCTTCTGAGGTCATAGAATTCATTAACACTGCCTCTCATTCAGGCTTCACATACGGAGTGGTACTCTAAATACTAAGATCAACTTAATCTCAACAATAGGTAGGTGAATTTAGCTGTCATGTTTGAAAGAGCCGCATGTTTGTGAAAGATGCTGAATATATTTTTCAGTATAGCAAAGTTCATAAGCCCAATTTTCTGTTTTAATAATGCTAACAGTAAGTCATGGGAATTTTTGGTCAGACACCGTGGTAACAAATGTGTTCCCATAGTATCTGACAAAGAATATTATGAGGAAACTCAGGATATTGTTGTAAAATTTTGTTCTTCTGTATCTATCTAGAAATATGAAAAAGTCAGAAATTGCCTGGTTATATCTTTTTTACACGCTCTTTCATGATAAATTCGATATATTTTCACTATACAAACATTGTGTTCCAATTTGCATAATCTTTGGCATATTCCTGGTCTTCTACTGCCGTTAAGCTTCAACCTTTATTTCCTTCCAATACACCCTGTTTTGTTCTTGAAAGCTGGTCTTTATTTTCGCCCTCTGTGTATAGATTTGTTACTTCTTCCTGCTGTGAAAACTTGTGTCATGTTATTCTCTTCTTACCTCTGTACATCTGTCCACAAGAAAAAGACCAATCCTCATCTCTCTCTCCATCTTTGTACACACCCCCAAGTGTCAATGTTCAATCCTAATTAGTGCCACCTATAGGGGACAAAACCTAACTCAGATTTCCTGCTACACTGCTGCTGAGGAAACAATGCAATCAAATGATGATACTTCTTTTGTTGTAAACTAGCTGTAGTACATGGTCTTAAGGGTATAAGGGCATAATTGGGATGTTGCCCATTGTCAGTGAAATTTGACATCTTCTGATAATTAACCAAGAACCTTGGTGAAAAGATCAAATGCTAAGTTTGCAGGTGACACAGAGGAAAGGGGTTAAAAACTTAAAGGAGTTAGTAAAATACACTTTAAGGAATCTGTGGTTTTACACTGAATGTGGTTCAAATATTCTATGTTCTCCAAAATAAATAAAGGATCTAAATGAGACAGAGAAGTTACATTGTATGCAAATGATTTTAGTGGCAATCATGAAAAATCTATCTTTCTGAAAATAAGGTAATGTTGTATATTTTAATATTGTTTTGAATATTGAATCCCCACTTTTTACTGCACTAACATTTGATAAACTAACACAAACAATACCTATGGATGTCAATATTTTTGTTTAAAACACTAGATTCCCACACATCATTTCTGGGTAATTGTCATAAAAATATACATTATTTCAAACTGAATGCATCTTTCTTGACAGGACAGTGCACTTATCATATTGTAATACTAGATAAAAATACTATACTAGTTGAATAATATTATGCATATTTTCAATTGGTCAGCTGAGAAATGTCATAATAGATGTAGTCAAGATAAGTCTTTTCATATGCTCAATTAGCTCAATAAATCTGTGTCACCTTTGACAATTTGCAAGGAGCTATTTTCTGAGTTGTCTGTTTGCTAGACAATAGAACTCCTCAGTGTAAATGTACTTACCACCCTAGTCAAGACTATTAAGTAATAGGACATTTTACATCAACACCCATGTTTATTGCATTACCTCACTGGCTCCAACCCACAAACCACCCACTCTGACAAACTCACAAAGACTACCCCTTTGTCTTGTTCTATTTGCACACCCCAGCATGTCACTGTAGTAATGGAAGCTGTCCATTTTCAGCAGCAAGGAGCATTATAAAAACCACGCCATAAATGATTACGTCACTGACCAAATGCTCCCGCATTATCGCCCACAGGTCAATAACAAGTACCCACAAAACGTAAACATTCCACCGGAAAGAAGAAAAAACAGTGGAGATTCCTGAATGAATACTCTGTGTCACATGACTTCCTTCCTTTCTAGGAAAGTGCATCTGTCTGGGGTCTTAAGGGTGAGTCCATTTCTTGGCACTAATTAGGTATTAGTAACTGTGCCTAGTATTTAGTGCAGGGATGTTTTCTTGACCTAACGCCTTGTGGCTATTCTAAGCTCTATTTTACCCTGGCATTAACTACTGCTTTAGGTACTGCCCAAGTCTTTTTTCCCTTCAGTTGCCCTTGTCATAAACCCCACTATTTCCACAACAATATCCCTGATTAAGGTCCAAGGAATGATCTATTGTAATAATTACAGCCCAGTTTGTTCCTGACTATGCCTAATGTTTCTTTATTCTTTTCAACAATTGCATCTTATGCTGCAAACAATAATGATAGCCTGCAGCATGCGTGAGCTTATACAACATGTCAGGAAACAGTTATAATCTCTCCAATTGAATTAAGGGAAGAGAGTTTTCAAGGCCAGAGGAAAATTAAACTTGACAGTTATCAATTGTCTTGATTGTAGATTGTGAAGTGCCAAAGATTGGTCACTGCAGATGGTTGGTTATTTCATATTTGTTCACAGATAAAGTAGCAATTTATTGGTTTTGAAAGACAAAAAAAAAACAAACAAAAAAAAACAAAAAAAAAAAAAAAAAAAACACAAAAAACACCATAGTATCTTTCATTTCTGGTCAAAGTGACATCTGACCTAAGTAACTTAAAACAAAACAAAAACTTCTCAATGAAGATACTATTTTATATTTGGAGATTTCCCGAAGTGTATATCACAAATCTTCCGGGAGAAATCCGATACCCTTTTAACCGAAAATGAGATATCTTCCTTTGTAAATAACAGGCATAGCTAGAAAGTTCAATTGATCCCTTGAAATTGAATACTGTTGGTTGACTTAAGGTATTATTTCTTAATGAATTCTATGTGCTTTGAGGCTTTGATTGTGACTGATATATTAACACAGATCGTCAGGGAATTAATACTACTCAGTTTGTCTTATGCTTTGTGCACATCTACAAACGGTAAATATAGGAAACATCACATTGTATATTCCCAATAGAGGTACAGCTTAAACTGGTGAAAAAAGGTCTCAGTCAAGCTTTTGGTGATTGAGTCAATAAAACTGCCCTGTCTATCAAAAGAAAACTTTCTCATATTAACTAGAGGAAATGATTGACTATTAAACGCCATTTCAGCCGTGTTAACAGATTGTTTTAGAGATAGTAGAAAAGCGTTTGATTAAAACTTTGATTGGATTCTTTTGGGGTGGGTTTGCAACAGTCACGCCCCAAACTATTTAAAGCAATAATCTCACTTCATAAAATCAGAGTAGCTCTATTAAAAAGGTGATAATGTGTTTTAGAAATTGGCAGTTTTATGGCAAACAGAACCCTCTTGTCCGCAGGTGTAAAATGACATTTAAAACACATCCTCTTACGGAAAAGACCACCCCACTTTTTTCTCTATTCTGCAGCCACACAAATCATATGATTGTTTCTAAAATCTATACCATTAAAAAGGGTAGTTTTATTAAATACAGGGTATGCCTAAAAGCCTCTACAATAAGAAAGTAAAGATTTATTTGCATGGCTAAATTTGTTCAGTATTTTAGGGGTAATAATTGTCAAAGTTTAATGGGAAGATGTTTTTTCACCCTGGGATGATTCCATCTGCAAATGGGCAGGTTTATGGCCAAAGCAATAAAGGATATATTCTAGAATTACTTTATGCATGTTGAGTCTTGAGCGTATAAATTATCAATGTATGTCCAGTATGAGATATACGAGTTTGACATTATTCAGTGTTTCAAAGCCATGTTCCTTATTACTCTGTCATAATTTATGATCTTTTCTAGACAAGGATTCTGACAATAGAATTGAAATTATGTATTTAGCTAAGCGATTTGATTTGTGTGATGAAAATGTGACACTTTACAGCCATGTACAAGATGGTGACACACAAATCATTGCAAAATGGGCTCAGGAAGTGTGAGTGAAGTAGGTTAAACAGATCTTCTTCTGTTGTTTCAATCTGATATACTTTATAACCAGTTTGTAATGGTGAGTACGAGTCGTAGCAACAGCACTCAGTCTAAGACGGGTGAATGTATGTGCCTACCTTAAAGAACCCTAGTGTCACCATAAGGCATCAGCCTCACTTTCAATCCAGTGGCCATCTTTGGTCAGTTTGAATTTTAAGTTTCAGCAGTAAACAGTGTTTTTATAAAATTGGTTATTGTGGTGACCTTCAGGACGTTGCCTACCCTCGCGAAGTTCGGGGGATATTTACAACAATGTCTACTGCTGGATATAACACAAGAGGAAAAATTGCATGTGTTCGTTGTAAACAAAGGCACAAACCACCAGTTGGAGCATCGTGCCCCCGTTCAAAAGCAAATAAAGGCAAGCAATCTAACAAGGATACCAGTTCTCAGGTCGTGGATCTCGGAAGCGTGGATGCGGCTGGCAGCAACTCACGGCAGGGACAAGTCGAGGAAGGGCCTGCTCCAGCCAAGACAACAAAACGTAAGCAACCCACGAACGCTGATGTAATGGACAAACTAAGTTCAATGATGGTCAAATTCAATGATCTAGAGAAAAGACTGGAGCAACACGAGAGTAAAGGTAATTCGAGCTTGTCCCTACTATCTCGACCCTCAGCTCACAGTTCCCCAAAGAGGCCCTGCCCCACACACAGCCGCCAGGCAGAGCAGGCAAGCAACCGAACGCACTCACTGCCATCCCTAGAATACCTCAAGCACGATAGCAGAGTGCAGGCAGAAGTGGACAAACGATTGAGGCAATACGAGGACATGGCAAGGGAAGACGATTCAGGTACGTCCAACAAATTAAAGTCAGGGAGGTACAGGCTTGGCGACCAGAAAGTCAAAAAACATGTTCACTGGCCCCACGAATTCTGCGCAGTGGGGGATAACCTCAAAATGCCGACTTATGAGGATATAAACGTGTACCAATGGGTGCAGGGTTTCTCAAGATGCGTTCTTGAGGAGAGCGACCCACAGGTCAGAACACACATGCTGCAGTACCAAGGACACTTAATGCAGGATGCCTTGGAACTAAACTGGGCAACGGCTAAGAGAGCACACGCAGCAGTTTTAACTGAAATAGAAAGAGGATACACATCATGGGGAGATCAAACACAGATAGATAGAATTCGACAAAGATTCACACAGAGGGCACTGAAGAACCCCACCACCAGCAATGAAGAGCAGGTTCGAATCTGCAAGCATTACAATGAGGGAAACTGCAGCCACACCAAGGATCACGTAGAAGGTCGTGTCACATACAAGCATGCTTGCTTTGCTTGTCACAGGGCAGTCAAGCGACACTACCCCCACCCAGAAGACAAATGTAACAGGGCAAAGCGCATGGCCAATCACTCCTCTGAGAAGCAGCGACTTTAAAACTACGGTAGTCTTCTCCACATCCAATGAGCCTTATACGAACGCCTTCTTAAAACACGTCCAGTGCAAATGCCAATGGTGTAAATTGGACAACCCCTTTAAATTCTCCAGACACCTAAATGACTGCAATTGTAAGTGGTGTAGCAGAGATGCAAAAGGCTCGTCGGAAAAAGGGGGAGATGAACCAGCAATTCCCGCGTTCTCTCACAGTTCAAACAGTGTAAATACACAGTTAGACGTAACCAACAATACCAGTGGTTTTTATATTCACAACCACACCAGTGACACAAGTGGTCACTCAGATGACTACAGTTTCATTGAGGCCTGGGCCCCGCAAGGGGAGGGACACTGCAGCCTCAACCTCCCATTCCAACGTCGTAACTACAATGGCTTAGCAGAGCCTTCAATTAATGTCAGCTGGCCCAGCCAGAGGGTCCCAAGCGAGGAGAACTGCCTGTGCGACAAAAGAACACAATCAATTTTAATTTCAGGTAGTTTGCTTAGCGACGACTCTTCAGAAGTCGACAGCAATTATAGCCTACATATTGAGGGGGCAACCTTAGACAATGGACACAATGAAGTCGAAGTAATTAAAGACGCAACAGCCAGTCACGGCTTGCACAAGCTTTGGGGGGTCACATTCATGAAGGGACTTCAATTGGAGGCACGACCTGATTGCCAGATTATTGACCACTCCGATATGGCCAAGTGGATACAACAGGCTCACAGGGAGGCAGCCAAGCACGACAAGCCCAATTACTTGGGTGCGCGCGTTCAGGTCGTGTCAAATCTTAACATATCACTGTGGAGATCATTGCTGGCTCAGTACAAATACAGCAGGGTGGTAGACTATCTTCAATTCGGGTTCCCCATTGGCCTGGACTATGATAACTTCACTTACAACCAGCAGGCGGATAACCACGCGTCAGCCAACAGTTTCCCTGAGGCAGTAGATGAATATATACAGACAGAAATTAAACATAAAGCCCTGGTGGGTCCCTTTCACACCAAGCCGTTCGAAAGAACGCACGTGTCTCCAATGATGACGCGTTCTAAACCAGATGCAACTCGCAGACTGATAGTGGATTTGTCTTGGCCACTGGGGAATAGTGTCAACAGTCGCATCCCAGATAATTACTTCGACAATACCCCCTGTTCACTGAAATACCCCACCATTGACCACATAGTGCAAAGAATCGTACAGGTTGGCGACCAGGCTTTAATCTTCAAAATCGACTTGAAAAGGGCTTACAGGAATTTAAGGACAGACCCCCGGGATTTTACTGTGCTAGGCCTCAGCTGGAGAGGTGCCCAGTATATAGACGTCAGCGTACCGTTCGGATTAAAGACGGGTGCGTGCGCATGCCAGTTAGTCACCGACAGCGTCACGCACCTCCTAGCACAGACAAACTACTGGACGTGCGCCTACTTGGACGACATAATTGGAGTCTCCCACCAGAACGCAGCCAACAGCGCATTCTTATCTCTCAAGAACCTCATAACGTCACTTGGTCTACCCATCAATCCGGACAAGGTCTCACCCCCAACACACGAACTCACTTGTCTGGGGATCCACATAAACGCACGCACCAAGACCCTAACAATACCAGAGGCAAAGATGTCTGAAGTGAAGCAGTTATGTGACCTTTGGTCTACCAGAACTCACGCATCCAGGAAGGACCTGCAGAAGCTGATAGGTCACTTGCTTTACCTGCATAGATGCATAGAACCATCACGTCTGTTCGTCAATCGCGTCCTACAAGTACTCAGGAACTGCCCCCCAGGCGGGAAAACGCAGCTCAAAGACGCATTCTTCAGAGACATTCAGTGGTTCAGAACGTTCATGCATAATTTCAATGGCATCACGAAGATACACGACCAACCCAACAAATGCACCCATCTTTACGTTGACGCGTGCCTCACTGGTATCGGCGCGTTTGTGGATGGCCAAGTGTACCACCATGAGATACCATATTGTTACAGGCTCTCTCTCACTATTGTGCATTTCGAGATGCTAAATGTCATGGTCGCCCTGCGCTTATGGGGCGAGTCGTGGACGAACGCGACAGTCAAAGTTCACTGTGACAATGCTGCAGTCGTGAGCATCTTAAATAGTGGCAGCAGTCGCGACCCCTTCCTGGCTGCCACAGCCCGTACCCTCTGGCTAATCAAAGCCCAGTATAATATCAAGCTAATTGTCACCCATATAAGGGGCACAGATAACACATATGCAGACATTCTGTCCAGATGGTCTCATTTTAAAGGCAGTAACAGTAGTGTCGTTCAGTTTTTAACTAAATGTAGATGGAATAACATAGATGTGAACTGGCTACAGCCAAATTTCAACATATAACAAGCTATTCTCATGTCATTGCAGGTAATCCTCTTGTGGATAGGCTGGCGGCAGACTTCAGGTCAAGGATACACAGAGCTCTGCGTCCGCGTACATTGGCAGCTTACAAGCTCAAATTCAGGTTGTACATAGCTTTCCTTGTTGCTATACGACAACAGCAGCCAGATGCCTTAAAATCTGTCACATTATTTTTGGAATACCTCGCACAGCAAGGCCTCAGGGCCCCCACCCTAACCAATTACATGACAGTACTACGCCATTTCCTCTCAATCTTCCATATGAAGGTGGACATCCTGGAAAATCGCCTCGTGAAGCTGGCCATTAGGGCAGTAGCTTACAACGCCCCCCTTTCCTTCAAGATCAGAGGCGTTCTTTCAATTTCACAGATCCGACAGTTAATGCTCACCCTGGAAGACTCACGGGACAAAGACGTGTTTAGGGCGATATTCCTCATGGGATTTTTTGGGTTCTACCGCCTATCAACATTGGTTCCACCAGCCAGGTCAGGTTTTTCCCCTTCCAGATTTATGACGCATGGGGACGTAGTGTGGGGGCCCCCAGGGGCTCACATCATAACCAAATGCTCCAAGAGTATGCAGGTGTCAGGCCAATCACACATCGTACAGCTACCTTTACTGGCAGACGAACAGATCTGCCCAGTGAACGCACTCAAGCGGATAGTCTCCAACAAAGTCGCCGACCAAAACAAACCCCTCTTCCTGGTCTCAGCCTCGGGATCCTCGTCCATTTTGACTGCTCACAGGGTGAGGTCTGTCCTCAGGACCTCCATTAAGCGCCTTGGACTGCCCCCAGGGGAGTTCGGTTATCACACCTTCAGAAGGTCGGGTGCTTGCTGGGCTTTCGACAACAATGTTAATTTTCAACATATCAAGACACATGGGGGCTGGCGCTCGGATGCCATCTGGAGGTACCTGGTGAAAACCCCCTCGGCAGCAGGATCCGTAGCTAGGACATTCCAATCCCTATTAAACTAGCACGCTATACTACACAGACACTACCTTTGACGTTTGGCAGATTTTAACTACTTTTAGTCCATGTATATAGTGTACAAAATAGTAGAGTAGATGGTAGTCTAACTTAGCACCCATCCAGTTAAGGTTACCTTATCTTTAACATAGAGAATTAGGTCCAGTGGACTTCACCGTACTTAAGGTTAATCTTAAATGGTATGCAAACTAACAACGGTAATGGGTAAAGTAGTGTAACATAGAACATGCAGTTAAGGTTACCTTAACTTAATATACGTAATACTCCAGCAGGCCGGAAGTGGCCCAGTAGTTAAGGTTACCAGAAAGTGCATGATAACAAAATAGAACGTAGTTGAATAAACCTCCAAATGTCAAATATGTGTCTTACTTGTTTACAAACTCACAAGGTCAAGGACTGTGTAATGGTGAGTACGAGTCGTAGCAACAGCACTCAGTCTAAGACGGGTGAATGTATGTGCCTACCTTAAAGAACCCTAGTGTCACCATAAGGCATCAGCCTCACTTTCAATCCAGTGGCCATCTTTGGTCAGTTTGAATTTTAAGTTTCAGCAGTAAACAGTGTTTTTATAAAATTGCCATCCCCCCCACCCCACGGGGATATGATTGTACACAGCCTTAATGAGGCTTTTTGTTTTTTTTTTTTTTTTAAGGGTCCTGCGTGGCCCAGTGTGATGTACATCTTACATGCACTTTTACCTTAATTTTAGTCCTCAGATCTGTTCCCAGGCAGATTTTAACTACTTTTAGTCCATGTATATAGTGTACAAAATAGTAGAGTAGATGGTAGTCTAACTTAGCACCCATCCAGTTAAGGTTACCTTATCTTTAACATAGAGAATTAGGTCCAGTGGACTTCACCGTACTTAAGGTTAATCTTAAATGGTATGCAAACTAACAACGGTAATGGGTAAAGTAGTGTAACATAGAACATGCAGTTAAGGTTACCTTAACTTAATATACGTAATACTCCAGCAGGCCGGAAGTGGCCCAGTAGTTAAGGTTACCAGAAAGTGCATGATAACAAAATAGAACGTAGTTGAATAAACCTCCAAATGTCAAATATGTGTCTTACTTGTTTACAAACTCACAAGGTCAAGGACTGATATATATTCCTATCAGCGTTTTTGTCTAAAAGCATAAAACAAAAATTTGAGGAAAAAAAGCTAAAAAAAAACCTAACAATGCAAATAGTGACCAAATATGATATACTCTTGCACTGTTTTTGATAATGTCAATTGCATGTTTTCAAGAAAGTAAGGTTATCTTTATTGCTTCCATAGCAAGGAGGAGGATATATTGTGTACATCTGATATGTAATTTTACTAAAGCTATGTGTCAATGCATCTTTCCTTGTAAGTAATTCTGTGTAAAGCATTATCATGGAAAAGGATATTCTACCAATCCAACACATTTGTTTAATATTGACTATGTCAATACATGTTTGTATGTAGGTAATGTTATGTATTTTAATTTTTACAACAAATTAAACCATTTGCATATTTTACCAGTAAAGACAACAAGCGGCGAGATGCAGTGGGTCCTATGGTCCTATATCATCCTCAAAACACTAACCTTTTTTTATCTGTCACATGGTTAATGTTGTCACATGGTTAATGTTGTTAGAATAAAAGAAAATTCTTTAAGAAAATCATCCACTTATTTCTTGCATAAAAAAAACTGACCACCATGAAAGAACTGAGATAAATGTTAACTACACACATAATAACAAGTTATACATCTATATCCATCATCTCCCTGTGTCCGATGTGAATCACAATCTGATATAATTGTTATATAAACCAGTAAAACTATCCATGTCTGTAGGTATTTTGTTTTGAAATATTGCTTATTTCTTATTGTGGAGGCATTTTCTCTAGGACACAAAATATGCAGAAGGCACTTTTTTTCTGGAGGCATTTTTCTTGGAGGTATTTTTTGTTGGAGGTATTTTTCCAGGATATAGTTTTTCCTTGAGTCCAGTGAAATACAGGTAGGGATATTGTAAAATCATTTTATTTGCGATTTACACTCGGGATAAAAGTGCACTTTGTATTTTTTTCTGCTTTATAAATTAAATTGCTTGTATTTTATTTCTGGGGAGACATTCTGATTAGATCAAAATATGCTGGACACTTTTTTTCCAGGAGGCATTTTTTTCCATGCACGGTGAGTATCAGTCCTGACATTATTAAGGAAATTAAAATTCAATCACAATTCAGTGTTTCTGTCCTGTTACAAGACAACATGTTTATGTGAATCCAGGAGGAAAACACTATGGAGAAAAGCCCCAAATATTTTGACACCCGTAGATAAAAGTACTACACATTTTTTAAGACAGTGGACAAAAGCCCTACAATAGCTTTTCATGAATTGGGGTGTTAGGACAGTTTAAAATACTGTTTCAAGATTGTGTATTTCCTATAGATTAGATAAAAAGATTATTAGATTAAAGGTAAGACCTACTCTGGATTGCATTTACACACCCTTTAAATAACAAGTGATGTTACAGCCCTTTTTTGTGTTGGTGTTGAAGAGGAGATGTGATCAGGCCATAATACACATTTTCGTGTGGGGGGTGTTTGGGATCTTTTTATTCTCAGATGGTATACTGGTAAGTGTTAGGATCAAGGCATCTGGCTGTTGACATCTCCGCAAATAGAAAAAAAACACAAATGATATCCATCCAATTTATTCACCAAATGTCCACAGAATTTAATTTAAGACAGAACTGATGACAAGTTCATTACAGAAGCAATGCAGTACAAAACCAAATTCTGAACACTTTCAGCTTCCAATAGCAATTCCAATAACCAATAGGGAAATGACAGAACAGTTACTGGTGTCTATTGTTGAACATTAAATCAACATCATGAAAATATAAAATCCTGTTTTCCTAAATAATTTTGCAGTATATTTCTGGGGTGTTAAATACTGTTGAATTATACAAGTCCAAATGTTGTAAAATACTGTAAGTCCAAATCTGTGAAATTTTATAAATCTGATCACTGATAAATTTGGCAAGAGCAAATTCACTCAAACTAACCCAAGTTCTCAGAGCTGACAATTTGTCTAAGTTCTACATAATATATTCAAATGGTCTGCTCTGAGATATCCATATTTTTTTCCTCTTTTTCTTCATCCTTATCCATTGCTTTTTTTGTCCGTTCTGCTGCCCTAATGCTTAATTTCAGTAGAAGCAGGGTTTTTTATAGCAAAACAAACTACGCAGTGTTAATTAGGACAAAGGAATACGTTTTGCAATGTAGCATCTAATTCTAGTAATGACTTCATGCTTATAATAACCACACTGTATAACCACATTTCTGGCACGTGTCAACCCAATAGCAAAGCTCATAGTAGCGTTGCTAAGAGACAGATTTGAGTGGAAGCAATTACATGGCTATTAGTGGACATTACTGTATTGAACACTGCTGGGAATATCAATATGGGCTTTTCATTGTAAAGTCTTTGACCATAATAGCTTTCTCTGATTAATAAACAATTCTACCAAAGTAACATATATGCTTGTATAACAGGTAAACCAATACAATAATATTTTGTGAAAATGTCTCATAACAGTGATAAACATGAAGATGACTACTTAGATTTCATTATAACTTTCAGGGGTATTTCCAATTGTTGTTCATACTGCCCCATAATGTAGTGTTCAATCCCAATTCTGTGTTGTAGAAAAAAAACAAATTGACTACTTAATTAAAAAGGCAAACCCTACTCTGAAAAGTAGTAAAATTGATACAAGACTAAGCCATCAACAACATTTAGAGTAGGGCTTTTCTCAACGGTCTGAAAAATGGTGTCAGTCTTTTGTTCACGGGTGTAGAAAAGAAGAAGAGTTTTTCTCTGTGGTGCTTTGTTGTACTTTATAAGAACCAAAAATTTTTAAATGATTTAATTTTTAATAAGTGAGTGTAAGATAAGTAACGGGAGATGTACTATCCTGTTCTTTTGTCTGCAGTCTGAAATCAGTTTCAGTTCCTATGGTTGCTGTGGGCGATATTGGCCAAAGGTAAACACTTAACTGTATCAGATGAATCAAATTAACCTGTACAAACACCAATGAAGATTCATTCTGTAGTAATATGTTATCTTAGTCTAGTAACGAAGTAATACATATACATGATGGTGGACAGTACCCTCATTTTGTGTCCACCTCCTGTGTTTATTTGCACATGTCTACATAGCTACCCCAGTTTCCCTGGCAGGATGTTTACATAGTGACGTGTTTCTCATATCATATGTCAATAAAAGATTTCCACCTAGGCATTATATTGAAACGCCCACCGAATGTCAAAGTTCATAGCAGGGGGTACCACTGCAGATAAGAGATAAAGTTATGCACTGGTTTCTGTATAAAGGAGGGAAAACAAATAGTGGTGAGTATGTATTTAAGATCACCTTAAAGATAAAGTTTGGCCAGTATTAGGCTAAGAGATATGTATATAGTAAAGAGACTGATTATTTCAAATGCATAAACTGTTTTGAATAAAATTCTATGTATTAAGATTTTTGAAGATGTGAGATTAATATGTAATAAGTTTAATTTACTGCACACAAGTAATGAAATGTAGTTTGAAGTTTATACACAAACATGTCATAATCTAAACATATCATAATCTTCTCAGTGGGAGGGGGAGATAGGAAGTAATGCATTGGAAATCTTTATAAAGCAGTTGGAGAAACAAAAGGTAACCTTTTCAAGGCGCAAGAGCCATCAAGTAGCTCTATTTTTAAATCAGCTAACCATTCTTGTTCTTTGGTTAAATATGCATATTTTTATAAATTATGCTTTGGTATTTTATCAGTAACCTTTCCTCCTTGCATAATTAGATACATAAATGCATTATATCTTTTTAGATTTGTTCAATTTTTAGAAATGTTTTTTTTTGTGAAGAAACATATAGTATGGATATTGATTACATACCATTCTGAATATCTCGTGGTGAGTAACCTAATATAATATAAAAGTATTATAAAATTGAAATTTAATCATGATAATTTTATGAACATGTAGAGGTTATTGTGGATATCTACATTTAGTAAAGTAAAAAATGCTACAGCAAGTTCATAATCTACTGGTTAAATAACAGTAATAATTTGACTCACTTGCAATATATTAAACTCTTAATTATTCAGTGTTCAATATATAATATTTTCTGTACTTGACATTAACATTGACGCTACTGGATATTGTATATTATTTTACCTTTTTGACATTCCCTACTTTCAGTGACCTTCAAGGCCAATATGGCCATTCGTGAAGATGGGCATTTTGAAGGCATCTCACAGTTAAGTGCCAATAACATCCATAAATTTTGTAAAGTTATACGGAATGGAGGCTTATGCTAGGCTATATTTAAATCAGTTTTTTCCCTACCCCAAAGGCATCGGATACAGTTACCCCAGACACACATTGGGAAGTGTGTCAGAACCACAGCCCTCTACCCCTGGGGAAACTGGCACTAATGGCAGAATTCTCTGTAGTGCTCACTGTCAGAAGACTGCTCACTCCAGGAGAAAGTAGGCCTCTGTAAGACTCAAGTTTTCTATAAAATTAAACGACCGAAAATTAAAATTTGCTTTTTGTTTCAGTTTAATTCTCAGCATCTTGTCTGCCTTTTGTCGTTGTGGACTCGTGTATTCGGCCATGTGGTTATAGTATTAGACTTTGCAGTAAAAGGTTTGAAGTTCAAATAGTCGACCTCGTCGTGGAGATTGTATTCTTTGACAAGATACTTTACATGTATGTGCATAAAGCTTTGCACAGAAGTCTGAGTACCTACACTAGTCAGGAAGGTAAACCTGAGAAGTGGGGAAGAGTATATTCTTTTCTCAACATCTGTAGTCATGTCTCAGACGACGTAAAACCCTAAATAAATAAAAGACAATGAAATGTACTAAACATATAAAATACATTACTTTAGTTTGCGCCTTCAGCCAGATTAGTTTGCTGATCAAAATATTCAGCAGTGATCACCATATCTCTGGTAAAATAATCAGTTCCTCTGAAAAAGATGAATATGTTTTGTGTAATTTGCAAAATGCTATGTCACATACTGAGATATCAGCAGGCTAACTGCAAGGGGTAACAGAACATGATCCCAGTGCATGAGTTGTTTCCACAAAATAAATACTATATTTTAAACTTGAAGTTTGTTTTGTGTCTTTAATTTTAATTGTTCACTTGTTAAAGTTTTTTTCTTTTCTTTTGGAAATATTACATTATCATGTTATGTGCCATTTTGCTATTTTAGTAGTTGTTGGTGGATGAAAATTTACCCTCCAACAAAAGTGCCCTCCTGGAAAAGTGCCCTTCACAGAAAAACTGTCCCCCTCCCCAATTGTAAACTGGTCTTTTTTGCAGATTATATATACCAGTATTATATATGCAGCTAATATCTCCTAACAAATAAAATAACCAATAATTTGTGTACATATTGGAAAATGTTGTTACTTCAAATTACCTTCTTGAAAATGTACTCTTCTAGGAAACTACCTTCAGTTTGTGGGGTGGGGTGGTAAAGTGCCCTCTTTTGCAGTTATATGTACTAATATAATTTGTATTTTGTACAGCTAGGATCTCCTAACATCTAAAATTACCCATAACTGTGTGTATGTTTAAAAAGGCTTTAAGTACAAATTTAACTGTTAAATAAGCAAGGCAACCTTTTCCACAACAGCTGCATATACTACAGTCAACTGTGAGTACTGAATTTATAATTGCTGATTCACATTGTACTGAATCCAAATATAGAGACTTGTTGGTTATAAATCAACAGAGGGAGTTTACATTGCTCCGAATCAGGATATTAGTCCAGAAATTTGTTTAGAATGAAAAATGTCTTAATCTTTTTTTTTTCAATTGTGAAATCCATCCCTTAAGGGAAATTGCATCCTATCATCAATAATTAACCAAGGGAAATTTAATCCTATCATTAATAATTAACCAACAAAAACACTCAGAGAGCGCATACGTCCACCAAGGCACATGTTAACTAGAACTTGCCTTAATTCAACAGAGTGTATCCCCAGGCAGAGCATGGATGGGAATCATGCAGCAATAAGAGCGGAGATACAAAAAGATAAACAGCAAACAGAAAAACTGTCTTAAAATCCAATAATTCATTCATTCTCCTCAATTAAAAGTGAATGTAAGAAATTACAACACCCACAAAAGAAAATGATTAGAAAAAAATTATTGACACACTGGAAAGTGAAAAAAAATATCTTCATATTCGGTGCAGTATGAATCAACCTTAAATGAGTTCTACGGATCCTTGCAGTGTTTACACATATCTAATGGATTAATCCCACTGACCCGTCCACCCTATATACAATGGGGGGTTCTATATGAATATTTGACATGTCTACTAGCATTTTCTTAAGGCGCAAATTTATACAATATCATTTTCAAACATGCACACGGACATTAGACATTCATAAAGTATCCATACATGTGATGGGATATAAGCTTATCAAAACAGAGTCCTATGCTGATTTAAAATCAAGAACATGTATATACAAGAGTAATTATGCAATCTAAAAATTTGTTATACATATTTTCCCTTAGTTACAAAGAAGCTTGAGTCTTTAGCAAGGCTACATGTCTAACACTGTAGTATTTGTTTTGACGTCTTTGTAGACATAATAAATCACCTAGTATGAATCCCAGTCTTTCCTAATCCATATATCTCACATGAAACTAATCAACCTACCACCCCTCCACCCCATGTAGTATCTGCTCACATATACAGTATAGCTGTATAGCTTTCACCCCCATCAAAATGGTCTCCAACAGATTTCTACTTATTTAATTGTGTCAGTATCTCCATGTGTGTTTATTCCGGAGAATGTTTATATACTGGATATCTTTGTTCAAAATTAACATTCTATTTTAATCTCATGATTGTTAATCTTTGGCTATATTCTGAATTTTGTAACATACAAAAATATGTTGTTATTTATTACTTCTACCAGGAGGTTACGAGAAGTGATTACAGTTTGGAAAAGATCTGCTGGATGATATACTGGATACAAAAAAAATCCTATAAAAATTCTCCCTTGTGGAGGTCTGAGCTTTCTGAGTGCTTTCTAGTATGTGAGAGGAAGTCATGTAAATGAATGAATATTCACGTATCCATACATAATTATATTGCCTAAACAAAAGCAATCTTTTAATTGGAGTTCATTATAAACGTACACATGGGGCTAGTCTGGGGTAAAGCGAGATTAGACATTTACTTTTTTCACCGTAACATATAAACCTAATTTTAAATACATCACCAAAAATTATCATCACTTATGCATGGGGCAAATGTCATAATGCACTTGTTACCCTGAAATGGAGTATGGGGACTTAATCTACGTTAGAGTGACACACAGCTACCTCCCTCAACATGAGACCAAGAACAACCATCCACGACGAAAACAAAATGTAAAAAATATTTAAAACACACATAGACAACCCCTATTTATGGAGAAAAGCTGTTCTGCCTTTTTGGCCTGGGAAGAAAATTTCTGGATCAGTTTAAAATTTGAGATAAGACCTTTTCTCAACTTTATTTGTTAAGCCCTGAAAATACTGAAGCAAAACGAAAACAAAAAACGGGACAGGATATTTTCTCTACAGACGCAAAAATAGGATTCTTTCCATGGGGACTTTTCTCCAGGAGGAGGGCTAAAAGGGGTCTGGCATCTTACTGTACATAGATGTAAGATAACGGAGTACTTCAGGATTGGGTGGGTTTATATTTACTTCTATTGTGAGGCTTTTAGTGTCTGTGGTCAAGGAAATATAATCTGACACTCTCTGTGGTTTAAGAGTGCATATGATTAATTATCTTATTAATACAAACATCGTGCCAAGATCTGCTGAAGATATAACCCGTGAGCTTGTTCAAGGGGTGTTGAGGGTATTATCAGCAAAGTTATCAGTTAGCCTGGTTCCAGGCTGTATAATCAATTAATAGTTTGGTGCTAGCCAGAGGCTCAGCCAAATCGACAGTATACATTCTTGGTTTATAGTTATGATGCCATAGTAGATTTTAAGGCCCTAATGCAAGAAACTGATGCAATAAAATTCTCTTAGATACAAGTCATCTTTCTAGATGACTAAAAGGAGTAAATTCTTTTAAAGTTGGACCATCAATTCATGTCACGTCCGGGTTTTGGCAGTAGCACTGTCATTAACTGGTCTTAAAACTGAAACATAAAACAGTTATTTGTTCAGTCAGATACAGTGTCTAATACCATGTAGAATTTCACTGATAAAAATTTCATATTCTATGATGCATGTGTACATGTTATGCAGTTTCTCATGTAGATGACGGACATGTTTGCATTGTCTTTTCATGGGTGGCTTAGTTCTTTTATGAACATTATATTTAATTCTGAGCAGTTATCAAATGCCTTTTAGTTTCTTATATTCAATCCTGAGCAGATATCAGAGACTAAAAAGCATTTTATTTGAAACAACATAAGAATGACATTTTAAACTCCTTTTTCAATATGAACACAAGTTTTTTTTTTCATTTTGGTCAAATAATAAAACAAGATAATAACATAAATAAATAACATATAAAAAAGCCACCGGCCACTTGTCCTATCCCCCCCAAAAAAAGTCACCGACCAAACAACCACCGGCCAAATGTCTGCAGGCCAAACGTACCGTTGGTACACATAGACAATGCTATAGTAGTTATACATCATAATTGTATCATCATGAATTGTATTTGATGGGTTTGGCGCTAATGTGGCTTATATTTTGGAGATTTAATACAAACACATGAAATATACCTTGTTTTAGAACGATTAAAACAACTTTGGCACATGAATGTCTCATCAAACATGATGGCCTCAGTTGGAGTAAACACCTTTCTGTTTCCTCAGCCAGACAAAATAAATGCATGGGAGATACATAGTTTTTCCAAAGCTGCTCCTACCGAACAGAATAAACTTCCTCATCATTTAGTATTTTTTTAGTATTTTACGTCATCCATACTTACTTTGTATCAGTTATACTGTGTCAAGTACTTAGAAGGGCAGAGGAAACCAGTACATACAGTTGGCCAAGGTTTTGTACTCTAAACTACAAACAATGGCCAGCTTTTCCACCTGAGGTCAGGGGCCACGGTGGCAGAGTGGTAACACTCTCGCCTCCCAACTCTGAGGCCAGGGTTCGGTTCCTGGCACGGCCTCAAGTGGGAAAGCTGGTAGTTGCTTGCTGTTGGTCGGCAGTTTACAGTACAGAACCCTGACGAACTGTATGTACTGGTTTCCTCTGCCCTTCCAACTGCATGTCGTGATATGACCTGTACAGTGTTGAAAGCGACGTAAAACCCCAAATAAATAAATCCCACTTGAGGTCGAACTGGATTTCGAACTCCAATATTAGAGGTGGGAGGTGAGTGTGATACCACTGCGTCACCATGGCCCCAAGCCATCAGGACTCAGGTGAGGTCACTGGCTTTAGATTACATTTGAAGGTATACCTATTCAGACTGGCGGGGACCAAGGTGGCACAGTGGTAGCATATTGGCCTCTCACCCCTGAGGTCTGCAGTTCAAACCCTGGATCTTATGTAGGAAAGTTTGAAGTTACTTACCGATGGTCAGCAGTTTACACCCACAGAACCTTGACCAACTGTGTGTACTGGTTTCCTCTGCCCACAAAACTACCTGTGGTGATATGACCTGTATAGTTTTGAAAGCAACGTAAATAAAGAAATGGGTAAATAAATAAATAATAAATAAATAAATAGGTAAATAAAAAATAGGTAAGTAAATAAATAAATATTCAGACTGGCCTATCCCCCTCCATGGTTTTCACCCTTATTGGACACTATCATGGAAACAAATTCTTTCTGGTTGTCAGACTATACTTTTTGGTCTTAGAGGATGTCTACACGAATTTGGTACTTTAAAAATACTTCATTATCATTATTATTATTAGTCAATCATCTGCCAATAGTTGTGCACAAAATTCAAATGTAACAAGTGTTACACAATGGCAAAGAAAAATAATTTTTGGATAAAGGAAGTTTTGAGGTTCACCTTATATATGACCATCTTCTCAGAGCAACACTTTTATTGTTGTATTCGCATTCACACTTCTCCGATAAGGCACCCTGTTGCGTCCATTCCTAGATATGTGCCTCTCAACTCAGACTGCATCGTATTGTTTTACACCAGCACTATACATCAGAGAAAATAAGCTAATACAGATACTGAAACAAATACTGAATAACCATGTTATTTTCTTTCTTGGCTATTCTAGAACAAATCTGTATCTATGGTCTAACCACTCCCCGACACCCCCCATATCACTGAAAAATGTTTCAGGAAGATGATGAATGTGTTTCTGATTGAATCCTGTGTAAACAGCAACGGAAAATAATTCATATAAAAAGTGCACCTGAAGTGATCATGATCATGAACATTTGGCAAAGGCTAACTGTCAGTTACTGCTCTCGAAAATTTTGTGTATATTCAACAATTTTCATGAACACTTGAGATGATAGTCAAATGCCTCTCCTGAATAATCAAATTGTAAAATATGTTTCACAACACTTAGCCACCATTGCTTACAAAGTTTCTGGAAAAAAACCCTGACACTTGTTTACATAAGTAAAGTTGACTATCCATAGAATGGAGGTCCTTGGGAATAATAACTTAAAATATATTACATATACTTATTTTTCCGGTAATTAGTTCAAACACATTGTTTGGTGGCCAATAAATCAGTGGAACAGGCCCTGATATTGTCAGAATTATATGGAAGATATCAGACCGCGAAAGTGTGAACCTACCGTAACCCATTCAGCTGTTTTATTGGATTAGAAACAGAAATCTAGAAATTTTTGAGGACTTTCCACATTCAATTTTGTACTTATTTCTACGTGGCAAAATATATTTTTTCAATGTTTTTAAAAGGTGTCTCATTTTGAAAAGGATTTCTTTCACTGACGATTATATTGAAATCAGGGGGAAATTTGTCAAATATTCACAAAGATCAGCATGTATGGCATGTATAAACGAAACAGTACAGAGGGCAGAAACAAGAAAATATTCAGGATTTCCCAAGTTTTATACTTCCTCTTAATATCTAATCTAATTTGAACTTTTGTAGCCCTTAATCTCCATCAATTGACAGACTCTAAGACACGGGTGAACATAGCCAGATCAAGTCAGAGAAGATGTGGTGACAGGAAGTCTATGGCGGATGACCTTTTGCAAACAGTAAGTTTTGAGCTTTTTGAGAAGAAGACAAAATATGTCGAATTGCGTACATCGTCACAAAGGTAATTCCAAATTTTAGGAGCATTAAAGTTAAAACTATGGCAAAAGTGTTTGACTGATTTGTAGAGTGAGGAGACGACAGCAGGAACTGTATAACTTTATACTTCTGCCATGTTGAAGTTTAATTGTGTCCACCGGATGCATCCACCACCGCCGCACTAATTAGAGAGAGATTTTCGATGTTAATACTCTCAGCGGAAAACTAGACCAGCTAGCTACATCAAATTTGCAGGATATCTTTATTGGGAGGTAAGATTCTCTGGGACTAAAATAAGCCTCATTCTGAAAAAAAAACAAGATGGCTGCCCTGGACATTTCTTTGAAAATTATCTACCTTTTTCAACTCGCTTCTG